>OU823258.1:10012500-11212500 GCA_917490735.1 Dryobotodes eremita | reverse complement strand
GAACCAAGTTCTAGACGGATGTTCGTTGCGTGATACTTATCGCGAAACGCTTTGTAATTAGAGTTTTAAAAGGCATGAGGTGGGAGTTAAAAGGAAGGATATTTACTTTCGTGTTTATTTGAGTTTTATACAATTAACTGCTAGAAAAAGTTAGCTACAGTTGGTATGCCTCTTAATACGTAGACAATGATAGTTTAGAAATAAATTATCAATTAAATTTAAATTCTAGCACACTTCATGCTGTTTTATTTCTGTATTACTCCTCCTTTGGTCGAAGCTTATCATCCGCGTCGTATTATGCTTTCGAACATTTTAAAAGACAACGCGAGGCGAGTTAGCCCGCCAGTCCACTATATAGCAAGTAAGATAGTCTGTTTTTGCCTTAGCCTTATATGTACGTGATCATATTACGCTAACTGCACATACGTTAGTTACGTACAAAGTACAAATGAACCAAGTTTTAGACGGATGTTCATTGCGTGATACTTAAATCACGAAAAGCTTCGTAATAACAGTTTTAAAAGGCATGAGGCGGGAGTTATAAGGAAGCATATTTATTTTCGTGTTTATTTTTGTTTTATACAGTGTTACTTCGTAGTTGTCTATCAGAAAAACTAAGCTGCCGTTGTGTATGCCTCTTATACGACTATGATAAAGTGGAAATGAATAAAATTAATTTAAAAAATTGGCACATTTAATGCTGTTTCTTTTTTTACCTCCTACTTTGACCAACGCTGTATTATAGGGACCTCTGCATAGAACTTTGGAAAAAAGAGGCGTGATGTTTGGTCAACCATTTAAACTTATCATCGAAAAAAGGTTTCCACGTCATATTGCGCTTCCAAACATTATTGTTTAACCCATCATAACAGTCCAAACTATTCAATTTACTTACATTACATACATGAATAATGAACTATCAAATTCAATTTCACTATCCGTTTAACCATTTCTAGTTCACACTAACATCAACTATTTACGCGCAAACAAATCTGGTTGTAAATGCAAATTCAGTAAAAAGGGCTGACATTAAATGCAGACTTACACGTGGTTGTCGTACCTACACGTGTACTGAATAATCCAATTTCCATAGGGTTTCACTTTGCACTGCGGTGAAATCATAACTCGTATTAATATAGCACATTGAGTTTGAGAACAGGCTGTAATATACTTTATATTATACTAGCTGAGCCCCGCGGTTTCACTCGCGTAAGTCTGAATCCCGTGGGAATATTGGGATAAAAAGTATCCTATGTCCTAATCCAGGTCATGGTCTACACATGTACAAAATTTCATCCAAATCTGATCACCTGTTTTATCGTGAAAGAAACAAACAAACATACGAACATACAAATAATCAAATCTTTTCTCTTTATAATATTAGTTTAGAAATAGGATCAAATTATATTAGCTAGCGAAACTCCGCAGACGTAATGGGTATTGATATCTAAACAAGATAAAACAAAAAAAACGTTTGATGTTCTTTTTTTGGGATCAACGATCGCTGGTAGTTTAGTTATTTGAAGTGCGAGCTGAGAAATCAGTTTTTTTGTTCATCTAGTCTGCGGAGTTTCGCTAACTAATTTAATTAAACCCTGTACGTATGTATAAGTGACAGCAACAACGCTCTACATAACCGTTTTATTTCTTCCTTATTTTAGTATAGTATTTTTACCCCACGAAGCGACGCGAGCTTTACATGTGTTTACCAAGTGTACAGACACGCTGAGTATGTGTGTGTAAGTGCAGGAGCTCTCGGTACCGTCCGAGACAATGGCGAAGTCGGTAGTGTGTGTATGCGCTGACGCTACTCGTCTTCACGCATATATTTACATCGTGTTTGCTTCGTGACATAAAAATACTGTAATAAGTAGGCACCCAGAACTCTATAACATAAAAAAAGTAAAGTACATATAGATACTAGGACCTTTCCTTCCTATTTCTCCCGCCAAGCAGCATTGCTGTGTTCCGGTTGGGAGGGTGTAATTACAGACAAATGAGTCATTTCAGCTTTATCTCCTGGATGGCAACGCCCTGCGATGCCTCTGATATTGAAGATGTGGCAACCAACGTGCTACCGGGCGAGACGCCTCCTTGATTTTCACCCAATAACTTAAACAAACCTTTGTAATAACACAACTATCCTATCCTACTAAGTTTGTGAGGATGGATGGATGTTTGTTATTCTTTCACGCAAAAACTACTGAATGGATTTGGATGGAATTTTGAAAACAGATAGTTTATAACCTCGATTAACACATAGGCTACTTTTCATCCCGGTAGTACGTTCCCGTGGGTTAATTTCCGACCTCCACACGAGCGAAGCCGCGGGCAAAAGCTAGTATAACATAACACCATCACGCCTTGTTTCTCCAAAGGGTTAGGGCAGAGGTGTGCCTACTGTACACCCACATTTCGCCAGTTTGTAATATGGGACGAGCCTATTGCCACAATCGGGCACACATTCCAGAAACCGGGCTGCTACTGAGAAATTCCAAATGGGAAAGCCCAAAAACACTGCCCGACCTGGCAATCGAACCCAGGACACACTGCACTACTATATTTTGTAACAATATAATTTAAAACTGTGTCCATGTAGTTTTTTGCCCGTTCTTCTCCATAAGAAGGTATCTACTACGCTTTGGAATAGGCAAGCTTCATCTTTCTGACTGACCGACTCATTGACAATTCAAAAGTGCCTGTAATTGGTTTGTATGAAATAAATGCTTTGAGTTTGAGTTTGACACCTTTATTAACACCTCTAAGAACCTCTTCTTATGGTACAGATAGTGTAGTGGGATCGTATGACATTGTCATAATGTAATTTAGGGGCCAATAGGGAATTAATTTGGTACTTAGATCTACGCCATTTGACTAGGAATACAGAATACATTCGCGTAGGTGTATTCAGGTATATTGACCTAATTTGTTTCTAATTTGGTAATCATTGACAAACTTTAGTAAGTAATCTATTTTACATGGTATATTTATCAGATTTAGCACCAATTTCACCAAACTTTGCTGTTACTAAATGCCATGCTAAGCATTTTGAAGGACTATTTTTCGTAGTGCGACAATCCATCAAATGGCATAACATAACATTTAGAATAAACACAGTATGGTGAAATTGGCCCTAAGTCATGTGACATCATAATATATTTTCGAAGCTAGGAGTGAAATACAAAGCGTCTGACTTCGCTTTTCGAATTCAAAGTCAAAGTCAAATCATTTATTTCAAATAGGCACATAAAAGGCACTTTTGAACGTCAAAATTTACAAAAAAATTGAATTGATTCTAGTTGCCCCTTCCAAAAGGTAGTTTCGTTCGCTCTTATTAAAAAAAGTTGATTACTAACAAAACTTTGCCATTCAAAATGATTCAACTAAAACCATCGTGACGTGTAAAAATGTTTGTACAAACCTACTTACAGAATAAAATCATTTATTTATCATTTATCTTTGGCGAGTATTAACAAGGCCTGTACTAAATCAGGACCTACAACCAGCACCACACATCATACCATAACTAATGATAATCTATGCTAACACCATGTTAATCAGATTAAAGGAAACGTGAAGGTTACCGAAGCAGATGGTATTAAATCAGTGCTGGTTATGTTGTGGTTAATGCCGTTACGGAAGCTTAGTTAACTACCACATAATGCCGTCCTAAAGGACCAGCTGACATTGTTTGCAAGTACATAAGCCGTTTATGAATTTATATGGAGGACTGGTCATCACAAACTTGCTTATAGGTCATTAGCAGAGATCGGAATAGCTAGAGTTTATTTACCTAAACTTGGAGGAAGGATGTAACATAGAGTGGATAATATCTCCTCTAAAATCACGGAATAATTATAATGACGTTTAAATCCCTGGAGTTAAACGTCATTGTAATTATTCCGGGATTTAAACGTCACTTTAGGTATATAAACTCTACCTTTTCCGATCTCTGGTAATTACGGTAATGAATGACGGCACGGTTGGCGCAGTGGTTAAGCGATTGACTGCTGCGCTGCGTGTCGCGGGTTCGATTCCCGCACGGAACAAATATTTGTATGACCTACAAGTAGTTGTTCCGGGTCTGGCTGTTTGTGGCTGTTTGTGTATGTGAGTTTTAAATGTTTGTAAACGCACCCACAATACAGGAGAAATTCCTAGTGTGGGGCAGCGTTTTTAAAAAAAAAAAAAAAAAAAAATTAGTGACCCGCCCTTGCTTCGCACGGTTTTGACGTCTTGACAAATCATCGGGATTTCCTTATTAAATGTAAGTTTAATATTAATGTATTATACACATAAACCTTCCGGAATAAAAATTATGTTAAAAACGAAGAAACGGCATCAAAATCCGATGTGAAGTTTAGAAGAACAATGCGGTCACACAGATAGACAGGAAAACCTACTCCAATTTATTATGTATAGATAATTTTCTATAGAAGTTGTCGAGATAGCTTGTGTGACTTTGGAAAATTATTGGGTGTAACACGATTATCTGAGATTAAGCACCAATTTCACCAAATTCTGCTGTTACTACATGCCATGCTAAGCATTTTTTCGTAGTGAGACAATCCATCAAATGGCATAACGGGACATTTAGAATAAACCCAGTATGGTGAAACTGGCCCTAAGTCTTACCTACTATAACAAAAAATCATCTTCGTACCTAAAGCATAATTATATCAGAAAGATGTGGCCATGTTTAAGGGTGTGGTACAGACCATCAAACTGAACAACTTTCTCCATGCGAACAACATTGTAATCGTGAAAATATAATCAGCCGTCTCATACATTTGGGTCGAGAAGGTATTGAAGTTTTGTATGGGACAGTTGATTTTTTTTTGCGGTTTCGATGTTGGTATCGTGGAGAAAGTTATTTAGTTTGATGGTCTGTACCACACGCTTAAACATGCAGGCGATCTCTCTCCGGTCGTGTCGGATTGCCTTCCGATCGGACTATGATAGTGAGGGAAGAGAGTGCACCTGTATCTGCGCACACGCTTGTGCACTATAATATCTCCCGCGCCGAACGCGAGTTTCCGTTGAGATTGGTCGCCATGGCCGAAATATGGTCTGGAGGACTATACATGCTGTATTTAAATATTTTATAATGAATTGCTTTTTAGCACAATAACAACGGCTCAACATTAAAAAACTCCCTTAGGACACCCGTTGTACCATATCAAGCTTTTTGACATAACTTTCGGGAATAAGGAACATTATTTTACAGCTTAGTTTTCTTTTGCGCAGCTTTGGTGGTATAGATGTATGAGGAACAGGGTGCAAAGTTCACTCATACTCTATGGAAAAGGGAGGATCCTCCGAACAGACGGGTGCCGTGTCTAGTGAGCTACTGCCCGACTTTTGATGTCGGGACGTTGTATATATGCTAGTTGCGCGGTAAACTCTGCTTGCACGATGCAGGATCTTGCGTGACGTCAGTGTGACGTATAGCTCGCATGTGGCGATGTAGATACCGCTACAGTGGCAAGCCAGCTGTAAGCCAAGAAGATAAAATATCGAAATTTCACTGTTAAAAATCGTCCATCAAATCAAAGCATAGAAGAGTATGAATCGTAATAAAAGTCTGAATGTATGCATGTTGCGTCCTCGGTCCGCCTAATGACAGGTAGCGCCACCTGGCCCGGCCATGATGTATTGACACTGAACTGCATAAAATACGTCGGTATGGCTGCCACGCAATACTTTCGGTAAAAGTGAGCCTGTATTTCTGAGAGGTATTTTTTCTTTTTCCTTGTCCTAGAGTTCAACAATAGTATGGGCCCTAATCTTATTACAATCTAGCCTTATAAATAGACTATTAAGTAGAAGAATGTATCCAATTTCTCTTATGGTCTCTATTAAGGCGAATACATTTCTGAGAGGTAATTCTTATGACACTTTTTATAAGAATTGAATTTTAAGATAGCTTGGTAGGGTATATAAAGACCGTTTCTCGTGTTTTATTCTGTTTGACCAGTACTTAACAAGGCAAAAATATAAGTTGGAAATACCTATATGGGATAAAGATTTGTCCTCCCAACGACACCTTAATTATTGAAAAGGAAAATACACTCGTTTCAGACGAATTGAAAAATCAACGAAATTTTTTGAAATAGATGTGTGCAACTGTAAATTGAAATTAATTGTAAGGCTAAAAATAAATACTGTGACCAACAAACTCCATCAAATATTATATTCATAAAAAATCACGTATGTCTGAAATACAAATCGTTTCTGTTTTCCATGTAAATATTTGGTAAATACCTAAATGTCTCCCATTTATTAAAAAAAATACGCCCATATGTTACAAATATTATTTTGATGTAAAATATTCACAACAAGTCCAGTTGACCTCGTATCCTTAAAAACATGTATATTTCAAATTCCGAAGCGTTTTTTTTTTGTGTAAAAAAAAACAATAAATCTGGTTGTCCTCGTAACAGTAATTCATATTATATGAAAGCGATGAGGGTTGAATAGAAACTTCCACATTCTTCTCGGTTCTGCTCCTTTGACCGGGTCACCCCTGAAGTTTCCGAACGTGAGCCATATTGCAAAATGTCTCCATGAAAAAAAAAACCTAAAACTTTGCCCACTAAATTTATACGCTACGGAAATTCCTTTTTATTTTATAGCGATTAAAATGTAAAGAGAGTAGTATAAGTGTACCATAATTTTTTTAAGTTCGTCCAACTCAAATAAAATTCTTTGGCAGAAACTTTGTAATTATCTACTGGGGTAAAACGAAAGTTTCAACATTCCTTATAAACTTAATGTAAAGTAGTTTATATGCGCATATTTTTAGTTTTAGTTACTAAGTGTAATGTAAAGTTTTTTATTCGTATTTGCTAATGGAAACACCATTAACCTCGTTTATTATTTATTATCACGCCATAAACTAATCTAATTTATATAAACCATGAATTTTATGCTCATGCTTCTGATAAATGACGAGAACTTCACTATTCAGTACACAATAACTTGTTTGCAAAAAAAAAAAACTAATATCGCAAAACGATAAATAATACAACAATAATACGGCACATATTTATCGAAGGTCTGTATTGTGTTTTTCATTACACCGAATAAAAGCTGATTCTTACGAGTAAAAGGGGCGGTAGCCTTGATAATATAATAAAATAGGAGATTGTAGTGGAAGCCGATATCTGCAGGTACCGTTATAAATAGGTAAGGCACACCTCGGTAACAAGGTCCATTTATGCAGAGTGATGTAATAAACCGTATCTAGTATATTGAATTGAATTTGCCAGTGAGGGCGGTTTATGAGGTGGCGCTCGTATCCAACAGGATGCCGACGCATAAAAATGCTATAATTTTGTATGCAACAGATATGAGCTCGGCTTTACGACTTCAACACTGCTCTGATGTTACTTACGACGTGCAAAATGAGAGATGCATTAGCGCACAGTAAAAACATTATGACCCCTATATGCGTAAATAACACACAAAGTAGGTAGATATTATGGTAGATACCTTAAAAGATAACAAAGAGTCGACGCATTATTCTGAGGTTATAGAGATAATCTAATTTAGAAGGCACTTCTTCCATTAAATAAATCCAAATTCGGAAAGTTTTAAAGGTTCTAATAAAATTCCATAGCGTTGGAAAGTTGACACCGCTCCGAACTCCTGACATCATAACTGGGTTAGAGAAAAATGAAAACTTTCGCAATATGGTCCTGGGCAAAGTTCGCATGCACGAGAGTTGAGTAATAACAGTTCCCAGATAATATATTTGCAAATTTGCTAGTGAAACTCGCTTCTTGCTTCACCTTGCCTCAATTTTAAGCTCCGAAGTTAGATTAGAAGAGAAGATTTTGTATGACAAACACTGCGCTGATACTTTGTTAAACACGTGAGGGCTACGAGGCAACATTTTAGGGTATTTAGTCTGAAATGTTGCCTCGTAGCCCTCACGTATTTAACAAAGTATCAGCGTAGTGCAATAATTTTCTTCTACACTTTTATAAAACTGTAACAGAATATTACAAAAACAATTAATATTAATATTAACACAATATTTTTTACTGCCTCGTTGGGTCTAGTGGGTCACAGGCGCTACTGCTGAGGATGAGGTTCTGGGTTCGATTCCCAGGCCGGGCAAAGTGTTATTGGGTTTTTTCAACAGGAATTTTTCAGAAGCAGCAGAGCAGTAGTATACCTCTGCCTAACCCTCCGGGGATTACTGGCGTAATGTTATGTATGCAGTTTTTATTGTAATATCTTCTCGCGAATTGTTAAAAGTTTCAAAATCTAGGTATATCGGAATGGACCCAGAAGTCACTCCATGGAAGACATCGCCAAGACCTTTGCCAACCTAACGCCGACAAAAGGCGCGGAGATTAATTCCCTGAGCCTGAAGGGTTCATGATAGCAATTCAAGACAACGGCACGGTTGGCGCAGTGGTTAAGCGATTGACTGCTGCGCTGCGTGTCGCGGGTTCGATTCCCGCACGGAACAAATATTTGTATGACCTACAAGTAGGTGTTCCGGGTCTGGCTGTTTGTGTATGTGAGTTTCAATGTTTGTAAACGCACCCACAATACAGGAGAAATTCCTAGAGGAGCAAAGTTAAAAAAGACCAAATTATTGAAACCTGTAATTCCCAAAAACTCATCATGTCAGTCCCTCTTTCAACAGACATTTGTTGGCGATGTCATGGTTATGCTGAAACTATTCAACACATTACTGGAGCATGCTCAGCATAGTTCAGACTGACTATAAACACAGGCACGATCAAATAGCAAACATAATTCATCCAAAACTTGCCGTTAAATATAAATCAATTACACCCAGGGCTTTAAATACCGGTAAAATGTTCGTAACGTTACCTCTATTTGACAGAGTTACCGTTAATATTTAAATAACGGTAATAGATTTAACGTTACTTATGCCACATTTTAACGTTAATCTGTATTAACGTTAATTGTTAAATAACGTTAATTTTACAGTTATTTTTTAACTGTTATCTTGTGACGTGGAAGTAATGGGGGTGGAGGTGCGCGGCGGGCCGCTCGCCGCGCCGCTGTGGCCCTCTCACGCGTCGCTGTGATGCCATGCCGATAAAAACATTGTCTGATTCTCACGCGTGACTAGTATAGTGAGCTGATTTAGTCAGTGATAAGTGTGATAACTGACAATTTATCCAATATCAAGATGAGTGAAGACAATAATCAAAGTAATTAATTTACTTATTTATAGTTATTACAATAGTCGTTGTAAACATGCAGGATCTAATAGTCTAACGCACCGCCACGGCATGTCGACTGTTGTCACCGACCGCCGCGTGCCGTTCATATGTATGAGCGCTTACATTTACGCATTTCAGGCATCCCCCGATCGCGAGGAGGCGAAACGCCGGGGCGTAACTCCGCTGCCGCGAGAAATCGCGGCACAGCGGACGGAGCCCCGGTGGGATTTCATGGCGGCATGGAGAGTACGATTGTCGCAACCCAGCACAGGGCACGCCACAATTGCGGCGGTAAGTCCCCTCTTTGAGGAGTGGTTTGAGAGGCGCCACGGCGTCCTCACCTTCCGCCTGACGCAGGTCCTCACCAGACATGTCTGTTTCGGGAGGTTCCTGTTTCGGATAAGGCGGGAGGAAACGCCCGGGTGTTATCATTGTGTGGATCGACCGGAGGACACGGTGGAGCATACGGTGGTCTGCCCGGCTTGGGCGGAGCACCGCCGTGTCCTCGTGGCGGTGACCTCTCGCGTCCAACCCTGCAGGCGTAGCATGACGCTTTCTATTTCTTGGAAGACAATACATAGCTATTTCTATACAAAGTGACATTTCGTTTCTCTATTTTTGACATCACACCGTAAAAATCCTTCTACAATCTGTCATTTTGTCTTTCGTTTCTTCCGATCGCTGTCTAGGTCCTTTTATATGTAGACTATTTTAGAAGAAAGATTTCTATCCCAAACGTCAAAATCACTCTGACAACTGACTGTTGTCTAAGGTAGTGAAGACAATTTGATTTTGTAATCACCATGCTAAAGACATTAGACAATATTTTACTCGACGGCCCCAAAGTATAAAATTGGAATGGAAAAATTGAATTTTTCACATTTTGTATGGAAAATGTGAAAAATTATTACCTACATGTTCAGTTTTAGGGGTTTAAGGGGCTCATAAAGGGGCTCGAAATTTTCATTATTTTTGCGATAGGACACACCATTTTCGATATATAAGCAAAATAAAAGAAAAACATGAACGTTTTACTGAATTTCGTAAAAAGTGCAGTTGACTCTTTCTACTTTGCTGCCGTCGTACTGTCTTCACGGAACGTAATTTTTGTCTATTCTTCAGTCGACAAAACCAGTTTCTATAATAGTCATGCTACGCGTGCTGGTTCAGGCCATAGTACGGAGCGAGAGGGAATGGGAAGCCGTCACCTCCTTCTGCGAAGCTGTAATGCTTGCGAAAGAGGAGGCGGAGCGCGTGAGGGAGAGGCAATCGCTGCGCCCTCGCGCCCCTAGACACCACAGGAAGAGACACCCTGGGCGTCGGGAGTCGTTTGCCGACTCCCGGCCACCGTAGGCGCGAGCTTGCGGTAAGGACCAGGCCCGGTTCGACGGCGCGTCGTGTTCCACGCGCGCCTCAAAGAGATGTCAGCACCATTGACGGGGTCCAAAAGGGCCGATGTCTGCCGGGGTCGCGGATTGTTCGAAAGAGTTACCGTGGCCCTGGCGCACAGCAACTGAAGGAACACGAGTGGGTTTTAGTCAGTAAGTCTGACACGCCCTTCCGCTCCACCCAGAGCGGGAGAGGTCATTTGAAGATTTCCCACCAAAAAAAAAACTATCCCCGTGATGCCTGAAATTTGCCATAGGTAAATGGGCTCAATTAGGGGTAAACCAGTTTATTTTAAAGTCAATAGCAAGTTATCGCTTGCCCTTCAGGAAGAAACCTCGTCTGAAATACCCAACTAAAAATTTTGCGTCTCGAACAAACCAACTCACTGTAGGTATTACACACGAATGAGGCGTGACGGCGTGGCGGCGGCGCGGCAAAGCGGCAACAGTGCATCTATAGTGATCCAACGCTATGCCAAAGCGAGCGCACAAAAATGTAAATCTACGGAACGGCAACGTAGCTTAATTAACGGTAAAATTAACGTTACTTGTGTATTTTACGGTAATGTTAATTAACGTTAAAATACTGTTAAGTTAAAAAAATAACGTTACTTTTTTGTAACGTTAGTAAGGTATCACATTGAAATTAACGTTACTTAACGGTATTTTTTTGTTATTTGGTAACGTTAACAAGCCCTGATTACACCTTCACCTCCAGTAACTTACTACAATTATACTCCAGAAACGGTTCTAGAAAATACAACACACAAGCTATAGTTTGATCGAGCCATTCTCATAAACAGAACAACACATTATATTAGACCAGACATAACTTTAATAGACAAAATAAATAAAACCGCGCAGATTATTGACATAGTAGTACCAAACACACACAACCTACAAAATACTACAGCAGAAAAGCTGTCAAAATATACAGACATAAAAATAGAAATAACTCGAATGTGGCGATTAGGATAGCGTTGCCATTATTCCTGTAGTACTTTCAACCACGGGTGTCATTCCCAAACAACTGCATCAATCTTTAAAAACGCTGGACGTAGCTCCCGCTACCTACCAAACCCTACAGAAAGCTGCTATCCTGAACACTTGCAGAATTGTCCGGAAATTCCTGCAGAACGACAGTCATGCACAAAATATATCACACGCACAAAAATCATTCACCACTGCAACGATAAGTCAAAATATAATATCATCACGCCTATATTATCATCAACTATCACTTACATAGGTTAGCACTTTCAGGGGTAGCACTTGGCTTCAATTCAATTCATTTATTAATTTTATGAACATAGGGCAAAAAATTATATAGATGTTTTACAAATAAACGTCGGTTCATACTATCACCCGCCAGAAGGCATACAACATTGTTTAGGTAGATAATCAAATGTCACATAAACAAAATGAAAATAAAATACAAAGTCAAGGTAAGTACATGTCACAATTTCATGCCAAACACTAATAGTTAATAATATCTAATAATAAAATTTCAATAAATTAAGACGGCAAATAAACAAATAGGTACAGATACAGGTAGGTTTTAGCCCGAGTTAAGGCTCCCGCAAACAGGCGCGACGCGACAGCACGACACAAAGGTACCGCTCGTCGCGCGACACGCGGTGCCTTTATGTCGCACCGTAGCGTCGCACCTGTGTGCACGAGCCTTTACCCTAAAAAACCGGCAGATCAGTGCCGAAATACAAAAATGTATATTAACAAATAATAATAGGTAGGTAACATTATACCTAACGAACCCGTTCAATTCAAAATAAATCAACTCAAACTCCCACAATCTAAAGCTTACACTCCAATCAAAACAAACCCAGCTAATAGAATCGTAATCACAACACAATATAAATTAAGTCAACACAAGTTCAGATAGTGAAACATTTGTACGTACAATAAGTAGCAACAGTCACGCACATACAGAGCTAATACAATTTAACTTGAGAGAATGAAAACCGCTGGAGGAACGGTTCTGTACCGACCGACTAACTAGTGCGCTAACGTTGAATTTACTACTAAAGTTTTAGTTAGTGCTTATTTCATATGCCGCAGAACCTATGCGCTGCTTCGTACAGATCTTGGTAGAGGCTGTTTTATATTGCGACAGTTCAGAAGTAAGCATACTGAGTGGCTAACGAAACTAAACTTCTGTAACGAACATCTTCACAAAAATTTGCTAACAAATTGTTAAGCGTCCGTAAACCGTTGTGATTGAATTATCAACAGCCAATCGAATTACTTGACTGGCGTTGAATTTTGACACGTCATAATTTCGTTCCAAAAACCGAGTGTTAGGCCGGTATTCACATTATACTCAAGCATTACTTAAAACTAATTTAAAGCCAATCAAATATGATTGGTTGAATGAAACTAGTTTAGGAATGTTTGAGTCTTGAATAAGGGTCCTTAATACCCACTGGCCTTAAAATATTCAATGTATCCACGGACTAGAAAATAAAAGGACTCCGCGCCACGCTTTTCGAAAGTGAAGCACCGTACCGATCTATGTGTGTGTTTGTGTGTAAATGTCTTACTTGTGATATGTTATTCCTTTATACTTCTTCAAGGATGTACACAATTTCGCAACACAAGAAGGCATTATTTTATTTTATTACTTGGCGTAAACAGTATCTACAATGACGCCGTAGTGCCGCGTAATGACACCTTGTGATGTAAATGTGTGCATGGGGCATACTTATAGTGCTTCACTTTCGATAGGCGTGGCGCGGAGTCCTTCTTTTTTTTCTAGTCCGTGAATGTATCTATCATCTCAACGAACCAACAAGTATGTAGTCCACTGATGATAAGCAAACCAAAACATGAAAACCAAACATGAGCAGCCAAAGCAGTTATCAGTTACTAGCATTCAAGTTTAGAGAAATCACAGTTACCTGGAACTCAATAGTACAAGTACGTCTGAACTCTCCCAGGATAATACCGCTTACATATTTGGAACACTTGCTCGTAATATGGAAGCAGAATGTTATTCAGTAGAGATGAGTCTTGCACTTCCAGAACTCGTCATTCATTGCACGAACGTAGCAACTTAGCTGTCGCACTATTCTACTTGTATCTTACAATGAAAGTGTGATGCTTCATCTGTGAAGCAACACCATTTACGAGCTATACTCGAAAACTAGCTAGAACTAAAAGATGAACAAAAACACACAAACAGCACCCTAATTGCGTAACACGCTTGCAATTACAATCTGAATCATTTTGAAGGATATTGTTAATCCATTGCTTCATATGTTCGTTAATTAACGTTAAATTTATAAATAATTTTAATGTTAATTTTGACATGAGTATTTACTTTGTAAAATAGTATCTTATTTTAATTATTGTGAATGTAAAGACTTTTTGGGTCATTGTTGTTTTTTTTTTTCTTTTAATCATGGTCTGGCAGTTTGAGTAATTTATGCGGCCTACCCAAATGTCCTATCTTTGGTATGGTTCGTCGAATCGTTAAGCTCCTTAAGTTTTGAGTCGAGCTACACGATTACTGACAAATGCGTGCACTGACTGAACAGGTCCACTCATTCTGTGTGGTTTTTCCTCAAAACATAATTTCAGACACAAATCTACATGGTCTTCACATGATCTGACCAACATGATGTATGGACTTTAAAAGAGACTGTGACCTCTGAGTTTGTTTCAACCTTTCTTCTCAGAGTAATCAGATAGGAAACGCCGACCTCATCTAGTTTTAAAATTTGTTTGACGTGTAAAAGTGTTTGTACAAACCTAATTACAGAAATAAAATCATTTATCATTCGAAAAATTGGTCTGCTCAACAACGTAAATAACGTAAGTAATAAATGTGGTTGAACTGTCAAAATGAAAGCATTTGCTACTATTAGTGTGTTATGCAATTACGTCGCTATTTATTGAAATAATAGCGACCCAACCCTGCTTCGCACGGTTTTTATATGACTTAACAAAACAAGAAGTTAAATATTAATGTATTATAAACACAAACCTTCCGAAATAAAATCGCTTAATGGTATTGAACCGCATCAAAATCCTTTACGAAATTTACAGAAAGCAAAGCACGTTCAATTTATAATAATATGTTTAACTTAGTTGTATGTTTTTGATCTGTTTCTTATCGTCATGAAGGAACTAGATTACGCAAGGGAAGACTGAAATCTTATATAATACACATAAGTCTTAGTTTCATGTAGCAGCTAAAAGCTCAATAAATCCGTAATCTAAACTCAGCTTTACAGACGGCTTATACTCGTACAGTAAGAGTTATCGCTTTAATGTTCTCTTTGATACGATAGCTGACGTTTGACGTCATCAAAGGTTTCCATTAGGTCTAGTGTGCTAATATGCTATAAGGACTAATGGGACCCAATTCACTGGAACGAACACTCATGTTTGAGCACCGACATGGACCGAACAGGGCTTATCTACGAGTACCTACGTAATGTTCTTGGAATAAGTTACTTTAATTTTGGTATTGAAGTGACGTAACCCTTTTCGATATCCTGGGAGAGTGATAGGGGGGGACATTTGTATTTTGGATAGTATTCTGTCCGATCTTATCAAGCCTGTTATCATATTGCTAGCTCAACGTCCACACCTGCAGCTGCTAACAGGAAATTTGTTAATTTCTTTACTAAATACCATCTAAAATGACGGAAGCTTTAAATTCCTCACTCGATGTCTCAATTGATTTATAAAGAGAGAACGTTCCAGACTGCGCGGTTGATTTTAATTTAAACAAATAAACCCTGTTATAGTTACGAGGAAATAAGCTTTTCGGCAAATCAAAATCAAATTGATTGAAGATCTATGGGATGTCTATCAAAGTTTGTACATCCATAATCGAGAATGTAGCACCATACTTAACTTTCATATTTAATTTATGTGTGGATCAAGGAGTCATCCCGGATTTAATTAAATACAGTAAGGTTTATATCATTTTTAAATCTGGGGACAGTAAAGACACCAATAATTAAGATTATGTCAAAGTAGAACGTAAAAACATTTTTTTTTTAAACATAGCTTCGTTATATGGGAGCAGTTACTCGTAATAAACATTTACATAGTGATGCCGTTAATGTGGTACCAGGGAAGGCACATGTGCAGAAGGAATTATTGCCAAACTGCCTTGTCTTCAACGTAGTCTTTAATCTTACAATATGCATTTTTGATAAGGATACGTTTGATGTGGGTTTTGAACTTTCCATCGCTAAGTCCTGTAACTGACTTTGACAACTTGTTATAAAAGCAGGTGCTATTTATAAGAAATGACTTGCTTGTTTTAGTTAATCTAAATTTGGGTATTACGATTTCATTTTTACTACGCGTATTTATATTATGGAAATCGCTTCTTATTTTGAAAAGTCCTAAGTTTTTGCGAACATACAAAATATTTTCAAAGATATAAAGAGAAGGCAGAGTTAGTATATTAATTTCTTTTAATTTGTTTCAAAGAGACTCGCGAGGACCCATTTGATATATCGCGCGGATTGCCCTCATTTGTAAAATAAAAATTGAATCTACCTCAGCTGCCGATCCCCTCAGCAGAATGCCATAAAACATAATACTGTGGAAATAAGCAAAGTATACTAACCTACCGGTGGCTATATCAGTCAACTGCCTTATTTTTCTTACTGCATATGCAACTGAACTAAATCTACCTGAAAGAGCTCTAATGTGGGCGCAAACTGCCGACCATAGACCAGCTCAATAGGAGAGGACCCGGTAATTGTCTGAACGAAATTCCTGTAGTCAAACAATTTTTTTAAGTTTTTTATTTTAATTTCGCGGCCCATTACCGCTAAGCAAGCTTGTTTTAATAACCTTCTTAGTTATCTTAACACAACTTTCCGTCTGCCCGTTACTGGCCGCGTGGTATGTCGGTGCCATCACGTGTTCACCCTACAAAAAGCCTCAAACACTCATGTGACGTAATGAAGTAGAAGTACTGCACTTCATATTATAAACTTCAACCCACTTGGTGTAACCATCCACTACCACCAAAAAGGTGTTTCCGTTAATAGACCCCAGAAAATCAATATGTACCCGGTAGAATGACGTTTGAGGATATTCCCAGTATGCATTTGGCGCCGGTTCGCGCCGGTGATGATCGTATTTGCATGCATACGATTAATGCAATATGGGATTAATGCAAATGCATACATGGGATTAATGCAATTCCATTAGAATTTTTGCTTGTAATTTCTCTGGAATAACAACTTTGTGTCCTCGCATAACACAACCATTTTCTTAAGACAGGAATTAATTAATTAATGTTTAATTAATTAATTATAAATTTTCATCCTGCGCGCATGATACGGCTTTATACCAGCACTAGGCATTTTCCTAGGCCACCCGTTCAACACAAAATGCACCACCTTACGCAAGGACACATCTGCAATTGTCACCCCGCATAACCTTTTTAAGGTTACTGGTAGACTACCTTCCACCACAAAATGAATGTAAGATGCGCGATCGAGATCGGGCATAGTCGCGTCATCGCCCCGTATGCCACTGTCCGCACCCTCCCCCTCGGGCAGGCAAGCACGAGATAAGAAATCCGCACTGTTATTAGCGCTACGCACATATTCGATTTGAACTGCTCAAAAACAGTGCGTATCTCTGTAGTCTGTTTGCTGAAACTTCAGGTATACCACGGTGTGATCCGAAAATCGACAACAGTGGCTTATGATCGGTGCGGAGAATAAACGTAACCAACCTGCTATATTAATATTGATGGAAACGTCTAACTCCAAAAATAATGGCGGTCGCTTCCTTTCGGATCTGCGAGTAATGTTCCTGTACAGCATTAAGCATTCTCGATGCAACAGAGATCGGTTCCGACCTATCGGTTTCTGCTTGCGAGAATATTGCCAAAAGACCTACCGGTGATGCATCTACTGTTAAAATTGTAGTAGCGTCTGGGTTAAAATGTGCTAATACTTGATCTGACGTTAAACATGATTTAATAGCGATGAACGCTTAATCTTGTTCCCGTGTCCAACACCACCTGTTACCCTTTTTTAACAACTCATACAAAGGGCATAAAATCGAAGACGCGTTAGGAACAAAGTTCTTGTAATAATTTTCCAACCCCAAAAATTACTATAATTGATTAATATAAAACCGGCACCGGTGCTTCCATCATGGCTTTCTTTCTGTGGTGATTTATGTAGTCCATTTTATTTATCACGTAACCTAGGTAATTGCCCTCGTCTTTGAAAAACACATGACACTTTTCTGTTTGTAAAGTAAGTCCCGCGTCTTGTAATTTTAGCAGCACTTGATGTATTCTGTTCAGTTGTCCCGGTGATGTCGTTAGCCACATACCACTGTATAACAAAATAAGAATTTTATATAACAAAAAATAAGAATGGGTGTTCGACAGGGCTCGATATTGGGTCCTTTCCTCTTTATAGTATATATTAATAATCTACTCCTGCTCCTGCGAAAATAGTGTTATTTGGAAACGAAACATCTTAATTTTTTAAGATAAATAGACCTAAGATGTAAATAACACCCTACTGCAGGTCCAGAATTGGTTCAATGCTAATAATTTAGTATTAAATGGAAAATAAACTAAATGCATAAGATGTGCTTTACCGAATGTTATATGTAGTGACTGTGACGTATTATTGAATAAGGAGAAACTAGAATTCGTCGATAAAACTGTTTTCCTGGAGATCACGCTCAACTCAAGGCTGCAATGGGGTCCTTATTTAACATCTCTTGCAGGACGGCTAAGTTCAGCAACATATGCTGTGAGAAAATCCGTTAATTTACGGATGTAGATAGCGCAAGGCTAGTTTATTTCCGTTACTTTCATAGTATCATGTCTTACGGTATTTTACTATTGGCATGGGCTGCAGATATCGAGTAAATTTTCTGCAGAAAAGACCCATCTGGGCAATATATGGCCTCCACAGGCGCAACTCTCTAAGGAAACTGTATATAAATATTAACATCACGACAGTACCTTCGTATACTCGTACCAGTCAATATACTCGTATGTATAAAAAACATCATGTAGGTATGTAAGGAAAAATCTAAATATTTTTAGTAAAATAGGTGAAAGACAGAATTATAAGACTAGAAATAGGGACCTAGTTCAACCAGGTTTCAGACTGGCTAAACTAGTTTAGCCAGTTTGAAACCTGGACCTGGAGTCTAGACTCATCTTTCATGGGGTACTGTTTAAAATGATACCTACCCACATACTTCAAAATGAAACGAAATTTAAATCTTGTATAAAACGCACACTACGCAACTAAGCATATTATAAGTTGAGGGATTACATCACTGACAAAAATGCTTTGCTCAACGCTGATCCTGGTCCTGCTCCAGAAAGGGCAACTAGCTTCATCTTTTTGACAGACCGACCCTTGGAAAATTCATATTGAATAAATTGTTTGAGTTTGAGTTTGAAAATTCAATCATAGGTTGTCCATAAGAATCAAACACAAAATTTTCTAGCTACTCTGACTCACGCTAGCCTCACTGGTTCAAGATTTAAGTCAGACAATATATATTTACACTAGAAACCTTAAATAAGACAAAAGAAAACGTTCAGACCAAAAACTTCGTGGCCCTTTGTATTAAAAAAAATCTCCAAAGCTAAAGCGATCCATTACCTAATTATGATAAACAAATCCTCGTCAAGTTTACTTAGTGCAAACAGGCATAACGGATGAGTGTGCCTTTTTGATCCCTTCCATAAAGCGAAAGAAGTATTTTATCAAAGCAAATAGGCCGAATCAAAGGAATTTAAATGCTTTATTTAATTGATGATTTTCTTTGTTAGAGAACCTGAAGGTACTTGGATTTGGGGTTCAAGGTACTAAAGGTACGTTCTAAGAATGATTTTTCGGTAGTTTGTATTTTCTCAAGAAGTAAGAGTGGAAGTTTATTGAGCGGCAAAAGAGTTATTAGCAAGGCGTGCAGATTAGATTGTTTACTTTGGAAATATAGTTTTATATTTTTATCGTTCGTAATTTCAAATACACTAGACTAGATTTAGATACCACCAAATCAATTAGTTAAAATATTCAAAACACACTTTTATTTGAATGTTTGTTTACACAGTTTTAGTTCATTCATAACGATTCAACTTTTTATACTATAGTTGTTTAACAATGGCCACTGTAAATATTTGTGGCACTTTTACTGAGCTGAAATAAACATCAATAGCAGGTTTCGTACCGTGAGAAAGAATAAAGCGTCTTTGTCAGTTTGGCGTGCCAGCGGGTAGTTTTCCCGGTAATTGTGGAATAACAGTAATTGCAGGAAATGAAAACTTTCCCAAAGGAAACACAACTTGCAACAGTAGAAAATAAGGCAAGAATCATGAGGAACCAACGAAACATAGTTTTTTTTTTTTCGTAAATGATGTCTTTTGTGTTGTATTGATAAAAAAGGATGTTTATATGAAGGTATCTCCGTCCGAGGAACGGGATTCAAGGTATCAGTCTATCTTAATTGGCGGCTGAGTGTGTTTCTACCTACATAACAACTACCACTAGGAATGTAAAATACGACCAGGCAGCAGCGTGGTAATTGCGTAACACACTAACAGTAGAAATAGCTTTAATTTTGACAGTTAAACGAAATACGTTGCGTTATTGACGTTGTTGAGCAGACAATTTTGTCGAACATATAAAGCATTGGATTAGCAAAAGGCTTCAAAATGATTCAGATTCTAATAGATAGTGTGTTACGCAATTAGGGTGCAGGATTAATAATTAGTTTACTGAAGCTTTGAGGGATGTTTTTTTAAGTTATACGGATCTGACCTTGTTAGTTTGTTTTTTTTTTTATTCTTAAACACTGTTTATGTAAATCGGTGCATTTAAGAACGTTGGTGAGTACTGCAAATTCGTAGGTAAAATTCTACTCTGACATTTCTGGAAAACTTAGAGCTAGCGCGCACAAGTGACTTTTGTCACCGTGACTGTTTCGTCATTCTTGTCCGGTCTATGGATATGCATGGAGATGCGCGCACGTTACGACGCGGCGACGTGACAACCTGGTGACACTTTCGTCCGCCGACCCGCGAACAAGCCCGTGATAAAACTGTCACCGCGCCGCTAGGTTTCAATAGACGCGTGCGCATTAATGACAAAATTGTCACTCTCTGCGCATCCCTTGCGTTCTTGCTCCCCATTCGCTTTCCAATTATCGACAAGGTAACACACAAACATGGTGTCAGCGTCTTCTCACAGCGTGATTGTTGATGAGGACGATAAAGATAATGATGTCCTTTGGATGTTGTCGAAGTTTATGAAATACTAGCAGCGCCCCGCGATTTCACTCTCATAAGTCTCGATACCGTGGCAATATTGGGATAAAAAGTATTCTATTTCTTAACCCAGGTCATGTTCTACCCATGTGCTAAATTTCATCTAAATCCGGTCAGCCGTTTTAGCGTGAAAGCGTAACAAACAAATAAACTAACTTTCGCATTTATAATATTAGTTATGTAGGATAGTGTAAAACTTTCCATTTATTAATTTGTCACACCAAAGAGGTGCACACAGTATTCTTTTTTACAATATTTAATTTTACGTCTTATGGCTTCGTAGATACTGACCGTTTCTTCCAAATCCATGTCGACAAACGACGCCTGCATGCGTAGCATGACCACTTCTATGTCTACTCTATGAAGAGAAGAAAAATCACTTTCTGAACAAAGAGTCATTCTGTTCTTAAATTTTGACATCGCGCCGTAGATATCTTTCTACAATCTGTCGTTTTGTCTTCCATTTCTTCCGTTTTTATAGTGGCCATGCTACGGATGCTGGATTTCTAAAACGTATGGTGACTGTCATCCTTCGGGAGCGCACTCTACTTTGATGACGTGACGTGATAGTGACAGAAACTTTTTTGTCACAGTCACTAGTACGCGCTAGCTTAGTTGTGCAATAAACAAATGACGAAACAGACAACTGCACATCAAAAATGCAGAAAAACTCGCGCCAAACAAAAGCCAACCAACAGTGAAACAAAACAAACAGTTAACAAAAATAAAACTACAGAATTTCATTACGGAAAAAATCGTGTTCGGGTGCGTTACTACAAAACCGAATATTTAGTGTTCAACGCTTGTCAATATAGAATTTTAATTTATTTCACACAACCCACAACGCGAGCGATTCGCACGTTTCCCAATAAACGAAAAGCTTATTTCACTCACGCCTGACTTTGAAGCATCCTTCGATTGGAAACTGAAAAATATTGCCGATATTTTCCCACTGAAGAATTTTGGTTCTATTCAAAAGTATGTGGGACGCACGAACGGGAGGAAATGAATTTTATTTAGCTCTGTCGGCCGTAACTCGCTATTACATTTTGTAATAAGTCATATGACATCAAATAGTGGTCATTGAATTCACAAAATATAAAATGATCATATTTTTCTTGCTGATTCATAAAGGTATTCCATGGATGATCATTGATGACTATTTTGATGTTAATAGAGATGATGCTACGCAAAACACCGTAAGTAGACATGATAGGTACAAAGTAATGCCTTATCTTAGGACTTCTATATTTCAATAAACATTAAAATCTCTAACTCAACTTCTGCCAGACTTCTTCTCTAAACCAAATTGATAAAGAAAACCCATTATCTATGAATAAAATACTGTCCAATCCAGTTTCAAAGCCAGCCTGATAAAATAGAAAGTCGCCAAGCTAAAAACACAAACAAAAACAAACCAACAATAAAAAAATAAAAATACAAAAAAAAAAAACAATAAAATCATTCAATACATCATCTCTGTCACTTCACTGAGGTAGCAAACCACATAATCCTCAAACCCCTTTACTGTCCTAACAAGACCATATGAATAAAACACGCCGTTTAATCGCAAGCAAATCGACTCATATCCTATATTTTCAGTAAAGAGTTGTAATGTTTGCCTAGGTAAGGACCGAATGAATGGCCCGCCTTTTTGATGCAAATTTAATGAGGCAGCCTAGGGAAGGCCTTTTAGAGCGACTGACCATTACACGAGACAAGGGCCGACAAACTGAGTACACTGTCCGACGGTACGCTTCTATAGTGCGATCCCGGAACGACATTTTTAGCGCTTTATAAAACAGTTGATGGTTTGAAATTGGAACAGTTTTTTTTTATGGTTTATGATTATGAGATGGAAAGTGCAGTTATTTTAATAGTATAACAATTTTGGGAACGTCCCCTAATTTTCGTGTGATTGGGTGCTGCGGTTGTGATCATAATTATCTTTCTGTGGTGGAACTATGAAAAAATTTTATACCTAGTCATTCAAGTAAAATTGGTGCAACCGTCAACAAGGTGTTGCCAATTTAATATTCCATTGATTTGCTTCTTAATTGTTGCATTTGACTTACTAGTATTGGCTTCTTTAAATTATGTTGTGTTATGTTATACCTACTTAGTTTAAGCAAAAGACCGTTTTTTTTTAAATTGTAACAAAATGCATTACCAGCCTTCATACAAACTTCAATAATCTCAGAACCTAACGAGTTGACAATCAATACACAAACAAATTTAAAACCATACCAATTTATTGTAAGTCACTGTGTCAACTGTGAAATTAATTAAATATACGATTGCATAAATCAAAGAGCTGCAGTGGTATTCAGAACCGGGTACTTAAGACATTTGGAGCGGCCCTAACAAGGTCCTTTTGCCATTCACAGATGAATGTTAAAACCCTTTCATACTCTAACTTGTTCGTTAAAAACATGCAAACGTTCCTTTAACGGTATACAGGGAGAAAATGAGAGCTATTTTATGCGTTCAAAAGCGACGTCTACGTAATAAGGTTTCTACTGACTACTATTAGTAGGCTGGATAAAACGAACGGTTAATTGGAGTGGGGCATAAGAAAACGAGTACAAGACGTGTTTATCCCGCGGGTTGTTCAGTTATACTTCTTTGGGTATTATTTGTTAATTACAGAAAGTTGGAAATTATGAGGTGTGGATAGTGATAAAAAATAATTGCATTCATTGTAAGTAATTATTTTAGTATAGAAGGTCATAATTAAAAAAAACATAAATATAAATCATGACTGAAAATTATGAAAATGTTTTATTTTTTATTTTACCTGAGTTAATAGGAAAAGTAAGTCGGACTTCTAAGGTCTTAAACTTCTACCGGTTGTCATTTCCACTACAAAAGGATCTCCGGAAAATCACAGGAAGTCGTTTGCTTCGGTTTTTACGTTTTTACCAACACCCTCGCAATATATGGCAGCATGTAGTCAGCAAGTGATGCCTCTTCTAAAAAAATCGTAATGAGAAACGCTCTAACTTATAAAGAAACAGACAAACGATCTGTTATTTTACAAATTTTGTCTCACAATGTTGTGAATGCGATGTAGCAAAAACAGGAAAACACATACGTCATAAGCACAGAAGATAACAGCGTAACTTCTCGTGTTTCTCCCATTCACATGCCAGCAAAAAATTTAACATGACTGATTCCATGAAAACGGGAACTACCGCACAGCCTTAAAATTCCTTTCGGAATTCAAGTCTCACAAAGCCATCTTGCGTACGTATTCTGCATGTTGTTGCGTCGTCGCACACTGGTCCCGAATGATAAAAAAGTGGACATTAAGAAATTTTTGACAGAAGGTCAACGGATTCGGCTGATTTTTTTTTTGTAGACAGCTGATGCAATTACAAATCACTTTTATAGATTGAGTTTTTGCCAAATAAGCCGTATTTTCAGAGAAAAAAAATATTGAAATATTTTTTGTATGAAAGAAATCCTAATTTTGTCTTTATCTTCCAAGATTCAAACGTATTCAAAATAAAACTTAGCGCAGCTTGTAGAGGGGCTAATTTCTCACTACTTTGTCATAGACACTCAACTGCGATTTTGTGCTCCTTTTGAGTTACATGCACTTTAAATATTTTTTGTATGAAAAAATCCTAATTTTGTCTTTATCTTCCAAGATTCAAACGTATTCAAAATAAAACTTAGCGCAGCCTGTAGAGGGGCTAATTTCTCACTACTTTGTCATAGACACTCAACTGCGATTTTGTGCTCCTTTTGAGTTACATGCACTTTAAATATTTTTTGTATGAAAAAATCCTAATTTTGTCTTTATCTTCCAAGATTCAAACGTATTCAAAATAAAACTTAGCGCAGCTTGTAGAGGGGTTAATTGTTCATCACTTTGCCATAGACACTCAATTGCGATTTTGTGCTCCTTTTCAGTTACAGGCACTTTAAATTTTTCGTTGTCGGATGAGCTTTACTAGTTTTTTGTAGACAGCTGATACAATTACAAGTAACTTTTAAAGATGTATTTTTTGTTAAATAAGCCGTATTTTCAGAGTTAAAAAATTAATTCAGGCGGATTAGAAATAATCTTGTTAAAGATAGACTAAGATGTAATAACATTTTCTTCATTAATAAGTAACTCTTATAAATGTCTTTCTATTAAAAAAAGTCTTATTTTAAATATATCAAATAAACAACTTGGATATCTCAAAACGTGTACAGACATGTTCAGGTACAGGTAATTTATTGTGTGACTCATATTCAGATTATAAGCATTTTTTGGTAATGAGTCATTGCTTAACGCAGTTAACAATTAACCCCTCTACAAGCTGCGCTAAGTTTTATTTTGAATACGTTTGAATCTTGGAAGATAAAGACAAAATTAGGATTTTTTCATACAAAAAATATTTAAAGTGCATGTAACTCAAAAGGAGCACAAAATCGCAGTTGAGTGTCTATGACAAACTAGTGAGAAATTAGCCCCTCTACAAGCTGCGCTAAGTTTTATTTTGAATACGTTTGAATCTTGGAAGATAAAGACAAAATTAGGATTTTTTCATACAAAAAATATTTAAAGTGCATGTAACTCAAAAGGAGCACAAAATCGCAGAAGAGTGTCTATGACAAAGTAGTGAGCAATTAGCATCTCTACAAGCTGCTTTAAGTTTTATTTTGAATACGTTTGAATCTTGGAAGATAAAGACAAAATTAGGATTTCTTTCATACAAAAAATATTTCAATATTTTTTTTCTCTGAAAATACGGCTTATTTGGCAAAAACTCAATCTATAAAAGTGATTTGTAATTGCATCAGCTGTCTACAAAAAAAAAATCAGCCGAATCCGTTGACCTTCTGTCAAAAATTTCTTAATGTCCACTTTTTTATCATTCGGGACCAGTGTGCGTCGTGACGTAGTCATACGCCAAGTGGCATGGGGTTTTCGTCGCACAAACGCTCAAGCGACGCCGAAGTCGCGAAGATGCCGGTGCAACCGAACCGCGGCTAACAAGCCACACTCGTCATACAAAAACAAGTTTTACAGAATAACTCCCTTGCCTTTCAACGTAACAGTGGTATTCGTGAATGGAAACTTTTACATCGCTGGCTTCGAAAAATAGGCGCTTGATACGGCTTTTGTTGGTAGAGCAGATAATTTCATCTTCCCTCTGCTTATTCCAATTAGCTTTCATGTAAGCATCGGTTAGTTAAATGGAGTTCTGCTTATTACCTGAATGTGAGCACAAAGGGCGTCTTAGCGTATCTACGTACCTCTTCAGGTAATTTAATCGTGAAAATAAGAAAAGGCTGAGCCAGTTTTACATTTATCTTTCAAGACGATAACTTGATATTCAAGTGTAGAGTCGACACAGATAAATAATGAACCGTTCTTGGAAAGGCAGGTCTCGTTTAATTTGTAGCATTTTTTGTAAAAATATTTTGAAACTAGATTACAATATTTTCTACGTTTGTATAAAACAGCTCCAACCAGACAGGCGGAGGACAGGGTGTTGTGGCGCATCCTGGAAGCGAGCTATGTCCAGCACTGGACTGCATAGGCTCAGTTCATCGATTGAGCATCAACCAATGACGTTAACCGTATTTAAACAACACAATAAAGTACTTAGTTCTGTATTCAAATTATTATACACGATAAATCTAATAATTGATGGACATAGAAATTAGTATTAGTTTGTATTCGGAAATGCGATGATTCCCGAGGTACATTAAGAAAATAGTTGTATTATACGTCTAGCGCACCTTGGAAGCCTTCATTGAAAGGCGAATCCAACATTACCTCGCATAACTACGAAACTATTTTCCACTACGAAATTCAAGTAACTCTAAACATTTCCACTCTTTCGTTCACAAAAAAGGTATCAAATCTAAATTAATCCTCCATGCTAACATTTTATTTATCCGCTCTAAAGTGATTAACAAAATAACCATTTGAGTCTACACGGTTTCATTACATCGCTGTACGGACTACGGAACGAATGGCGTAAAAAGTCGATTCAAAAAAGGCAGGTACACACTGTCCTTCACATTTCCTCTCCGGTCTATGGGTATACATATTCATTGTTCATCCACTATACGCCTCCAGACGGTGGGTTGCTGTAAAACAACGGGAGCGAATTCTCTTTTAATTACGAGCCTCGGACGTTGCATAGCGCTATGCTTAGAATACTCTTTTGATAACCACTCTTAACAACTCCACAATCAATTATGAATCTTATTCTTAAAACTACAAGGTCTAATTTTATTAGTAACACAACCCACTAGTGTTGTATGAGTAGGATTGTATGATTTCATTCTTTTCTGGTTTTTTCTAAATGTCGAATCGTTTTATGGTGTGGTGTGGTTGGTTTTTGATAAATTTATTTGAATTTCACTCACGAATATATTCGCTAGTGAATTAAATAAATTTTATTAAGCTTACTGTGTGTTGCGTTGCGGTTTTAAAGCTGAATGGAATTACCTGAAACAATCAAAGTAAGAGGATTAAATAACATTTATTGAAAACAAACATGCAAAACTATTTAAATAATTACACAATGGATAAACAATTTCATTATCATAAAGTAAATGAACGAAAAAGAAAAGCATGGACCACAAGGGGGACGAAGGATTCTGTCCGAGACTAATTACGGGGGATAAAAAAAAAGGTTTGGCAGCTGTAGGAGTACCTACTTATCAACGACAGCCGATTAGGAAATACAAATAATTCATATGCTTGTTGTAAGTTTACATGGTAATTCATAAATTATGATATAAATGTATATACCATACATTTATCTACACTAATAACAAAGCTGAAAAGTTTGTTTGCTTGTTTGTTTGTACGCGCTAATCTTTGAAACTACCAATCATATTTAAAAAAAAAATATATATATATGCATTTGATAGCCTAATTCTTGAGAAAAACTTTAGGCTATTTAACATTACGCTAGAACCCTTAGGAGCCGAGCAAAAAGAAAAAAATCAGAAAGAACGCTAAGCGAAAACGAAATAATAGCGTGGACAGCCGATGCGATACGACGGGGGGGTCAAGAAATTTTACGCAGACGAAGTCGCGGGCAGAAATTAGTACAATATATAATGCATGATTCTTATCTATGAGGACAAATTAAATTAACTTGCGAAACTACACAAACGTTACGGTCATTATATAGGTTTTACCAATTAATTTGTTTGTTCCTTTATTAACATAGAGGATCAATTAAATTAATTGCTAGCAAAATTGAAATACCTACTTTATATTGTCATTATGCTTTTATATGGATAATGGGACAGAGGACAATCAAGAATAATGAAAAGTACCTACATCGACTTATGTATTGTATTTGTGTTTACGTTATTGTCATGGGCAAATTAATTGAATGGAACAGGCGCTGCTAAGCTGGAGTATGAACTATGGGCACCAATTATAATCTGCTATTGTGATCTGAAGGACTCATTAGAGGCTAAAACGCATATCTTATTAAAATAACATACTGGTAATCAGCTGCATACGGTTAGACTAGAAGCCGACCTCAACATGTTGGCAAAAGACTAGGCAGATTAATTGAAGTGCAATTCCTTCATATATTTGTTAGAACGAAATCAATATAAATACCTAAGATATATACTAGTCAAAACAAAATAAAGGCCACTAGGTTTTTAAGGTGTACCATGAAAATCATTAAATTAATTGTTTATTTATTTATTTATGTACACAGTAAAATAAATACAGATACGGCACATTAGTGTTAAGTACAAAGATACTGCTTATTTCTTAAGAAATTTCTTCCAGCAGACCTGCGAAAGGAGAAATGAAAAAGAAATGTAGACAATAGTGTGTGAGAACAAGAAGAGAAGAGTTGTTTAATAGTTAAGAAGTTTAGTTTTAGTAAACATAAAACAATTTTATTGTTTACCGTTTAGGCTAGTAACTGTTTAAATAAATTATCGTTATAAATATTGATTTAACTTTAAATAAAAAATTACAATTTAAGATAAATAACATTAACAACGAAAAGTCACGAAAAACTAAAAAAATCCTCACTTTTTATTTCGTTTGCTGTTTTTTTATAACGCGTATCTCCTATTTTAACTACTCGTATGCACTCCTGCAGCCTGGAATGCATGCTCTCGATCAAATGTCTCACGTTTTCAGCTGGAATCTCCTCCCAGGCAATTTTCAAAGCGTCAATCAGTTGCTGCTGATTGCAGACCTCCGGCTCACTCTCTCTAACCCTTCGTTTCAATTGGTCCCACATGTGCTCGATTGGATCAAAGTCCGGACTGTTTGCTAGCAACGGTAAAACTTGAATGTAAGAGTCTTCCAGCATAGATTTGGTCGCTTGAGCTGTGTGTGCACGGGCATTGTCTTGCATCAAGACGAACCCAGGTCCCATTTGCTGTGCAAATAGGATCACAAGAGGCCTGATGACTTCCTCAATGTAACGCTGAGCAGTTACGAAACCGTCATTTAAAATAGCGAGCTCAGTTTTGTCGTGTAAGTTAATCCCACCCCAAATCATTACGTTGGGTCCACCAAAGCGGTCAACTTCATGTATACAGACTCCCGAAAATCGCTCGCCGCGTCGCCTCCACACCATAATGCGCCGATTGTCATAAAACAATTTTACTTTGCACTCGTCGGTGATCAGCACCATGCCCCACTGATTTACGCCACCGTCCAAGTATTGACGGCAGAAACTTAAACGATTGGCACGTTGAGCCCTGGACGAAGGAATTCAGACAACTCGTCATTTTGAAATTTGCTGGTCTTCGTGCAATCGACTCCGGATAGTTTGGTCACTGACACGAGTACCCGTTGTCAACCGCAGGCGATTTTGTAACATACGAGCCGTCACTGTGCGTTCTCGGCGGGCACTTAGCCGGATGTACCGATCCTCGTGAACAGTTGTAATGCGAAGTTTACCCGAACCTGGTCTTCTCGCAACACTGCCAGTCTCTTGGAAGCGATTCCAAGCATTTTGAATAGATCTTCGAGAAAAATCCAGTTGCAAACCCACAGATCGCTGCGAAATTCCTTCTTGGATGATTGTAACTGGTCTAGTTGCAGTAATTATGTCCATATGTCTTCGTATTTGTGCCATTTTAACGCAAGATGTTGTTTTAACAAGATAACTAACCAAAATTATGATAATTTTCGGAATACCAAGCCGCTAATCAGAACAAAACTTAAAGAAAAATCATAACAAAATTACAAGATTTTTAATTTCATTTTTTATTTTTGCTGTCATGTCATCTCAAGCATAACATCAACGAGGTTAGCTATCGAAGAGTTCATAACATCAATATTTTGCTACTTACCAATTAGTTAATATTCTATATATTACACTGAAATGTTAACGCCAATGTTAAATGAATTATTAACGCCTGTTAAGCAGAGCACCTGCCATCTTATCTCTACACCACCCTTGGTTGACTGGTAGAGAATGCCTAAGGCATTAAGTCCGCCTTTGTATGTTATTGTGTGCGAGAAGTTTAAATAAATAAATAAATAAATGTAAAAATAACAAGAGGCCCTTATTTTGTTTTGAGTAGTACATATATGTCGGAAATATGTTGAATCAATCGCCAGTCCGATCATTATGTATGGCAAGCCGATCCCTTGGGAGAAGCAAGCTAAATATCTAGGACGGTGTGATCCTCGACCACCACCTTACCTTCAGTGAGCACATAAGGATGGCTCGTTCGCGCACCGCCTTTGCTCTCGGTAGACTTCACTGCCTATTAACCGCCCGCAGTAAATTGTCTCTCAAATGCAAATTGCGCATCTACACCGTAGTCATCCGTCCCATCATGACCTGTGCCTGCGTTGTATTTGCACACGCAAAGCCCCGCCATCTTCATAAGATGCAGACCCTACAGAACCGTTTCCTCGGAAACGGTTCGGGAGCCCCTTTCTATGTCCGAAATGTGAATCTTCACTTAGATCTTCGAATGCCCACCGTCCACCAGTTCATGAAACGCCTTTCAAAGCGTTTTTACGACTGCGGCATAAAACACCCCAAGCCCCTGATTAAAGCAGCCGCCTGCTACACTCCCTCCCGCATTAGTAAGATTCGCCGCCCGAGGCATACCTTAGTCGACCCCGACGACGCCATTACCGTCCTCCAGCAGAGTAGTAAGGCCACCAGTACCTTAAAGATACATAAACACAGACCGCCGTCCTTCCGTCCTCGCCCGTCCGCCGCGACGCTCCAATCCCCGTACACCCCGACCCCTGCTCGAGCCAGCCCGCGCCGTTCAGCCTGTAGCTTTATTATTCCGATCCAGCCTGTCCCTTGCTGCCATCTCCTAGTGACGCCCTAAGCCGAGGCTCGTATCCCGCATGGGGTTGCCCTTAGCCTGTTGTCGCCTAGTTTGTAAGTTTTTTAAGCCCTGGCTGGGGGCCTTAATTTATTAGGGCAACCACAGCCATGTCCGCTTAAGCACCTGATAACCTCTAAGGTTGACCTGCGAGAAGCCAATCACAAAAAACAATCGTTTGACTTTGACCAATCGGGACGCCAGCACCACCAGGTGGCGCCCGACAGAGTCTATAACATTACGCTTGACCAGAGTAAAAGTAGAGTTTGTTGTTGGCGGTTAAGCAGTGAACACGTTTAGAAACTGTCTCGTGTTCCATATAGTTGTGTCGTGTACCTACTGTGTGATTCGCTAGTGTGATTAAATTGTTCGTATATAATAATTTGAATTGAACTGCAAACGGTTTTTCTATTGCGCAATAACCAACACTCCTCATAGTACGCCCACAGTAGTTAAAATATGGCTGATAATAACTAGAGACGTACCTTCTCCGTGATATACACTCGGCGTCACAAAAATCGCACCTCTCCGAAAATAAGTTTCAAGCATGTCCCGCCATCAATGAATACATTAAACCTAATTAATATTAGTATCAATTGAAAGTATATTTAACGACCTTTAAATTAACATTAGTTAGAATTCCTAAACACAACAGATCTCATTAGCACGTAACGTTAAAAAAAATGTTGTCAAAATACGCATTACAACGGCCACTAATTGCACCTCCCTACAAGGGTATAAAAAGGGCGACCCGGGTTAAATGTGGGTCCCAGTCCGATGAGGCCTCAGCGCGCGCCGTAGCTGAGCCTGTAGCTTTAAATTCCCCTTTTAATAATCATGACACTATTAACCCTTTGATCCAGCCCGTCCCCAATATCGCGCTGCCCTCTCTCAATGACGCCCTAAGCCGAGGTCCGTACCCCACAGGGGGTGCCCTTAGCGTGCGGTCATCTAACTTGTAAGTATAGTTTTAAATTTTTCTGCTCCTGGCTGGAGGACCTTTCGAGTAAAATCAAAAAGGCAACCACAGGACAGTCCGGTTAAGCAGCCACGACCCCCAGTGGTCAAAACTGCGAGTTGCCATACGAGAAAAATAAAAAAAATGTGGGTCATTCGCTATCCAACCTTTGAATTGAACACACGTGAATAGCTACAGCAATAAAATACCCCAGAAAATGGATACCACTGCAGATGAAGCCGCTCAAGTCATTGCATTACTGCAATCAGGGATGCGGCAATGTGATGTTGCTCGGCAACTGAACTTAAGTCGCTTTTCCGTTCGACGAGTGTTCCAACGCTTCCAAGAGACTGGTGGCTATATCCAAAGACGTGGATCTGGAAGACAACGGTGCACATCCGAAAGAGACGATCGCTTCATTATTTCGACGTCTTTACGTAATCGGTTCTCCAATGCTGTTGAGCTGCAACTACAACTGCGATCAGCTATCAGAACTTCTGTTAGCGTCTCCACGATTAGAAGAAGAATGCGGGAGAAGAAAATTGCAGCTCACAGGGCTGCTACAGGGCCAAAATTGACTGCACAGCATAGGAGAGACCGGTTGCAATTTGCCCGTGACCATGTGGATTGGACAATAGACCAATGGAGAGCTGTGCTCTTCTCGGATGAGACGAGGGTGTGTCTTTTCTGCAACGACAGGCGTAGAAGAGTGTACAGGAGGCAAGGGGAACGATTCGCACAAGCCTGTATTCAAGAGACAGTGGAATACGGGATGGCTCGTGCATGTTCTGGGGCGGCATGTCAATCGACGGCAAAACGAACCTTGTGTGTGTTTCTCGGACTGGAAGTGCTCGCGGGCAAGGGTCGCTGACTCCTCATCGGTACATAACAGAGATCTTAGAGGAGTAGGTTGACCCTTATGCGGGTTTTGTTGGCAGTGGGTTCACGTTAATGCACGATAACGCCCGCTGTCACACCGCATTAATTGTAAGTGACTACCCGCAAGAAGTTGGGATCCCTGTTATGCGCTGGCCGGCGCGTAGTCCAGACCTGAACCCTATTGAGCACCTTTGGGATGAACTGAAACGGCGAGTACGGGCACGTGATCCTGCCCCTACCACTCTCCAAGACATCCAAGATGCCGTCGTTGCAGAATGGGACAACATTCCTCAAGAGACTGTTGTCACATTAATTAGGTCCATGAGAGAACGCATGGAAGCAGTCATCAGGGCTAGGGGGGGTAACACTAGGTTTTAAGTTGTTTTTATGGACTTTGTTGCAATTTTTGCTGATAAAATAAAATTAAACTTTTTAATCATTTGCATTAGCTTGCTTTTTTTATTCCCTGGTAAACAAAAACCCAATCTATTGATTTATTCTGAAATTTAAATAAATTGCCATTCCAATGATACCTTATAGTCATATGTCTACCGTTGATTAATAGGGTTAAAATGACTTTGAAGGGAATTCTTAAAGAGGTGCGATTTTTGTGACGCCGAGTGTATATACTTATATATATATTAATAAACATTATTTTTTATTAATTATAGTTAAATAGTTTAAAACATACACAATAAAGCAAAAATAATACAGTCTAACAATAATAACACAAAATAAAATGGAAATTAACTACATATTACTCAAAACATATACTTTTAGGAACAATCTATATTAATTCAAAAACATTCCTCCACCACTTTTGTTGTATGGTTGGACGGATGGTCAGATTGGTCACCGATGTTCGCTCGTTGGTATCAGATAATATTTCGCTTATACCTGTAGTAATTTTATTTGTTGTTTATTTTTAACTAAGTACTAGCTTAAGTGGTTTTAATTCTCAAAATTATTGTTATCGTATTATAGTTGTTGTCGTAGTATATTAGGTATAATTATGTAGAAACTTGTTTAAGGTCACACTGACCAATAATTTTTTTGTTGCCATTTCACTTATTGGTTGTACCTATCTTTAAATACTAAATGATTGACTTTGTAAGTTCCATCAAATTATTTTGTTAAGAATATACCAATAGATTAATGTACCGTCACCAAAAGTGATAAGTAACCAGGGTCGTAGTAATAGTTCAAGTTTAGTAAGAAACCGATGAATGTTTTCGAATAAAATTTATTTGAATTATTAGACAACAAACAGGTAATTTATCAAATTAAATTTCATTCGAAAACATCCATCGGTTTCTTACTAAACTTCAACCATATACAACGACCCTGGTTACTTATCTCTTTTGGTGACAGTACTTATCAATTATATTTTTGTGATGCCAATTTTAAAAATTGTTAATTTAAAAGTGTTTGTTTTGTATTAATAGTTCAGTTCATTTTATCTGTTGCAATATCCATGTTAGATAGATAGTAAGGGTAGACAACTGTCATTTAAAATACCGTATAACCTTATTTTTGCTCTCTTTCTGAACGTGTCGCTGCGCTGGACTGATAATAGTATAAAAACTTGTAAGTCATTGATTACCTATATCATTTATCATCAACCTTCTTCCCAACATCTGCATCATTATGTAGTTGATGGTTTTGGTGCATGGTAAAACTGTAATAAGTTTATGTTGGCACCAACTTAAATATATAAAATGTATTTGTATACTACTGAATAAATAAATAAAATAAATACTCAAGACTTGACTGCCTCATCATGCTCATTTGGCGTCTACGCATTCTATCCGCTTATGTATCCAACCCTCTTTATACTAGGGATGGTTGGTTACTAAAATTTTGAGGTAAGGCGCAATTTCGCACTGGGTAAATATGTTTTTATGTTTTTTCGTGGTATGCTGAATAATCCGCAAAAACTAGAATCTTTGGGATTGCTCGTTTCAAACAGTAGGCTGCGGCAAGGGCCGACAGAGAGGCTGTTTTAAGTCCCGGTAGCCCGTACACACTTGTTAAAGTCTGCACCGGTGGGACGGGCAATAAAGATACTCAACAGGATCTCTCTGCGATTGGACATCTTTACTTACTCTTTGGCAGAATTCCAGAGAGTGACACTTAAAGTACTATCGAGGGCTTCATAACAAATGGGCGTACACGCAAAAATGACAGTTTTAATGTTTTGCTGCAATAGATAATACAAAACGAGGTCCATAACATAACATAATACATATACGCACAAATTTAATTTTTGCGTTTTTACCCAATTGTTATGAAGCCCTCGATATTGTCCTCTGTATAACTTGTGCTGGTACTCAGAGTCGTTACTTAGGACTTGTTAATTATACTTAATTCATGCACGTAAATCGACAGGTATAAATTTGGAACCTGCCAGTCAAAATATTTATGACAATTTAAAAACATTACATTTTTGTTGGTGGTGGTGTTTAATTGGATATTGGGTGGCGTTTCTGAGTGTGGAAATTGTGAGTACATTGTTGTACTGGGTTCATAGTTGTCATTATTTGCCCGCCTTTTCCCAACTATGTTGGGGTCGGCTTCCAGTCTAACCAGATGCAGCTGAATACCTGTATTTTACATGGCGGGACTGCTTATCTGACCTCCACAACCTAGTTACTGGGTAATACGATACCCCTTGGTAAGACTGGTTGTCAGGCATTCCGGCTTTTGACGATCCGTAACGACTGTCAAAGATCTACGAATGACAGGCGGGACCAACGGCTTAACGTGCTTTCCGAGGCACGGAGGGGTCTCGGTATGTAAAGATGGTCAACAATCCACGGACCAACCGCGGCAAACGTAGCTTAACCTGATCGATCGACCCGCACTGCTGTTATTACTTAGTCACAGCATTACAGCATGGCAGTAGAGACTATGTCATGCTCACTTAAATGTCTCACTGTTGGTGGCGCGTGTGTTGGATCATTCGGTTCCCTACAAAATGGTTGAGCTGGATGGTGCTGATCCACGCGTCATGTTCGTGAACGGGCGCCGTCAGTTGAGACTGGTCACTTCTTAACTGCCACGGCTTGTTTTTGTTATTAATCTTATATTTTGAATTGTTTCTTTATTTTTTTTTTCATTGTTCTCGCATATAGAAGCAACAAGAATAATGTACCCAGGATTTTGTAATATCTTGATTTAAAAAGAGTGTCCTTGGAGTTTCTTGCTCATTCTTCTCCATAGAGATCTACGTTTTGGAATGGGCAACTAGCTTCAACTTTCTGACTAACTGACCGACTCTTTGACAATTCAAAAGTGCCTGTAAATGGTTTAATTGAAATAAATGCTTTGAGTTTGAGTTTGAGTTCACGAGCCCCCTTCACACCTGTAATAACAATTATAAGTGGTAAGTGATCATTGATTTGATTGATTGTGGCTGTGCGCGTGACTTCAGAACTGGGAGGTCCTATGTTTGATTTCCAGGTCACGCAAAATATCATTGGGTTTTCCATCAGTTATTTTCTCCGTAGGAATCCCAATAGGATATGGAACTGACAATAACCCTTTGACATGGCAAAGCTACTATACGACAAATTATTACATACCTCTGCTTACCCCTTTCAGGAACACAATGTGTCAAAAATCAAACAACCCACAAGCATTATCGCTCCACAACTCAAATCCTATGTAAAACATGTAGCACAGCAGATTGAAATTCAGCTTAGCTTCCCGTACAAGCCGGCCAGGAGTTTGGAGCGAACGCAAATTTAATCACCGGCTCGCTGGCAGTTGTGACAACCAACCATCTTGTTTCATTAGTAGTTTTAACCCCCATTATTAAGAGGTTACAACTATTTTAATAGAGTAGCTTCGACATTGTTTGATGCAGTAGATAGGTTTGTTTGTTTGGGAATTTATGGAAATACTCGTAGATTAATAGAAGGCTAAAGAATAATCACATTAAAGGTTAATTTGAAAGTTAAGAGTTAGTGAAGCTAATCTGAAAAACACGAAACTTAGTAAGCACGGTCTACTAATTTATTTTATTTATTTACTAACTATAGTGACCGGCTCTTGCTTCGCACGGGTGCAATCCACAACAAGATTTAAAAACTAACACAGAGATTTCTGTGCTATGTCTAATTTAAATATTAATAAATGTATTCCTGTGGGTACATATAAACCTTCCAGAATAAATTCTCTAAACGATGGTGAAAACCACATCAAAATCCATTGTGTGGTTTAGAAGAACTCAGACAGATATCGATCACTATATTAGTGATCGATGCAAACAGACAAGAAAATCGACTTTATTTTTTACTATAAAACAAGTTCCAAAAGTAGGTAAGTATCTACCTACTTCTCCATAATATTCAAGTAAGATATACTGTAAATCGAACCGCACGTGTCTGTCTTTCCGCAGCGTCTGAGATACGGAGGAAGTACAATTTCTTTCTCAATTCCAGTTCATATCCGCTTTTGAGCTGACACAAGACTCTGCATATGTTCTGTTCTGTGCTCTGTTGTATTTGTCGTATTGTGTGCTTTGTAGTCTGTGCTAAATAAATGTATTTTCTTTCTGTCTTTTTTTTTTCTGTATTTGTTCCATCGGTAATGTGGTTTAATACAAAGAAATTCAAGACAAAGGAATAAATCAGTCGAGATTGATACATGATATATGGGACTTAAACATAACTGGTGAAATGTGGGTGTACTATACATAGGTAGACCTCTGCCTAACCCTTCGGGGATGACAGGCGTGATGTTATGTTGTTATGATACAATCATGATAACTGTGAAGTAACTGAGCAGAGTAATTAACACACAAAATATTTATAACTATGACGGTAAAAATATTAGTGGATATTACGAAAAAACGGCTACTTCCCATTTGGTAAACTTCCCATTTCGTAAACCGCAAACTGTACCTACTAAAAAGTTGCGTTTGGTAAACATTTCGTTACTTCATACATTTAATCCCATTTGGTAAACTTTGTTAGTATTGTTATTTTTGTACGGTACAGTCAGTGTCAAATTAGTATTAAATTAGAGATGTATATATTTTTAAATGCTTCAGTCTTGAGATAGTATCTCGACCATCAAAAAGAATGGCTGATCAAGAAGAAGTAAAAAAAACGTATTAAAGTCTGTAAAAATACCACGATGCTACTAAAAATACCACGTGCTTTTCCCGCAAAAGAAGCACCGAGCGGGTTCTCAGGTAGGGATTTATTGTCCTTACCATCGTTTTAAACAAAAGGTGTGAATGAGATAGACATAAGTAAGTATACGTAAATTATATCTATTACCGGGTTTAACTTATCAGTTCACTCGTTTTATGCATAGTGCAAGGTCGTTGCAATGTCGGGTGAGGGATCTTCTAGTGGTGCAGTGAATTTAAAAAATATTAATAGTACACGAGGCGGTGAAATTTTATTACGCGCTGGGCATCAATATTATAAACAGAAAAATAATAAGGACTCAAGTTGGTGGCGCTGTGTTAATAGAAAAGATGGATGTTCAGCAAGTGTAACTTTGAATTCAAATCGAAGCCATGTATTAAGAGAAAATGCTCACTGCAGTTCTTGTATTCCGAATTTTGAAAAAAATGAAGTGAAAGTAGCCATCGAAAAATGTAAACAAACTATATGTGAAGATCTGAAGCCGATTCCAGCTACATACAGGAAATGTACTAAAAAGCTGAAAGATAATGGTTATGAAATTATTAAAGAATTACCAAATTTTGACAAAGTTAAAAGCAGTTTGTATAGACACAGAAATAGACAACTAGGAATCACAAAATCTCAGCACTCTAACTCTACAGAAATCGTGATTCCTGACCGTTTTAAAGACAATTTATTGTTTGATGAGATTGACGGTGAAAATAGAATGATTGTGTTTGGTTCAAAGAGTGCAATTGCACATTTAAATGACGTCCGTCACTACTTTGCGGACGGAACGTTCAAATGTTGTGCAAAGCCGTTTCTTCAACTATACGTTGTACACGGAGACATAGGAAGTACAGAAACTGGGACAAATATTGTACCATTTTTTTATGCAGTGTTGACAAACAAAGAAGAAACTACATATGAAAGACTGTTTTACAAACTAAAATTTCATTTACCAGAGTGGACAGCCGATATTATTACCTTGGATTTCGAAAAAACTCCAATAAATGCAATTAAAAAGACATTTCCAAACATAATTGTTAAGGGGTGTTTTGTTCACTTTGGCAGAGCGCTATTAAGAAAGGCAAAATCTCTTGGCTTATTACAACATGAAGAATCTCACTATCACGTCAAACTATGTATGGCTCTGGCACATTTACCAAAAGAAGACATAAACGATGGATGGCTATACGTTATGAGTCAAAGGTAAATTAATTTTGCAGTATTGAAATGAACGCGTTTAGTTCTGGATATTTCTTCTACCGCCATTTTCTACAGCCATTTTTATGCGTTAGAAACTAGGTAATATATGGTTTTTCGTATCATAATCTTCAACGAATTAATTCTGTTACAGTTTTGAAGAAAAAGCTATAACTGAATTCAATGATTACTTTGTGGATCAGTGGTTGGAAAATGAAGATATGATGAATATTTGGTGCTGCTACGCACAAAGACACCGCACTACAAACCTCATGGAATCTTGGAATTGGAGTTTCAATAGTGAAATTGGAAAAAGGCCATCAATTCTTTTATTTTTCGAAACGATATCAGGCAATATTAAACATTATGAAAATCTTCTGAAAAGGTACATATTTTTGTTTCAATGACCTGTATTTTTAGGCGACACATATGATAAAAATTATACATTATTACTTTAATTAATCATAACAATTTTTTACAGCTTTTATAATAATGGAGAAAGTATATCAAAACGAAGAAAAAAATCTATCCAAAATGATATACGAATTAACAATATTCTCGGCGATTACAAAAGTGGAAAAATATCATTGGAAAATTGTTTGAACGAATTATCAAGAATTGCTTGTATCACTTTATAATTTATTTATTGATTTTTAACTTTGTAGTGTAGGTAGTAAATTTTTTATGTTAATATTCCAAATCTGTGATTATATTTTATAGTTGATTTTGTGTGTAATTTTTAATGTTAATGTACCAAATCTGTGATTATTATTTGTTTTTATATTTAAAAGTTGATTTTGCATGTATTTTTTATGTTATTGTACCAAATCTGTGATTATTATTTGTTTTTATATTTAAAAGTTGATTTTGCATGTATTTTTTATGTTATTGTACCAAATCTGTGATTATTATTTGTTTTTATATTTAAAAGTTGATTTTGCATGTATTTTTTATGTTATTGTACCAAATCTGTGACTGTTTATTTTTATATTTTATAAGTAGTTGATTTCGTATGTATTTTTTTATGTTAATGTACATTAACATAAAAAGATAGTACCAAATCTGTGATTATTGTTTTTTTATATAAGTTGATTTCGCATCTAGATTGACTTATGTTATTAAAAAAAATAAAACTTGTCATCGAAATAGTCAAATCGAACTGTGATTTTTCTTAAATTTTTTGAAAGTTATTTGTACACCCCACTTTTTATTTCTGTTTTTAAATATCAATATGTGTAAATGGCATACGTACACATAATCCGACTATTGTACCTGTGATTAAAAATATTTAACAAAATAAATGACAATGTTATCATTAGTTTCGTTTTTCTTTTTTTACTTGACTGTACCCATTTCATCTGAAAGTTTACCAAATGGGATATAACACAAAAAAATATTGAAATGTTTTCGAAATGGGACTAAATGTATGAAATGTATAATGTTTACCAAACGCAACTTTTTAGTAGGTACAGTTTGAGGTTTACGAAATGGGAAGTTTACCAAATGGGAAGTAGCCGAAAAAACTTAGGTAGGTACCGTCAAACGGCGTGAATAGGAAATAGTGAATAGGGAATTCAATGTTAAAATCCCTTTGACAAAATGATAAAATCGCTTTGATGTTTGACGGTACGTTCTTTGCATTTTTTCTGTACCTTATTTTAATAACGTTGAATCTTGCGCAAGCCTACGATGTTCTTCATTATATTCATGTTTTCTTTTTCACACCCACACACACACTTTCCACAATGAAATATGGATATTTTAAGTATAAATTGAAATATATATTTTTCATACGGACAACGATTTGAGGTGGCCGTTGGCGAATGACAAAGACTTTCATAGTCTATCATACATATTTTTTTAACTGTATAACAATGCAGAGCAATGGAAGATGGGCTACAATGTATGTTAAATATCGAGGATACAACATTGAATTATAATTTCGTTATATTAAAATATTTTGTTTTCTGTTTTATAATTCTTAACATTCTCCATATCAACTATGGTGATCCTTGAATTTACCCTATTTTCTTTATAAAACATCATGTATCCAACAGTTATCTGAAGCCTCGGCACTCAGCTGTGCTAGAGACAATATCGGACCTCATTTTAAAAATAGAATTTTACTTTTGTCGTGTTAGAACTACAAAAACTTCCCACAAAAACAAACACTTACTTTAAACGCTTACTTTGTACTAAAACAATTAAAAACACGTACATTATAAACAAGTTTCTAAACACACCTTTGGACACCCAGATTCCGGTCAGTATTACCACGCCGACCTCACTCCGGGATGAATTTAATTATTTTCGGGTGGACTCCTAATTCGATCTAAGTGTTCCGCAGGCGATGTGACCACTACCGAGTACCACTTGGGGATATACACTAGGAAAACTATCTTGGTTACTAGCTAAACTAAGTGTCTGTGTGTCTACCTATTATTTGCAAGCTCTCACCTAAAAAAAAACATACCTACCTTTTTCAAAATTACTAAAATACCTACTAACAAATACAAATGAATGGACAAATTGGACAAATAAATGATCATATCTTATCTCAAAATTCCTTCAGTCGTAATAACAACAGTACTATTAAGTTATTTTTGTTGTTGTGCTTCGACAAGTATTTCATTACAATTCAGGGTCTTTGTGGAGGGTGAAAAGGTTAAAGATGAAGTATAACAGTGTAACCTGGATAAGTGGGATCTCAAGGGACCTAGAGGCTTTTCACTTACCCAGTTTCCCAAATAATCAGGTTTAAAATGACAATTGTCTTATTTACAGAGGCCCCCGCTAAGACAAGTCGAAATTTACCATTTTTCATTTATAGAGGTGTACGCAACCTGTCCAGACCAATATTCAAAATGATAAATTATTATTGGTTGTCTCACTTATAGAAGCTGTTGAACTACAAAGTAGGTAAAAATCGAAATAATCTAACAAATGCATTCTCAGTTTCCTATATGTATAAAGGTTTAATTAATCCCAGTAACAGAGATATTTTAATGCAAAAGTGTCGGTCCTCAGTGTTATTATCAGTAGTAGAGGTTTCTCATATATCTAGGGCTCACTTAACCAGCACCCTTATTACGTAACGCACTATCTATCACAATCTGAATCATTTTGAAGTCTATTGCTTCATATGTTCGAAAAATGTGTCTGTTCAACAACGTAAATAACGTAATGAATGTTGTTGAACTGTCAAAATCATAGATATCCGAGTCAAAATCAAACCCATTCCTACTGTTAGTGTGTTACGTAATTACCCCGAAGGTTACACTGTATTGCCTAGATTAAAAAAAAAGATCATTGATGAATTTTGAAAACTAAACAAATACATTTATAGTATAAAACTAATGTTTTATGAAATAAATGTACGATGCCTACTATTGTTTTAAACGTAATACCTCAAAAATAAACCAATTTTGTTATTTTGTTTTTTCTTTATTTGTTAAGACTCATTTTAAACAGGGTGGCAGGAACTTCGACGCGGAACCTGTTAACATGGATTCAGTACATGATTCTGGACCCCCTTTTTTTTTTTTTTTGGATGGTAAATCATCAAATGACCTCTCCCGCTCTGGGCGGAGCGGAAGGGCGTGTCAGACTCTTACTGACTAAAACCCACCCGTGTTCCTTCAGTTGCCTGTGCGCCAGGGCCACGGTAACTCTTTCGAACAATCCGCAGCCCCGGCAGGCATCGGTCCTCTCGGACCCCGTCAATTTTGCTGACATCTCTTTGAGGCGCGCGTGGAACACGACGCGCCGTCGACCCGGGCCTGGTCCTTACCGGACGGCGAGCTGCCCATTGCCCGCCGTCCGCAAGCCCGCGCCTACGGTGGCCGGGAGTCGGCAATCGACTCCCGACGCCCAGGGTGTCTCCTCCTCCTGCGGCGGCTAGGGGCGCGAGGGCGCAGAGAATGCCTCTCCCTTTCGCGCTCCGCCTCCTCCTTCGCGAGCATTACTGCTTCGCAGAAGGAGGTGACGGCTTCCCATTCCCTCTCGCTCCGTACCATGGCCTGAATCAGGGCCGGACGCGAGAGGTCGCCGCCGCCGATCGCCGCCACGAGGACACGGCGGTGCTCCGCCCAAGCCGGGCAGACCTCCACCGTATGCTCCACCGTGTCCTCCGGTCGATCCACGCAATGATAACACCCGGGCGTTTCCTCCCGATTCTGGACCCCCTGGGTTGAAATGTTTCTAGATTATTAAAAAAAAAATGCTTTTCCATAGATTTTGACCGTGTAGGTATTGCACTTTTGTATGAAACAGCAGATTTTTTGGTTTGAAGTTCCATGGTAACAGGTTGTGCGTCGAGGTCCCATTCCACACTGTAAAAACTATTTCATTCAATAATAATGTTTGCATGTCTAACATGAGGTAGAATGTACAAGGATAACCCACTTTACCGTTACATCTTATTCTATTTACCTACAATCTACGCAAATAAATAAATATATAAATAAAATATTTTGAAACAATAAAACAAGACTAAGTACAAAAAGTAACACGATGATAGCTGAAAAAGTATAAACTGTAGCGCAGTTAACAACGCCCTTCTCCAGATACAGAATGGAATGATGTTCCATGCAAAAGCGTGCAATTTTGCATTTTGAATTACTTATTTATAATAAAAAATAAAATAAAATTTACTTTTCTTTACTTTTTTTAATACGGTGCGATTTAATTACCTGTGGCATACTATAATTCATAAACAGTGTTTATCTACACTCATATCGTAAAGTTCTTATTTTGAAATAAAAAATAAATGGTACTATAACGACAGACTTTATCCACGTGAAATTAAAAAGTTTTTCTAAAACACATTTTCCCTAACAAAATATTATGCTTTAAAATATCTTTATTTTTCTATTAAAGTATAGTTTTCAATAATTTAAGTATTATCTGCGGTGAACGCTGCTGTGGCGCGTACCCCCGCGGTGGAGTGTTCGATTAGGGTGCCATATTTACTATATAATTATCGTGCTTTTGATGAAATTTAATGAGTTTAGATAAAGTAGAGTACCTATGAAACTTCACATAACTAGGTATTAAAATACCCGTGTGATGCTATTATAAACGTCGCCTGTGACTCGGTTTATAAACGCACACACATTTGTTGCTTCAATTTTATTGATGGCATGCCACAGGCTCGAAACTTGCACCGTGTAAATGGAGCTTAATTATGGGCTTAATAGGTAATAGAAAATCCAATACACATATCTTTAAAAAACAAAACACTCTTCAAACCGATATATAACACACACCAAATGACATAATATTTCACACATAGCATTAATTAAATGGATTTAAATCTATCCCTTTCAAAATATCGGTTATAATGTATAATTGGTTTAGGTTTATACGCGATTGGGGTATAATTGGACAAGCTGTCAGTCAACCTGAATTAATGAGATTCAGGTGATATCAACTAGGGATGTAACGGAGCTTCGGTTCCGATTCCGAAAAGTCGGAACTTCCGATTAATTGTACACCTCCGATTCCGATTTCGGTTCCGATAATTTTGAATCGGAGTTATACCGAAGTTCGAAAGGCAGCGATACACGTGACTAGATCGCGTACAAACAAGTTTTTACTTGTCACCAGGGTAATGTTGGTATAAGGCTCCCACAGACAGGCGCGACGCGACAGCGCTACACAAAGGCGCCGCTCGTCGCGCGACACGCGGTGCCTTTGTGTCCGGCGTTGCGTCGCGCCTGTGTGTACGAGCCTTTATTTTATACACGCTCGCGCTCGTAGGTCTTAGTTTATTGTTTTGTTTGTAGATGTTAGACGCGTCAACTTAATTTGCTAAATTAAATTATTTATTATTTTTTCATTAAGCCTTCCCTTAACATATCTTTCTTCTACTACCAGCCCCGGTTCCGGTTCCGATTCCGATCAATCAAATTTTAAACCTCCGATTCCGGTTCCGGTAAAACAACTTCCGTAACATCTCTGATACTAACACAATCGTAAAATATAGCAAGGTATGTTTAACGTATTCGTTATTATAATTTATGCTGACCAATAATTTGACGTAATGATCATTGATTAGTTGCAAATTAATGCAAGATCGATGAAGATGTTGACATTTTCAAATGTTCAGCTTTAGCAGAACATTCGATAATGTCAACATCTTCCCTTCTTCCTTCTTCTTCTTTTCTTCTTTCTTCTTGGCCTTCAGGCCAAGTACTTGTTCTTAATACTGTTAATTAAGGTTCCGCTAAATTAATTTTCGACCTTCAAAAAAAATTAAAAAATGAATATTGAGGCTCTGTACCTTTCCAATTCAAAAAGATTCGTTGATTGTTTAGGTTTTTATCGTCAGATAAAGTTGACCGAAGGAAACGAACGACGAATCTTTTTGATTGTATTTAGTATCAAAGAATCAAAAATTGGAAAGGTACAGAGCGTCAATACTCGTTTTTTATTTACAATTATATTGATTGGTATCACCTTACGCGATGGCGGTGGTGTTTTATTAATTTTGAAAAACGAACACAATTTTTTGTTATCAATACTTGACTTAGTGATTTGACAATCCAAAGAAAACAATTAATCTATTCCTATCGCTGTACTAAGTACCTATGTAGACAAAGTACACAATAATAGGGTTTCCGTACATGAGTAGGTAGATAGGTACATTATGTTCGCTACTACAATTACTCAAATACTTCACGGGTAGTTAGTCACCTCGATTCGATTCCATACCAGATGAAAGGGTAGATCCTTGACAACAACGCTTGAACCGTGAAAATTCAAGGTTTCCGTTCCTAATTAGGTTGTTAGACAAATACCCGACAGCAGGTGGGACATTTAAAACAACCATGCTTCGATTGGCCCACCCAATTACCGACGTACATAATTTTAAAGGGTACACACATTTTCTGTACAAAGGTACTTCATGTACTTACGTAATTTGGGAATTTTCCTGCATGCCCCAATTGGCAAGCGACACGAGCGAACCAAATTTAAATTTTCCCTTATCCTACGCGATTATTGGTTTAATCAAAATTAATCAATTAGTTTTGAATCAACAAGTATATTAGTTTCCAATCTGTTCCGAAAACTCTATGTGGGCAAACGTTTTAGACAAGTTTTACAAAACAGCACCATTTTGTCCATAATATCTATATTATATACCTATAAGTACATATTATACATTAAATTCGCTTTTCGTGTCTGTCTGCGTGACCGCGTTGTTCTTCTAAACTACGCAACGGATTCTGATGCGCTTTTCACGATCATTTAGAAACTTTATTCTTGGAAGGAACATTTTTTTTTCTGATCTTTATAAAGAAATCTCGGTGTTTTGTCAAGTGGTTAAAACCGAATCAGGGGCGGGTCATTATTACTCTATTGTAAATTACTAGCAACCGGTCAATTAATAATTCATTGATAAGAACGCTATAAATGCTATTTCTGTTCCCTTTAATCGGTTGAAGGACATTAAACGAGCCACAAAAGAAGTTTATAGATAGAAGAAGAATATAAGAATATTAGAAGTTTTATCAAACTAAAGGAATAATTTATTTGATTCGAATCTAATAAAAGCGTCTCACAAATCCTTCTTTATCGTTTATCAAAAACCGTAATATATTTTACCATACCAATGACATGTCAGAGCATAAACCATACATTATTCTCTATGATAAGCTTTAGAGAACACGCCAACGAACCTGTTGAGTGTAGTGAGATGTTATTCTTGCTTCGTCGCTGAAGATGCTCTGTACTATTGTCCTGTGCGAGGTATGAAAGCGAAACTATGCAGAGATATAAAAAAATGGTAGCTATTCCTTCAAAGCCTTGCCTACCTTTTCTTGCCTTGTCTTATGACACTGGTCTGACTTCGTCATTGCTTCTTCCATTCCAATTAATATATTACTATTATTTTCGACAAAGCATCTCTCAGCTTTATCATCTCAAAGCTAATGAAAACCACTGCCTATGTCGCAACTGTTGAAACAAAAGGCGAGCTAAGAATGGGATGAGCATTTGAGCAACGGTCCTTTAGCCCTAAATATCTGTGAGAAACAAATCGCGTAGATAATGTGGATGTCAAAAAGCAAAATCTTTTCGCGTTCAACGTTATAATAGAAAGCATTGTTTTTTGTAAACACGTAATATGCAAACTGCATTAAAATATAGCTTCACGCCATTTCGAATAGCTTCTGTCGCCCACCTAGGGCGCTGGATGAGCTACGCTGCAATACATTAGACGTAAACCAAGCACTAACGACTTCATTTATTTCCTCTTGTCAGCTCTGAACGCCTGGTAACTTCCCATCGGTAACGTCGCTACATGATATCATTTATCATTTTTAAGCATCAGAACTTGGAATGAAGTGATAAACTGTTAGCATGCTCTTAGAGGTTATTTGTTCAGTATTTAACGGTGGTTTAATATGACATGCCCTAATTTATTTTTTGCATGTGGACACTTCAGATTGCATTGAACCTGTTTTCATCGCTAAAATCTACAGAAGTTTTTTTATAAGGTGATTAAAAAGTAGGCTCTTTAAAGATTCTGATGTCAACGTCGAAGCTGAAAATACATAATTTAATCCTACAGGCACCAACACGTACAACAGCGTCAAACACGTATTTGATTTTAAATAGCATCTGTGCCTGAGTTTGCTGCAACATTGCATCGAAATAGCCGGACGGCACCATGGAGTCCCCGATCTCGTTTCAGATAGCTCCATCAATCTTCTGCAACAGTGTATCGGCTTCCTATTTTAAAAACGAAACGCGAACGGGTTTTGTTAAACCTTTATCGTTTGTGGAAAGCGCTTACGTGTCGCCTTCAGTCCGGGTAATGTCGAATCCTTCGCAATTCGATTCGTTGCCATATAAAAAGACGCCATTCAAACGATTCAATCACTTTTACAAAAGTTTCACCACTCAATTGAAAAGTAATTCGTTTCATTTTTTTTTTCTAATCGCTTTTCAGTGTGAAACTATTTGTGTTTCGTTTAAAAAACGGTTCAGTTGTGTTTGTTTGCACGGATTACGCTGGAAATCATTTCAGTTAAATATCAACACGAAACCGAGAGCTCGTTATGAGCAACAATTTTTCTTTGTTTTGAAAAAAAGTTGGTTCGAATCTCCACCAATTCCATTAGCAGTTGTTGTGAAAAGTTTATCAAGCTTTACATTCATTTCGAGTTGCTCCTTATTTGTCCGGGGAGTTTTAAAAGCGTGCCGATTCGCTTCAGAAGTAAATAAATACAAAAGGACTATTTGAAAACGTTTCTAATAACAAATAACTCAATCTGGTCCGGGCGTTCGCTGGACCACTCAATCAAGCGGATTGAACCGTGGGGTTGTTAAGAGAGAATACGTACCACTTGTAACGAATGTATTGTGCTCTTAGTGCTAAAATAAAAAGAACATCAGCAATACTTCCTCCACTGTGCCGCAGGAATTGCTCTGATGAACGAGCAGTGCGGTTCTAATAGCAATAGACTTTTTCCTCTCGTTGCAAACCCGACGTGAGCGCTTTTATAAGAAAAATTCGAATGGTTGGAACGAAACCAATATATTATTGTGATACAGTTTTTAATTAATGTTATGTTTTCTGCTACGTGAACGTGCAGTCCCAATACATTTTAACAGTGATGACTGTGAGGAGGGAGTTTTAACTTAACATAATGAGAATATGTGGAACTCGTTATCGGAAATTATTTTAAAATTATGCTCGTTACAATTTTTTATTTAAAAATCTCATTATTATCGCTTTGCTCTACTCGCAAACAGGGACAGTTTTTTTTTGTGTATTTATGATATTTTCTGTGACCAGTACGAGTACTTATTAATAATGGAGAATATGTAATATTATTAATAAAGGTACATGAACATACATACATAAACTCATGCCTTCTTCCCATGGGGTAGGCAGGAACTACAGAACGCCACTTGCCACGATCCTTACATACTCCTTTTGCCTCGTTTACGTTCGTACCATGGTACCGCCGTTTGCAGTACATGAAGTAAAATCATAAAAATAGAAGGCAAGATGTCCCGTGTAATATTCTTTGATATACAATAGGACTTTAAAATACAAAATTAAACACGAAACCCCAACAATAAATAATGAAACCACTCGTTAGTTAAACATAGGAACAACAGCGGCGATATAAGTACAAATTGTACCACGTATATATATCCATTTTGTTCACGTGTTAAATCCGATTGTCTGGCTGCACCGCTCCTATCCAATCAGGGTTTTTATTAACCCTCATTATTATTGATTGCTGTGAAACTGCATAAAGCGTATACATGACGAAGTAAATGTATCTTCCAGTCTTTTTCATTATCGAAGCTTTCATTTTCCGTTTGTCCGACGTGAAAAAGAGCTGTTTATTGAAACATTTATAAGGTTATTTTTGTAGTTTCTGCTTTATAGGTTTATTGTAAGTGTGTCGTGTTTATAAGAACAGATATAGGTGTGGATTTTATACCTAATATTTATACTTTAATGTGCTGTGTTTATCTTCCTATAATATAATTCTACGTAAGTAATTTTTCACTTCATGAGCAGTTTGTTACGCGAAACAGCGAAACAGAGCTCCTGGATTAACCTTTTACTACTTTAAGGCAACTTGAGTTTTCCAGCTAACAAAATCTTCAAACAAAATCTGCGAAACGCTTTACAATAGTCCCGTTTTCGAGTAGCTAATACCGAATTTAGATTGAACCAGCATCAATCTACCCGCACATCTTGTACCTCGAATATTTTCTTCGGCACATATCACTCGCGTTAATCATTCGTATCAACCGGGACCGCAGGACGGTCACATACGTAAACAACTGGCATCACGATCAGATAACCACATTAGTGCCGCGCGGCGTGTCACTAACAGATCGCCCGTATTACGGACACTTATATGCGTCACGACGCACATTGAGATCGTGTAGTTATGGAGAATTAGCGCTTATACAGTTGTTTATATTGTTTATTAGATCTACTAGCAGGAAATTTTGTTTAGGGTTGCTTCTTGGTCTTATAGCCGCTTAAGTGCCGCGAGGCGTGTCTCTAACATAACGCCCGTATTACCGACACTCTGATACGCGTCACGGACTCTCGACGCACATTTAGATCGCGTCGTGATGAAGAGATGATAAAGTGATTAACTTGTTTTCTATACTAGAACTCTTAGCATAGTCTTTAGTGTTTGTGTTTTAGTCTGATAACCAAACAGATCGCCCGTATTACCGACTCTCCGATGTGCGTCACGACGCGCATTGAGACTGCGTAGTGACGAAGAATTGGTGATAAAGTGCATACCATTGTTTTTTTAACATAGAAAGCTTGCAGAATCTTTAGTTTTTGCTATTTAAACAGATAAATAAATCATTGCCGTGCGGTGTGTCACTTACAGATCTCCCGTATTACTGACACTTTATATGCTTCACGCTGCACATTGTGTCCGCGCAATAACTGCAAAATGACGCCTAAAATGTGGTTTCTTTATTTTTTTAGAAGTGCCTGGAGTCTTTGTTGTCTTCGTTTTTCCACCAGATGCTAAAAATCTTAACTATTTTCTACCTAAAATCTACAATGGAAATGAAAAACAAAAACAAGTTTCAATAAGTCCAGAAATAGCTTGCAAAGTAAAACAAGATCTTCGATTGTAAACACTTTCCTCATCCAATTACAAAATACCTGTGTAATCTACTAAAAACAAATAACTAAAGCTACCTTTACAAAATCAATGAAACCGACATTTGTTTAGTAGAAAACGAATTAACGAGAGCGGTGTGACACAAACAAATGGAACATGTGTTACAGGCACTTTGTTACTGTAGTCATTACTGTTGATGAACCAACATACACCTCCCATAATCTGCTATGCTACTGCTATATATCTTATTATTTGGATGGAAACGGATTTGTCTGCTTTTTGGTGAAGTTTGATGGTGTTTTGTAACTGTTCAAGAACTGTTATCGACCTTCTGAAAGATCTATACAAAATGGCGGAATTTTCACCTTTATTAACACGCTTACTAGTAAACATTTTACGTTGTTGTGATTGGTTTAAAGAAACAACAACAAGTCTAAAGACGGCTTCTGACATTGGACATGAAACGTATCTGATATTAAGAGGGCCCTTCCCGGTCCGTCTAATCGTCAACGCGACCATGATTGAGAAACTTGTTGTTTCATCCAACCCAATGTTTGAAAAAGAAGCAAGAGTGAGAACGCGATAATATCGAACGAAAATTGGCGCGCAGAGATTTCACAAAACTTGTTTCAGGAAATACGTGTTTTAAAAAAAACTACAAGTTTTTGGAAAAAATGTTTGTCATTTAGAATCTCCATTACATGTGCGAGGTTTCCATGATGATGTTTTCATTACTTTTACAATTTATGAGTACATTATGAACGGCCGAAGTTCAGGTAAAATGTGTGCAAAAAAGCAGTTTTTGGAGGCTTATACTGAATTTGTTTCTCCAAATTTAGATTTTTTACTTGCATAGAAACCTAGATAAAGTGCACAAGATACCTATTAGTTCAAAAATTTAAATAAAATATGAGTTCCAACGCCATAATCACGTATGAGCGTTTGTATGAAAAGTATGACGGGTTGGCCGCTCTTAAGATTTCAAGTTCGATCGAAAGGAGGTCAACAAAAGCCCATACAACTTTGCCCAAACATGTACCTCGAAGTACACGTGCACTAAATCGTAGAGAAGAAATAGAGGAATTCGAAAATAATGGTATTTTTATCCTTAAATAATTTAAAAGTACTTACGTAATAAATATTTCTTTATGCATGTACAATTGCTTTACATTTGGTTGACACTCTAACATTATTTCGTAAATGTCATTCACATGTCATTCCGTTCGTTCATGAAACAACAGTGGCTGAAGCCGACAGCAGACAGTTGTCAACTCGACAATATTTTTTTATTAATAAGTTAGCTGTGCTTCTTTTTTTTTTTTTTTGGGTGGGAAATCATCAAATGACGTCTCCCGCTCTGGGCGGAGCGGAAGGGCGTGTCAGACTCTTACTGACTAAAACCCACCCGTGTTCCTTCAGTTGCCTGTGCGCCAGGGCCACGGTAACTCTTTCGAACAATCCGCAGCCCCGGCAGGCATCGGTCCTATCGGACCCCGTAAATTTTGCTGACATCTCTTTGAGGCGCGCGTGGAACACGATGCGCCGTCGACCCGGGCCTGGTCCTTACCGGATGGCGAGCTGCCCATTGCGCGCCGTCCGCAAGCCCGCGCCTACGGTGGCCGGGAGTCGGCAATTGACTCCCGACGCCCAGGGTGTCTCCTCCTCCTGCGGCGACTAGGGGCGCGAGGGCGCAGTGATTGCCTCTCCCTCTCGCGCTCCGCCTCCTCCTTCGCGAGCATTACTGCTTCGCAGAAGGAGGTGACGGCTTCCCATTCCCTCTCGCTCCGTACCATGGCCTGAACCAGGGCCGGACGCGAGAGGTCGCCGCCGCCGATCGCCGCCACGAGGACACGGCGGTGCTCCGCCCAAGCCGGGCAGACCTCCACCGTATGCTCCACCGTGTCCTCCGGTCGATCCACGCAATGATAACACCCGGGCGTTTCCTCCCGCCTTATCCGAAACAGGAACCTCCCGAAACAGCCATGTCCGGAGAGGACCTGCGTCAGGCTGAAGGTGAGGACGCCGTGGCGCCTCTCAAGCCACTCCTCAAAGAGGGGTCTTACTGCCGCAATTGTGGCGTGCCCTGCGCTGGGTTGCGACAGTCGCACTCTCCATGCCGCCATGAGATCCCGCCGGAGCTCTGTCCGCTGTGCCGTGATTTCTCGCGGTAGCGGAGTTACGCCCCGGCGTTTGGCCTCCTCGCGCCACTCCCAAACGTGCGCGAGGACCTTTGCCTCCAGATCCCACGGCGGCAATCCGGCAAGGAGGCTCGCCGCCTCGCAGGAGACCGTGCGGTATCCCCGTACCATCCGGATGGCCATGACCCTTTGGGACGCTTTCAACCGGCGGGCTGGCCGGAGCCTTAACGAACGCGCCCACACCGGTGCCCCGTAAAGGGCCATGGACCGCACGACCCCCGCGTAGAGCCTCCGGCAGGAGGCGTTTGGCCCTCCCAGATTGGGCAAGAGCCGCTTCAAGGCAGCCCCGGCCCGCTGCAGTCTGGGAGCCAAACGTCGAAAATGCTCGACGAAGTTCCACCGGCTGTCGAGGACGAGTCCCAGGTACTTCATCGTCGACTCGACGCCGATGTGAACCCCTCCTACCGTTATTTGGGAACCCGACAGTGGCGCGTTCCGAGGACCATGAAAACACATGGCCTCGGACTTGTGCAAGGCCACCTCGAGTCTCAACTGCCGGATAAGTTAGCTGTGCTTGGTCCGATGATAGATTGACAAAATGGCTTGCTTTTTATTATGTTAAAAGTTATTTTATTCTCGTCCCCGGTAACCACAAAAAAAATATATAAATGCAATATTATTCAGTGTAATCTGGTGTATTCCATGCCACTAAGTGTACCTCAGTACTTCGTTTGGAAAGTTTTTGATAACATCCTTTCGATCGAAATTGGAAATGATGGAACCCGGATCTAGTGCAACCCCTCATACAAAAAGTACAACGGCTACTTCGGACCAAAATTTCTCGGACTCGGATCGCATGCAGTGCGCAAACGCTCTTAAACATATTCTAGCGAAATTTTGGGAAAACTACACAACTTTGCCTGATCCTAAACAATACAGGCGTTATGTTATGTATTCAAAAACGAGTAATAAAAAATCTACTTATTAATGCAATTAAACTGTGTTACTAATATGATTTAAATAATAAAGTAGTCAGAGCAATATCAACGTGTTGTGTGGGGATTATTGAAACTTCCTGGAATCGACACAATTTTACTAATACCGATACTAATTACTCCCAATATGAGAAAATGGCTTTATTCTGCAGTAAACATTAACTATTAATAAAAATACATAACGCAATGTTAGTACGTATTTTTCTGTTCCTTTCTTCTTGTCTGTTTATATTTGTGTGTACATAAATGGTTAAATTAATAAATAAATAAATAACCACAATTATCTCTGATAGTAGGTACCGAAAGCTTCCAAAGATTTTCACGTCTAATTCAACAAAAATTCAGTCGTTAAAATGTCCTTAAGACAACTTTATGAATATTTAGAGACTCTTTAATTATGTGTCAAGTACTCCCAAACGTTTATTAGGTTTATCTACCTTTTCTAATTTGATGAAAAATTTTCTCAAATTAAGTCCAGATTCTTGAATTCAATCCTGGGAATAAAATGTTTTAATATTACGATCAAGTTTTATGGAAACACTTTTCTTGGCTCAAGTCTTCAAGTTGAAGTTAAACTAGGAATATTCTATTAAAGGAGTCAAGTTTGTTTTTCGAAGTTCAGAAAGTAGGCTTGTGTATTCTAATATTATTATCTCTCAAGAAAAATATAAGTTCGCAACTTGGAAAATGTAGACATGCATAAATAATCAACCTATAATGTTTTCACTGCTGGAACACAGGCCTCCTCTCATCGACGAGGGAGTGGTAATCCACCACGCGGGCCCAGTGCAGGTCGGTAAATGTCACATGTCTTCGAATTTTTGGTTCTAGGACATGCCGGTTTTCTCACGATGTATTTCTTCAACGTTTTGAGAGCAGTGGTGATGAATAATTTACACAAAGTAAAGCGTCTGCCTGGGTTCGAACCTATGACCTACAACTCGAAAGTCGGGGCCGATATTCCTGGGCCACCATTGCTTCCCTTCCCCCTGGAACCCTGGGGGGAGGATAATGTACGTAGGTATTAAATTATCTTTCTTTCGAAGTATTTTCAAGATCGACACTTCAGAATCGATTCCTAACTAGGTACTTGATTGTGGTGAGACAGCAAACCATTAATTAGCTGAATGTGATCAGCTACGTGTAATTAATTACTCAAATAAGATAATGATCTGTCAGCATCAGTTTCTGATAATCCTATAGTACGCCATTAATATGAAATAATGTCTGGAAGTAATATTTAGATACCTATCTGCTTCATTGATGATGGTAAGGTTACAGATATTAATCTGTAACCTTACTATCACAACTTGTTATAGGAACAAACACGGAGCAAGAGAATGAAAAATAGAGATGTAAGGGTGTATCAAGAAATCACTCTCAACCTCCGTCTCACAGTAAGCGGGATGTGGAGCTTTTGATATGGCGTTACCCATCCTGACCACTTCGCAACTGTCACCTTAATATCATACTATGAAATATTTTCCTTTCTTGTTTCATAAAAATGAATGTAGGTACTTACTTTTAAATAGAAACAGGTAACTCTTTTTACAGCCACACGTTGTGATAAAAGTCTAACACCTTTTTAAAGATACAAAAGTACGAAGTTTTGAGACAAGTTTAGGATTTAGATAAGACAATAAGAAGGGTGTCTTTTTTATTTATGAATTCCATCCAAAAAGAGAACTCAAATCCAAACTAAAATAAATAAAAGAAGTTTATTAATACCAGCTTTAAGTCCTAAACTCTTACTTTTCGGCTTAAATCAACTAAGTCTACGTCCTCGCGTCTCCATCATTTATCATTAAAGTTAATTACGTTGAACGGCTCAGTCCATTCAACTAATTAGTCTCCTCCAAAAAAATCGAGGATAATTGCTAAGAGTGATTGCCAGGATTTTCTTTCTTGGAAGGACACTGGCTGATAAATTACATACCTTTGCTTCGAATGGTGTTCTTTATTCTTTGTTTGTGGAGGTGATAAAGAAATATAGGTAGCGTTAGTGTTGTTTTTTCCTTATTATAATTTGAGGTAATGTTACCTGACATAATTTTATCTAATGAAAAACAAGAGAGCACCTAGGTATGTTACGGGGTATATTTAATTAAGAGTAAATATCAACATGTTGATCCACCAACCTGAACTGGGCCCGCGTGGTGGATTACAATGGCGTAATCCACCCAGGTGTCCCAGCAGTGGGAACATTATAGGCTGATTATGCTTATGCTTATGAACATGTTTTGTATTTACTTCTTCGTAACAGAAAAACATAAACTAGCATATATTTAAAAACAGATATTACCTCTATGAAGCAAATAAAGTGTTATTAGCTTCACAGTGGTAACTAGAAAAGCCTGGTTGGTGTTGGTTCACCAATATTTATTTAAAAAAAAATAGTAAAAATAGTATTATAATAATATTTTTATTAGTAAAAATTGTTTTAACTTTTTCTTGTTCAAAGAAAACGATACCTATTTCTACGAAACTAAAATAAAAGTACCTATAACAGAATAAATACCAATATTTCAAAAGATATTTTTCAATCAAACACAACATTTATTTTATAGGTCGAATATGCTCGAAATAAATCTAGAATCATGAACAAGTAAAATAAAAACATTTTAGTATTTTTCCAATAAACAGAGCATTTTCATGAGTCGTGAAAAATACAGGAAAGATGTCAATATTAAATTAATAGTTCAGTTTTATTTCGCAAGTCTGCGAGTTTTTATGGGGTAGGCCATAACAGCGGCTATTTGATTTTATGGCCTATACTGGCCGCGACTATTGACAAAAGATTGAAGCGGGCCACACTGAAAGCAGTGTTTGTCAAAGTGTGTGGCAGTAGAGTGGGTTGGGGGGGTTGAATATTATCAGTGATTTGGAGGGTGAATATTGCTAGAGATCTATCCATTTCCACGTATTTTTATCATTAGAAGATATTGTCTCAAAACCGCTTCCGCTCCGCGTGTAGCGTAGCAAAGCTTTATACTCGTAGTGAACCGTGGAAATAATACAGATATTACTATTCATTTATTAAAGACAAAAATAGGTCAACGTTTCCTTCGTGAAAATAAAATATTCATTAAATAATTATACCGCCTCGTTGGTCTAGTCCTCGCAAGCGCTACTTCCGAGCATAAGGTAGTAGACTCGAGTCCCAGGTCGGGCAAAGTGTTATTAGGTTTTTCTATATAGAATTTCTCAGTAGCAGCCCGGAGTTTGGATTCGTACCCGGTTGATGGCAATAGGCTCGCCCCCTATTACATGGGACTTAAACATAACTGGCGGAATGTGGGTGCACATAGGTACACCTCTGCCTAACCCTTTGGGAAAACAAGGCGTGATATTATATTATGTTAAATAATTATAGGTCGATGATTAAATAAAGAACCGATTACTGATAACGGTGTTTGTCAAAGCGTTAATCCGTATGACAAGTCGAAAGTTATCGAATATAAACCACTTAGGTATGATTTTAAATTGGTTATAGATATCGCTTACTATATGAAGATACAGTACAACTTGTAATTGCTTTATCAACCTAGGTTGAATATACTGTACTGTGTTGGTTGTACTGTAGCGGTATCTACCGATGTAGATACCGCTACAGTACATATTATTAATTTTACCACTTTTAATAATAATTTCCAGTAAATTGAACGTTCGCTATATTGAAACTATCTAACTAATTCATAGACAAATAGAACTTGTCGTTTTATGAAATTTAAGTGACGCGTAGCTCGCATGTGGCGATCCACATGCGAGCTACGCGTCACACTGACGTCACGCAAAATCCTTCATCGCGCAAGCAGAGTTTACCGAGCAACTAGCATAATATATACAACGTCCCGACATCAAACATCGGGCAATTGCCCAACACCCGTCTGGTCGGAAGATCCTCCCTTTTCCATAGAGTATGAGTGAACTTTACACACCTCTATACTGGTGACCCCGAACATGAATGTCAGCGCAGCCTTTGTGCAAGTACATCAGCGTGACGTCATCTTCACTGCCTTCAAGCTTTCGAGTGGCGAGTCACACAGCCAGCCAGCACCCACGGCTTCCACGGGTATCCTGACCACCAGCATGCAGCGACCGCGCATACCTGGTCATCACTCTTAGCCACATCAGCAACCTTATATACACACCCTCCTCTATAGTACAACTATATAAAAAAGGGATTGGAAAGGATCATAGAACCTCAAAAAATTCGCCTGCATCGCTGTCAACAGCAAAAGTGTCCAAAATGCTGACAGCATTGCCATGTTTTATGGCAATGCTGATTCTGATATTATTTTAAGACTGTTAGCTTTTAAATTATGTACCTACTTAAATATTATCTTGGAAGTAAAATAACAATATATTGAATCAATGTGATAAGGAAATCACGAAGTCAATTGTACCTACCTACTTAGATACAGATCTAACCCTATGCCACTAGCTTACGGGTGTTAATGAAGTCGTCAGGATTCAACATGCCTACCCACATAACTTTACATACATAATATGCAGGTAGTCCGCTTCAGAGATGTGTAAATACAATCCGGAGTTTCCATTCTAAACATCGTGTAATCTTTCAATTGTACAGGTAATGGAAAGGTTCTACTCGTATAGTAAATTACAGCCAGGTACATAATGTTTGTATGTTTGTTATGAAACTATACAAGGTGGCATTGACGCACAAACTGTTACCATTTTTTTTTTTTTTTTTTGAGTGGGAAATTATCAAATGACCTCTCCTGCTCTGGGCGAAGCGGAAGGGCCTGTCAGACTCTTACTGACTAACACCCACCCGTGTTCCTTCAGTTGCCTGTTCGCCAGGGCCACGGTAACTCTTTCGAACAATCCGCAGCCCCGGCAGGCATCGGTCCTATCGGACCCCGTCAATTTTGCTGACATCTCTTTGAGGCGCGCGTGGAACACGACGCGCCGTCGACCCGGGCCTGGTCCTTACCGGACGGCGAGCTGCCCATTGCTCGCCGTCCGCAAGCCCGCGCCTACGGTGGCCGGGAGTCGGCAATCGACTCCCGACGCCCAGGGTGTCTCCTCCTGCGGCGACTAGGGGCGCGAGGGCGCAGTGATTGCCTCTCCCTCTCGCGCTCCTCACAAACTGTTACCATGGATTCAGAATATGATTCAAAACCCCCGGCGGCGTTGAAATTTTTCATTGGTATATTTTAAAAAAATTGCTCTGCCATACATTTTGACCGCGTAGCTATTGCACTTTTCTATGAAACAGCTGTTTTTTTTTTTTTTTTTTTTTATAATTGACCAAATATTTCTACGCTAGGGGGTCTAGAACCATATGCTGAATCACAAATATTGGCTTCAGTTTGCGCGTCGATGTGCCTGCCATGTGCGGTGGAAGTGCGTGTCTGTTTGAAATAATATCATTTTACTTCCATTCTTATAAAAATAAAACTTTTAGAGTGGGTCAAATAACTTTAGCACGTGATTTTGTTTTTTTTTTTACATCCTCTCCCTCCTCTTGTCTCCTTATAGAAAAAAATGAGAAATACTGTTATGAAATCTTGAAACTTCACACTTAATTTCATTTCATCCCGCAAGACCTCAGTAGCCTAGACTACTATCTCCAATATACTATAAGCAAGAGTGATGATTAATGCTTTCACTTACTATGAACAAATAATTACTTTTGCCCTGGCGTGAAACATTACTATAAGATCTTAATTTAATCATCGCTAATCTAAAAAAATGCAGCAACTTAATCAAGTAAAATGTCCCGCACAGATTTCAGTAAATCTTATTCTGGGAAACACTATTCTGCACACCAATGAAATGACTTTCGCTCCCGTATCTCGCACTTACTTTCCTTAAGACACCAATCCTTGGTCATAGAACGAAATGAAAATTAATGGCAGTCGTGAGTATTTTTTCATGTCGGTTTGAGTACACACCATTAGTTCCGTTTTTGGCGCTGAACCCTCATTTATTATGTAAGTTGGTCGGTAAAATGTTAACGCAAAAATGCAGATGGTTTGGCGAAACGAGCTTATTTCCGACGCTAAGTAAATTAAGTATGTCTCTCTCACACATCTCTCCGCAAGGTAAGCTTTGATGTTCCAGCTGCGATAGTATATTGAAGTAGTTCATTGAAATGAAAGAGAAAAGTCTTTTCCTAATAACGTGTTCTATGAAACGGTCGAGTAAGCTTTTGGAAATAATTAGTTTAGCCCCTTGTGGGATTAAAAACATATTTAATAAAAAAAGTAATTTAAACAATGGCTTATTTCGAATATTTTGTATCATCCCAGCACACAGTCCCTAGGGTGACCGAAAATTTTCATGATTTTTATCGATTCCACCTAATTGGATTGATGGAGCGGCCCTCACAAATCTGTCAGCCGAAGATAATGAACGGCCCGGCGAAATGAACTTTGTCAAGTTAGCCAACTATTCTACGTAAAAGGGCAATAACCAACCTTTTCGTTGTCGTAAAACAGGCTATAAATGAATTATAGCTATTTTAGAACAAGCAAGTTACCTATTGTATTTGTAGTTCCAAATATAGAATACGCTGACGCAGCACTTTGATAAAGACAAAAGTGGGATCGCATTTTGTAAGTACGTATCGTGATTGTTCAAGCGACTTGCCGTACGTACGGATGTTCCTAGGTAAATAAGGTCGTTACCTGATGTAGTGTTCCCTATCTTGACAGTGATTGGATGAAATTAGAGGATCGTAAACATACGTGATCTGGAGCGTTGTTTGCACCTCCTCTCTCTTGAATAGGCCGGTCCGTGGAGCCCTTTCAGCGGTTGATGAAACACAAACTATGTCAGTAGGTACTGCCGAAATTTCGGATGGTGTTTGTAGTCGCAAACGAACTGCCTTGTGTGTCGCTAATGGGGTTTCTGAACATGTCTAAGTGAGTTTGTATCTGCCCTAGAGAACGGCTACCTTCGGCAGATTAAAGATAACCAATTCCAAATTGAAAGCCTTAGTACGTAATACCTCTTTTGTACGGGTACTGTATCGAATAAAAGCTTTGAGGTTTAATACAAAATATAGTTACATTGAAAGCCCATTCTATGTATGAGTCTCATCTTTTGAAAGTAGAGACAATTTTATAGAATAATATTTTTGGTAAAATATTTTAGTGAAAAGAAAAAGATTAAACTAGTTAAATATCTAGGTCGTACGCAGTCACGTATACCGTACCACCGGTTGATGGAAAATTCATACATGTGTGTTATACAAACCTATATCATACATAAAAACTTTTTTACAAAAAAAACACTAAAATGTGAAAAATTACTTTAATTTCGAAGTGGGTGTATTCGGTCTTGTATTTTCGTTTTTTTCCGACTTACGAAATTAAAGATATTTTTCACTGTTTAGTGTTTTTTTTTAAATATGCAGTCGAATTGTGAACCTCCTCCTTTTTTTTTAAGTCGATTAAAAACAACACCCTCCAATAGACGATTAACTTTTATACAAAAATATATTATAAATTAAAATATTTATTATTAAAATTATTTATAACCATGTACCAAATATGATTAAAGCGAAGATTTAAAAAGTACCTTAAAAAATTACCAATTCAAAAATGCTATTACTCTCTATCTGATTTTTTAAATGAAAAGACTATTTAATTTACAATGTAATCAAATAGCTTTAAGTAAAACAATAATTGTAGTATATAAGTTAATCAAAAAATTGCATGCCATGAGGCAGAATGTATATGGACTCAAAAGTATTGTAACACCTAATTGTATTAATTACCTATATTCTATGCAAATAAATAAATCTATTTAACTAAACAACTACTCGACAAGTTTAAACAGCAAATCACAAGTTCACAACACATTCCATCAAGTGTTTGAGAAGAGCCGTTATCTGAATAGTGACGCAATTTCATTTATCATAATTCACCTCTAGTAAGGGAACTAGGTAACGTGGGGCACTTCCGAAGCACATGATTTGCATAATAACCGAACTAAGTGTACCGTATCTTACTTAAGGTCGAATCTAAACCATAAATTCGGTATAATAAGGGTTGTTTTACATAAGCCGAGAGAACCGAGTTGCTCTACGTCCGATCAATTCTCACATACGGATTCAAAGACATTTGAACATATTAGGGGAATGTTAATAGGTAATAGTTGCTCTAGAACTGTGATATAGGGATTAGTATTGATTTGGATTTGCGTTTAGAGTGTTTCGTTCAATAGTTTAACAATCTATAAGGAGTTTGGCGTAAGGGGCTGTACGGACGTGACTGGCCGATGGTAATAATGCACACGATTGATAAATAAACGAGAGTCAGCTGAATATCATGAATTGAAGTGTTTCAGTTAGGAGTATCTAGTTGTGTTTGATAGAATTGCAGACATTTCGTGATCGAGAATGCTGCTTTGAAGACAACACTTTAAGAGTTCTCTGCGTTTCTTTCGTTTTTATAATCAATAAATAAGTTATTACAGAAAAGAAATTCACATAAGGACAATCCGGATAAGTGCTCTATAATAGGGGTCATGATCCTCAACAGCGAGGGAACAAGTTAGGAAAAAGAGGGAGACTTAAATCCACCAATAATAAAAATAACTCACACAATCAATGAATGCCTAGATGACAAATTATTATTTATTGACAATAAATCAGTTTTCATTTCATTTTAATGTTTTTAATTTGGTTTAATACATTGTTATGATAAATGATAAATGATTTTATTTCTGTAAGTAGGTTTGTACAAACACTTTTACACGTCAATCATATTTTTTAAACTAAATGAGGTCGGCGTTTCCTATCTGACTACTCTGAGAAGAAAGGCCAAAACAAACTCAGAGGTCACAGTATCTTTTAAAGTCCAGACATAATCATGGTCAGGTCATGCGAAGACCATGCAGATTGGTATCTGAAATGGTATTTTGAGGAAAGAACCACACAGATTGAGTGAACCTGTCCAGTCAGTTCACGCATTTGTCAGTAACCGTGCAGCTCAACTCAGAACTTAAGGAGCTCAACGATTCGACGATCAATACCAAAGAAAGGACATTTGGGTAGGCCGCATAAACTACTTAAACTGCCAGACCAAGAATAAAACTGAAACAGTGACCCACATAGTCCTCATATTCACAATACTGAAAATAATATAATACTTTTATAGTAAATATTCATGTCTAAAATAGTTAGCAAAATAAAATCAACATTCACTGTGTAAATTTATTGGAGCAGCTCAATCCCAAGCCTTTTTGTCCTCAATATAGTCTTTCACAGTATAATAGGCTTTCTGGCATAGTTTCCGCTTTATAAAAGATTTGAATTTATTAAAGCTTAGATCTTGAATGTGGCTAGGCAGTTTATTATAAAAACGTATACATTGGCATCTAAAGGAGCCACCTATTTTCTCGAGCCTGGTTGTATGAACAAGAAATTTGTGTTTGTCCTAGTATTTATTGTATTTTGTAAACAGATTAATATGTTTATGTGCATACAAAAGAAGATAATTGAAGTACCTAATAACGAATGTTTTTCATGTGTTAATGTGTAATAATTTAGTTTTATTTATTTATTTTTAATGTTTTGTTGTATTTATTATTAATTAATTAGAAATTAGAATATCTGTGCGGCGTTGACGGAGAGACAAAGCGTTCATTTTATTAACATTGACATCTGTACTTTTTTGTTTATCTGTTTTCTACAAATAAAAATATTTGAATTTGAACTCGACAATATTCGCAAGTGAGCACAAGCTCTTAGACCACAACTTAGCACATCGTTTGTCAAAAACTAACTAAGCTCATTTCATATTCACTTTACATTCACGGCAACCCTACTTACAAAAAATGCAAGTCCGATAGTGAAGCCGATAGGCAAATACCCACCCCAAATCATGACCTAATATCGGGCAATTTATCACCGACAGACCTTTGTGCCTCTGCCATCAATCTTGAGCTTCCTCCGCACTCAACACTCCAACTAATTATTGTCGATCGTGTCACGACAGTTTGCTTGCGGATTTCAGCATTTTTTCAACACCCAACTGATGTTTGACGTACGATTTGAGATAAATTAATGTTCCCTCAAACGAATAATTAAGAAATTTTGGAGGGTGAAAATGTAAACACTAGCAATCCGTCAAGCGGCGATGGTTCTTAATAGACGAATGCTGGGGTACAGATCACTTGAAGGAAAGGGGAGGGAAATGAAACCATCCATTACAGGCAAGACGGACAACTCGAAGGCAGATGGTAACAGCCGTCGAGGAGATTTCCCTCAGCACTGGGAAATTAACGAAACGAGCGCTCCCATGTGTTAATAATAAAACAATACCTACGTACCACACGTTACGTCCATAATAAACAACATAACAATACCCGTTCATTTGTTTTTGTTTCCTCTATGACAGGTACTCTGCTACTCTACATAACGCTAATGCCACAATATTTCACAGAGACAACATCTGATAAGAACATAGTAATTTTCACAAGTTGCTTGACTAAACGAACGCCTTCTTCACCGCAAAAGAAAAATATCCAGGTAGATTTATTTACGTACAGGAAGTAACATAGCAACATTAAGTTAATAAAGCATAAAAATATTTTACAGCGACTCATGGAGTGGCATCCACACGCAAGTAGGAAAGAAGGGCCATTTACTTTATTACATTTACATCATACGCCCGTTAAAGCACCCAACTGTACAAAATGTTGCATAAAATTCCTTTCTCGTGTCGCGATTGATCTTTTACTTCCTTTCAAATAATGTTTTCTTTGGGTATATATATGTACCGTCGCGCGTCGCGTTGAATCATGTTCACAAAAAAAATTCTATGTTCGCGTGCCTCTCAATTTGGTCGTCTTGAATGTGTACCCAAAATTATTGAAATAGCTCTTTAACTTCATTCGCTGGTCTGGCAAAATACATATTTTATTATACGTGAATGGTTTAAAGGTCAAACTATGAGGAAAACCGTTTGCTTAAGGAAACGGTCAGGTAAGAAGATCCAATTTCTAGGAAAACATTTCCCTTGTCGAAGATTTCCTTCACTTAAGTAATTATACTAAAATACTCTTTTGATAAAAAGTATTAAAGTTTTCACTTCTTTCTTTCTCTTGAGTACCTACATTTACGTTTTTTACAAGAATACGAAATCTTCGATCGACAAACGTAACATAGCCTTTTATTCAGCAAAGTTGCAAACACAAAATTATGTATGCCTCTGACGATATACACGTACATAATAATGGCTTCCTTTATTTTTGTCCCCGATCATAAATTTTCATTATAACGACTAAGTTCACATGCGTATGCCCGATGTATAAGAAATAATAAGTCCACCATGGAAGTATGTTATGCAATACAACCGGGTCAATGAAGAAATATCGTTCAACCTGTTCTTTTTCCGATAAGAAATTATGTTAAAGAAGTTAAGTTAATACCAGAACCTAATATTTTCCACAGAGAACATTATTAGTTTGCCTCCTATGAGAGTAACTAATTTTAAAAGTTCCTGAACGAATATGAAAAAACTAACGACTGAAAACGAATCCTCAAATTGCATTTTGTTTACAAACCAGCGCTGTACAGTTGTAACGCAAATAGAAGAAAGTTCCGCAGCACATATAGAAACACGGACGTAATATTAGAGAATACGAAGCGATTGTGTTTGGTTAAGCGAATGGCCGCAGGACGTGCCGCTACGCAACATCGAACGTGCGTTGCGGCTGGATTTTTCAAAACCAATCCGCGGAACAGAACAACGTGTGCAAACAGACAGCTGACATTGGCTTTGGGCATTGATATTTACCGAAAACACACCGAAAACTAGTGTGAATGTGAATGCAACTCTTCTCAGTCTCCAATATACTGGCAGCACTTACAGACGCAAATAAAAATTGAAAAATCCACGCTCGCAAATCCCCGGAGGGTCGCAACTCTCACGTTCCTCACGCAACGATCCCTCCTCCCACAAAGAGCTTGAACAGCGACATTATTTATTTAATTATTTATTTATTTATTAAAGCTCAACGACAAACTCTCGAATATTCCACTGCGTTACGGTTACGACTGTGTGGTAAATATTCTATGATGTCATAATATTCAGGTCATGTGTAAATAAGTATGTTTTGCACGCTGTTATACTTATTTTCCTGTTTTGAGTGTACCAAAATTACGATTGAAACGTCAGAAAATAATGTTAAGGGATTACGTGTTTCAAAGGAACATTAATTATGTAGGTAGATTGTGTTAAGGTGATGTACCTACTAAAATGACTTCTGAAAATCTATAATAGAATATTTATACAATCATTTTCAGCTCAACTTTGCGACTAGGATTTCGGTTTGTACAATATCCTTATACAGGGCCGGCAGTCTCGACATGAATAGCGACAAAAATCTGTCGCTAAGTCGTATCGATGTCAAATTCCTTTAATAGATTTTCAACTTTATTCTCAAAGCATAAGGTTGAAAATCTATTAAAGAAATTTGACATCGATACGACTTAGCGACAGATTTTTGTCGCTATTCATGTCGAGACTGCAGGGCCAAGGTGAAATTAAATTAGCTAGCGTAACTCCGCAGACGTGACGGGTATCGATATCTTTTAAATCCTTTCAAACGACAAACAACTAGTCATTGAAACTAATTTGTTTGACATGTTCACTGTAGATTTTTATCATAATTTTATTTACCGTTCCAATGTGCGCTTTTATAATTTGTAACGTGACGATCTTATCGTGGACGTACATGTCCATAAAATGTGTGGGTGCTTTTATAATTTGTAACGTGACGATGTCATCGTGGACGTCCACGTCCATAAAATGTATGTGCGCTTTTATAATGTCCACGTTCACGTCATGGCATCATGATAACACAGGGAAATAAGATGTATGGAAATATATAAAGACGCTTTTTTCCGTCCACGATAACATAATAACGTGCACGTATTTCCTTAAATTTTTTGGACGTGGATGTGGACAATCACGATAATATAGTCATGTTATAAGAAATTATAAAAGCGCTGAATGTCTTCAAACATTCGAAACTTATGTTATTTATAGGTTATTTACGTTATCTGCACATCCACAAATCTTATCAAAGGGTTCGAAGTTCAAACTGTTTCCGTCACCATAGTAACGACCCTCACAATTTCCTAATAGCATAACAAATCACTTTTAATTTTGTTTACTGCTGCCTTGAGAATGACTCTGCAATAAGTTGATTCAAAATATGCCTATTAAGAACGAAAAGTGGATGTAAACAATCATTAAACTACTTATTCAGTAAACGTATAAGTAGATAGTATAAGACAATTATGTTTTATAGGACTAGATCAGCAGTCTACGGCGCCGACGTGTTACTACTTTGTATATGTCCGCAGGCATATCTGACTTCAGTTGTCAGCTTGACGTCAAGTGAGCAATTGCTTAGCAATAAAAAATATCAAAATGGTAAAATGAGCGGTTAAAATTTGTATGTCACGGTCTGAAAAAATCAATAAAGCAAATGGTGTTTCATTTCACAAGTAAATTTGCTCAATTTTCTTCAGATTATCCAAAAAACATTACGAGACGAAATAAATTTATCAAACATTGTTTTTGCCATCAGTGCTACCAGTAAAAACGATTTTGATTTTGCCAGATTGTTGGGAGTTTAGTGAATGACGAATGTATGTTCCTGTAATTCTAATTAATAATATCATTCCATTTCAAACAAAAGTAATTTGACACGATCTGTACAGATTTTAAATATAATATTTACGTTTACGCATTTGTTTCTTTTCTTCCTTTATGTACCTAATCCTTGTCAATTTCTATAAATCTTTAATCTATTGATAGTTCCATAATACAACCTTTCATTATAATTACCAATTCAATAACTACCATCATTAATTCTGGGGAAATTATGTTGATCATTGACAATCCTGGCCATTTTTCCGATAACAATGTCTTGTCTCATTCCAACGTAATTAGTTTGACGGTAGAAGAAATGAGACAAACATAGATTATTTTGACAGATTGATATATTTATGTATCCGTTTCAAAGCTACGACTTTAAACTCGTAAGTGGTTACGTTTTTCTGAAATTGTTAGTAGGACGTTGCTCCTCTAGTATTATGTAACCTCATTGGTATAGGTTATCATTAACAAATGACTGTTGACATCATTCTTTGCTCACTTCACCCAGCCACAGAAACATTTTACTATGTTTATGTGGCTACAATAACGCCATTATGTAGTTAAACTATTACACAATGCACTAACTAAACAGACAGCTCTGCTGTTGGGGATTTTGTTGCGCCACTTTTTTTTCCCAGCTAAATCTCTAGGAACTGATGAAGGGCGGGCATTTTGGGAGACTGTCTTAATTCTGACGTTCAAAGAGTTATCTAATTCTCAGCCTATTTTTAATACCTTTGTTTTTTTTTGACTAGGTACCTAATAAGTTTGGGTAGATACCATTCGAATTTACATTCTCGATCAATGATATTAAAATAATTTTAGAAGTCAACTAAGTAAGTCCTACATAATAATCGATCGATTGAACAAGCCCTGTCGACCCTAGTAATTTGTGTCTTAACGGCATTGATTATCTATTAAATATAAAGCAATAGTTAGAAACCTCAGTTCATGCTACTTTCAGTAGGTACCTTACTTATAATTTTCGGTTCCGATTTAAATAATTTTATTCTCATAATAATAACTAGCTTAGCATAACTATAACTACACTTATAATTCGGATTTACCTCATATTATATATACATTATGTTACCTTATATCTCATTATGTATGGTATCAAAATGTATTAAATATAATATGAGGTAGCATAATGACTCCGTGAGTCGATAAAAAGAAAACAGAATATTTGAAAGTAGGTAGGCTTCTACAGATTTAAAATTTTATAAAAAGGCTATTAAACATTATACAAGCATTTTCTTTTCTATTTGTGTTACAATGTTTCTGAAGATAAACTTTCAACATTTTATTTTCTTGTTCTATATTCTTTCAACATACTAGTGGATGGGCTTCAAACAGATTAAATGCATTTTGCGAACAATAATTAGCTGTTACAATAATTTAAAACTTAAAATGTTAAAGTTAACAATAATTAAACGTCATTAGGCTAGTAAATTACTATGTTATTTACTAGCTATGGTATAAATATTATCATAATGAGATGGACAGTTTGCAGCATTAGCATAATGCAAATGACCTATAAATGTGTCAACTAAGAGTGATAAACACTATTTACGGGTAAAAGCTCCCACAGACAGGCACGACGCGACAGCGCTACACAAAGGCGCCGCTCGTCGCGCGACAACCGGTGCCTTTGTGTGGGCGTCGCGTTGCGCCAGTGTGTACGAGCCTTAACATAAAAAGTTACTTTTGTCTGCTTGTTTTGTCTTAAAAAAACTGGAGCAGTGATCTATAAATACAATAAACATTGCATTATAAGTAGGTATATTAAATTATTTCTAGTTTAAGATGTCACAAAATCAAATTCTTCTCTTCTTGTTCTCACACAGTATTGTTTACATTTCTTTTTCGCAGGTCTGCTGGAAGAAATTTCTTAAGAAATAAGCAGTACCTTTGTACTCAATACTAATATGCCGTATTTGTATCTATTTTACTGTGTGTACAGTCACCAAAAGAGGTAAGTAACCAGGGTCGTCGATATAGTTGAAGTTTAATAAGAAACCGATGGATGTTTTTTCAAATGAAATTTAATTTGATAAATGAACTGTTTGTTTCCTATGAATTAAGTTAAATGTTATTCGAAAATATCCATCGGTTTCTTACTAAACTTCAACTATATCCAACGACCCTGGTTACTTATCAAATTTGGTGACTGTACACAAATAATAAAATAAATAAAAATAAACTAAATAAACATTAAAATTACTAATATAAATAATGCGCGTGTTCAGATAACGTGGCTTATTCTAAGCATCTAGAAGTAAAACAATAGCAACGTGCCAAAATTATAGTTCCATAAATATATTTTCATGAACAGCCGCGCACAATGTCTTGAAAATAATGGCAGTATAAACACAAGTAACAATACTAAGCACACATAACCAAACATATTACCCCTATATTTAACCGCTTGCGACGATATATTTTATCATAGTACACAGTTGGTAAAATACCATTTCGAATACCTTCAACTTAGGCCGTGCATCAGTTTAATGCTCCCACGTCCTCTATGTATCAATTCCGAAGTCCTCATTTGCGTCCACCATAAGTTTTGCTTTGCTTCACACACATTTTACTTCACTACATGCGATATTAAGACTAATAGCTAAGTAACAGGAACTATATTTGCAGAGCTTACAGACTTACTTACTGACCTGTTTATGTAAGCCCCTATATCCTTTCTTACACGTACTACGTTCTTGTTCTTCATAGTATATGGCTTGCTTACAGAAGCTACTTTATTTTTGTTCTAAGTAAAATAAAATCAGGAAATATTTTGTCACATGAGCCTTTAGAAGCCCGTAATTTACTTTATGTATGCCTCACACTATCCTGCCCAAAGTCAGTAGGTAATGCATTCCCGGGATAAAAACATGACGTTCAAAATGAAAATTCTTTGTGAATGTCGCACTATTCTTTAATCTTTATTGAGTTCATTTTCAGTGTATACTAAAAAGCTACCTACTTTAACATAATCACACTTGTATGAAATGTTTAATTCCAATCAATCACTGAAGGAAAGCAAACAGTGCAAACAACAACAAACATTCGTGTTGAACTTTACATTATAAAATAACATCACACCAATATTTCGCCGTTATCTATAACGTAAATACTGCCCGTGATACTGCGCGCGCGATCGCTCGATAGATAAAGAATCAGGTCGGCGACCTCCTCGCTTTCCGCCATTTTACCGAGCGGATACAATGAGCTGCGGTTTTTGTATAATTCCGAAACTTGTTCTTTCGTAAAACCAGCTGTTTCTGCGAACGGTGTGTTTGTACCACCTGGGTTGACTGAGTTGACGCGCACACCATGACGACCCAACTCCACAGCGACACACTTCGTAAATTGGTCCAGAGCTGCTTTCGATACGCAGTACGGCAGGTAATCTACGTCCTTGATCGGTCGCAAGGCCGCCACGCTCGATACGTTCACAATGTTCCCCTTTGTCTTGATGATATGCGGCGCCGCTAAACTTGTCAGGTGGTACACTGCACGCAAATTAGTTACCATAGCACGGTCAAGCAACTCTACACCTTCCAAAATGCTTCCTTGGACTCCCACTCCAGCGTTGTTAATGAGTACATCAATGCGACCAAATGTGTCTATTGTCTTTGCAACGATATTCTTCACGTCGTCGTCAAACGACAACTCTGCCTTGATAACCAAAGGTTTAATACTTTTGGTATCTTCACATTGTTGCGCAACTTTGTTCAAAGATTCTTCATTTCTTCCAACTAACACAACTTTGGCAGACTGCTTGGCGTACAATAGGGCGGCAGCTGCTCCGATGCCGGAACTCGCGCCGGTGATCACGATAACTTTGTTCTCGAAGTCCATCGTCGCCCGCGCTACGATTACAACTAACGGTTTTACATTTTTATCTGTGAGTTTTAAGCAGCAACATAGATAAACAACATGACCTTCGACATTCCATAGCTAAATGGCTTTTAATTAACTGTAGCCAAGACCCAAATCGACGAACCTTTTGTACCTTAAGTATATTAGGTAGGTTCTACTACAACTTCCATTAGAAACTTATCACTCTCTAATTGCCTACACATACTTAAATGCTACGCCAATTTTAACCGTCGTTATTAAATTTCCAAATGCATGCAAAATCATAATACCTGCTATAACTCGTAATCAGAACATTAGCCAGTGGTTATAACGTTAAGCTAAGCATGCACTACGCTTGACTTGGCAAAGCGAGAATGGGACTGCGGGCTGTGAGCAGCACGTAATAAAATTTTGCGGTTATATGGACGCGTCATACGAGTATTCTGGGGACAAAGTGAATGTTTTTTAACGAAATATTTCAGCAATGACGGAGCGGGCCGCGGCCGCCCGGGGAGACGTGTGCATCACACAAGCCGTGGCGCGTACCACGAATATCTCTGTACGTTAGCCTGTCATTTCATTATTGTCAGTGGACGCTCGGGAAAATGTGTTAGTGGAATTATTCGCAACGCCCTTTTTATTTTTATACAAAAATGTCTCGGATGTTTTAGTATAAAAAAGGTAAAAGCACCTTAATCCGAGGGGTTCCAAAATTGGCACCCTATTCTGCGGTATTTAGAAAAACTGCGTTTACGACCGATTTACAAGCTCTTTTTAACTGCAAGATCTCTTCTTCAATTGATAATATAACTTTGCGTAGTTATATCATCAAAGGTCTGGAGTAAAGCGTGTACGTTTTAAGATATTTGGTTAGTTTTGCGTCAGCAGCTGAACTGAACTCACGCTTCATACATTTTGAACCTTATGTGTATACCATGTTTTTTGAAATAGTGATTTTTGGTTTATATTATATTTTCAATCGAAAACACTTAACTTTTTTGGTTTTTTGAATAAATCAACGTAAAAATACGTCTTGAAAATACCGCGGCATTAGGTGCCAAATATTTCAGCCGGCTCCTTATTCCGATGTATACCGCGAAATAGCGATTTCAGATACTTGATTACATTTTTAATTTTCAGGGTTGTTTTTATGATTAGAACCTTCCCGCTTTAGCTTTTGACAACTTAAAAAGACAATGAAATTAAAATCTATTTTCGTGGTATACTTTTGGGTTTCTTTCACTAATTATAGCATGTGATATAGGTGATTATAGGTGATCTATTTAGGCATTTTGTTAATCATTATATGGGAAAGCTAAGAAGGAAAATTAAACTTCATACACAATTCGATATAATTTTTAGCAAGTATTATATTATATTTACGAAGATTTTGCAATTAAGTATTAATCTATACATAAATTATGCAAAAATCTTGCATTTTTTAATACTCGGAATTAAGAAACGAGAATTTTTGGTATGAAACGCTATTCCGATGTATATAGTAGGTCGGGATAAGTTTCTATGAGCACCTTATTCCGCGGCATATAGACACGTTAAATACAGAGTGTTCACAATCTTACGCAGCTTGCTATGCACTTTTCGTTAGTTTCAATAACGCGTAGGTTCCTATTTCCTTTATAATAACTTTTACAAACTTAGGTACGTAATTGTAAACATTTTATTTATATTAATTCTCAACTATATTAATTTAATAATATTATTTTACAAAACTATCAAACGTGTCCATAAACGAAGTCAAGTATAGATAAAATTTAATATATTTTATATAATTAATATAACAGGCATTTTATTATCTTAATTGATGCTTGTGACATTATTTTATTAGAACATTAAAACCTTATGTAAGAAGACTGAGATTTACGAACGATTAAACCATAAATTAATAAATAGAGTTGATTATTTGAACACCGTGTAATATTCTTCCTACCGTTTTCCTTTGCATTTTGTACACTCGGAATCAGGAACCAAATACATCGGAATAAGGATTTTTACTTCGGAATAAAGTGCCTCCGACTTCTTTTCATATTTAATTAATTTAGTAGAATATAAATCAAGATTTAATAGCCAAACCTATTGTCTATTTCAAGAGTAGAAACAATAATGGTTTTGATAAAAATAGCCAAACCTTCAAAAGGGTACAAATGCTTAATTTTCGATCTCCTTCCGAGTTTTAGTAACAATACCGCGGAAATAGGTGCCCTTACCTTATTAATATTTTACTTAATAAAAAATTATAATTTATTCATATAAGAATCCATCTCATTAACATATCGAGTAGCCTCGCTGAGTAATCTAGACAACAAAATATGGGTTTTAAACCTGTATTAACAAAACAGAATTCGGTTAATTCTTTCATCCTGACTTGCCTCTCGTATCGAGGGCAAACTACGAAATGTTGGTTCCGAGGCATTTACATGAATGATTATTCGGGCGACTAGATGGTCGCGTACGATTCTGGTCCCTGATATTAGCGGATGTGAGGTGGTTTTTGTGTGACCGATTTCTGAGACCATTCCGAAGTTTATCTGTGCAAGCCGCGTGGAAAGCATTGTCCGGGCCCGTTAGCCTATGTTAACACGACGCGACGCTTCCCCAGTTGTTAGACGCACGGTAAACACAAATGGAATTTCCTCAAATTTTATAAATATTTTTTGAGTTGATGTTCCCTTTTTGTAGTTTAGGTTTAGCGTCGCGCATCGTAACGATGTATGCTCTTATGATAAATGTTTAATGTTTTCCAGAATCTGCTCGAGCCTTCTAGGTATTTGACTTGAAATAATGTAGTTTATACGAGACGAAATGGAGATATTACATGCATGACATGACGACCTAGGATTTTTCTAAAGGTCAGGCCGTGTTCCATTATTCGAACATAATTTTAACTTTGACTTGCTTACTTTCATGTTAGTTTCAGATGAAAATACAATTTGTGACAAAAAAGAGAAACAAGAAGAAAACTATATACTTTATCAAGAATTTTGGCTGTAGGCTGTTACTGAAATCCAAAAATAATAACTATGCAAAATTATAAGTAAAGTTTCACAGAGCACTATTCGATAGCCTTTAAAATTGACCATTGTTAAGGCATTTGCCCCGCCGCCAACGAGGAAGCGACGATCATCGATTTGCTCGCTCAAGAAACGTACCAAATATAAGAAGGTCTCGTGTGTATAAAAGAAATACATATATATTAATAGTTTATCGCTGACGCTTTACACCACCGGCAATTACTCGTTTGTCGCAGTGACAAGAGCTATTAAAGAGATTACTCACTCAGCGGCGCTCGCTTGGCAGGCAGAACACTCGCTTATAGAATAACACTTGGTACAGTCGCGGAATGTTCCGGTGAATCACCCTTAAGGCCATTATCGCTTGCAACCGTGGCGTCCGAACGCAGAGCTAGCCCCGCTCCTTACGCACACACGCACAAATACCTGTTTCTACTGTAAGTAGCTTAGTTGTATTTGTGCGCGTGAGTTGCAATATCGGTTAGGCATTCATCATTCCTTATTCGTTTTTATTTTAGTTAATGCTATGCGAGTATTTGTTGGAAATTTGGGATGCATGTATCCCAAAGTGGTTTTTGCAGAAAATAATGACAATTTATGGAGACAAATTATTGTAAGCTATTAAATGCGCAACATTTCTTTGTTTTATGTTATATATTATATTATCATTAAATAATTACTTTAATTTGGATCGTTTTGAAGCCATCCTTTATATGTTTATTGTAGGGATGAGGTTCTTTGATAAAATAAGCGGAAAAAGAAAGAATACATTCGTAAATTATACAAAACATTTAGTAAATACTTACTTATGTAAGTAAATGTTTAAGAAGCTTTTAATAACTACACTTCAACTACGTAATTACGTTAAAATAGCAAATAAAGAAATATTTTCTCAGGAATAGAAAAATATTTATTTATTATTTCAATTCCATGAACAAATAAATTTTGAAATAAATTGTTGTTTGTTCAGAAATACATAAAATTTGGGTTTTCCCGAAATCAATGAATTTTCACCTCGGCTTTATAGGGTGCTTAATTGTTTCAAATGGGTCACACTAGTACGTCCTGGAAGGAATACGTCAAATTACAAGTCAGCCTGTATAATGTTCAATGCCGGCTGTAGCGACTCCGGAAACTGTGCCGGTCAACCTGCCACAGCGCTTGGTGTGATGTGTGGCTGAGGATACACTATGGCAAGATCCGCAAATACCAAAGTATACCATTGTGCCCACCAGCCTCATCCCCAACATCAACACCTTTAGAACAAACCTTGTGGAAAAAGTTAGCTAAATAAAAAACTCCAACCCCTGTGTTAAAGAGAATTCCCCGAGGCGTGAGACGGTCTGTTGCACTGAGTAAGGCGCAATGTCTCCGTCTTGCGACCCGGGAGAACTCACAAAGTGCCTGAGAGCAATTACTTACGTTCCCTTATAGGATTCTTCATGTTCAAAAAAATTTGGCAATCAAAAAACCCTAAGGAACCAAATTAAAGAAAATTGTAACAATTCGACCCTTATTGATCCAAAATTACCTGTTTTCAATAACCTTTCACGAAGAGGCTTATGTTCACATGTAGAATCCAAATTAAGTGAAGGTGACATCAGGGGAGCGGCCAGACAACTGTTCAGTAGCAATGTGATGGCGCCCTACTCTCCAGAAACTCTTTCAGTCCTGTCTCACCTTCCCCGACCCGATCCGGATTCAACACCTTTTAACGTCACTGCCCCTCAGCTGATTGCTGCCGTGAGCTTCTACCGAAATGATTTAACTGGCATCCTCGACGGCCTCAGCATTTGAAAGACTTATTGAGTTCAGGTGCCGAGGAAGTCGGTGAGTTACTTTTGAAGGAGTTTGCGGCTGTAATTAATTAACCTGATGCTCAACGGCGCGGCGGCGGTGTGAGTGACGCCGTCGACAATGTCTTGTACGGGGCAACTTATGTGCCTTGCGCAAGAAGGGACAGCGGCATTCGTCCTATTGCCGTTGGGTGTACCTACAGGCGTACGGCAGCCAAGATATGCCGCAAATTGTACGACGAAATGTTAACAAACAAGTTCCAGCCCCTACAGCTTGACTTCGGATCCAAAGGGGGCTGCGAGGGTGCCGTACATGCCCTGTCCAGTTTTTTAAATTCCGGTAAAGGTCAATTAATTCTCAAGATTGACGTTAAGAATACCTTCAACTCATTTAACAGGGACACTTTGTTGGATGAAGTAAAAAAGGAGTTTACGGAAATTTATGACTTTTTGGGGCAGTGCTACAGGCACCCATCAAAATTATTGTTCAGAGACAACGTTTTGGTATCTGCAGACGAATGCCAAACAAGGTGATCCTCGCGGTTCAGTCATTTTCAGTTTAGCTATCCACTCCATAATACAACAACTAAATTCAAAATTTTATGTGTGGTATTTATTTGATGGGACTCTAGGAGGTGACGTAGAGACTGTTCTAAAAGATCTCCAATTCCTAAAGCCATAGTTCCAATCCATTGGCTTTGACCTAAACTACTCAAAGTGCGAAATTTACCTCTGTGTCAATACCGACACACAATCCACTATACTAAACTTCAATTCAATAGCCGCAGATATCAAAGTTTTTGCAAAAAGTTCACTGCACCTCCTAGGGTCCCCAATTTTAGATAACAGCTTTCACCATTCGTTGACGAAAATCTTAAACATTTTAACGATATATTGGATAGGCTTAGAAAATTAATTTACATTTGGCATTCACCCTTATCAGATACTGTTGTTTCAGTCCAAATTTTATGTAATTTTTCCGCTCTTCCTCTTTATGGAAGCAGACAAAATCGATCAAAGTGTTCGTAGTACTCTAACATCCATTTCAAATGTGGCATTGGACGAGCGCGCCTAGTTGCAAGCCTCACTCCCCATTAGTTTCGGTGGGCTCGGCGTCCGCAAAATTTTTAGTATAAGCTAACGGCGTTCCTGTCCTCGGTCCACAGCACCCAAAAGTTAACCACAAAAATCTTAGCCCCTTCTCAGGTTGACTCTGAAGTGCTGTGTTTGACCGATGCGATGAACGCCTGAAAGGTGGCTCGTCCGGGTACAGTTCAGCCTGAGAACCCATCTTCCCAGAAACAGTGGGATAAGCCTGCTGACTGTGGGAGAGTGGAGGTCGGGCCTCTGGCTTTAGGTGCTACCGTCACACAACACAGGCACTATGCTAGGTGAAACCACTTGCCGGCTCGCTACAAGTCTGCTCCTTGTGTGGCTCCACATCACCGTCAGTGCGGTGAAGCAGTCGACCGCCTCGGACACCAGGTCCAAGTGCTCATGGAGTATTTCTGTACATCGCCCAGTGGTTGGTCGACTCTTCACGTGACTAGGGGTTGGCCTGTCTTTAGGTCAAAGAATCAGCATTGCCATCCAACGCGGCAACGCTGCCAGCCCTTTGGGCACTTTTTCCACTGACAGCGATGCGGACGAATTTTTTGATGCCCAATGAGCTTTTCCCTTTTTTTTCCTTTATGTACTTGTACATATATATGTTTTAGTGTTAGATTGTATATTGTGAATATTTAAAATAGCAAATAAGTATAATTATCTGAATTCTGGTTTTTATTTTGAGTTATATGTAAAACTGCTATATTACTAACTGCATACATATTTATAAGCATTATCCAAATAAATAAATGACTTCAGTATTTGCCATCTACATTTAAAACTGTGTCTTATTTCTCGGAAATAGGATTGCTTTTATCTCCACTAATTGGTTTAGCCGATCCGACTTTAGTTTTGAAGAATAGAACAAAAGGATGAGCCGTTTAGTGGCGTTTGCAGATTTTTGTGAGTGCAAGTTTTGGGAGCTTCTGGTGATCGCCAAAATTATTTGTGGGCAGGGTCTGACTGATCATACGCAACGTTACGTACTTCAAAGTATTTTGTCAGATAAACGGTTGAGCGTTCGTGACCGCGATAGTACGTACGCATACCAGTGAGTAAACGCTCCTCGTTGTCACGCACTCGCTACTCGTTGCTCGTCAACTCGTTTTTGGTTACTAGCTCTACTCGCTCCTCGTTAATCGCCGGCGGTGTGACAGCTGCCTAAATTATCACTGCTCTACCTAAAAATGACACTAAAATTCAGTGATTAACTTCGGCTGTTGACATTTTTGGCGGATGACACTGCTCATTCAGATGCAGGCAATAAAATTACAGAGATCACATAAGCAATGGAATAAAAAAAATAGAGTGACATCTCTGCCGAAAACACCATGATTACCTGCATTATAAGCAAACAAAACCCATCCCAAGTAAGTGTAGGGATATCCCTACTACAAATCAATTGAAAAGAATTAAAAAGTATTTACATACATAATTGGACACAGCTCCAAGAGACAAATATAAAACCCAAAAATTCGTATATAAGCTATCAATTCACTTTCACATCACAAACCGATCACACAAAATAAATCTGCACAATTTTACAAACGATTTGTAAAGCTTCCATGCATTGCCAAATGAGTTTCTAACCGGTAATTAATGCAAAATGTAATGCGGCATTACAGGAGGTCAGCCGCCTCACTAATTTGTACTGATTACTTGTTAATCTGCCGCAGAATGTTAACATAGCCCGGTAATGTTAACTTTGCCGGCAAAAATTACGCTCAAATGTGTTGCTCAAAGGAAAAATGTGAAAGAATAATGGGTTTAATATTAACTCTTGTACGATTGTGGTCAAAGTAGTTTCCATGTTTGTTTTGTGGGTTTTTAATGATAAGGTTTTCAGGAGTTCCATTTAGTTTATATTGTTTGTTTTAGGGCTCTTACACGGCAGTAAAATTATCTTATTTAAAGTTAATTTCACAAAAAGACTGAAGTTTTAGATAGATGTTCACCGAGTCATTTGACACAGGATGCTGGCTCCTCTTAACAATAACCTCCGTCAACATTATAAGGGTTAGATAAGATAGAGAAATGATGTTCGAAGTAGGTAACCCTTACTCCACGGGCACTGGGAGCCAAGACGTTGCGCAGTGGGTGGCGACATCCGTAAGTTGGGCTGTTATCATAAATCTTCGTGGGCCTGCAATGGATCACTCTAACCACCCCCACCTCGCCCCTCATCATTTATACTTTATTATTGGAGGCTTACGTATCTGAAACCCTTTGAGACCTTCAAATATGATCGCCTTGAAGAATTCGTTACTGTATCCAGCGATTTGAGACGCAAAAAGTGTTGAGCAAGAAAAAGTTTTGTGTAGCACGATCATGAAATCCAATCAACCGAACTTGAAAAAATAAATTGCCATCTGGGATTCAATAAAAGCGTGATACCTACCTACCATTCTTAGGTATCATATCATACCAATTTGATGAAGATCAGTGTGTTAATTTAAATTCACAACCAGTAACACAATTTTGGACGACATTGGTTTGTCATCAACTAACGGATATTGTCACGCGATAACTAATCATATACAGTAAAATTAAATTGGCATTTTACGGGAAATATCAAACTGACGAGCGACAGGAAACCAAAGTTTCACACCGGCGCAGTGCCCGATGAATTTATGAATTAATTAAACGCCAATAACTAAAGCTGTCAATATTCAAATTCATGTGGCATACAACCTAAATACACCGGCTAACAGGCCACAACGTAAAGTTCTCGTTCCATTGCGCGTTACAATATTTCTTCGGTGCCATTTAACTGACAGCAGACTGCAATGTGCTGTAAAATGAAACTGGAAACCTCGTATTTCGTTGAAGGATCCCTGGATATGAAACTTTATTATGTGGTTCATTTCAGAACTGTGTTCGACGTGTGCTAGGAATAACCTACATCCATGAACTGGGTTAGTCAATCGTTGCCTTTGTTATTAAAGTTAGACAACAGTTTTGTCGACTAAAATAACGGAAAATAGTACAACGCAACATTATTACATGGCTATTCATGCATTACTAGAAACTTCTTGAATTACCTTCTGACAAGCAAACAGGCAGTATAGCTACGGTATCTCAATCATGTAATCTAAATAACAAAACATCACGCCTCTAATCCCCGAAGGGTTAAGCAGACGTGTACCTACAAGGTGTAAAAAGACCCATCACGTAGCCGTCAACTACGCATTCTGTACATCAAACTAAGTAACATTACGCAAAAATAATCCCTGGGAAACGACTTTTATTTTTGGTGTGAAAATTTGCTGTTTGCGGTAGTGCGCATTATACTGCACGCAAAACATTGTTCTTATGGATGCATGCAACGGTACAGGGGTCGTTGGGGTTTTTAAAGTTGTTGTATAATATTATAAACTTGGTTTCGTAAGAAAACGTCAGTAAAAGTTGGAATTTTGACCTTCGATATCTCCGTAACCAGAAGGTTCACTGTTATGAGCCCGTACAAAAAAAATATATTACAATGACGGGAAGTACAAGTGACTCTTGGCTTCGTTAAGTGTCTTTTTAGACCCATTACAGTACACCCACATTTTGTCTGCTATGTTTAAGTCCCATGTAATAGGGGGCAAGCCTATTGCCATCAACTGGGCACAAATCCAGTCTCCGGGCTTTGACTGAGAAATTCCTGATGCAATAAACCAATAACACTGTGCCCGACTTGGGAATCGGACCCAGAACCTCATGCTCGGCAGAAGAGCTGGTGACCACTAGACTAACGAGGTAGTTAATCGTAAATAGATACTGTAGGTGTAACTTCGCAGGCATTAGCAAAATCTATCATACTGTCGAAGATCCAACAATGTATCAATTTAAGGTGAATCCTCAGCTGTAGCTCGCCAAATTCAAATTTTCTTTAGTTTTTTGCAAATTGCAACTCTGTTTTACGTCGTATATTGATTAAACTGTGATTCGTGACTGTAGGAATGACATATTTACTGAATAATAATCATTAATTTCATATCAATCGTCAAACTTTGGAAATTTGTTCCACTTATGAAGTTTCATATTTAAATATTCTGAAAAATTCTTAGGTGTAACAAATTTCCAAAGTTTGACGATTGATATGAAATTGATGATTATTATTCAGCAAATATATCAGTCCTTCAGTCAAGAATTCCATTTTGATCAACATACGACGTAAAACTGAGCTGCAATTTGCAAAAAACCAAAGAAAATTTTAATTTGGCGGGCTACAGCTGAGGATTCACCTTAAGCCAATACTATTCTGAAGCAAACAGCGCTGCACCGTATCGCTTAATGCTTTTTTACGCGGAAATCGCAGACGCAGATACTCTATTCAAGGAAATCAATCAGCGAACCATTGGCCACGGCTCAAAGCGGATGCGGTTGACGTTAAGCGCTTAACTCATTATTTTGCTGCGGAACAACAAGATCGATGTGCCAAAAATACTCCAATACAAGGTTTAAGCTTGCGTCGCGTTCCCGGGGATTAATGTTATGAACCGATTTTTTTGGCGGAGATTTTTTCAGAGATGTTTTTGCGATCATGGGCGAATTGACGGCTGATCTAATTTCAGTGTGCGCACAAAATATATTTTTACTTAGCCAGCGAAAAAGTTGATCGTTGTCGAAATGACAATTTCATTGTGTATTTAGAATAGAATTTAGAGGCGTCTTTATTTTACTTAAGTTCGCTAATAATATATAATTATAGTATTTTATTTCTATTTTTTGTTTTGTACGTTACAACAACGTTTTGTGTTTATGAGAGTTTACCTATAAGTGATTGTTACACTTTATTTTGATTTGTTGCTTTTGTTTCATTGGCTTATACCAGTTTATACAATTGTTGATGAACGAAATAAAAAAATAATAAAATTACTCACGCTTTTCGATCAGTCTCGTATTAGTGAATAAATTGTTTTATTTCTAAATAACATGTTCAACCAAAAGCCTTACCCGTGTACAAAACGTAATTTATTAGTGTCAAATCGAAAATAAAAATAAACGATTGCTCCTAATAACATTTGAATAAAATTCACAGCCACGTCACTGGCAGACGTTAAATTTCCACACACGCTATAAACGTGAAATGCGGAACATTTTCAAGAAAATTTCATCCCATTTAGAGCATTCAGAAGCTTTCGCTTATTTTCATAGATCCACGTACATTCACGAGCATAAATACTTAGGCAAAATTAAAAAGCGATTTTCTCGTGAAATTACGTTTGTAACTTTAAAAAAAGACCTATTTCATCATAGTATGGTTTCCAGAATACCATGTTCCTAACAACTATACCATTTCTGTCTTTGCCTTAGGAGAAAATTGCTTTTAAATCTTGCGAACAGTTAAGGTTGCGTATATTCTTGTGTAACGTATTTATGATCGTGACTGTACACAGTAGGAACGGATTATTGAATACGCACATGGAAAAATTTGACAAGACGATGATGAATGCCCGAGAACTCGAAAACGTTGAAAGGTGGAAATGGGTCAGGCATAGTATGTGTGGGGTTAACAAATATTGCACAATGTTTGGACATCAAAGTGCGCTTTTATCGGGCTCGTGATGCAAAGGCTTTGAGTAAATAGGTAATATTTTAGTTTGATTTTATTTGACCAACTGTTTTAGTACCTTTTCAGAATGTAGGTACGCACGTCGACTTATCAAGCTACACATTTCCAGTATAAGCTGAGTTCTCACTGTGTGAAAAGCACAATGCGAAATGCGAGGTCAACTAAAACTGGAAATGCATAGCTTGATATGTCGCCGGGTGTACTTGGAGATAGATATGATGTAGAGAGTGAGATGAGATGAGGTGAGATGTAGTAATTTTTAACCTCCGACGCAAAAAGAGGAGTCTTATAAGTTTGACCGCTATGTGTCTGTCTGTGGCACCGTAGCTCTTAAACGGCTAAACCGATTTGGATGTGGTTTTTTTTATTTGAAAGCAGGTTTTCTAGCGGTGGTTCTTAGATATGTTTTATCAAAATCGGTTCAGCCGTTTCAAGATCATCAGTTCTTTTTTGTGTTGGGTTTTTTTTTTAAATTCTATCTATTATATGTCACCAGACGGTTTACAGTAAGATACACAAATATTTTAACTTAACATAACATGACGCCAGTAATCCCCAAAGGGTCAGGTAGAGGTATACCTATAGTACTCCCACATTTCGCCAGTTATGTTTAAGTCTTATGTCTTGGGGGCGAGCCTATTGCAATTAACTGGGCACAAATTCAGACATCCAGAATATTTTGATAAGAAATATGTGGTAAGCGGAATACTATGGTGTTGAAAAGCCTACCTACGTCCATATACTAATTGATAACCAGTATGAATCTCCAAAAACAACGTAACAGTACAAGGTAGGTACTTATCGTCCGATCGAACAATATCATGATCATCATCATCATCAGCCTATATTGGTCCACTGCTGGACGTAGGCCTCTCCTAGTGAACACCACTGAGCCCGATCTTCGGGTCTCCTCATCCAGTCTCTGCCAACCGCCTCGAACAATATGTTAATACACTATTTTATGAATTTCCTCGTAAAGCTTTTTGCAGTCTTTGACATTTTTGCGCTTTTCCGACATTAAAAGCACTTTAGCTTTTAGTCCCAAAAATATTATTAAAAGCCTTTCAGTTGAAATTCACATTAGCATGTAAATTCCACTGCACTACTCTCAAAATTGAATAAATGGCATACCTATCTCTCATCGCTTTGATCACTGCATCACTTTTTTTTAAATTATGTAGTAGTAACGAAGTCAAAACTATAAATGAAATATTTTTGAAAAAAGTTATTGCTAAGAGGTGTAAGAACGAATCTGATGCCGAAAATATAGCTTTTAGAATTTTTATCGGTTTGTCTGGATGTATGTTCCGGATTGGCGCAAATACGGTCGAACATATGTAGATGAAATTTGGCACACAGATAGTTTATAACCTAGATAACATGGACTTAACATTTTCCGACACCCACGCGGGCGAAGCCGTGGGCAAAAGCTATTTTTTTTTAAATAAAACAATGTTACATTCTCTAACCAATAATCTTAACTGCTTTTTAAATAAAGACGTGGTATATTAAGTGTCGTGAAGCATTCAGCAGACAGTTTGATTTAAATAATGCTGAAATAAATATCTTGGTAGAGCATATACACACGTGGTTATATAATAACAGTAAAGCACGCTCGCCATCCATCAGGCCCTCAAGGTCTATGACAAGAAGGCTTACTTCCCTCATGAATATTTATCACCCTGTTTATTTCCCAAACCAAGTGGCTTGAAAAAAAACATTATGTTCACAGCCAATTCACTCGGAAATTCAACCTGTACTTAGAAACGCTTTGAGGATATAAAATTGCGTGTACGTAGTTTAAAAGAGTATTTTAGCTAAACGATCAAAGGTAAAACGGTCAAATTTGTGTTATTTATGTCCCGTATTCGTAGACCCACGCTTTGTAAATTATTTCAGGTGAATCCTCAGCTGTAGCCCGCCAAATTAAAATTTTCTTTGGTTTTTTACAAACTGCAGCTCTGTTTTACGTCGTTTGTTGATCAAAATTTGATATACGACTATAGGAATGATATATTTACTGAATAATAATCATTAATTTCATATCAATCTTCAAACTTTGGAAATTTGTTCCACCTAAGAATTTTTTAGAATATTTCATATGAAAAGTCTTAGATTTGCAAAAAACAAAGAAAATTTGAATTTGGCGGGCTACAGCTGAGGATTTTTGTTGCATGAATAACTTATTATGTCTGTCGTCGAACGACAGGCTATGGGTTGGTAGGTAACGTTTATTTATTATTTATTTATTTAACCATATATGCACACACATATAAACAGACAATTAGAAAGGCACAGAAAAATACGTACAAAGATGATGCTTATTTCTAAAGAAATCTCTTCCAGCATACCCGCATGCGATAAGAAAGAAGATAAAATAGAGATGTAGACAACGTGTGTAAGAAAGAGTAAAGAAAAAACAAAATACATAAATCAAAAAACAATTCACTAATTTAAATATAAACATACAATAAGGGAATATACTTATATACATACGTACCTACTTCTAAAGTAAATATCACTACAATATATTTAATTATAATGTTTTTTTTTTGTAACGTTCTTTCTAAAACAAAAATAATATTGGTACAGATATGAGTTTGACATGTCTAGCGGCTGAATATAGAAGAACAAATTCATTTTTTTTTTAAGTTGTCGTTTTTCCTAGAAATAATGTCTAGAACTTTCAATAGAATAGAATAGAATGCTCTTTATTTTTTAATTTGGAAGTCTAGCGCCCTAAGGGAACAACAAGCACCGCCTCAAGTCATAAGATACGTCCACAAAAAACACGTGAAAATAATTTATATCAAAGTTTTCCGTAACTTCGGACAACGAAGAAGTCTGACTTCTTAAAAGCCTTCAATAGGCTAGCCAAAAAAATATTTGACAAAAGACGGCTTTGTTACGGGATCTGTCTTTGTTTTGGCCAACTTCTTTGATCAATCATGACAAATTGTATTTTGTTATAAGAGCCGCCCGCGCGCCCGTCAGGAAGTTTGACAGTTCTCAGCTAAAAGTTTCCTTTCGTGGAAATAAACGAGTACGAATTAGTTCTTGATGTTATCAATCAATGTTTGTAAAAACTTCAATGTCAATATGTAATTGTGTACTCGTAGGTAATTGTAAGCGCGTCAACGTGCGTCAATTTGAATTAGGGAAGTTTTCTCTTGTCGTTTTCCGGAGAGATTAGAGGTGTACCGAAAAGTTTCTTAATTTAAGAAGTCATCTGCACGATTAATTTATTGATCGAGCAAAGTATTGGGAAACTCTTCAATTAACAGTCTTCTTCTCTCTTATCGGCAGTAGCTATATGAGATTAATCAATGCCGCATACCGAGTGAAATATCATTAACATCTTCATAGATAAATGTTTAGTAGCATCGCAAATGAAATATTTGATAGAAGAAAAAACGTATTTTATTCGAAATGCTGACAGTAATACATTAGCAGTCATTAAAATAATAAAACTTTTTTCTGCCATTTGAATTCAAAAGAAACTTACTGAAAAAACATTACCCCTATTTCATTCCTAGACATTTAGGCACAATATGGAACGGTATAATTTTGACGCATAACTTCACCCGAACAAACTGTTGCGATAAAAGATAAAAGAAGTGCGATAAAAAATGAGAAAGGCCAGTGCTACGAGCAACCCATCGCCGTCAAAAGTTCTTCAATATATCGTGTCAGTAATATCATAATATCTGTTCTGTGCTCTTTCAAGTTTCACAATATTTTACTCTGGTTCCATAAATGCCTTGGAGGCGCACAAAAATATGGAGAGCAATAAAAATGTCAAGTCAGGTCATCAGAATGGAAAGGCGAAGGCGTTTTCTCGCCAGATGTGGCACTGAATCAATGAAAAAGTGTTTTCTTCCGTGGCTCACATCGGCGATATATCTTGATGCGCCGACGGGGTCCCGAGTCGCGAGGTGAGGGAAACTACGCAACTGTAATAATGGCCGCTGTTATGTTTGCTGACGGGACAAACTCTGAGCGAGCACCTGCTTGCGCTGACACGCGAAATATGTGTATTCACGATAAATATATATCGCGGATTTATCCTTGTACTGTTTAATGAAAATGTCGCCTTTTTGACGCGAATATGAAAGCAGTGAATATGAGAATGTGGAAATAAGATGCGTCACTTTAATAACTGATTTATGCACAATATTATTGTGTTAAAATATTGTCGTCTCTGACAGCTCCGTAAAGAAAGGAAACAATCTAAATCTCAACAATACCTAGCAGGTCTTAATCAAAATTTACGGAAACGGGTCGCTTCCGATCGACCGTGTTTATCCGTACACAGTATTTTAAAGAGGCAAGCCGATGGGGAGAACAATGAGTTCGGAACAGTTTTCATGTCGGAAGTGGTATTACACTGAACATTAGCTTGGGCGATAAGGCGCCAACACAAATTGGTCCGGACACGCGAACACTGCGAGCGCATTAGAAGAAAGCGCGGTCTTAGGAATTCGGGAACTTGGTTGTGACAGGCCGTGCGAGCCCCAGCGCCTCGGAAATAGGTCTAGGTTTTATGAGCTAAATGACCGTAAAATATCCTCGTAATGGACGGTTGGGATTATTTAGGACACTGTTTATGTGTTGGATTACGACGTTTATGGACCTTACACAAGTTCTTGTAAAATATGTCTACTGGGTGTCATTCTCTAGATGGTTTCGGTAATTCAGCAACTTAATCTTAAACGAACAGCTTATTATAAACGTTGGTCGTAAATTTGTTGGAAACCTTGCGTAAATGCACGTGAGTTTATTCTACTTTCATTAATTATCTACATGTGCACGTTAGTATGAGAATATCAGCAGTCAGCAGTCACAAGAACAATAATATATATGAAAAGTTTGAAAAAAAAAACGTAACGCTTCTGCTTTCACAATTAACCAAGCACAAGTTACTTTTACTTCCAACACGAGCGTCTAAGAAGTAAAAAGTACACTTGTGCGGAAAAGTAATAAGTCACATGTAAATTCCGCAGATACAGCTTTGTACAGGAAGCTGTTATTCAGCGCCCTCTGCTGGATCGGCAATAAATTAACAACGGGCAGGATAAATCCATTGAGCACTTCGATCTACGATGGCAACTGCACTGAGACTGCATTTGAATAATGTACGCTAGAATGTATTACCCCATAATTTATCGTCTTTGTACATTTCCCTCTAAGTTTTATCAAGAGTCAGGTATAAATTATGTAGGGACCTTTAGTTGGCTATAGCAAGATATATTTTTATTTGATAATGCTCTGAATTGTATTGATGGCTCAACGTTACCCTAGAGTTGTAAAAATCATGTTATCGAAATGGACCACGTTAGGGTTGATACGTAATAAAAACGGACTTAACACTAAATAAGCGCTCTAACAATTTTCGCCCTAGCACGTTATTGCTTTGCGGATTTCAGTGCAGTGGCAAGAACATAAATTCTATTAAATTGTACACGTGATTTAAGTCGCGAAATCCTTTAATATTTTCTGAAGGAATATGACATCTGTATTAAACCAGATATCTAGAGAACGGGCGACAACGGACCCGTTAACATTTATGTAAGTTCCCTTGAGTAATTCGAGTCCAAACCGCCTCGGGCTGATTCCCACCCCGCTATCTGTAAGCAATCAAACAAACGGTAGGTAATGACGTTTGAACTTACAGAGATTCCCTTACATCTGCTGACATCAATATTACGTCACCACAGCTATAAGAGACGCAGATAAAGCTTTGTTCGAGGCGAACGTAATAATCGCATTTATGGGCCATCATATGACCTATATTATGATAGAGCGTAACGAAGCACCTAAATTTTGTTTTATGAGACAATTATTTTTATGCGGAGAAATCAACGGTTTTACGTTCTTTCAGGACTAACGATCGACTAATAATAATAGTGTATTCTGCTTATTTGTTAATAATATCATATTTTAATGATAAGTATATCGGAAATACGTTAAATCAATCGTTTGACTTTGACTAATCGGGACGCCACGCCAGTGCCACCAGCTCGACACAGTCTACAACTTAGCGCTCGACCAGAGTAAAATCTGAGTTTGTCGGTAGCGGTAAAGCACTGAACACGTTTAGAAACTGTCGCGCATTCTGTATAATTGTGTCGTGTATCTACAGTGCACAGTGTGTGATTCGCTACTGTAATTAATTTGTTCGTAAATTAAAATTTGATTTGAACTGCAAACGGTTTTTCTATTGCGCAATAACCAACACTTCCCATAGTACGTTCACAGTAGTTAAAATACGGTTGATGATAACGATAGAGACGTACTTTCTCCGTCAAGTATATATAGTTTTATTTAAGAAAAGCTTAATTCGATGGATCATTCAATCCACCATTTACACTGTCGTTAAAAGAAAAGCTTATTTCTGCCTATAAATCAAACAACTTTAATTACAATAAAAACTTTCTTTATTCCCAAAGTTCTAGATACGATGTTGAGCATACTGACAATGGACCAAAGGGGCCTTATCCATATTTTTCATTAGTACTTGGTAAGTTGGTAAAAATTCCCCTCACGCGTATTCAATTTTAGCAAGTATTAGTTAAGCAGTTTTATCCATCGTCCTCAAAACAAAAGTACTTAGTACTTGAGATTACTTTGTCCCCTTTGTTCTTCTTATATTGTACTAGTTGATGAATTATGACAATAATAATGGTGTGAAGTTGGGGATTCGTTAGTTTATTCCAGTTTTTAGATAAACGTTTAAAAATTATGTTAGTTTATAAGGAGAATTTCTCAGTTATAACATCAGGGAAAATTAGCTGACAAATTAACAGGTACTTCAATGTTATGTCCAGCTACTGATAATCTTATCATCGTATCGCATGGGGATTTGCGCCAGATAATTGCCTACAGAAATTGCCAAGCTAATGTTTACTTAATTCGGGATCAGATCTCACAGTAATTAACACAAATAACATACATACACATGCTAACATTTGTTTGTTTAGATTATCGAGTCGAAATTCCGGCCCTATTTGAATGTAGGAACGTATATTATCCAGCAAAATAGAGAAGACCTACTCCGGCCGCGGGTTTCGTGAAAAGTGAAAAAGCAATTCGGCAAAAAAGATAGCAGAGACTTTCGGTATGCTAATTGGGTGGTTGAAAATTGGCCATTCGTGAAATTCCATTTTCATATATTCGATTTTTACCGGTTTACTCAATAAATGCATAATTATGAGCTGTGTCATCTTAATATCTACCCGCAAAAAACCCTAGATACCACCTAAAGATACAACAGCAATTATCATCCAATGGGGTCCGGATTCCAACAATTTTTCCGCATAATTAACACGCACACATTGCCAAAAAACTCATTAACGCCATACAAGCTAAAACGGCGTAGATCATAATCGTGATGGGACGTGTCACGCTGAAATGTGAGTGAGTGAGACAATCAAACCTTATTAGGCCAATAGGTCGGCTATGTCACGCGCGGAATGGCGATCAATGGACAAATATTTTCATTATTGGACCTCCCCTCGTGTGTCAATAAAAGCAGTAATTACCTTTGCGTTTAGGGATGCGCGATTTTTATTCTAATTTAATGTGGTAATATTGCTTATTGTCAAGTTTAGTAGAGAAAGATTTATTCTACAGAGTTGAATTTAAATAAGTTCATTCTACACTTTATCGCTGGAGTTTACAAGTTTATTTGTAAAAAAAAACTTGTTAGAAGAACACTTGCTGGTGTTACAAAAAAATCTCTATGATTTTGTCAGCCTCCCGTTTCCGTAATTTAAAGATATTTTTACATGGGCACTACTATATGTAGAGAATACAATCCCAGGATCCCGGTCGTTTACTGACCTCGAAATTCCCGGGACTGTACTTGGTTAATCTCGGGATTTTCGGGATTGCCACAAACAGGTCTAGTTTGCATTCCGTAGGCCGCTGCGCTGCTTGCATGCAGTCACACCACCATTTCTTCAATCTTCCTATATAACATTGGTCTTATACGAAGAACTACAATATAGGTAAGTACCCATTTTCTAGTGGACGCATTATTCTAATCTAGTCTAATTCACTCCCAAATATTATCGGTAGTTATTGGCTCAAATTAGATTATACTTTCCTTAGCTATGAGATTATCAATAGGATGAGTAACAACATCGACTGACCTGCAAATGCAACAATCATGGTACGTTCGCTTCAGAATCTACGAGCAAAATGGTAATTATGGAAATATACTTACACTGGTGGTTTGTTATATCGGTATACGGGAATCCAGTGTCCAGTACTGGACGTTAACGGCCAGTATGAAATATAATGCCTCGGTAAACTGTTTCTTCGCGAAACGGGCTGCACTATCAGTAGGTATAAATGGTTTTTAACGAAATTGGATTTTGAGAATTATGGCCTCATGTAAATAGAATTTATATTCGCATGAGCAAATACGAATTAAAAAAAAAATGATACGCAATGTATCCATTGCGCTCAGATCAATTCAATCAATCATAGTTTTTTTTTTATATATTACAATATTACTAACTTCTGGCCGCGATTCGTACGCGTGATATTTTGGCCCCCGACCCACCGCATCGCATCACGTCGCCCGCCCGAGCTATTACTTCGTTTTCGGTTAGAGTTGTTTCTGACTTTGTATCTTGCTAGGCTCCTAAGGGGCGTAGCGTGAAGTTAAATGCCTATAATCAACCTCAAAAATAGGGTCAATTTCACCCTATTTAGCTTTAATATTTAATTTATGTTTAGATCAACGAGTATTCCCGGATTTAATGAAGAAAGTTATTCCACTTTTCAAATCTGGGGACAGCAAAGACACTAATAATTATAGACCAGTATCGGTTTTGCCGGTTTTCAGCAAGGATTTTGAAAAAGTAAAGTTAAACCAAATGCTCAATTATTTTAATCGTAATAACATCCTACACAATCAACGTTATGGTTTCACCAAAGGTTTAGTTTATTATGTCATTATTATGTATGTTGACTTGAAAGCATGGCAGTTGAGACTATGTCATGCTCATTTAAATGTCTCACTGATGTTGGCGCGTGGGTTTGAACATTCGGTTCCCTACAAAATAGTTGAGCTGGATGGTGCTGATCCACGCGTCATGTTCGTGAACGGGTGCCGTCGGTTGAGACTGGTCATCTCTTATTAAAAAAACATATAGAAGCAAGCGTTTTTACAACAAACTCCCAAGTCTTGTTAAAGAACTAAGCCTCAATAAATTTAAATCATTTATTAAACAGAAACTCTGTCAAAAAGGTTTCTATAAAGTTAAAGATTACATGGATGACAAAAAGGCTTGGGATTACTCGTAACTAAGCCACTTAAATTTACCCCCAAGCAACAATCCATTTTATACTGTGAATGTGAGTAGCATTCAGGCTACATTGATTATCATTTTAATATTGTGAATGTGAAGACTATGTGGGTCATTGTTGCTTTTTTTTCTCTCCTCAGTTAATTTTAATCATGGTCTGGCAGTTTGAGTCATTTTTGTGGCCTACCCAAATGTCTTTTCTTTGGTATTGTTCGTCGAATCGTTGAGCTCCTTAAGTTCTGAGTTGAGCTACACGATTACTGACAAATGCGTGCACTGACTGGACAGGTCCAGTCAATCTGTGTGGTTTTTCCTCAAAAGACCATCTCAGACACAAATCTACATGGTCTTCACATGATCTGACCAAGATTATGTCTGGACTTTAAAAGAGACTGTGAGCTTTGAGTTTGTTTCGGCCTTTCTTCTCAGAGTAGTCAGATAGGAAACGCCGACCTCATCTAGTTTTTAAAATATGATTGACGTGTAAAAGTGTTTGTTCAAACCTACTTTCAGAAATAAAATCATTTATCATTTAACAAGAATAATGTACCCAGGATTTTGTAATATCTTGATTTAAAAAGAGTGTCCTTGCCCCTTTTTCTCCATAGAGATCTACGTTTTGGAATGGGTAACTAGCTTCAAGTTTCTGACTAACTGACCGACTCTTTGGCAACTCAAAAGTGGCCGTAAATGGTTTAATTGAAATAAATGCTTTGAGTTTGAATTTTGAGTTTGAGGACTATCAACTGCAAAAAGATTTTTTCAAATGTGACTGGTAATTTCAGAGATAATAATAATATATAGATATAATAATAATAATAATAGCACGTTCAAACAAAAAAAAAACTAACTCTTCAGTTTTATTATTATCATAGTATAGAATTTTAAAAGTCGAATTACAAAGGTAACACTGCCGTGCACTAGAACTGGAGCCCCAGTTATTACCAAAGTTAATAATTATTATTATAAATGAGCAAATTTGTCGATATTTACTCATTAATAATTCACACAGATACGTGCTTTTAGACTAAACATCCTACCTACATAATATTATGCGGCTTTGTGTGTAGATAATGTATTACTTTACATTGCAAACAATGGTGCTGGTCCAATAAATACAAACGTGGATTGCAATTTGCTAACTTTAATAGCTAATGATACAAATGGCTCTATATCTGATTGAAAATTTACCAGTTTATATACAGTATAGATCTTAATATTATCATAAATACTGTTAAAAAGTAACACTGGAAAGAATCAATAAATCATGATTTGTTTAGACCTGCATGGTGACTATGTATCAATATGTCGCAGGATAATTTAAAAGATCTTAACTGCGAAAATCCTAGTATTTCTTCAAAAAGCCGGATTATTGGAAACTGTATAAGATTTTCATAATAATACTAAGGATTTTTTTGCAAAAAAACAGCTTATCTTAGGTTAATCGTGAACAACGCTGATTGGCTAACTTGAACTATTGCCATATTCTGACCGACCCGAATAAAGATATTATGAATTCATAATATCTTGGAATTGGAAACTTGAATGCTGTTTGGCTAATGTCAATTGACATTAGCCAAACAGCATTCAAGTTTCCAATCGTCCTAAACAGACTGAATTTTGTGCAAAATATTTCACACAGATCGTATTTATCTTCTTTCACCACGTAAATACAAAGTCCCTTTTAAATCGAAATCCCAGTAAAAAATAACAGCGTTAATACGTCCGCAGCGCCCTACACATTGACCACTGGACTGTCCCAACGACTATATTTCATCTTTTCAGCGTTTATCGCACTCCACGCGCGAAGAAGCGCGGACAATTGAGTAACTCTTGTACATATACAAATAAAAGTCTTTAGAAGGGTGCCGAGGGTGATGTAGTTGATAAGATACCGGGGAAATATATTTTATTTTGCTAAAAAAAAGAATTGCGAATGTGATGTTGCGTGAGGTTTTGGTGTCGCATATATCCAAAAAAGTATTTGAAAAATAGGTTGAAGAAATCTTTGCATACGAGTATATTTTGCTCTTATATATCTTAAACTTGATATCACTGTTACGTAATGTCGTACCATTATTTCAAGCGTTCTTAACGAATATTTTCTTCTTCTTTTTTATTGTCGTAGTAATATCAATAAGTTTAACTAAATAACAACTACAGTAGGTACTTAGAACATTATTTCAAGAAGTGAACAACCTTTGTCAACATGACAAAAACAGACATTAAAACTTCAATGTTAGAAACAAGAACCTTTAATTAAACCGTTTTCCTCACGAGTTCGCGACACATGTCATCATGGCTTCAAAGGAAACGGGGAAATTCCGTCCGGAAACATTTACAAAGAACATTTTGGTTATTACTTAATTCGTGTACCTTCTGAAAAACGTTAACGTAACATAGACGTACTAGTATAATGTGAGAGCGTCGTGGCCTCGGTTTTCTACATAGTTACCTCCCGTGTGCGGCACTCAATGATATACATGAATGGAGTGTCCGGCGGTAGGTCTTTTCATCGTTTATCGTATAGCACGGCTGAGGGAGCGAGCACAATCGGCGGGGCCTGAATACCTCGCCAGGTAAATGTCGAGCTTTTGTAAATACGCGCCCGCTTCTGAGCTAAATTCTTTATCTTAACAACTATCTATCTGGGCGCGCCTCCGTAGGCTTATGTTACATTATGATAGCCTAAATAGCACCTAAAATTAAATTGAACCTATTCAGAATTCTCTTAGAACAAAGATTATCGCTAAAGATAAAAGGTCAGTATCGAGGTACATAAAAGGGCTAATGTAATGTGAGCCGTGGGAGCTGATGCTCGGGATAAACAATATCTGTAAATAACAACCAGTTATTTTAAGGGCGAGATATTGTTCAATATAATAAAGTAAGTTGCAAGATAAAATATCCAATATCAATCAAAATGTTACTGGAGCTTACAACGCGATATGATTTCAAGACAGGGCTTCATTTTTATGCCGCATTAATTTAAGGAATACCATATCGACAAATAGGAGTACCTAATTCACTTCTAAAATTCTGAAGTTTCATAAGAGCCCTTGTCAGTTTATGTAAGATAAAATATTTGGACCTTTTCATCGCCTAAGTTTAGTTTCTAAGTAATTCAAGTATGTAAAGATTCTTTCGACTGTTCACGTGACCAAAGGGCTGGCCTATTTTGTGGCCGAAGAATCAGCATCGCCATAGAAAGTGGCAATGCTGCCAAGCTTTTGGGAGCTTTTCCTATTGACAACGATGCGTATGAATTTTATGATGACCTATGATTCTATTCCTTCTTTTTTTATCTACATTTACAGTCACCAAAAGTTATAAGTAACCAGTGTCGTCGACATAGTTGAAGTTTAGTAAAAAATTGATGTATGTATTTTTTTGTATAAAATAAAATAAAATTAATAGAAAACAAACTCGTCATTTATCAAATTAAATTTCATTCGAAAACATCCATCGGTTTCATATTATTAATATTATTTTAAGTCTGTTACCTTATATTATCCAAACAAAATATACAAATAAAGTATTTAAATAATTAAAACAACAACGTATTTTGTAATAGTAGTTTCTTCTAGGTTTTAACCCCAGGTCGAGCAATGTAATTCGGGTTTACCGTTACGGAAATTTTCATTGAAATTGTACCCGAGGTAGACCGTCCCTACATACCTACCTACTAAACATTGGCAAAGTAAAATTTTACAAAACTAAAGCGTTTTAATGGTTTGTTTCTAACTAAATGAGTCTATTGTTTCTAACTAAATGAGATATCAAAATAAGTCTTCATCCTGCTTTTGAGACGACAAAAAGGGTATAGAAATAAAATATTAACCATACAACTCTCAGCTCTAAAATATTAGGAATAAAAATTCCGAATAAAAATTCATACGTAGTAGGTAAGTGACCAACGGCGGCTAACAGCTCTTGAGTACATTTTTAGCAGGTGGCTTGGCCGCATCGATATGCTAATGCCTCCGTTGCGGCATGACGTAACATGATATTCGTTCTACCTGGGACGAGCAATTTGCAAGCAAAATGCCGAGGAGCGCACTCTATAGAGTTTTATCTACTCTTTAGTATGCCGGTGTTTGCTTTCGAATATAAGTGTTATGTGTATAAGTCGAGTGTAGTGTTATTTAATATCTTGTTCTCTAAGATTCCACGAAGATAGCAAGAGTTACCTAAGGCGCCTTCAAAGCTGAGTATGGACTCAGAGCAAAGATGATCCTTGTATATTTTGAGTTTCAAGTTCTTAATTTATGACCCAGTTCTGCATAGCAAAAGCTATCTTGAATATCATAAGATGCTTAAAATTATTTAGTAGTTAAAATTACGCTAACAATGAACCAGACCATAACGCTTAAACCTAGACTAGACGAACCTGTGCCAAAACAAGACAATAAAATAAAATAATAAAAGCAGAAATCCTTCACAAAATAAACGTGACCAGAATTTTAATTGTTTAGTTCCTTCAAGAAAACGGACAAAAAATCACCACTGTTCTTATATTCAGGAAAAATGTATACACACATAGAACCCCACGTTTATACGGCAAGGCGGGGCAGTAGTAAATCATTTTAATAATTGATCCAGCTTGAAATATTCATGAAGTTCCAACTGAAGGTGTACCGAGAGGAAAACGGATGAAAAATGTTTCGGCCCACGCTAATATTTCACAACAACTGACCGTTTTTCTAGCGAACCCAGAAACAATGTTTTACCTTGTTATGCACAGATGCGAGATGTGCTCCACTTACACGGATATGTGTAACTTTAATTGAATATCTACCTACTAACTTTTGTCGACCTTATTATTGTTTTGACAAAGAACAATCTTGAAATTATTTGTACAATATGAATTAAGTTTTCAGTAAAGAAAGTTTTCGGAATTATGATTATTAAGATAGCACACAGCATTGTGTTCCGGATTTGGAAAAAGCTTTTTGTATGACAAAATAAAGCTAACTACTTTTGCTTTCTTTTCACTAGCCTATTCAATTATACATTTCCAGGCATGACGTGTACAAATTGTGGTAAAAATTACACTGATGATGATGACAGTGCTTTCGATCGAACTATCCCATTTCAAATTGACAAACTTCACTAAACACATAGGAATCGCTAATAACCCTAACTTCATAACGGAAATGGAAGCAAAAAACGAAAAGGGCCCATCAAGTGCCATTTCCCGCGTTACCAAATGGAACTTCCCAATCCGAGTTGACATAGATATCGTTCCATCCATTTTCAAATTCTCAAGTTGTAATAAAACAGGAAGTGGGTCCAAAAACAACGTCTCGGTTTCAGTCTCTAAGGAAATTCGGTAAGGAAATTCTGATGGCGGCTAGGGTCGGCACAGCGTACGTGTCGCTGAATAAAATGCTGAAACATTAAGTCAGGTCACTGGGGCATAAACCTACTTAGAGCCACACGTCGAAGTGCTTCAGCGATAGCCTCGCTTGATTGCGTTTTGACCCTCTCCGATCGACTTAAGTGTCGCGAAAGGCGTCAAAGATCAACATCGTCAATACTTAACTATCAACCCTGAAACATGGGTAAGTTACACGAGGGACGTTCAATGTATTCTCGGTATCGATATGAAATAAAACGTAAATTCAATTAAAATTATTCTTATTTTAGTGTTTCATGTTTGTTTATGGTTTCACCTTTTTTGTGCACAATCAGCAAAATGCTCTTTGAGTTCCAAAACACTGTAGTCATGATTTTTCCGGAAGACGGAACGACTTTGAATTTCTTAGGGGGCACAGTACCCTTTTTGTGCCACTGTATGGACTTCTACTTACTTTCAGGGTAGTAATGATGAACCCACGCTTTATCTCCAGTAACAATTCGATCGAAAATACTTGATGGAACTTCACCATGGAGCTCTAAAAACTCTCTACAGCACTCGATACGCACTTGTTTTTGAGACGCAGTGAGCATTCGCGGCACCCATCATGCACTGGACTTTTGATAGGTAAAGAAGGTAATGAAAAATAGTGTGCATAGTACTAACTAACGGAGAGGTGGGTCATATCTGCTATCATTTTCGTCTTCATTCGGGCTTCCTCCAGTACAAGCTTCTCAACCTTTTTCACGTTTTCTTCCGTAGAGGCAGTAACCGGACCGCCCGAGCATGTGTCGCCTTCAAAACTCTCTCTGCCCCTTTTAAATTCACTTGACCACTTTTGAACCGTAGATAACGAAGGTGCAGAATCTTGGTAAACAGCCATCTCTTTGTGAATAGTTTTCTGACTTTTACTTGTTTGGTAAGGAATTTAATAACAGCGCGGTGCTCGATTTTCTTCAACATTATCACGTTAGCCATTCCAGTTGTCGTTGACTAAGGATAACTAGCAAACTCAAACTAAAATAGCAAACTAAAATCACAACTATGTGAAATTTTGCTTTTATACCCTGAGATAATGTCATTAATTAATTAATTAATCAAATTACCCACATCATTAGTTAATCACCCTCATAACGAGAATACATTGAACGCCCCTCGTACTTCTTCTCTTTCGTTTTTCGATATACAAAAATAGAACAAGATTTATCTTTGTATGTTTGTGTAGGTATGTTTATATATCAAATACTACGGCCCACAATATTGTCTGTAATCCTATTTGGTACACAAAGCTTAGGTAAAGTCTATTATGTTGGGAACGCTATAATGAACCTGAATTATACTCGTGGCTTCGGGCGGAACTCGCGCTGTCTGTAATGCCTGTATGTAGCCCATACGTGTTTATGTTAGATCCTTGTATAGACTTCATTAATCTCAGGTTAAATCATTAGGCTGTCTTCTAAAGATGTTCAAATAATGGTGGTGGATATACTTGAATTAGACATCAGTTGCTGCTTGCAATTGCTGTTGTGTTGATTTCAGTTGGCAACCTTTCCACGTGATCAAATCGTGAATGAGGAGTCCGTTTGGGTTCGAAACTTCTCGCGCATTCCCAAAGATGCAGGTAGGTAAACAGACTGTAAGTATAGCCTTCGCTTAAAAATAAGAAAGTTTTGTTTCCTACAGGGTAAAATTTAATTAGCCAGCAAAACTCCGCAGACGTGATGAATATCGATATCTAAACACGACAAAATAAAAATAAAAAATTATTAGATGATTCTTTTTGAGTCAACGACCGCTATTAATGTTGTTACTTGAAGTATGCGCTGAGGAAATCCGTTTTTTTTTTGTTTTATCTTGTTTTGATATCGATAGTTCGATACCCATCACGTCTAAAAATGATTGTTTTAAACTCATATTTCAAGTGACTACACTACTTGTGGCTGATAACCCCAAAAAAAAAACTCATTATTTTAATTTCTTTTTAGTTTTATCGTGTTTAGATATCGATACCCATCACGTCTGAGGAGTTTCGCTAACTAATTTAATTTGACCCTGTATACAGCAATTTGTTGTGGAAAAATTCAAATTGTTTATTTAAAAATCAATATTCAATTTAAACAGACTATAGAGGCACCGTGTCTTATTTCCTGCATTTCCTAGCATCATAAGCAGGAAATAAATTCACGTCTGAAAATGACGTGAATGAATAATTAATTTACGATTTGAATAACAATGGGCAAATTGCTTGCCTACGTGACAGAAAGAGAGGGGGCTACTAAGAGGGTTCCGATCCTCCAAGCAACCTGCATAAGTCAGACTGTTTGAGTAGCCTTCATTTAAATTTTCTAACATACACCTTTTAAGGTGCAAAATGACTTTAACATGAAACATTACTTTTTAGTGGGATGTGCCTTTCCAATAGTGTTAGTGCGCTGCGTTGACGCTTTACTTTGTGTAAATTATTTCATCACCACTGCTCTCAAAACGGTGAACGAAAACATCGTGAGGAAACCGGCATATCCTAGAACCAAAAATGCGAAGACATGGGACATCTACCAACCCGCACTGGGCCCGCGTGGGGGATTACGGCCCACTCCCTCTCACTGAGAGGAGGTCTGTGTCCCAGCAGTGGGAACATTATAAGCTGATTATGTAATATTGTTAGTTATATTTTATTATGATTCTTTTGAATACTCGTAGAATAAAATAGAATACTCTTTATTATGTACACCATAAAAATTACAGATATAAATGTAGAAATTTACATAGGGTGACACAATGGGCGGTCTTATCGCTAAAAGCAATCTTTTACAGACAACCTTTGGATGGATTCAAGGGAGAAGGAGAGACAATAAACAAAAAACAATACTACAACAACAACACACACACACACACACACACACACACACACACACACACACACACACACACACACACACACACACACAGACCAACACACACACGCACGCTAATACTTCTTTAGTAAGGAGCATTAGAAAATTCAAAAGAGATCAGGATTCTACGTCGAAAGTAAAATCAAAATTGGATTTTTACTTCGAAAAGTTCAGAAGTTTTTGACCATTATCTTCTATTTCCTACTTGTATTTTCAATTTTCACTCTGCAATGCCATCTCCATAAACTTTAACATTTTCAAAACGGAAGATTTCAGAAAAAATAAAGTAAATCTTTATTTATGTTAACCGTTTACAAACACATAAAAGCAATCAAGATTCTACTTCCAAAGTAGGTTAGCAGTTCTAAAACAGTTTTTCCTACCATGTAAAGTAATCTAGGAACAAAAAGGAAAAAAAATACAGCGAATCAGCTGCCTATCTTCGCGTGCAAGTTGCTAGAGGCAGTGGAAGAAAATGTATTACTGCAGTGTTCGTGGACGATGACCTGACAGGCCGTCAGTAGGCACTGTTGCAGTGTCTTTATGCCTAGAGCATTTCAAATAGGCCGAACAATCGTGCCTCGTTTGGCCTAGTTATGCAAAATTGACGGATTTTGCTTTGGAATAGTAAGTACGATAACTATTCTGATTTTCCGATCTGGTTTAATCGTTTTCTTTGGATTTATCTGAAAATCGTTTAGTTACTGCTTTTAATGTAACCAAATATGTTTTCCTTTTCTGTGGTTGACAATTCATTTTAGCTTAGCAACAATGAGTTGAAAAACGTGGTATCAATGAGTTGCATGATTGATCTGTTTTTTTACCCAAATATAATAAACAATAGCATAGACACGTATCAATACAGGACTTTATTATTGCAATGCGTCAGAGCATTAAATATGAAAAGCTCACGCAATATGTACAGGCGCAGGTGTCACCGGAGTTATGTTTGTGCTGCTAATGGCGACCCCACACTTGCTAGGAAATGAGCGATCCCTACGTTAGGCGCGTTTAACTTGAATATTGTATTAGTGCCACGTTTTAGTATGCGGTTTTATTTTATTTTTATCATATTTATGCTGAATGGACAGGTTGTGAGCACACTTCAGTGGAACGTCACTGAAGGGGTGGGACTAAATGGCCTTCTGCCTGCGTAAGGAAACGCTTAGGAATATTTTGTCGGTTAGTACTAGTACGTATGTTTAGAATAATCGAAGAAGACAAATTAATACAATCTAAAAATATTTCAGAAAAAGCTAACCAAATAAATCCTGGGTTGTTTTTTTAGAGAAGACAATGTTTCCATTTAAAAAAGTTACATGTCATTTATTGTTACTTAACTGCAATTTTCCTCTTTATCCTACTCAGGCAGACCAACTCGAAAATAAGTAGGTACCAATTTTTTTTTTCATGTAACAATTTTGATATTCCAAAAAAAAAAGAAAAACATTCCAGTAACTCGCCCAATACAAACACAACTCAAGCGCCATCACAATGGCTCTAGCGGTTTCGTTGACAAAGTTTACAAAGCTTTGTTCGGTACCTCCCTACGTAATAAGTATATAGCTTATATTTGACATGTCACCGCTAATGGAAGAAAGTATATTTAGGCTTACTTGACATCATGACCCAATTCGCTTTGGATAACAAACGGTCGTAATCACTACGTTTGTACTAGAAGATTGATGTCATAGGTGTAAGTAATACACCCACAATTTCAATTTGGGATGGTGTTTTTAACTAATGTAAACATTGTATTTGAAGTAGAATAAATAAAGGTAAGTAGGAATTTAATTTCCTATTCTTTTCAACATAACTGCGGGGTAATTACGTAACGCACTAGCAGCAGGAATGGGTTTATTTTGACAGTTTAACAACATTCATTGCGTTATTTATGTTGTTGAGCAGACAAGTTTTTCGAACATATGAAGCAATGGATTAGTAACAGGCTTCAAAATTATTCAGATTGTGATGGATAGTGTGTTACGTAATTAGGGTGCTGGTTATAGATAAGCCGATTTGCATACATCGTACCGGGTACGCCGAGTCGCCGTAGACACAACCGTTGGGGTACTTTAAAAACGTATATTATAAAAATACGTTCACTCATTAACAAACAAACCAAACAAGTACACTTTAATTATACACAACATGCGTTTATTCTAAACTTGCTTCAGCCCGCGACTTCATTCGCGTGGTAGTTGTAAGACACCACAAAAGACACCACAATTTACTAAAATAACAGCCACATTTTATAAAACTTTCTTGTACACTAGTTTTTGTAGTTTTGGTCTCAGCAGCCAAAATATGAAGAGAGCCAGGACTGGTGACGCGGGAGCAAGCAACGTACAGTTGTCCGTGTGAGCAGCAGCTCGTCCTGTGGTCGGCACCCGCAGCCTTCAGTAGTAATTTCCCATTGCTTTGCAAAGATTTTTGTTTTTTGTGAATTCATGAACGCCTGCGTTCTAGTCCCTACCTATTGGCTCAACACTGATACGCTGACTAATGTTTTTTTACAGATTATTCCTGACGAACAGATAGCTGTTCGTCAGGAATAATCTCTTGACACTTGCTGTGTGTACTGTTATATTATTTTAGTGATAGCACTAAAATAATATAACAGTACACACAGCAAGTGTCTCAGGATCAAGAACTTTTTGCTAGTTACTAAAAATCTGTTTTTATTTTTGTTACTCTTACGAATACTTTTTAGTAAATTTCGTAATTTGAAAAGGGCATAGTTTTTGAATTTCGGTCAAAATATGAAAATCTTCTGTCAAGTCGTAATCTCATATAATCCTGCAACGGGTTTGAGGCCAAATCAGTAAAATTTCTGCCATACTTCTGAGTGGAATCAATACAAAAGAACGTTATTATGGAGAGAAGACGTCATTTGAGCCGGGAAGAAATGATCAGAGCCGTGGGAATGTTACAAGCTGGTTCTCGGCAACGTGCTGTGGCAATCGCTCTGGGCACTATGGAGGGTGTTATTAGTCGACTTTGGACACGTTACCCCATCACTTGCAGGGAAGACGAGCTCGCATCGCCACAAGCAGACAAGATCGTTACATACAAATTACTGCTCGACGAAATCGTACAATGACCGCTATGATGTTAGTTACGAGGCTTCACAGCTCTTCAGGTATATTAGTAAGCGATCAAACCATAAGAAAAGCGTCATATGAAGTCATGAAGTCTACCTACGTTCCCGAATGCCACTACGTGTACAACCTATTGATCCCCGCAATCGCAAAGCCCGTTTACAATGGGCTCCTGAATACCGAAATTGGGCAGAAGAAGAGTGGCGCTTTGTGTTTTTCTGACGAGTTTCGCTTTGGTATGAGGCCAGATACTAAACGTACACGGTATTGGAGGACCCCTGGACGCCAAAAACGTTTAATATCATGCCACGAAGTCCATGCATACAGCGGTGGAACATGCATGATATGGGTGGGTATTTGGATCGGCGGAAAAATCGAACTGATTTGGATCAGAGGCAATCTCAATGCACAGTTTTACGTTGAAATGATTGTATCAGATGTTGTCATTACTTTGCGAACCCAATTTGGTGCTTCATTTCTGCTTATGCACGATAATGCACGTCCAAACACTGCCAGAGTCGTTGCCAACACAGTTGCTGCAACTAATATCAACGGCCTACCATGGCCTGCTCAATCGCCAGAATTGAATCCCATTGAGCACGCAGGAGATATACTTCAAAGAAGAGCTCTGCCAAATATGGATGCCGTACACACACCAGAAAATCTTTTTCTCCTGGTACAACGGACGTGGGCAGCCATTCCGCAATGTGATTTGGATGAACTCATATTGAGTATGCCAAATCGCTGCGATTGTGTTATACGCGTTAACGGCGGAAACACAGACTACTAATTGCTTATTTTACGCAAAAAAAAACCTTTAAAAACTAATATTACATTTTAATGTTAGGATTACCTATGGTACAAAATCCAGCATAAACATAAATCGCGAAAATTCTTTATTAATGCAAAAGCAGAGAGTACTTCATCTATTTACACATACGAAAACTTTTTATTTAATCAATCTAAATAGACATTTTTATTTAATTTCAATAGGGCATTTTTTTTAATACTTTTATCCTTAGACACTTTTGATGAGTATAGATTATAAACACACGGGATTTCTCATCAACAGTCACCTTACCATAGATATTTTTTTAAATTAAAACCAAAGATGACAGAAGAGACCTAAACTTTATAGTTTTCTGTGTACGTTTTACGAACTATCATAATAACATAAAAGTTTAACAAAATGTCTAAAAGGAAGCACAAAAAATATCAAATGTTGGGAATCGAACATAGGTTTGCAAAGCAGTCGTCAAACCGCTAGACTATTTGCATTGTTGAAAGTTGACTAAAATAGCCGTTTTTAAATGATGTCATAATTGATTGCATAGCTCCTTAAAGGTATTGCGGGATATTTAATCGGTAACTATCTGTAATATTCAGCCCAGTAAAGTAATGGAATAATTCGACTGTTATCATACACTGATATATTGTGTCCTCTCTCAATCTCAGTCTCATTTCCTACGAAATTTATGGGAGGTATTTCAGCGATTTCTGACTTTTCTAGTACTCAAACCTCAGTTGGTCTGTTAGAGTTTTTTGATCGTTATAAGAAATGCGCCGTGTGTCATGATTGACTGCTTAGCTCTATATTCACAGATTTTGAGAAAGAAATACAGTTAGCATGAAAACGGTCAATTTTCAATAAAAAAATATTGATATCAAACTGTCCTGTTTCTTAACGACACTTAATGGCAGTACCTAATTCATATTTTTTATTGACTAATTTATTTAATGACTACTTTGACATTTAATTTTATCTAAAAAATATGCTTGCTGAATTGTAATGATACTTAATCTTTAATGAATAATGATGATTTAGTAAGTACCTACATAATTTCTATAATGTGATTCACATGAAAATTATCACGGTTTATGCACCATCTCTTCCTACCAGTTTGTACACCACGATATGCGGCTGAACATGTTAGAACTTTTCTGTATTATGTTTTTATCTTGCATGCAATGTATCATGTACACCATGTAAACAAATAAAATTTTACTTAAATACACGCGGGCGAAGCTGTGGGCAAAATAAAGTTATTTTACAAATCACGTACACACGTATCTATGCCATGTTCCAAACCTTCAACAAGGCATTGACACTCTTTAGAAGAAAATAAAATAAGTACGTAAACGTCGTATAGTCTCTTTTGAAATTATAGGTCACATTAACCAAAGGAGGTCGCCAATTTTTATTGAAATGTGAAAACCCTATTTCTCAAGAAAATCTCGGGATGGAATTCACGCGTTATATTTAGGCACCTGTACTTATCTATTAAACTCAACTGCAACGGAAAACCAAACAACATATATCGTTAAAAAAAATGTATTCCATTCCCAACGTCAACAAAAAACGTGAACTTTGAAGGCTCCTTCAAACAGGCGCGACACGCGACGCAACATATAGACACCGCCTATCGCGCGACGAGCGGTGCCTTTGTGTCGCGTGCGATTCACGTAGCTTCACGCGCGTGTTTGAAGGAGCCTTAACACTCCCTTAAATTCTATCGGCGAAAAAGTCCCAAAACTCTATAAACTTGAGTTATGACTGCTCGCAGGATTTACGTCGAAGAGATTGACTTTATTCGTTAGCCCATTCCAGTAAGAGCGGCTATTAAAGAGGTATTCTACACAAAATTGTGTTATCAGCGCAGGGAGGGGGAGATAAGGCGCGGAAATAGGCCCGTCCACTTATCGCTCGCCACCCTACTGAGACCAAATTAATCCTGCCATTATGTCATAAAAACAGTAATTAAGAATTTTATATGGGAATAAGGAAGTCACCCAAAAATATATTTTTTTATTACGTCTTTCAAACCAGCATGTGAAAAGCGACGAAAAATAAAATTAGGTACGTTTCGGAAAAGCGGTTTCGAAATATGCTTTAGTACGACGCCCTTTATTATTAATCCTCTAAGAATAGGTGGTGGATTTAATTTGTTATTTTTTTAGCCTATACTGTTCCCCTGCTGGGCAAAGGCTTCCCCCAAATCCTTCCAGGAACTCTTCCCGTTTTCTTTTCTTTGATTAGTTATAAACCAAAAATAGAAAACATAAAGTTTTGAGGTTTCCGTAAATAGAAACTGTTAAATCATTGTTTTCTTACGAGCGCGCGCGAACGCGGTTTAATTGTTAAGTATAAAGTTAAAAGTCGACCACTTTCTAAATGTAGGCTTACATAATCACCTTATCGCTTGCATTTCGTAAATAAATTCGTTATAAGCTTCTATCTATAGCACTGGAATTATTTTCGCATACATTAAAATAGCCTCCACGCGTGGTGACATTTAAGTCCACGTCCGCACGGACGTAAAACAAATATCCCGGCGGGTTTTTTTCGCGCACTGGATTTTCAACTCTCGGTTTTGAACTGACCATTGAGAATCCAACTGAGTGTATATCAACGCATCGAAAAAACATACTGCTGGATTTTCAACTCTCGGCGCTAAGTAGAGCATTGAAAATCCAGTGCGTGAAAAAAATCCCGCCACGATATTTTTACTTCCGTGGGAACGTCCACTTACAGTTACAGTATAATATAGTATAGAGATCTTGCTCACTAGCTAACCTCGACATGAGCTATTTTTTTATTTATGTTTTCGTTCCGCCATGAGAGAAGATTTACTTCTTCCGTCTAAAATCCAGCATTAACACTTATCATAATGTGCGGAAAAATATCATGCGTCAAACGTGACACCCCAGTTCAATAGTGTTCAAACCTTTAAAACGCGTGCTATTATCCTCCGCCAACGTTTCGCAGATAGTCAGGGAGCGGCACTAAATTACGTAAATCCCAATCCCGTATACAGAGCAAGTGAACCGACGAAGTGACACGGAATTGAGCACGCACTATATCAAAGTAAAGTACACTATTTTTATATGTAAATTCTATAAAAAGGGATTCGACGAACGTAAAAACTTGAGAGTTGGAAGGAACGATAGCCGGATCTGGAGAGCAATCATAGAAGGCCCTTGCGCAGTAAATCATGCAATAAATTATCGGGCATGAAATATTCAAAACGCCTCAACATACGGCAGGGTGTGAAGAACAATGGGAAATTTTCGCCTTACCGCGGTCCGTAGGGACGGAATAAAACCTGTAACTATGGTAGCACTTAATGCAAATTTATGTTTTAAGCCTTATGGAAACTACGGGATTACGGAAACCTTGGTGTTTAAATTGGTGATAATATGTAGTATGTAGGTAACTAGTGGTAACAATGTTATTATACTTTTGTACTACCTACGTATTGGTGTCGTTTATTTTTGTAGAAGCCATATGTTGAAGTTGTGTGGTGTCATGGTGTGAATAGTGTTGTTTAGCGGTTTTGGTGACCATGTCTACCACATTTTTTCGATACATCGTCAACCTTTGGAATGTCTCAGATGCCTGTAATTTCACTAGCACTCTTACCTAAACATAGCATAGCTGGTTTGTGATAGAAATAAGGTATGAAACGAGTACGTAATGCTTTCGATCAGCCTTTTCACACGGACAAAAAATAATATAGGGTCTCAGCCTCACGGCAGTCAAAATATTATATCCAACGTGGTAAAACCATTAAATACTTCATGCATTACTGTAGCTAAACTTAAATACACCAAATTATATACTGTTTGGTGCCCACATTTCGCACTAATAAAATCAAGCGTACCGTGGCGTCTGAAACCGCAATAGGGCTTCAGCGCAGCCCTATTCACGTGCAGTTTCGATGGCGGCCCTCCAGCCGTGTTAATTCTCAGTTATTCGATGATCGTCCCACTGAACTCACTGAACTTTAATTAACTATTACGTTCAGCATTTCCAATTTTAACGTAACCTCGTATCTTTAAAAATATCATTTTTAAAGCCAATACGTTTCTGTTTTACTGTGAAAGGGATCGTTGGGAGTGTTTGAGTGGTTTTTGTAAAGCTTATTTGGGTATTTTTGGATACGGCGCTATTTATAATTTAATATACCAAGTGTTAGTAGATTATATTCCTGAATTTAAAATGAAAAGCTTAAGTAATTGGAAAGAATATTTTAACGTTACATTTAAAGAGAAGGGCATATGGTATCAAACAATACAAAACGAACTTCTCCATTTATCCTGATCTCACTGTAATAGGCTAAGTAGAAACTATGTCAAGTTAGCAGTAAAATTGCGGTCTGGACACTATCCATCGGCGAAGTTTGCATTCCTAATGAAAAAAGTAGGTTGCACCTAACGTAACACGTGCAATGTGATTGAGGATGTAGATACAGTATTTTCTGATGGATTGTGGTAGGAACCAAGATGAAAGGGAAGCTTAATCAATGAGTTGAAATTAAACATATTAGAGCCGGGCCAGTTCAAAGCATTTTGGCACAACCAACTTCAGGTGTTGCTAAAATAATACGTCAGCTAGTTCGTGTACTTCAGTGATTAAGATTTTCATTTCTTTTTAAGGTCTAAGTAGTAATTTATGGTAGATTGGATAAGGCATGATGGGGTTGGCGTATTCATGTGGATAACACCCCCCAATTAAAACAACGAAGATAAAAAAACTGTTTCAAAATGTATGGCTTTCAAACACTAAATATATAGAGTTTAGCTTGAATACCCAATCCAGGCAATAAAAGAGTTATGTAGTTTTTCAGAAAAACAAATATAGTTACTTCCAGTTAGAATTGTATCTGAATGGAAAAAAGCATTACAAAACACACCTATTGTTGGTTTATATAAAAAACAATAATAGTATATATACATCAAGCCCCATCTATTAAATACTCAACCTCTCATATTAGAGTATACTTTCTCTGTGGCCACTCTCGATGTATAGATTAAAAAAACTTTATGATCCACAAATTCATGTAAAGAAAACACGCTCGTTTTATTTCTCAAGTTTGAATACTTATCCCGTTGCTACTTAATAGGATTAGCAGTAGGTATCTACTTGACACACTGCCATAATATTTACCTATCTTATTTGAAGAACATGTTCTTTTTTGCTCTCAGAAAACATCCATAAATCAATGAATCTGCCTAGCCTTTTCCCAAATATGCTGAGGTCGGCTTCCAGTCTAACCGGATGTAGCTGAATACCAGTATTTCACACGGAGCGACTGCCTATCTGACCTCCACAACCCAGTTACTGGATAACACGATACCCCTTAGTAAGACTGGTTGAAAGACTTTCGTGCTTCTGATAATCCGTAATGACTGTCAAAAATCCGAAAAAGGCAGCCCGGACGCAACGGCTTTACGTGCTTTCCGAGGCATGAAGAGGTCTCGGTATGTAAAGAGGGTCACCCATCCATGGACCGACCGCGGCAAGCGTAGCTTAACCTGATCGATTGACCCGTGCGGCTGTTATTACTCAGTCACGAGCCATCTATATGTATTGAGGAAAACTAAGTAAAACGCATTAATAATAATTACAAATCTAAACTTTCGAAAGTCAAAAATACAATATCCACAAAAGTGCTTCTCTCGGCAACTAAACTTAAACATAGCTCGGGGCCGCAAAACTATCTTCTAACATGAAATCGCCTTTAGCGTTTATCCTATTTTAATACTCAGAGTTTTCAACAGTTACTGAAATAGATGCCAGCCAAACTGCATCTAAGTCGTACTTTCAGAAATTCTGGAACAGTATCAGCCAATTTATCTATGGGACTAGTCGTCCTGCAGAATTTGTGGACTGGGTGCGGAAATTCTGCTTCTAATCATATTTGGATATGAAATTCAAAATGTGGAACATTAAGTAATTTTGACTACGTGGAAGCCAGACTGTGCTAAGAGATCTAATAATAATATTCAGGATCTAATAATAATATTAAGGAATAATAAATAATATTCAGGATCTAAAAATAATTAGGTTTACTTCGACACCAGCACGCGTAGCATGACCATCATAGAAATGGCTTTTGTCGACGGAAGAATAGACAAAAATGACGTTTCGTGAAGACAATACGACGGCAGCAAAGTAGAAAGAGTCAACTGCACTTTTTACGGATTTCAGTAGTTTATTCACGTTTTTCTTTTATTTTGCTTATATTTCGAAAATGGTGAGTCCTATCGCAAAAATAATGAAAATTTTGGCCCCCTTCATAAAATACTTAAACTCCTAAAACTCAACATGTAGGTAATAATTTTTCACATTTTCCATACAAAAAGTGAAAAATTCAATTTTTCCATTCCATTTTTATACTTGGTGGACGTCGAGTAAAAACTTTTCTACTGTCTTTAGCATGGCGATTACAAAATCAAATTGTCTTCACTACCTTAGACAACTGTAAGTTGTCAGTGTGATTTTGACGTTTGGGATAGAAAAATTTCTTCTGAAATAGTCTACATATAAAATGGACCTAGACAACGATCGGTAGAAACGAAAGACAAAATGACGAATTATAAAAGGATTTTTACGGTGCGATGTCAAAAATGGAAAAATTAAATGTCACTTTGTATAGAAATAGCTATGTCTTGTCTTCCAAGAAATAGAAAGCGTCATGCTACGCCTGCAGGGTGTAGAAGCAAACCAACACTGTTTAGTGGTTCAGGAACCACCATACAATGTTTAGTTAGGGAAATTTATTGTTTAGCAAATTAACTACCAACTGAAATTGGCTGTATATTCAAATCACAACTGTCATTCTTTGACAGTTGTATGAAATGGCTATAACACGGCAAATTGACGAAGGGTGTCAATTTTAACCTACAAAACAAGCATTAAGCGTAAATACAATAGAATGATACTAGAATACGAGTATATGTGAGTACACTGAAGTAATAGAAACTCATTTCATTATAAACGCATAAATACGTACGTAAATCTGGCCGTAAATACAGCACATCGAATTTTAGAACAAGTTCGGCTTTGTTGAGCACCATCACAGTTATTTTACCTCTTAGTTTGCATCACTGTCAAAATCACAGTGATCTTTATTGCCGTTGCAATAAGGTTGCTGGTGGGTTGCTGCCATTGACAAGTCTGTCAAATTCACAATGATCTTTATGCTCGTTACAATAAGGTTGCTATTGGGTTGCCGCTGTCAGAGGTAAAATATCTGTGAAAGAACTTGTGTTACAGATGTGTATGTGACAGAGATGGTATTCATACTAGTATGACTGAAAATTACAAATGATAAATTTTACACGTAAATCATATTTTTTTAAACTAGATGAGATCGGCGTTTCCTATAGAGGTCACAGTTTCTTTTAAAGTCCAGGCATAATCTTGGTCAGATCATGTGAGGGCTATGTAGATTGGTGTCTGAAATGATCTTTTGAAGAAATAACCCCACAGATTTACGTGAATCGGTCCAGTCCGGCATTTGTCAGTAATCGAGCAGCTCAACTCAGAACTTAACGAGCTCAGCGTGTCTCTTTCTTAAGCTCAATGTATCATAGTAACTCCCGCGCACTGAGCTGGTAATTTAAATATTAGCAACTATTATTAACTAGTGGCTCTGTGAGCTATAGACCTCGCGAAGTCGCGAATCTGTCTTTGCATAGCTTCAAACTGAATACAACAACAAAACACACAACAAACAAAACAACAACAAAATGCTCAACCACACAACAAAAATAAATTGCTCGAAATGCACAACTAAACAAAATGCTTAAAACAATAAGCGCGAAATGGCTGAAATATGTCTTTTTTACGTTTTCAACCACCATATCTCCCCCATTTTGAAAAATTTAGAAAAACTGAATCTTATAAAAAAGCCATATAATTATCGAACCTGCTCACAAAATTTCACGAGAATCGGTTAGGAACTGCGACCTGTAGAGAACAGCCATCCGGACATTATGGATGGACAAAAATGGACGAAAGCATTTTTGCCCAAGCTAAAACGAAGACGCTTCGCACGCGCTTCGCGCTCGCTCGTTCAAAAATACGAAAACGCCAAAGCATACATACTTGGTTAAATGATAAATGATTTTATGTCTGTAAGTAGGTTTGTACAAACACTTTTACACGTCAATCATATTTTTTAAACTAGATGAGGTCGGCGTTTCCTATCTGACTGGTTCGCAAAATACTCAAGCAAAATGTAAAAGAGATTCAGTAATAATTCTCGCAGCGTACCGTACTAATAGCAGGTTGAGGTTGTTGAGTCGATCACTCCCGTTCCGTACAGCGAATAAATTGAATTCTAATTTTCAATTTCAATAACAATGCCGTGCGAAGATTCAAGCGTTAACATAAGCGGCGCTCGAAGAGATTTCTTAAATATATTGTGTAATAGCGTTCCCCTCCGGCTTCGTTCGTGAGTTTTCGTCAATTTTAAATGTGAGAAGAATGTTCGACGTGTAGGTATGCGTCGATTTAGTTTCAAGGGATCTTTTCTAGGTGTTATTTTTTTTATTTTATTTTTAGTTGGGTTTGCTTTTGACTCTAGTCTAGCTCAGAAGTGACAGAGACAAAGTCGACGATGGAGTAAGCTTACCAAGAAGAAGCCTGTTCGCTCTCACTCTGAAAAGATTTGGGTTGTATGCGTTTGGAAACAGACGCAGGTAGAGAGTTCTACTCTTTTGCTGTGCGCATTATAAAAGACATTTGGAAACGCTTAGTGCGAATTGGTGAAATAGCAACTAGGCAGGGATGGTAACTTGCAGTGCGTCTAGATGTCCGATGGTAGAAGGGGGCCGGTGGAATGACAAGCAGGCAACCTTGCGGCGATGTTAGTTTGATTTCTGAAAGTGGACGATGATTAATTTAGGTAGAACCTTGATTTAATTATGTTTATTCACTGCATGAACGATAGCTTATGTATGAGTAGGTTTAACCAGAAAATATCTGTTATCATCATACTATCTTCATAATCATCAGCCTAGCCTTTTCCCAAATATGTTATCATTAAACTATAGTAATACGAAAAGCTTGCCCCTTCTGAACACAGGTCTTTCCGATCAGGACCGTTTTTAACCTATTAGAGGCCCTAGGCACTTTAGGATACTGGGGCCCCCACGGGGAAAATCTAGGATGCAAAAGCGAGCGAATTGTCCTCGAAATTTGTAGCGTACCCTGCCTCTGGTAGCCCCAAGCTCCGACGCTGGCATTACTTTTGGCCCCATGAATCGAGGGGCCCTGGGCACTTGCCCAGAGTGGCCAATGGAAAAGAAGGCCCTGTTTCCGATTGCATACCTCAGTCCTCCACTATAGACTATGATTTCATGCATTTCGTTGAATAAATAGACCAGGAACTTACTGCGAGGCCTCACGAAGACTATAGGCAAGAATTGGCGATAAGACGTCGAAAAATAAATTAGTAAAGAACTAATTATTTAAGGAAAATTGACTAGCCTCGCAAAGACTTACATTTATTCCGTTTGAGAAAATAATACAGCTATGGATGATGTAAACGATGTAGCGAGTGCGTATACTAATGTAGGAACTATACAGCATCTAAATAATATAAAAGCATTAACTCCAATGTACCTATCACCTTTGACATTTCTTGAGTGAGTTTCTTAAAGGAAAGGATAATAGTTTTAGTAGTAAAGTAGTGTGTGAGGGTATGTGTGTGTAATGTGTGTTAGTTTTTAATACAAAATCTGAAGTCCCATTTATATAAGTAGGTAGGTATAAAAAATTACAAAGTAATTTTGTTCATTCATTAAACTTTATACAACATGAAAGTTACAAAGCAATCTGAAAACTGAAACTGAAATCGAATATAATACCTTAGTAGATACATTGTTCTGGAAAATAACAAACTAAAAGAGTGTATCACAATCCCATAGGCCGCTAACTCATAAATTGTATAAAAAAGTGTTATTTTTCAACAAAAACATTCAATATAGTCTAACGGGGTGAATAGGAATGTAGAGGTGAATCGGGACGAAACTTTAAAAGAGATTTTAACATTTAAATAATATACTTTGTTGCCAAAAAGGACTCCAAGGTGTTTACTGTATTATAATTAACGATTAAGTGCCCTTGTTGGCAACAAACTATATTATTTCAATGTTAAAATCCCTTTTAAAGTTTCGATCCGTTTCACCCCTGCATCCCTATTCACCCCGTTTGAAGCCAACATATCTGCGAATACCATTCAGGGATCGGTAATCCAACTACACAATTGATTAATAAAACGCATGCAAAAAAAAATCCAAAAACTGTTAATCTAAACAAAGGGCAAAAATTATTCGAAGCTAGTTTTATTTTTCACTAAAACAAACTGTACAGCGTGCAATATCGTTATCGCGAAAAAATTTGATAATAACTGTCCCATACAACACTTCAGTACCTACTCGCCCCATATGTTCCAAATATGACCACACATTTCTGATACTACCTGTATAACAAAACGTGTGTGCAATGATAATGGAACTAAGTGAAACTGAACTCTTCTATTTCTTCCAGTAGGGATGAATTACAGCCATCCAAGTGTTGATCGTTCGCATAAAACTAATTAAACTACTTGTTTACCGCCAACGGGTTTTTTAGTTTTGTTCTCGGCTTTTCCAGCGTGAAAAATATTGTTTGAGGTTTTAGATTCTCTTAAAAAGCGCGCAGAAAATCATAATTCATGTACCTATCTGCTAGGTTAATTTATGACGTTAATTACCTAGCTATCTAAAGAAGTCTCCCAAATGTTTCTATAGACTAAGAGGGCTTTCCGTTAGAAAACAATGTTAAGTGTTTGTAAAACACGAAAACATTCCGCAGCGGACCTGGCTTAAGGAACTTCGTTCCTGATGGAGGTATGACCAGATTAAACCTGCTTTTAGTAAAAGATGGTAATAAACAAGAGCAAACAACAAAAGGACCGAAAACTTGAATACATCAAAGTTTTAATAGCATTGTTACAACATGTTTTATTACATTACTTCTAGAACAAAACTTGATGGCTTGCGAAGTTTGCAACTTAAAATTTTCATTAACACAACCCTCAACAACTACAGATTGTAACAAAAAGCACTTGACAGAGAAATAACTACTAACAACCCTTTATTATAAACAACAGAATCGTACAAACCGAACAGTTTTCATTAAAATTGTTTCTTCTAATTTTCTAAGTTTGTCATTCTCGCGAGTTTTGGTCTGCCATTTAAAGAACATTGGCTGTCGGGGTGTGTAGGCCGGGGTGTGCGGGGTGCGGGGTGCGGCGGTTCAGCGGGGCAATAAGTGCCCCCTTCTATTTCACCGGCACTTTAACTCGGGTGCACTGATTTGATAACGCCGTTTGTTTCAAGTACCACTCGCGAATGCCATCATTTTCAAGACCGTTTTTTTTTTGTGAAATTGAAACTGCTTGTGACTTTTAAATTGAAAGCCCTTTAATTAAGGACATGGAAGGTTCAATTTTTATATTTTTATTTTCTCGTGTCTCGCAATTTTTTTAGGCTCAGTACATTTTTAAGCTATTGTATAGCTTTTATCGCGGGCTTTGAGCGCGGCGACCGAATCAAGAAATTCCGTAACGAAAATAAAAACTAAAACCCCCACTCTGCCTAACATGTAGCTCGGCCGAGCGTTCGCTTAACGTTTATGTATACTCGTATGGTACGACTGTACTTGAATTAATATCAAAGAAAAAAAAAACTGTATAAATAAAAAATAAATAAATAATTATAATTGCATAAGTTGATAAAAAATGCTATGCAATAGCTTTACCGCGGCAGTCCCCGAGTGCCACACGTGTTTTTTTATTTGTTTGATAGAAGTTAGCTAAGTACGTGATTTCTTAGAGAGTAACAACCTACAATATGTAAATTGGCTCTTAATAGGAAGACTCTTTAATTAATAATAAAGTAACTATACAATAATAAGACTTCGCAGAATTAAACACGTGTAGGTAAATCTTATTTAAACGGTATTTCTTAACCTATGACCTTTAAAATAATTTTATTCACTTGAATATCTAAGTATGGATTCAGGATAATATCAGGTACCTACACTTTTCTTTGAAATTACTTATTCTACCTTCCTAGAAGCCTTACTCGAATTCGGCTCGGGTTATGATAGACCCGAGCCGACTTGGAATAGGTACTTAACTGGAAATGCAAGTATAGATCAGAAAATATAATCTTTGTTTAGTTCTCGGTAAACATAAATAATCTTGAAAACGAATTTGGGCCCAAATAATAGAAAACAAGATAATTTCAGTGACATCAAAGGGAAGTAAAAGTTCGAATTAGTTCGTAATTTTATTCTTAAAACTTCCTTCAAAGGTTTCCAGAATACCTGATAATAATAAATACATTATATTTTACCCGTTCACTGAATTATTGAAAGCAGAATTATAATTCTGTTTATAATAATTATAATCCTTTACTATAGTAAATGATTTTAGGACAACATCATCGTTCGAAACTTAGAATTACCAGTGAATCGCTCACCCCTAGGGGTACTATAGGTACAATGTTCGGGTCGGTATGATTCAGCACAGCCAGGCGGGAAAAGCCCGGACTCGGCTTAGCTCGAAATGTGCCGAGTCGACCCGAACATGATTAACCGAGGGTAGATGCCGATCAGGTGAGATGAATTTGCCGATCGTAACGAGCCGAATGAAAGCCGAATATTTTTAGTAATAGCTTCGGGTCGGCTTTGTTGTACAACTTAATGTACTGCCGAATCTAATGTGCCGACCAAAACATGACTGTGTGTAGCACCCCTTAGTGTCCAAAGCCCGTGCAATTAAATCTGCATGCCTGTCAAATTTCACGCAAGGTGTATGGCCGTGCATATGATGTAAGTATTCAACAAATAATTACATCTCCCATGACGTTGTCTGCAGATTTACTATTCAGCACCTAATCGAGGGTCCTACTCTCTAAGTCCATCAACGAAGATACGGGCCCGTCCGAATGTTGTTTCAAACTGTGGAGTGAACCCTAAACCTGATTAATTAACTTTTTCGAACAGGTAAAAACACATCGATAGTAGGGACAACTGTCATATCGTGGTGTCATTCATTCTTAGGTCGGGCCCCAAACAAATATTATGTCCGTAGGTGATACGGAGTAGGAAACGCCCGTAACTTCGGCCGAACCTACGGATTTCGTGCTTAGAGAGACCCCCAGGTTCCAAGAAGCAAAATAATAAGTAATTCATCCACAGCTTATAGTAGAAGCGCTCGTTACTCGCTTAAAATCGTGGGAACTTAACTAGCTATGTAAATGTTACATTGATGGAATCAAGCAGAATCACACGCAGATTGAAACGATGAAGCGCTTCATTGAACGGCCGCGTCCATTTTTTTTTTCTTTTGTTTGGGTGGTAAATCATCAAATGATCTCTCCCTCTCTGGGCGGAGCGAAAGGGCGTGTCAGACTCTTACTGACTAAAACCCACCCGTGTTCCTTCAGTTGCCTGTACGCCAGGGCCACGGTAACTCTTTCGAACAATCCGCGACCCCGGCAGGCATCGGCCCTATCGGACCCCGCCAATGGTGCTGACATCTCTTTGAAGCGCGCGTGGAACAAGACGCGCCGTCGACCCGGGCCTGGTCCTTACCGGACGGCGAACTGCCCATTGCTCGCCGTCCGCAAAGCCGTAGGTACCTACGGTGGCCGGGAGTCGGCTATCGACTCCCGACGCCCAGGGTGTCTCCTCCTGCGGCGACTAGGGGCGCAACGATTGCCTCTCCATCACGCGCTCCGCCTCCTCCTTCGGGAGCATTACTGCTTCGCAGAAGGAGGTGACGGCTTCCCATTCCCATTCCTAACGCGTTCATTTTGTTCGGCGAACTCGAACGCGTGATCGCGTCGACATAGGGTGCCTTCCGATTATCCAAACAAAAACTTTTTTACAAAAAAATGGTCAAAAAGTCGGTTGTTATTTTTCACTTTTTAGTTGTGGTACCTACCCCACACACAATCGTATATCACTACTTGATATGTAATAACCGTGACAGAAAATTATTAAAACATCATCAATATAAACTAAGTGGAAAAAATACGCAGTATTAAGGATAACTCAAAAACTACTGGTCAGAACTTGATCAAATTTACCAGCTTTCAAATAAAAAAAGAATCATCCAAATCGGTTCATCCAGATAAAAGTTCTGAGCTAACATACATAAAAAAAAAAAAAATGCAGTCGAATTGAGAACCTCCTCCTTTTTGTGAAGTAGGTTAAAAAGCGACATGAACGTGACGATCGCGTATTCGCAATCATTTTGGTTAAAACGCGGGGTACCACCTTGCTTTCAATGTGAAGTTGATCATGTAGGTAGGGACTCAATGAAATCTCTCAAATCAGCGAGCAGTTGCTCCGTTTAAATACTGATTTCTCTGCGTCTGATGGACGTGACTGAAAGCTCATAAAACGTTTTGCGCTTACTTCAAATAATATTGTACAGGGGCTGGGAGAAGAAGAGCAAATAATTACAATAGCATTTCAAGTTAATTTCAAGTTATCTGATATTCAGTGACCTCTCCCAATAACATTAACAAAGGATACAGGTACAAAATAAAGTCGTCCACCAATTTAAGGAAACATCGACATAATATTTCAGGCATGATGTTTAACGTTTGACCAATTACATTAACGGGACAGTGGAGCACGCCCGAAGGGGACCGATACAAATTGAAACGTAACTCCCACCAACATCGGACGGACTCGCATCGCAAGCTCTTCAATTTTATAGCTCTGCATTTTGTTTGAAGATCCCTCCGATTCTCCGATTGTTTTGCTGACCTAATTTTTTCTAGTTTCAATGAAAAATGTCGATACTTTTAATCGTCGACCCGGAAAATGTATGTACCTATTGCTTTTTTTATTTACTTTTAACACCGTAGTTTTTTTTGCTTAAAAGGTACTGATACGCTTCGTGTGACATGTCATCAACGTTCCTTTATCTTACATTTATTGCAACGCTTTTATTTTTATTACAATTTTAATGCTGGGGAGTTTGTTGCGCCGCTTCTTTCAGATAGCTCTATGAAGCACTAGGAAGTGGTGAAGGGCGGGAGTTTTGGGGGACTGTCTTATGTAATTTTGACGTTCAAAAAGTAATGATTCTCAGCCTAATTTGAATAAATGACTTTTGATTTTGAATGGGTACTGAAATATTGGAACGAAGTGCTTTAACGCGGCTTGCGGTAGGAGTAAACTGGTAGAAATCGTCACGTAACGAAAAAGCGTAATGCCAAGCGACTTTCTCTCTAGTAGATAGTTTCCATGATTTTCGAGGGTGCTAAGCCCGATAGTGAGGTCAAAATGAAAATCAAAGATGGCGGCTGCGAAAATTTAAAAAAATGCCATCATTGGTGTCGTTTTCATGGTTTTCGAGGGTGCTGAAGCCAATAGTGAAGTTAAAATGAAAATCCAAGATGGCGACAAGTTAATGAGAGCTTTTAAAAACTTATACTAGAATAGAATACTCTTTATTATGTACACCATAAAAATTACAAATATAAATGTAGAAATTTTACATAGGGTGACACAATGGGCGGTCTTATCGCTAAAAGCGATCTTTTACAGACAACCTTTGGATGGATGGCTCTGTATTAAAAACGCGTATTAAATTAGTTTTTAGTTAGTTTTTTTCGGTATAAACAATTTTTTTCTGTCTTTTAATTGCCGTAATTGTATTCTTAAGTATTAATTGTATTTGTAAATTTTAAAACAATGTAAAAAACATAGGCTAGCATTTTACGCACATAACACGTACCTATTTATAAAATAGTTAACAATATCCTTTGTAGTATGATTTTCAGTGCGTTTTGTCGCATGCGACTAAGTGTCGGGCAGCGACTAACTACGCCCCACCCTCCCATCATTCAAAATGTATCGGTCCACGATCGGCCCTTCTTGTTATTATACGAGTACCTGCATTTGCCACAGTCCTGACTCCTGACCCAATTATTTAATAGTCCGTTCTATTATTTAGGTTCAATTATGAATCAATATTCTGCACTATTTTGATTGGGTGTAATTAGAGACATAATTGTTCGTCAACAATGTGATACCGAAAGTTAGCAATTAAATAAGAAGGGTTGGTTTTGATTATCTCTATTGGCAATGTTATGAGAAGAATATGAATGTTACATGAAGCTGTAAAAATAACCATATCTTTTAGTCCCGACTCCCGTTATAAAACGTAGGAAGTGTATGTATAATGAACTCGTAATTTATACGAGGGTTTAAAGTGAATTTTTAAGTAAAGTTTAATCTGCCCGGTCACTAAGTTACCCTACACCTAAATGCTGTAAGTGGGTCGACCCGGATGAGGTTTACATGGAAATATTTATAAGGCTTAAACACAAAAAGTGGTCTTTCAAATACTTGTGAGTCGTAAGTATGTGTGCCGTCTCTTTTTCAGGGGCTAAGAATGAAAGTGACAGCATGAGCTTTGTCATGTAAATATTATAATTAAAAGGGATAAACCTCGTTTACGGGAAAGTTTTAAAGCCTTCGTCTGCGAATGAAGTTTTAAGCTTTATTGAGTTGGTAATATGTGTGCAGAGAATCCTTTTTGAATTTATCTTGCGACGAAACTCGATGGCCTACATCCTGCGTCGGGGTGTGTTTTCATTTCGGATTTACTCGAAGTTGGCGCCAAATCCGAGCAGCTGCGCTATTTCTACAGGATATTTTCTTTTCCTTCTCCGACATGCGATCTTGACGACTGGCTTTTGTGATTTAAAAAGATTTTCGTAGGCAAAACCGCTTAGCGTTACTTAGATGTGCGGCACATCGCCTATGAGCGATATTTATTGTATTCTCGATACATGCTGCGCATATTTAGAGGGCTTTGAGCATTGCAGCGCAGGTGGGCGTGCTGATATGAATGCAAACATGTGAACATACTATAGCAATATGGATTTATGTATGCTGTCGCATTTTAAATATGAATATAAGTAACATTTAAGATCTATATTCTCCACAAGGTAAAGTTATTGGACTACCAGCCCATAAAAAATTCGAAAATTCAAATACGTATCTGGAGTAGATACATATTTGAATTTTCGAATTTTTTATGGGCTGGTAGTCCAATAACTTTACCTTGTGGAGAATATAGATCTTAAATGTTGTTACTCCAGATACGTATTTGAATTTTCGAATTTTCTTTATAACTATTATAACTTACTTCTAACTACCCAAAATCTTCTTTTGAGCATCTCATTTTAAAGCTTTTTAACCTGAAAATAAGAAGCATCTTATAGCTTATAATATACTAGTTTGTAGAAGAAACTATCAATAAAGATGACTAGGTCAACCCGCAGATTGACTTAGTACCTAATTTCTGTAAGAGAATGCAAATACAAATCCTATATTGAACAGAGCAACCCAGTAAGGCTGCTAGGTAAAGAACTCTTGACCTCTCAAACTAACTTCCTAAGAAGATTCATCTTAACTTGAAAAACTATTGGTTTGTAATGGAAACAATGTTCTCAGTTATTTCATACAAGTCTGAAAACAAGCATAGCTGTTATTAGACCTCCTTAATAAGGAAATGAGGTAGCCCCGAGTTTAAGGAAGGACCAAGATCTGCTGAAGTTAAAGGCTGAAATACACATCCTATTAAAAAGCATACTTGTTTGCTAGTAAGTAGTATGCTGATTTACAGCACGCTCTCTGTGTGCGAAAAAATATTATAATCAATATCAATTAGCATGCTTTTGTTTTGCTAGATAGCAAGTGCAATCCAACCTCTACATTGATTTATAATCATAGTCCTTTACTTCTGTGATTATTTTATTAGTACGTGAACGATGATGTGGGTTACATATTTGTTAACATAGTTTAAGATTTTTTTTGTATTTTCTTTAGCATGTAACTATTTTTTGTCCCTAACAATTAAAATTAAATTAAATTATAAATAGATCGCTTCAATGATCGTGACAGAGTATCGCAATAATCACCACTCTTGGTAGAAAATGTTGTTATTTAGTGACAGAATAATGTGGCCTAATTACCGCAACACTGAAAATTTTGAATTAAAAAATCGAGTTGGATTTGGTAAACTTTTTGTAGAATTTTCCGATTAAGTTTTCCGATTCTCTTATTTTTGGTACTCGTTCTTTCAGTGTGAGCCAAAAAGACGTATTCCTATATTGTAGGCTTCGTTGTAAATCTTTCCATGCGCCTTCTGACAGTATCTTGAATAAAAATCTTATGTCATGATTACATTTGCGTATTGGGTATTTCGAGCAACGTTGGGTACCTACATACTGTTTTCACATGAATGAGTAAAACTTTTATATGTATAATGCCATAATTCCGAATTTTTCTTACAGGGCTTACGTAAAGATGTTATTTTTCTTTTCATTGATGTTTTCTTTTGTCGATTTTATTTTAACGGTGTAGGCTTTGTCAGGTCCTCATATTATACGTGTCTAAAATAAGGTAGATTAGTGAGTTACATAATTTAAAGCTACTTACACAACATCCCACGATAGTTGATCTTCACAGACCACCAGGCATTTCCTCCTTTCTGTATCAGATATCCAATCTAATTGACATTTGACCCAATAATGGGCAATATCATGCGTCCAGAATGTCCTACAGTAGGTACACCTGGCTGATGAAATACATTCAATAATAATATAACTACTTATACATCGTATGCTAATTTATGACGTAGATTCGATCATAATAAGATAAAGCGTAAATAGAATAACAGATGTTTCAAAGAAATAATCTAATAATGCCATTTTTTTCAGGAACCTAGAATAGAGAAGAAAGTAGTTGGTACAACAAAAAAAGAAATCATAACAGAAATGTAAATGCAAAACATTTGAAATGTTAATTCACACTTACCCTTATAAATAAACTCGTACATCGTCTCGCGGGCGGCTGTCAGCAGTATCCACAGTAAAGAATCCACAGGAATCAAATACTTTAACTACACTGAGACATTTCACATGCTACATCAAAAATCTCACGGTATGTTTACGGTATTTCTTGAATGTATTTACATTCTTGACGTAAACATTAGGGGTTGGTAGCACTCGCGTGTGCAGCGTGTTCAGGGTGTGCGACGCACCGTGCACGCGTGTGTCAGTGGACAGTGTTGTTGAGACGTTCGTGTTGTGTCGCGGTGTGTGCGGCAGGTGTGACGACGCGAGGGTGCCGGCTACGTGGCGCGGCGGTGGCGGCGCGGGTGCGACTGACTCGGGGCGGGGGAGCACGCGACCCGTCGTCAGACTGCGCGCCGCCCGCCCAGGCCGAGACGCCGATACAAAATTAATACTTGTTTTCCTAAAAGCGATTTCGATTTGTCGACCCCTGAATTGAGAAAGTTAGACGGATCTTGTTAACGATAAAGGGTTCGCTAATCAACACCACGTTTTCACATCAATGTTCGTTACTTTAATAGAGTCGTTAAAACAACTCGCGAACTTGACTTCCGGTTAACAAGTTTCGATGTGTTTTTGAATATGAAAAAGTTCGCAACCAACTTTTAGTTCAATCGAAATACCTCAATTACATGTATAAATAAGACTCCATTATCATTGGAAAGGTTTCCGACTCTTAAGTACGTTACCACGTTAAGCTGAATATAAAGCTTCTTTGTAGCCTACACGCGGATATTTTCCTTTCAAGTCATTATGTTACGGAAAAATCAAATATATTTACTTATTATTTATGAAAATATATTATTAGATACAAATAAATATTTGTAGTACATTCATATTTCATCTGAAATAACTGCACCAATACATAATATAAAATCTTGAACGCCAATCTGAGCTTCGGAAAATATTTGAAATTTAAACATTTCTAAGCTGAAAAGAGGATTATAGGGTAGGTAAGGGCCCGGTCGAATGTGTGACGACGGAGTCCCGAGCACTGAGTTCAGAGAAGACAAATATTGTGACAAAAGCCTAACATACACGGGGAAGTTTTGAAGGCGGACAGTATAGTGCAAACAAACCGAAAGGGATTCGTCCCTGCACCGAGTGGACCGTGTACCGTGGACCGTGTACCGTGGCTCCGTTATTTTGTCTCTAACTTTGTTCACCGTAGTTTTGAAGCACGAGCTCGTTCTGCTTTGTAAAAGATACGATAATAACATGTCTAGTACATGTCCGAGTTTTGTTGATGTGAAAGCTATTTAAATTAGGCTCGCCAGTACTGCATGTAGCGCTGCGTGTGTTTTGTTACTGGTAAAAGCTTTGAAAGGCTTGCGGCTTTGTGGAGATCTCGTAGGTCGATCTGTGCGCCATGATCTGGCTATGGTGGCTTTGATTATGGCTCTTCCCTTCTTTTGCCGTAACAATAAGAGCATCTGCTGCCAGCTAAGTACAGTCAGGTTTATTGTTAAGTAAATTTACACCCTACATCAATTTGCCTTGCCATTTCATACAACTTTCAAAAAAATTGACAATTCAAGTTGGTAGTCAATTCGTATAGCAATAAATTTCCCTGGCTTTACATACTTAGCTTTTGTATAAAAAATACCAATCGTCGCATCTGATTACTCTGGAAAAAATCCCAACAGTAGATGTAGGAAAATGCAAGGATAAAAGATGATTGTATTTTCCTCTAAAAGCATAAAAGAGTTGTTACTCAAATTTCACGAGAATCAATCGAAGCAAATAAGACGATGGGAACACGACGCTCGCGGCGCTGTTCCGATGCCTCTTTTTATCTAAATAGCGTAAATGTTCCTTTAATTCTGTATTGTTATGGAGGAGGAAAAACGTGTTTTTTTTTTGTGTTTTCAATTACTTTTAAGTGTTATACATGGTTGATGTAAATGACACTTTTTAAGGTTTTTAATGGTTTTACCCAAAAAAATGACAATTCAGTCGTAATTGAGGAGCATTTTTACAAAACGATACATCGTAAAATAATTTATTTTTCAATAACGTAATTTATTTTTCAATAACGTAATTTATTTATTTATTAGGGTTTAGATATAGTACGTTAAATGAAATTGCCGTTAAATAAATAAAAAAGTATAAAATTCGATGTATCGCTTTGTGAAAACGCTCATCAATTGTGTGCAACTCACAATATCCAAACTTCGCAAGGTTTGTTACGTAATGAAGGGAAAGCATTACATCAGCAATTAGGTATCATGCAATTGCAATGTGAATTTTTTAGGCCACAAACTATGTTTAGGGTAAGTTTTTTATGCAGGTAATATAAAAGGCTATATATAATATTTTTATATAGGATAAGGCATTTCATATCTGAAAGAAAATTGTCGTTAATCGCCGTTGGTCATCCCCAGTACTTAGTAAATCTTATGTGTTCAAATTATAAGTTTGGATCTGTGACATCATCATCATTTATTTTATACAGACTCATAACTAGTGACCTGGCCTTGGGCCACGAGTGCAATCTACTAATGTGGAAGACAGAGGGGATTGCCGATACATTAACTCTTCAGGAGAACATTAATTCAGTGTTCCAATGGAGTATTGAAAACAAATTCTTAATCGACATAGCTAAATGCAGTGTTATGTCTTTAAGTCGCGCGCAAAACCCTCGGCATGTGGAATAATTCCATGGAATAGAACCGATTGCCCGTGTTAATTCGGTAAAAGATAGAGGAGTTTTATTTGACCCGCGACTATCTTTCCACGAACATATGCGGTTTCTGCCTCTGATTCATACTGAAGACTAGGTTTCACTATTCGGAATATGCGAGAGTTTACCAACCCTCTGGCCATTAAATTAGTTTATATGGCTTTAGTGAGAAGTTAACTACGGGCAGCTTCAATTAGAACCCTTATGAAAGTACTTACGCTTTGTTTCTTGAGAAGGTCCAAAAAATATTCCTTAGATTTTTATTTAAGAAACTGTTCGGGTACTATCCATTTCTGTATCCCACAAAATTTTTGCTTGGATTGCTGAAATTTAACTTTCTTGAAGTTAGGCGTAATTACATTTTTATCGTGTTCGCTGGTCGTGTCCTTCGTGAGGAGTCTTTTCCGAAACTAGTAGCTCAGCTTGTGAGACTTTTTGTGCCTCCTGTACCTTAATAACAACTTAGACCGCGACGCCATGGATTTTTGACCGTTCCGTCAGAGCGGGAGAGGTCATTTGATGATTTACCACCCAAAAAAAAAAAAAAAAAGCGCGCACAGTTTCACATTCTAACTCGCCCTTGGTTCGCGCGCTCGCAATGGTAAATGCTCTTCTACCATCGTCAGGAGTGTGCTGGTCGCCGCGAGATGGATCGTGCATGTTTGAGATTCTGTGAGATGATGGACGACAGATGAGTTTTTTTTTGTTCCAGTGTTATTTGATTGTTGTTTGTTAATTTTACTTGTTTTGTTAGTTTTATTTTTTTGTGTATTACGTCTAATTGTTATTACTTCCTTATTTTATATATATATATACATGTCTCTCTGTTTTTATTGAAATTCTAACTGTGCAATAACTAGGATCTGTGTTTGTAATGCTGTGCATGTTTTTACCAAATAAATCGAGATTTCTGTATATATCTAAATTAAATATTAATGTATTATGTGTACAAACGTTCCGGAATAAATTTTATAAGAATAAATTTTATAATTGGTAGCGAAAACCGCATAAAAATTCACTGGGTAGTTTAAAAGCTAAGCGGTCACACAGACAGATACGAAAAACAAATTTATTTAATACTATTCAGAGAATACGTACAGTCTAAACCAGGCTCTAACGGAGCAACACAACCAGACAATTTTCCCGGAACCTAGACTAGTTACTGGACCAATTATGAAGTTTAATAACAAAAATCGATTTAAACTATTAATTACTTCTGTCTATTTGAAGGCACCAAAATTACAGATACTCTGTTAGTTTTATGATCATTGGTGATATACAGGGTGTCCCAGAAATCGACTGACATACTAGGTGGTGTGATAGCTTTGGTCAAGCCCTCCCAAAATAACAAAACATATGTTCCACAAAATCTTATAGTTTTCGAGGTTAACCATTCGAGACTTTCAACAAAAAAAAATAGCTGCCTTGTGTCATGCTTTTGACTAGCATGTGTTTAATAAAATCTTTTTATTAATAACTTATTGCATCAAAATATTATTAAATAGTTACTCTGTCCTTAATTACATTTGATTCTCCATAAAAACTTACGCATTCAACATAAATTCACTATTATTTGATGTTTTCCCGCAAATATTTTTTTGTTAATAAATTATATTAATTTTAAAAACTATAAGATTTTGCGGAACAAATGTTTTGTTATTTTGGGAGGGCTTGACCAATAATATCATCACTACAGTATGTCGGTCGATTTCTAGGACACTCTGTATAAAACAAATATGTATACTGGGCATTTCATGCAAAACATACATAATGTGTAGTGGGTTTAGAATAACTAAAGAACCTATTTCTAGTACCAAGAATAAATTATAGTTACTGCTCTTGGCACTACATGGATAATAAATTATGTATTCTACGAGATAAGCATTAGTTCGCTTCTCTACCTAGTCAAAGCTCAAAGAAAGTACTACTTTTCAATTCAACGTATTTCTACTTTGCTTTTTTCTGTAAAAGAAAAACTAAGTTTTAGACTAGCATAATTGTGGGACCAACCGACCTAAGAAACTTTCGCTGAATAGATTACTCTGTTCAACGAGGACGAGTCCTCTTGTCTTGAATTTCTTTTGTTTTTTTTTTTTACAGACAGTTTGCACAACCACATAAACTGTGTTCTTACGTTTATCGGATTTATTTTAATGTTTATATAAAAGCGTGGGGCTCGTGGTTAAATAATAACAGCCGCACGGGTTGATTGAAGGTTAAGCTACGCTTGCCGCGGTCGATTCGTGGATGGGTGACCATCTGTGTCTCGGACAGCACGATCTCGATGGTCCCGGCTGTCATTCGTAGATCTTTGCAAATCGTTACGGGTAGTCAGAAGCCCATAGTGCAACAACCAGTCTTACCAAGGAGCATCGTGTTACCCAGTAACTGGGTTGTGGATGTCAGATCGCCCTGTGTAAAATACTGGTATTCATCTGCATCCGGTTAGACTGGAAGCCGACCCCAACATAATTGTTTGGACGCAAGTGTAAGCAAATTTCATAGCAGTCCGTAGCTGCTTCAGCTACGAAAGTGTTGCGGTAAAAATAAATTCGTAGACATATTTTTCATCCATGTTTAAAGGTGTTAATTAAAAAAATACTTAGTAATATAGTGTATATTTATTCTATTGAATATCACGATGAGTTTTGCTAAAGCTTAGTCCAATAACAGTTTCTGTCGGCTTAACAAAACATTATTATTATACAATACTTGTCATGAAAATATTGTTTATCATAATAATCTTTATTATTATTACCGTAGGGCGGAAATAATGATACGGATCATTATGACGAACGGCGTTGAGAAGTAAATAATTAACCATATTTATTAGTATGGTATGTAATAATATCGGTGCTTCTCTTTAGAAACGACATCCCTAATTATATACTCCCAAACACGCCAACACCGAAATGCAATATAATAAATTCCATCTAAAGTAATGTCAGTACATCTGTCGGTATTGAAAATTAGGTGTACGGAGCCGGGTATTTCATCAAACAGGCCAGTTTGCCTGGTTCGCCCGAACGAAGCCGCGCCGCGATATAATGTGGTCACAGCTGGCGGCCTTACCCCGCATACAATTGGATTTTTAACTGTGGACCTCATCGGACAGTAGAATTGTCTTTATTGAGTTAGGGCAATAATAGAACGAAAGGGGTGACTGTGCCAGTGAAGTTCACCTAGATAGGATAGAATTTTTCTAGGCCGGCCTTTTGTGAATCTACATCGTGTCATTCTATTGATTTGTGCATTTGTCTAGGCTCCATCGTGCAATAACAAATACAAATGCCAGAAAGGTTTAACTATAATTTAAAAGAATGATACAAACAGATTCAATAAAATATTTGGGTAAGGTGAAAATCTTCCCAAACAAGAAATCTAAACAGTTTTACCTGACACTACTTCCGCTGAGCATGCCAGAAAACAAAGAAATACAGGCGAGTTTCGCTTATTCGCATCGTGTAATAGAAAACGTAAACAATAGTATGTAATAGTGCGGTCCTTTCGGTGTGCGAGCGAGTGGAAGGCTGACCCAATCGGTCCGCGTCAGCTCAATATGACGGCAGCAATAATGCGGTCGTGCCGCCTTCCTACACGATTAAATTTTCAACATTTCCTCACGCAACATCATAAAAAACCCACAAGCCTGGAACGCTCATCGTCCATACCTACCCAACTTTTTTTAAATCCCAAACATTTCACCCATTTATCAGACGACCCACATATCATACGGACTCATACCGTTTACATAAAGAGGCGACGACGCTTTTGTTGGCAAAGCTGATACAATTGAAACAAATGCACGTTTCAAACGACCAACTTGACAATTTGTACCTATAAATTTAACCCGTTGAGTGGGTTAATGGAGTAAATCTATTGTCTTCCCATGTCACCTAGAAAATAAATTAAATGAGTGGCATTTTCTGGAGGCCGCGCTATATTGTATAAAATGTAAAACTGGATAGTTTGTGCTTGAGAGCATGTTCCAAATCGTTTTACGTCTAAATGTTAGGTCTCCAGCGTTCCATGTTAATGTTGTACCTATCTTACCGACTTCTCTTTTAGACGTTTTAGTCAAACTGACGTTTGAGTGAGGTCCTGAAATTGCCTGGCGTTCCTTTCTCATATAGAATTTAAGATGAGAGAGTTGAAGCGTACCCGTGTGCGATATGACGCGTTGACGCGGAGGTGGCGGCACGGCGGGATGGCGGGCTGGCGGTATGGTGTCACGAGTACAATTGGCAGGACATTAGCATAACGAGGTGGTCCCGGCCCGCTCCTAATGAATGGTCTTGCAATTGAAACAATAGTGGATTAGCGCCAACTCCCTTATCTGCTTATGTAAATCAGGGCTGCGGCGGGATCGCTTTGCTACAGCTGATTCTCCGAGGTGCTGAAATGTTACTGGATGTTTATCAATGTTTGTTTGATTTGGAATAATTAGGCTTAGGATATATTGACACTGTGCCAGCTTGTAGCTTTCCCTTTTGAGAATTGCATAACTAAGTATAGGGGTGACCCTTTCTTTGTTGATTTGGAGAGGCATTTTGAAACTCTTCGATAAATTTTGATGTTTTTGGCAAGGAGGATGTCATTTGCGTAATATTATAATTGTATATACAAACTGGTCACTTTTTTTTATAAAATCTACCTGTTATGTGTACCAGAGAATTATACTTTTAAACTGTAACATAAAAGAGTTGAACAACATCTACATAATCCTCATCATTATTATAGTTAATAACTTCATTAAAAAAAAATCGCCTAAACATGTTTAGGGGGGGACATATTCTGCCATGTAAGCTGTATTAGCGCCAGTGTTTGCAGCTGTTGTGACATGTATTAGCATGTACACGTGTAAACGATCGTACACACGTCCGTACGAGTAAGCAGTATATCACCTTGTATCACCGTACGATACTTATGCTCATACGATATGTATGTTCGTACGATATTATATGGTACCTACATCCGCAACTTGTAATAGCTCGCACGCAAGTGCTGTAAATAAGGCAATGAAGCGACATTAACGTATGTATTGCCATAGTATAATATTTTTATGAAGGGTTTTTTGTGATAGATTGATTGGACAACATATTTTGTAGTTGTCTGTACCTTTTCTTGAAAAAGGAAATAATCAGGTTCAACACCAGTGAGATTTAATGTTATAAAGTTTTCCGATTTTAAATTATTGAGGATACCTAAGAATTTTCCTGCTTGTAATACATCAAATCTATCAGAAACATTCCATTTGGTCTATAATTACGTAAGTATACTAATATTGTTCTGATTTTCCACGTAGGCAGCCTACCGCCCTAATTAACGCCGTACCAGCGCAGCCAATTAAGTAAGTTATCAGTAAACCTACAAAGGATGGTACCGCCATAAATATACACCAAAAAACAGAGTTCATTATCTATGTCAGCTGGACCGTCAAACAAATTTTAATATCGGTACAGCACGAAACATGAGGGCCGTAACATTTCCACAAAACGTTCGCTTGTTAGTAATTTCCGGCTTCGCTAATTTACTGCGTCGCTTTCGACAACGAAGCCAAGCCGTAAGCTTTAAAACGATGTCATTAAAACATAGGAGCGTCTTTCTCGTTTGTTTATGGTAATCGAGTGGGCAAGTTGCGAAGCTTTGATTCCGAAGCTGACCCGTGCCCGACACGCCCCAGTTTACTTTACCACATTAGCGATGCGACCTTTCACAAAATTCGACGGTTCCTTAGTTTTAACGAACTTCAGTTTTGCCTTTCAAAGTAACCTTAGTACACACTACGTCCCAATTTTCTACCTCCAGGAAAATTGCCTGCACCTCAAAGCTGCACCGACGTAGTTATCGGATCACTTGATCTCGTTAATACTCGTATAGAGCCAACGCTTTTCTTTAGCTTTTTGGTCCTAAATATTTTTGGCTTTAAACGTTCAGTCGGAAGCCAAGCTTACGTTAGTGAAATAAGTAAATGTTAATACAAAACGAAATGTAAGAGTTAAGGCAAAAATTCAGAGAGTGTATTAAAATAAAACAATTCTTGAGCCTGCAATAATGCTAACAATGATTAAGACTGCGCTGGCAGCACCTCCTCCGCTGAACAGTTTGAACCCTCTCCAAGTTTTAAACGAATTTCATTGCGCGAAATAAAAGCATACGGCCATCTGAGCGAGTGGGTACGCTATATTTCTGACGTCACGACACTCGATAATGCCGCCCGTATGTTATTATTCCTGAAACATTTTTCTGTTAGGGATGTTCGCGCAAAAAATTATGACAGCTGCCGAGTGTCCGAAAGTAATCCATTAGCTCCGAAAACAACAGAATGGTCGAAGTTTGTAATGCTCTATGACTACCATTCGAGAGTAGGTACCCAGAACCCACGTCACTGATAGGCAAAGTATGAAGTTTTCCAATTTATCGCTGATCTCAAGTTTCCAATGGTAGGTCAATCCCCGATGGATACTTACTGGAAACGTTATTCGCTAGGTAATATACATCTGATCAAAGGGGAGGCTGGCCCGCTGTACCCTTAGGCGTAAATCTTGCCTTTACGGCCTCACCTGTCGATGGAATAATTTACTGCCGGCTTAAAACTTCCTCCCAAAAGGAAATCCCAAACACTTCTCAAGAAATAACTGAATAAGAAATTGTCGATTGTACGCAAGACGCAGCGCGACGCGGTGCGGCGCCCCGCCTCTCCTGACAGCGAGGAAATTCAAACTTAAACCTCCTCTAATAGAATAAATAAAATTCCGCACACTTTCCCGCGATAACAGATTTAACGTGAAGATTTATGTGAAAATGTAATTGTTGATTTATCCCTAAAATCACACGCCTAGGCGCTGAAAACACAATCTGCGCAAACGAATTTGACAGTGAGTTACGCGTGGTTACGCGCTCTATAACTACTAACACGGGGAACTAAATATCTGTATGCGGTTATATTTTATGTTGTAGCGCGAGGTGGACCGTTGGCATCCCGATATCGATGGATATAAGCAATTTGCAAGTAAAATGCGAATGTCGGATGCACGGGCGGCAGCGACGGCGAACATCTACTTTTTTATTATTTTCATGGAATTTCATACATGAATATTGCACAACAACGCGTTTAAGTTATAGCTATTGTACAAAAAGATATTGGGAAAGTGTAAATGATATGAGAAGACGTGTTTATTGCCCTAAGAACGTTTGGAAAACACATTATTTTAGCTCAAAAAGCACGTGATTAAAGTTTATGTGGTCATAAATGTAAATTGATTCGAGTAGGGAGTTTACAATTTGGCAAATTGTATAACAAACTGTGTTGGCGGGTGTACAGCAGAGATAATTCAATGTGAGCGACGTTAGTTACGATCGCTCTAAGAATGGGTGGTGTTCAGTTTAGTAGATTATCTTGGCTGGAGGCTGGCCGCGTGCAGCAGTGTGTATAGGCACTAGTCCAACTGGCACAGACCACACTTAGCTGGCGAACAATCCATTAGTATGTCGGATTTGCTACCGCCGAGATTTATATCCTAAGTTACAGGCTATACTGAAACTTTTTGTTCGACTAATGTTTAGACTTTTAGCTATTAGTTATTCTCGCTAGCTTTATTGTAGCCTAAAAACATAATAACGGAGTGTTCTGTTCCCTAGTCATCGGTTTGGAAAAGTAGCAAGCAAAAGTTTTTGATAAAGTTTTTCCTATTAGTGTTTCATTCTAGCGTTATTTCATGAAAACCACTTAATCTTCTGAAATATATATGTTGATAATACTTAGTTGCAAATAAATGTTACACTTCACAATGTTATTTTTAACACGACCAAAACGAATTAATTTGAAAAAATATAAACATCAGAAATAACAAACAAATCACACATAGAATACAAAGTAAATTGGTACCTAATCCTTGCTCCCTAATAGGACATTATGAAGCTACAAGCGCAATGTTATTAAACGGGAACATTTTTCAATACCCGCCATAAAAATGTAAATGGGTGAACCAACACTTTGGTAGTGTGAAGGCAAGATATTCATAACAATGGTGCGGGCAGCGCGGGCGTTGGCGGCCGCTTGGCACGCGAGCTTCGCAGCCTCTCCACAGAATAGATAGGTACAGAAGACTGGCTCCATGTACCGGGCGGAAACAGGCACACGCAAAATATAAATGCGTAGTACGGGCGATATCAAACAATTCCCGGTCGCGAGTGCGCTTGCACTCGCTGTACGTAAAAGCGTGTCTATGTGTGCGAGCGTTTTCTTTCGTTGTTCGAAGCCTTCTGTACCTATCTATTCTAAGCTCGCAGCCTCGCTTCGCATGTGGAAACACATTCCTACTTATAACACGTCCATTGTGAGATAATGTAATTATATCTCGTGTCTGCCCCCACTCGCCGATTATCCCGCATTTTTACCATACTAATTAACATTCGCGGTTCAGTTTACCAAAGCTTATCGCGGAAATTTCATTCCACGCGTTTTGACGCGGAATTAATTTGGTCAAACAGATTTAGATTACAGCCATGTTTAACATACAATTTGATACCGCAATCCGATGCTGATGTGTATTGCTGGTAAATTGCCTTTTGTTTGATACCGAACTCTACGTCTATGTGATGTAGATTTATTGTGTAACCTTCACCCATTAACGCTGTATTTGTTTAGCTAACTATCCCAGATACTGAACACACTATTTGAACAAACGTGATTACTGTTACTGTTAGCTTGTATCATCCCTTTGCTGGGAAAAGGGCTTTTCCCTTGCTTCCCAGAGAGGCGGCTTAATGAGACCCAGTCGATACTATAATATAACATCAATACAACTGGTCCTGTAGTCGCTTTTGCGGTTTGCTGTGACACCAGTTCGATGCTTATTGCAAAAATTATATTAGGTCCATACTTGATTATTTTTTCATGAATTTACATGCACATTTAATTAGGTGTCACTAATTAATTATGGTGTCTGAACGAACCTCTCTGAAACCCAAATAAAACGACAATAATTAAAATAAATCAACTACATAAATAAGGGAACAAGGGTGGATCTGTGCAAGACATCTGGCACACTTTAATTTGTTTTGTACCATTGTTATGCGAAATTAATATTCCAATTTATTCCATTTCTGTATCGAGGAGTGTAAATCAATATTTGGTGGCAGTTGCGTTGCTCTGAGCCGCCGCCACGTCTTAAGCACCCCAGCAGATAGGCGCCGAGATAATTGGAATGCTACGCCCCAGTAATTAGATGAATTGTGTGACGATTTATTTGCTTCACCGAGTTACTGCTAAACGGTTAATATGTCTGATTTCACCACCTGTGATGGATCTGAATTTAGAAATTTCTAAGAATTTCAATGTCACATTCAATTCATTCAGAGTTTGTCCAGTTGATTGATGTATAAATAAAATAAACTTTGTAAACTATTTCATATCATCGCTAATATCGGAGTTGTATACTTTACTCATATTTTTATTAATATTTTCAGGCACCTAATTTGTTTTCCTCTAATGTATAATCTATACAAACACATACCACCTATTGCACCTGTTGTTATGCAACAACAGTGTACACACAGCTCAAAAAGGTTCTTAACTGTAAAAAACAAACATGGCCGACCTACGCAGACATAACATAACCATTTTAATTAACAAACAAACCACGAAATGTCGGGCATTTTACTGCCGTTTCTTTAAACGCATTAGTAAAATTACTAACTAAGTAAATAAAGTAAGTACAACTAAACAGATAATTATAAAGTTATGAAGGGTATATTACTAAGTTTTAAGCATGTCAGCACTCATAACTTAACGCTTATTTATTATACAGCACTCACATTTTTTGAAATAACAAATTGTATAAAAAAGTAGGATTGCGTGCTATCCTCGATTTAAACGTAACCTTATCAAAATATGTATGCTGTTTTAACTTTTATATCAAAATACATGAGTTTGTGTGTTTGACTTAATAAAATATGTGTAGTTGGAATAAAAAGCGTTGCCCTTATAAACGTTGAAACACGTCACGCATGTATTCGCTAATTCCTAATATTATTATTATTAGGAACGCTTATATAGGTAGGTAGGTACGTACCTACTGTTTCACATGTCGTGAATGATGGAATTTCGGTCATATCTAGAAATGAAACTAGCAGGTTTTGACCAAAGTCTCTGGTATTTTCAATCACCTCAAATCAAATCCAGGATCTCTCGCAACGCCTTCAGCGTAACAGCGGGGAGCTTCCTTTGAATCTTTTAGTAAAATCAAAGAGTACCTACGAAATAGCAACTAGTATATCTTACCAAGCATTCAACTTGAAATAATATTCCTAATTTAATTCACTGACACAACGCACAGCCTAAACAGCTGGGTCTGGATACATAAAATTTTGCGCAATAATTCCTTATATAACGACAGTGAGCACTAAGGAGGGATTTTTGAACATTTACCCCCTTAAGAGGTTAAATAGGGAATGAAAGTTTATATGGAAGTTCGTCAGTTTTGCCGATGAGAAACCCATCGGGCACATGGCTCGTAAAGTTCAAAAGCTCACATCTTCAAAATACAGTGACAAACAAAATTTACAATATTGACTGGCGTAGCTTGTGGTTTCAGGAACGGTGTCGTTATACACTGTAATTCAGAAGGGGTAGGGCGAAGTGTACTTTTTCTGTTCCCAAATGACCGTATTAAGTATCAAAATGGTAGGGGACGATCGTATCAACATTTGTAGAATACCAGGACGGAGAATGAATCAATGATTATCCCTGTAGAAAGAAGTTATTTGTTGGCTTCGACACAAGCCCTAAAAAAGACTATGATTGTTTTATTCATTTAAACACAAAGTGTCCATGTGGCTAAAATAATTTCAGCCATATAGACAGCGGTATTTATTTCTTAATGTCATAATATATAATTATGTGAATGCCACTGTTTCTTGAATTAATTATTTTATAAGATTACGGAAGTACAAGATCCGACTTTTATTCCACCTAAAACATGTACAATACTTCCTCATTTTAATATTCAATGAGGTTCTTTACTGCGACACTCCAGCGCAAGATAAAAGAAGTCACTGGCGACCTTTCCGCCGACATTCTTGAGGGAGATAGTTAATTAAATAAATGGTCTGAGACGATACCCCTCATCATTCTCTCCTGCGCCTTACATAAGGCCGTATTGTTGTGTAACTTCGGGCTTTTATGGGGTTTTTACACTACCTTTGTATTTATTTGTTGTGAAGAAAGGCGATGGTAAATAGGGGCGGTACACATGCTTTAGGTGTAAAGCTCAACAAAAGATGTGGGTGAATTGACGATCTACTTTTATATGTTTGACGTCTTAATGTAAAAGCTGATTAGAAGAAACTTGTTACTTCGGTTATCTATTACTTCCCTGACGTGATTCAGGTACACGTGTGATTGGAATTTCTTGGTAAAGTTACTTCTCAGTATGTTTGCAATGCTGCATGTGAATCTTAACCGTGATGGGTTTTGTAGGTAAATTCCTGCTTATCAAAACTTATCCTGATGGCGTAATTAAGTAATGGGGAGGTAAACTAACAATTATGTTCAACTCTTGAAGAAATTCCTTGGGAAATAGATAAACTCCTTATTTGATTATGATTGTAATGTTAAGGATACATAACATTACCTATTAGTTAAGGTAACAATTATGCTTATTTATTATTGTGTACGCAACCGTTTTTTTTTTTTACCTCTCCCGCTCTGGGCGGAGCGGACGGGCGTGTCAGACTTTTACTGACTAAAACCCACCCGTGTTCCTTCAGTTGCCTGTGCGCCAGGGCCACGATATGTATGCAACCCTGATTTTCGTAAATAGTAATCTCACAACAAACATTGCAAAATTTGCCATTACATACTTATTTGACAGGAAATGATCAAGGTTGAATTCTGCAAAGCAATGATATTGATCATTCTAATTTACGTAATTAACTAATCAAATTATTAAGTAGTCCTTAATATTTAAGATTTGCTATTTAAATTAACAACAATTAGTTTGGAGAACTAAAACTAGACTCAGAGAGTATGCTTTATCAAATGTCCATATAGTCACAAGGTAAGTAATAGGTACCTAGAAGATTCTTCATAAATTCTATTCAATAATAAAACTCATTAATAGTAGTAAGGTATATTTTTTAATTGCCAGATCATAAATTATATGGCCTTTGAACAACGATGACATTGAAAATTGCCATATCAGATTACCGGCAATAACTGTGTCATTAATTTTTAACATCGAATTATTCGGTATATTTTTGTTGGGTATTTTAGTAGCTAGTATTGCAACACCAACATTAAAAATGTAAATTATTATGTGATCTGTGGCAACACGCTTCCCTACCAACTGTGATGCTGGTCCAATACACGAGTACACGTGAAAATTACTTCGCAGCCGTTTTATTTCTTCTTTCTCGCCACCAACACTACCAGCTCGTCATCAGCACCCACCACACAAATACACCGTTGCTCAATTATTACGATGTTAAAACTTTACCTATCTTGGACTAAGTACTTTGAATTTAATGGCATGGTGTCTTCAGCCGCCAAGCAGGATTTACCAATCGTTAAACCTGAGATGACACTTCATCTCAAGCAGCGACCCCGTAATCGCCGGTTTCAATGGGTGAGGACGTATTCGATTTCTATATCGATACCCAGTATTTTGATCGATTATTATCGACTATTGTCGATCAAAATACTGGCTACCTATCTAAAAAATCGTTTTTATTAACACGTACATATTATGTACCTACAGAATATGTGCGTATTAATTAAAAACCTAATAGCATCAACAAAACAGAACAGCATAATATTACACAAAACGCTATTACTACACTAAAAATATTACGCATAAAATTAACGAACAGAACGATATTTAATATAACCATTCGTGTACGTGTAATTACAATAATTAAATGATATAAAATACGGGCCTCATTAATAACTCCACTATCTACGTTTCTCTATAAATTGAGGGAACTCCCAACGGGCGCCCATTTACCAGAGAAAAATGGCTTCGCAATAAAACACGATAGAATGAGTCATTATTTTTCCAGATTATCCACTACTATTACATTGTGGTATAGATAAAGTTTTGATAAACCTTCAAAGAAAATATTTGGACAAATTATTATATACCTAGCTTTTATTTCTGCAGCGAAAGCCGGAAAAGTGCGAACTTTAATAGCTGTATAAAATTTTTGAAACATGTTCTTTTGATTGTATTTACACATTGTACGCCTAGTTGTGTTGATACGAGTCATATTTTTGTCCAAAAAGCCAACATTAGGTAACCGTCAAACCATCAGTCGTAGAAAAGGAAATCGCTATTGAAGTACATTTTTTAAGGCCTGAACTATACGAAGTCGGCTGATGCTCCGATTACATACAATTTTAAACCGGAGCCGAAAAACATGATTTCGATCCAATTCAAAATCAGAATATTTTATTTCATATGTGAAATAAAATATTTTGATATATAGGCACTTGTGAAACGTCAGAAGCTAGGTGCACGGTTCCAATTGGTCGTTTCCTATGGAGAAGAGCCGGTCAGAATATTCACGGTTGCTCTTTTAAAAAGAATTGGCTTTTAAAATGTTTTCAAATGACAGTGTTAATAGGTACGGGAGGACAGTGTAGGCCTGTCAACAAGTAACAGGTACTCAACAAAATAGAAAAAGGTCTACAAATCTACAGTCTATAAGTTAAGCTTAATCATAAAGGGCAATACTAAAACACAAACGGACTATTCAATATACTGCTGGATATATTTATGTCGGAAATAAATAAACAAATCAATCGTTTGACTTTGACTAATCGGGACGCTAGCGCCTCCAGACGGCGCTGGACAGAGACTACAACATAACGCTCGACCAGAGTAAAATCAGACGTTGGTCGGGGGCGGTCAAGCAGTGAACACGTTTAGAAACTGTCGCGCGTTCTTTATAGTTGTGTCTTGTACCTACAGTGTGTGAATGCTAGTGTGATTAATTTGATCGTAAATTATAATTTGATTTGAACTGCAAATGGTTTTTCTAATGCACAATAACCAACACTTGCCAAAGTACGCCCACAGTAGTTAAAATATGGCTGATGATAACGAGAGAGACGTACCTTCTCTGTCATTTATATACCTATTCGTTTAGGAAGTCCTTTTATGAAATCGGAACTCCGGAAATGTCAATTCAGGGCCGAACCAAAACGGAGATGAATAAATGTACGACGAATGATAAGATAATATGGTAGCCTTGGTATGTTTTCCTTATTTTTATTAAATTAAATTATGGGTTTTTGTATGTTTAAACATATATATAAGAATAAGAATAAATTAATTTCGCTAAGATTCCATTCAAGTGGATTGAATTCCTAGAGAACACTCTAAGATTCCGGGATGTGTTGTGAAATCCAGGCTCCTTCGTAGGAAGCAGTAATGCTCGCGAAGGAGGAGGCAGAGCGCGTGAGGGAGAGGCAATCGCTTCGCTCTCGCGCCCCTAATCGCCGCAGGAGGAGACACCCTGGGCGTCGGGAGTCGATTGCCGACTCCCGGCCACCGTAGGCGCGGGCTTGCGGACGGCGAGCAATGGGCAGCTCGCCATCCGATAAGGACCAGGCCCGGGTCGACGGCGCGTCGTGTTCCACGCGCGCCTCAAAGAGATGTCAGCACCATTGACGGGGTCCGATAGGGCCGATGCCTGCCGGGGTCGCGGATTATTCGAAAGAGTTATCGTGGCCCTGGCGCACAGGCAACTAAAGGAACACGGGTGGGTTTTAGTCAGTAAGAGTCTGACACGCCCTTCCGCTCCGCTCAGAGTGGGAGAGGTCATTTGATGATTTCCCACCCAAAAAAAGGCTCCTTCGTAGGTACATTTTTAAAACATAAAATAAGTTTTAAATAATTGTGATTTTTCTTAGTTGTGTTGTTGTTGGAACAGGTGAGTGTCTGTCTGTTAGTGTGAGCATTGGTATATTACAAAAAAAAAACAGTATTTCTTATTAGCTAGTAGCAAGATACAGGCGGTCTCATTACAAGACAGAGTTTTTCTTTAGACATGGTTTAAACCATCGAGCCTGTTTTTGAAAAAAGAATCTAAAAGAAATCGAAATACAGTTCCTTTTACAAAACTGACAACTTAGTCCGATCTTAGGTTGTACAATTTTGTATTTAAGAACTTTACATCAGTCGGCATAAAGGTCGAAATACAAAAACTGACTCGAAGGTTTAGGCTCGAGCAAAAGTTAGATCGTGTTGTGTAATAAAACGGATAAGGTTTACATTTGCGGCCAACTTGTTGCAAAGTGGACACCTGCAACATCCCAATAGGCTTGCCGATGCCTTACCAAAGAAACAATGACTTATGTGCCTGTAATTTCAGTAGTATCCATAATCTTGAAACTTGGAATACAGCAATGCTGTTTTCTGCTGAAGAAAACATACATTGTACATTGTCCTTCAAAGGATCAGGTTTGTGAGTTATTTAATTTTACTTACTATTTTAAAATATACCTTGCGAAGTACAGAAACCCATGATAAAGGTTAGTACAGACAAACGCTGTGACCGTGCCGTAACCACACTGCATCCACACCGCAATCACGCCGGACCGTTGCATGTCGTGTGCACATGACAGCCGACGGACGAATAGAAAATAATTTAGATATATAGCGACGACTGGAATGACAATTGAAACAATTGAAAATACTAACACAGAAATAAAATAAAACTCCAAACATATTAAAAATTCTTTCGAAATGTTTTTATTCGTTTCCACACTTGTTTGTTTTTTTTTTGTTTTTATGGTGTGTAGATTTTGATTTTGATGACATTAATGTGTTAAATAGTGTTAATTCAAAGCAGTTTTTGATTTAATGCATGTATGTGCTTCTAACAATTAATAGTTAAGACAATCAAACCTAATTTAAAATGAGAAATTGATGCAAAATACACTGTTTTTACCTTATCGTCTTTGTGAGTAGCTATTGTACGTTCAAATAGCGAATAAATGGTTCTAGGCGCCAGCAAAGGTGTAAGTCTGCGGTCGCGGCTGCGGCTTCTAATGCACAATTACGCATAGCAACGTCGATTCGTGCCGTAATTTTATTATCAGCCTGCAGCTGTGATGTCTACACGTGCCTTTATATTGCACTCATTACCAGTAATTTTCCCTCAATTATTTATTAAATAGATACGCACCTAATTAACAAAAATAATTATAAACAAATACATTTACATTAGACTGACTGAAATAAGGTTGGGTAGGGAAATAAAATGAAATTGTTTATTCTTAAATAGGATATCGGAATCACATTTATGTCAAATAAAAAAAAATATAAGCTAGATGAAGTCGACATTTCCTACCTGACTACCTCTGAAAAGAAATGCAAGACTACCCTGGCGAAACCTAATCACGGGTCAAAGGTAGGTAAGGGTAAGGTAAATATGCCCTATTTGTATAATGTCGTCACACAAAGACGCATGACTTGACGAATACAGGTCTAGGACAGCTAGTTTGATAACTTAGAGGCCTATAGCGTAGGTCTCAAGTTATCAAGCTAGTTGTAACTAAACATTGGCTTTTCAAACACATCGTGGGGCGTGGAAAGATATAATTAAGATTAATGAATGTATTTTTAGAAGAATAAAACGGAGTCGTCGTAAAAAAATCTACATTAAAATTAATCTCATCCAATCAGGGCTCTCGACCGGAAGATAATGAATTTAAATATGGGTGAGGTGTCACAAAAGATCCTAATAGATATTAATTGAGCTCTTAAAGCAACGAGCACACTGAATAGATCGACAATTAGGTGGTATTCATCTTGAGCCTGCTCACTGAAAGGAAAAAGTAATTATAAGAAATGACGGTGACGTCTTGCGTACAACTCTAGAAATACGGGCTTGAATTCGGTGTTGGGATGGGAATCTGTTGCAATAGTAAGTGATTTTGCTGCTAAATGCTCCACTCAAGGTAAGGAAAGTATGAAGGCACTCAATTAATTGGTATTTCATTTAGTGGTTGGTGGAAAACCGTCTCCACGAAATTTATAAAACAACAATACAATAACACACACAACATTACAACATTTATAAATTTATGAAACAAATGATTAAAAAAAGAAACGGCATCCTAATTACGTAACATACTATCTATGACAATCTGAATCATTTTGAAGCCTATTGCTAATCCATTGCTTCATATGTTCGAAAACAATAACTGCTCAGCAACGTAGATAACGCAATGAATGTTGTTGAACTGTCATAATGAAACCCATTCCTACTGTTAGTGTGTTACGTAATTACCCCGCTCTGGTCTATTGTATAGTAAACTACCAGTAAACCAACAAATTCCATCACTTATGTGCTTCTTATACGTACTTATACATATATATGGTTGTTTTTGTGCAATCTCGAGGATTTTGTAATTGAATGTTATCACAGAAAATCTAAATGAGCATTGACATAAAGGTCAAAGTCACTCTGCCGTATCTATCTCAAAACTTTACATCGTTAATTAAGCAGGGTCTTTTATTTCCTAAACTTGCCAAATATGTTTTTACCAAATAAATAGTCCTCTAGACCGTATTTTGGCCATGACGGCCAATCTCAACGGAGACTAGCATTCGGCGCGGGAGATATTATAGTGCACAAGTGTGTGCGCAGACACAGGTGCACTCTCTCTTCCCTCACTTTCATAGTCCGATGGGAATGTTATTGGTTTTTCCATTAGGAATTTCTTTCTCAAATATACACAAGAGACAAAAGTTGTTGAAGTTAGAATGTCACTATCATAACATCATCATAACAAAATATCAGACCCAACGTTTTACTTAAATGAACAGCCTTTAAACTTGAGTTATTTTATCAAAACCCGTTACTACAGAAATTAATGAGTGCAAAGCCTGCAGCGCTGCACTGAATATACATTAAAATTCCCATTGGAACACGTAATAAGGATGCGAGACGACCAGCCACGTCCGACGGCGTTAAAAGAAATCATAATTAATCGTTCTACTCCCCGCCCGCTCGTCTTAATAGAGAGCTTCCACCGCTTTCCATGTTTTCTCAGCGACGTAATAAATTAATCTCCATTCGCAGTTTTCCTCTAAGGAAGGCAACAAACAAAACAATGGCCTGGGTAGTAACTTTCCAGCTAGTGGCCGCACTTCGAGCTCTGTGCGTGCTCGGACACAATATGGTGGAGCTATACAAAGGATAATAACGGCATTTTATGGAATAGTTAGGATTAATAATATTGCTCTATTTGATTGGATAGTAGGAATTTATAAAGTTAAAACACTCAGTTATTTTCGTGGTGGAATCTATGAAATGCCCTGTGCAAAGAAAGGAATGTGCTGTATCTACCTATCTGTTGTTTTAAAAATAATTCCTATTCAATTCTACGCGTTGAGCTCCTTAAGTTTTGAGTTGAGCTGCACGACTACTGACAAATGCGTGCACTGACTGGACAGCTCGACTCAAACTGTGTGGTTCTGTCCTCAAAAGACCATTTCAGACACCAATCTAACATGGTCCTCCAATGATCTGACCAAGATTATGTCTGGACTTTAAAAGAGACTGACCTCTGAGATTGTTTTGGCCTTTCCTCTCAAAGTAGTCAGATAGGAAACCCCGACCTCATCTAGTTTTTAAAATATGATTGACTTTACACAAATCTACTTACAGAAATAAAATAATTTATCATTAATATCATTTATATTTTTTGAGACACCCGTTAGGTTAGGGTTATTTTCGTAAGGACTGGTTTCACCAGCCAGATGTTTTCAAAAACGGTAGCCCTATGCAGTTCTTACTTATGACTATCCGATGGACAGATGCTTCGTCTTGGGAAGATTTTATTCTTGCACTTAATTCTACTCGTAATAAGTAGCTCAACAAGAAAGTTTCTTTAACAATTACACACATGTAGGAGCTACTCGTATGTCATTACATCTAACCCAGGTACGTACACCCCCTCATCTATCCGCATTAAGGAGTTTATTTCCTCACAAAACAAAGTGGAATAACTGGGAACTACTTAACCTTTCTTTTACTTGGGATTAGTTACTATCACAATATTCATGTAGGTAGGGTAAAGGTTTTTTTTTCTTTTACGTAAGTTTCTTGACCTACATAGTATGGGTACTTATGGTACTTACCTACTTTTTTATTACACTCATTGACGTTTTTCCTTATATAAGTTGCATAAGTGCTAGGCTGCTTGTCTATTTATCATAGTGAGAATGACTCGTTACTGCTTAGTCTGTACAAAAAGTATCTGATCAAAATGTAAAAAACAAATGGATCCGAAAACGTAGGTACCTGTGGATGCTAATTGTAGTCCCACTTCAAATTAAGTCCTTTCATTTGATTATTTGAATATCTACTTAAACCCGAAATTCTAAATTTAAATCACCTTAAAGATGTTTTTCTTTTGACAGTTGAGGTTAATTTTATATCGTCAATTTTCGTCGACGATTTTTCAATTACAATTTAATAATGCTATTCAAACAATATTGTAAAAAGTGGTGAAATATAAAGTTGAATGTGTTACTACGTCTCTTTAATGAGTGATTGCGTAAGAATTTAACATGTACAGGGTTTGTTCATACTTTCATCAGATACTTTTGGAACAGACCATAGATATGTTTGCATAGACATTTCTTCAGGGTCGTGGGTGCATCAACAGACAATAAAAATCTCATATGCAGAAACGTCTGGCACGGAAAATCTTTTGTTTGCCAAATATTTTATTTCAAGTGGGAATCGAACCACCACAAGAAGCCCTGAAGCTCAATGATCAGCCACTGCGCTAACCCCGCAGTTCTACAGTGTACGTGTTGTTTAATCCTTTAAGCTAAAAATACATGTAAATACGTTCATTTATGTTGATTATAAATTTTATAATTGGCTAGACACACCATTATTATACGGGAGTAAATACCGTCATCAGTAAAATATTTATACAATTAACCATTGGTGTTAAAATAACCTTATGAAGTTCTCGTTTATTTATCTGTTAAAATAATTTAACAAAATATTTATTACAGAGAACGAACTAAATAATTTACTTTTTAAGTGGTTAAATAGTACGTAATATTTACTTTAAACTTTACACGTTTTATTTATTTATTGGCATTTCTCATTATTTATACTTATACCCACACTCATTTAACCTTCTATACATATAAATCAAAATGAAATCCTATTCGTTGGTAGCGCATCACTTGAGTACGGTCGGACCGATTTGGCTATTTTTGGTTTTAAAATGTTCGTAATAGTCAAAATAAGGTTACAAGAAAAAAAATGGAAATGTGTCCCGAAAAATTGGAAAATTCTGGAAAAACTGAAAGTGCTTTTTTCTATGGGAATTTTGATTTTGGATCGTTGACGTCTTTCGGGTTAGCTAGTAAAGAATAAATATAACTGATTACAGCACAAATATTTGTATAGCCAACCGATATTTTTTAAGTGTGGGTGTTTGAGGATGGGAGATCTGCGGGTGACCCACGGATATCATGGTAAAGAATTGGAGCTGGACATGGAACTTCAAAACTTAAAAACACGGATCGGTGTTTTAAAATATTACTTAAATTTACTTTTGCTTTTCACTTTAATAACGCTTAGTCACCTCAGATAAAACCTTCGAAAATAAAGGTAGGTAAATTTGTATGAAATTACTGTAACACGGAAAAATTTATGTAATATGTCAATTTCGAAAACAATTAATTTACCGGACTGCAAATACCTACCTTATTTTGTAAGGTTGTCAAACCTGATTCTTACTTAATTGTTTTCAAAATTGACACATTACATCAATTTTCCGTGTTACAGTCATTTCATATAAATGTCAAAGAATAACAGTCGGGATTCGAATATACGGACAACTTAAGTTGGTAGTGAATTTAATATACAACGTCAATCCCTTCTGATGTATTCTTAGCCGAAACAACAAGACCTACATCAGAATACATAAAAACATAGACACGTATAAATCATAACATAAAAAAATAAGGAAGACCGTCACCTAAATTGAACACCAGCCTGTGCGGACGTAATTAATCAAAGAAAATGTACTGCAAACAAAACTACTCGCGGACACGCAAAAACTTATTTCGGGAGGGAAGTAAAACTACCACTTGGTTATATCGTGAAGCTCGTTTTTGGACGAAGGAAAACAGCCGGGTTTTTATTTCCACAAAGAAGGATGTTCTGTTGTTCTTGGAAACTACCTGCTGGAAAATTGCGGAGAATAATTTCTTAGCACTAAACTTCTTTTCATAATTCCGAGAGGCAATTTTAGGGTTGATATTCGTGAATTTTATATATATATTTTTTTCAACAGTAATAAAATAATAATATAAGTTTTACATATTTTATGTATATATATTTTACTACAATAGTGAGAAGTAGATATAGCACTTATTTATGTCTAGAATAGTTGGAGTTAGGTACCTACCCAATAATTAATTTTCAAATAAATAGTATTAAACTTGCACACTCAAAGTAAGTAATACCAATTTTCTCCAATGGATAGCTATATGCTTACCACCTCATAATAATCATTGTTGCGAAAGTTTATTTTGTGACCTCGATTGGTACCTTTATTCCTAAATTGAAACCCAAGATTGGAATTGTATACCATAATTGGTAATTCTCACCCCTAATCATATTACAGAATGAAAGCAGTCCTTGGCAAATCGTAGGTTTCAGTCAGCAGAGTAAAGTATTTGCAGACCCTTAATCGGTTATTAATCGTTTTCCGTCTATAAAATTAACTTTTCGTATTGCTTAGTTACCAATTTTGCGTGGCTAATTGGTCTTATGAAACATTTTAGAGCCATTATATCTGTTAACGCCTTTAAATAGATAACGTTTCCATTTTCTTCGTAAATACGAGTGTTACTCCTCCAATAATAACAAGGGTCATAAAAATCACGAAAATTGCGGGTAAAATAAGCTAATTAAACTCAATACTTAATTCAAGGAATAAAGGTAAGCACTTCCAATTCTTCGAATTACTCATTACCATCTTTTTTTTTTGTGTGGGTTATCTGCAAATGACCTCTCCCGCTCTGGGCGGAGCGGAAGGGCGTGTCAGACTCTTACTGACTAAAATCCACCCGTGTTCCTTCAGTTGCCTGTGCGCCAGGGCCACGGTAACTCTTGAAGTCTGGATTTGTGCCCAGTTGATGACATTAGGCTTGCAACCCTATTAAATGGGACTTATATAACTGGCGAAATGTGGGTGTACTATAGATATGCCTTACCCTTCGGAGATAATAGGCGTGATGTTGTGTTATGTTAAGGGGATGCGCTATGGCTGCCCGCGAAATTCAAGTTTACTTACGTTTTTTTACAATTTGCAGGTCAGTGTCAGGTTGTATGTTGATTAAAATATGATTCGCCGCCGTAACAAATATGGCTTTACAGAATTATAATCATTAGAATCAGCAATACTACTCCTTAAGTTAGAATTGACCTCAAATGTCAAGATTTTATATAATAGTCGTTCAATAGGGTAAAATTAAGTTATAGAGATGTATTGATGATTTTCGTGATTATAATTCTCTAAATAAATATTTGCTACGGTCGTGAATCATATTTAGATCGATATACAACCTGATACTGACTTTCAAATTGCAAAAAACGTAAGAAAAATTGAATTTCGCGGGCTACCCTGATGCTTACGCCTTAAGTGATAATACCAGCAAACCGTCTATATCAAACAAGACCGATAAGACAATCCATTGTGTCACCCTGTGTAAAATGTCTACATTTATATCTGTAATTTTTATGGTATACATAATAAAGAGTATTCTATTATATTCTATTCTAATGACAGAAAATTGCATTATTATGGGAAGAAAAACCGTTGACTACCGTAATTTAATTTTACCATAAAGTTTACTTTCGTTTGTCTCGTTACCAATGAACTATATCTAACGTTAACAACAAAGCGAAAACCTAATATATTTACCAACTGCCTTTCGAAAGGCGTATCTACATCCTATACTTGAATTGTTTTTGTGCTAGGCCTCGATTGTAAAGTTGTGAAACAACAACATAACAAATTCTGGGCCTCGCACTGACTTACCAAGCATTTATGCTAACTGTATCCACTGTTGGGTAATATCAAATGTGGAATAGGTTGTTTTTTATTTCGATAAATTTCCTACTGAACGGCAAACATTTTCTAGCCCCATCCATCAGTGAACGTCCAATCCAATGTCCTTCATGCATGAGTATGGTCCTTCTCTCTTTGATAAGTTAACTATTAAAGTACCTAAGTCGACGGCCGAATTTTCAAGTGCAACTCAATTTGAAGTGTCAATTCCAATTCATTAACTGACCCAGTAACCAATGTATTCAGTTATAAGATTTAATATAAGAAAGGTTAATTAAAAAAAAAAAAATTAAGTGTCCGTGTCTCATGCTCACATGAATTTATGCTGCCACGAATGTTCGTTGGCTGCCTCTAACAGTATTAGTTGTATTGTCGTACGTTTTTATTTAAGAATTAGATCCACAATGGTATTCTAACTTGTCCACACTGTACACGCACCTTCACAGCCAAGATAGGTTACATTAGCCACATCAGAACACACGCTCGTAACCTATGTCGTCAAAAATATACATCAGAGCATCATGGCCTACATCAGCGCAGCAAGTTTATGGAAAAGAGAGGTGCGTTTTTGCCCTACAATGGCTCAATTCAGGCTAAATTATGGAACTAAGTAAGTCGGTCCAGGAAACAATAAAATTGTTTCTCGTAAAATAGGCGCTGTGATTGCTCCAGCATCTGAAATTAATCTTTTACCTGCAGGTAATGGCCCTTTATGCTATTTATGAAAAGTTATTGAAAATGGCTATAAATACCACATAGAGTTGCCTAATTCAAAAAAAAAAACAAGTCTATTATTATTCTAAATGATATAATGTAGAAATTAAAGTACCCGACATTCTGAGGTTCACCCTAATTAACTAATATTTGTAACAACATCATAAAATTAAACAGAGTAATTAAAACTACCGGAAGTCGAGCCTTAAAACCATTACCTAATTATACTTTTACATAATTTATGTCTGTACTGCGTTAGTAGGTAGAATAGAATAGAATGTACTCTTAATAAAGAGACATAATAATGTAAAATGTAATGTTTGTGTAATATTTGTACATAATAATGTATAACATAAAAATAGTAGGTAGGTAGCTATACCTACCTACCTTATGCTTAATACTAATACTACTACTATATATAAGTACTATATTACGTAAACAAAATAACTATGCAGTCAATACATAGTCAAAAAAGTTACGTATCCAATAATTTATATCCGCAATAGTTACCTATACCTACATTTTAATGTACTTGTATGTTCAACTTTCCAGGTAGTAATAATAATTTGGGAATTGTCTGTCACCGTACATTCGACGACAAAAGGCATTCATAATTAAATTTGTTTTAACATACAAATATTGAATAAGTCCTTTGTATGATAGAATATCTGAAAAACAAGTCCCAAGAATCCTGGCTCGTCCCTAATGATTTAAATAGACGAGAATTTTAATAAACGACCTCATCTAGTTTTAAAACATAATTTTATAGGACGTGTGAAAGTGTTTTTTAAAACCAATTTACAAAAATAAATAAAAAAGCAATAAATTCTTCTTTAGCGTATGTCGGGCATCGAACTCAACACCTTACGCGCGGGCTGCATGAGCAGGCGGCGCGGTGAGCAAGCTCGGGCAGCGGTGCGAAGGCGCGGCGCGGCGCGGCGACACAGCTGGGCCTGGCGCCACGGCACGGCCCAATGACCACACGCTTCCACGGACTCCAGCGCAACGGACGATACTCCTCTCTTATTTAATTATTAACTGTTTGTCCGGGAAGTTATAATGTTGTAAATAAGAAAGGCAATAAACCATTGCCTATGTAAAACATTCCACTTTTATTCCACCTGCATTCTTCGTCAAGATTCAGGTTTACAGATATAGAGTGAACCGAACACACAGCTATCTATCCTGACCTATACAGCTACATTTCGAGCGAAATACAATTTAATGTTTAACATTTTCTAGCCCCATCCATCAGTGAACGTCCAATCCAATGTCCTTTATGCATGAGCATAAGTCCTTCTCTCTTTGTTAACTTAACTTTTAAAGTACGTAAGTTGAGGGCCGAATTTTCAAGTGCAACTCAATTTGAAGTGTCCGCGTCTCATGATTTTATGCTGCCACGAATGTTCGTTGGCTACCTCTAACAATTTTATGTGTATTGTCGTACGTCTTTTATTTAAGAATTAGATACCATTACCACAATGGTATTCTAACTTGTCCACACTGTGCACGTACCTTCACAGCTAAGATAGGTTATATTAGCCACATCAGAGCACACGCTCGTAACCTATGTCGTCAAAAATTGTTATTATAATTAATAACTATTAAAAAATTCGTGATTTATAGCTTTTTGTACGAAACAGTACAAAATATATACAGTCTAAATTCCGAAAGTAACCAATGCGTCAGAGTTAAATAGGTGGAATTCTGAGCCGCATGCCTTCTCGGATCGACCAGACCTTGATCGCGGGCAACCGCTGACCTTTTGGTGAACACTCGACTCGAACGTGTGGTACTTGTCGCAGATTCATGTTAATTAGAGCAAGTGTATGCAGAGGTATTAAATTACTTATTGAGATTATATATGGCAGTGATTATACCTCGTCATGGCCGACTGTAACGTTTAGAAAATATCGTTTTGGAAAATAACATGAATATAAGTTTTGAAGCAGTAAGCGTATGTGTTTTAGAAGAGATTTTTTTAAATCAACCTAATCAGAGGAGCACCGAAGAAACGGAAAGATTGTGTTACGGAAATGGAACATGGAAGAAAAAAACATTATGCGTCGAAGAAAAAGAACAATCCAGAAGAGAAGAGAACGAAAAGACCATAAAAGGCAAAAATATAACAAGCAGGTATTTCAACAACAAGAACTGTAATTTCAAGGTCTCTGTCATAAACTAAGTAATTAACAATCCAGATCTTCCAACACAGTAAACCCTGGGAATGGGCGACCGTCGATAGACATCAAGTCATCACCATTACATTTCGTACTTATGTCATCAGAAGGCAAACTAGTCGAGTAGTCAGTGCAAGTTATATCAGCTATGATATAACTTGAGACTTGAGATTAAATCTTCATCCACTAGGATTAATACTTGTTTAATCAACACTTACTCGTACTTCAGAACTTATTGAACGGGTCTTCCAATACCTAGATAAATATAGTCTACTTGCTAGTAGGTACCTAAGAAAATAATATCGTTCCTAAAATGTATGTCGTCACTTTTTCTGTTTAGGAAATCATACACTAATTATAGCTTAAAAAACTTGTATCACTTATTTGAAGGCTTTGTAGAGCGGAATGACAAAGTAAAAAATATGAGCTGAAACTTAGCACACGGGCCCGAATACCCGTTCCACATTCCATCCAAAGCTATGACTGACGCTGATATTATACGAGTCCTTTTAAGAATCAATTTTGCATCACACAAAACCACAATTGGTAAAAAAAGTATTTGCTTTTGGGTACAAGGACCACTATTTAGTAAGAAGGTAGAACATTCAAAGCAGACTCAACGACCAGGGTAAATTACGCAGTCTTACCATTTAAATCCACATCGTCACCATCTACAAACTCAAACTCAAAGCATTTATTTCAAATAAACCAATTACAGGCACTTTTGAATTGTCAAGAGGTCGGTCAGTCAGAAAGATGAAGCTAGTTGCCCATTCCAAAGCGTAGTAGGTACCTATGGAGAAGAACGGGCAAGAAACTCCATGAATACTCTTTTAAATCAAAATATGGTTACAAAATATTGGTTACATCATTCATGTTGAAATTATGCATGTGAGAACGATGCAGAAAGTTAAAAGCGTCCGTAATAACAAGACAAAAAACAGCCTAGCCTAGACCAGACTACACAAACACTGCCTCATACTGGACCAGTTACATAAGTTTCAACTCATAACTTAAGGCACGCAGACAAGGTCGCTATTCACGTGCTAGTACAGGAAATGTTACTGTACTTGGAAAAGAAAGGTAACGCAGGTTTTATGTAACAATGTTTTGATTTTAAAAGAGTGTCTATGGAGTTTCTTGTACGTTCTTCTCCATAGAAACTTATTACGCTTTAAAATAGGCAACAGTTTCATCTTTCTGACTGGCTGACTCCTTGGACAATTCAAAAGTATCCATGATTGGTTTATTTGAAATAAATGCTTTGAGTTTTGAGTTTAAGAAATAAGGAACCGCTGAAACAGGTTTTTCATTGCAATTGGTATTGGCTTTCATGTCTAGCCTAAAAATTGATAGATTTTTGGTAAAGATTAATTTCTTCGTCTGATCCTCAGCATCGTAGGCGTAATGCTATAGGGATTGTTTGTCTATAAACCGCCGTGGGTTCCGGAACATAATATACCACATAGGAGGATCTCTTGTAACTCTCTTTACTCAACTCAAACTCAAAGAAATTATTTTAAATAAACCAATTACAGGCACTTTTGAATTGTCAAGGGGTCGGCCAGTCAGAAAAATGAAGCTAGTTTCCCATTCCAAAGCGTTGGAGGTACCTATGAAGAAGAACGGGCAAGAACTACTAACTCCTACGTAAGGCACAAAAACCAAATATTTTATTTCACATAAACCTACATGGGCTAAACGTCATGTCATAAACGTCAAGAGCTAAGTGCACGGTTCCAATTGATCGTTTCCTATGGAGAAAAGCCGGCAAGAACCTCCACGGTTACTCTTTTAAAATAATTTACTTAACAATGTTTTAAAATATCAGTGTTAATAGTTATGGGAGGACACTAGGCCTGTCAAAAAGTAACAGGTACTCGACAAAATAGAAAAAGGTCTACAAATCTACAGTCTACAAATTAGGCCTACAACGTTCTCACGTTCACAAAATATAGCAGAATCTATATAAAAGATAAATAAAATAATAAAAATAAAAGCCTATTTAAACCAAATGGCATGATTGCCATTACAACTGTAACAAATCTGAATTAAAATCCTGTCTACAAAATCCATTAGTAAAGAGTTGGATAAGAATTGGAGGCACAGATGAGTACCTACTCAGGTACCGTAGATGACGTCGACCTTAGGTACGTGAGCTGTCGACAAGAGAGTAAGCATGATGTGGATAAAGACAATTCTGCAGAATCTTTCAGCTCTCATTAGTCACGTTTCTAATAACCATCAGTTTTCAGGTAACCTAAAGTCCCAGTCAAAGACAATTTGTTGTCTGATCGACCGAAATAGAACCCCATTAAATATTAATATAGTTATTTGAGAACATAACAATGATATTCAGTTTTAATTGGAATCACGAATTTATAACGAGTTCGTATTAATTTCTGCAGTAAAAATGAGCTGTGTTATGTACCTGTAGTAAAACTTGAATAAAATAAATGTTACAATAGCTACATACATTTAAATCCAACAGTCTTTATGGATAACTGTACCCTAATTACGTAACAGACTATCAATCGCAATCTGAATAATTTTGAAGCCTAATGCTAATCCATTGCTTCATATGATCGAAAAATTTGTCTGCTCAACAACATAAATAACGCAATGAATGTTGTTTAACTGTCAAAACGAAAGCCATTCCTACTGTTAGTGTATTACGCAATTACCCCTCTGTTCACGGTTCTCAACGCCAACCGTTAATAAATATGCGATTGACATATTCATCATTATTATGTGTACAAGCTGTACAATAGCAGCTAATGCCGTGTTCATTTGGTCATATGAACTAGTCAGCAAAGTTCATAGCAGGGCCGGGCTGACTAACCACAGCAGGCTTGGCGTCCCACGGCATGATCTCATGAATGAATGTAAATTGCCACACAGGCATGGGTGTTGGGTTGCAACATCTGTGATTTAAAGAACTAAGAGTGGTGGCTTTGGAGTAGGCAACTTATCTGATTGACTAGCGAGATCAGCAGCTCCCGCAGGATTCTACGTTATTCTAATCAAGAAGATAATTATTAAGATAAATGATTTTATTTCTGTAAGTAGGTTTGTACAAACAATCTACACGTCGATAATATTTTAAACACTAGATGAGATTGGTGTCTCCTATCCGACTACTCTCGAGAAGAAACACCGAAAAAACTCAGAATTTTTGTTCATACATATATTGAACTAACTAGTCCCAGTTGAACAAAAAATCGGCTCATATTTGAGCGTTCCGCAATCCATACTTCCATACTAATACTATAAATTCGAAAGTAACTCTGTCTGTATGTTACTTTTTCACGTCTTAACCACTGAACTGATTTCGATAAAATATGGCAAGGAGATAGATGGCATCCTGGGGAAGGACATAGGCTACTTTTTGTCCCGGTAGCACGTTCCCGTAGGATAATATTAGACATCCACGCGGGCAAAGCGGCGAGCAGAAGCTAGTATTCAATAAATCAGAGCAATGTGTGTGTAGTTTTTTCAACATAGTGCTGATTCTATTAACGATACAATATCAATCTATACGATCAATTATGACGATAGTATTATTGCATTATTTTATCTTCGACAATGATCGTTGCGAGTTATGAATGGCTTGCCTACTCTACATTCTATAATGTCTTATATAACACAAAGAGTTCATATAAGCCTATTAAATTGATAGCTTCACGCTCACTTTCATCAATGGTGTGAGTAGAATGCAATTAATTTTAATATACCACAAAGACGTTATCATGTAGTGTAACGAATTATAGATATTTAGACTTCTTACTAATTTATATTTATTTAAATATAACATGTGCCAAACGGGACATCTTTACTTCAGGGCGAGACATGTGGAAGAGAATCCTGATGACAAGTATTGTCAGTGAACGGAAACTACTAGAGGTGTCCCGAACAGAATACAGATAATCAATAAAATAAAAGGTTCTACTAACATCTCCCTCTTTGTGTATTTATTTATTAAAAATAAACATATTTAAACTTGACTTAAAGTTAACACAAATATAATTATTGAGTGTGTGCTACAAAAGTCCACCATCTGCTTATTAACTAAGTTTAATAAAACTTTTACTCTTATTCCAGACCATATTTAAAATAGTACCTAAATCAATAAACTTATGAACAAATTTTAACGAAACTTCTTGGATTTTCTTACTTCTCTTCCCGATCTAGTATTATAACTAATATTGGATATATTGTCTGCCACCATCTGTCTTTCACCCATCTGCTTTTCCCTTTCCTTAATGTTATCTGTTATAACATCATTGGATTGCATGCCATTGTTGTCAGACTTATGGCAACTTTCATTGCATCTAAACCTAATTTGTATTATATTTCTTCTATACTTATTACCTTTGTTGTCTTGTATTATGTATGACCTTTGACATTTTAATATTTCTATTACAATAGCTGGAATGGCATCTGAATCAGATTGTTTCTTAAAGTTTACATGATCTTCAGCACCCTAATTGCTTAACACACTATCAATCACAATCTGAATCATGTTGACGTCTATTACTAATCCATGGCTTCATATGTTCGAGAAATTGGTCTGCTCGGCAACGTAAATTACGCAATGAATGTTGTGTTGAACTGTCAAAATGAAAGCCGTTCCTACTGTTAGTGTGCTACACAATTACCTCGCAGGTTGTAAAATTGATAAAGGTTCTTTATTTCTATCATAACAGTATTTAGTTTGAGCACAGTCTGTTTCAAATCCAGTTTTATTCATTTATGTACACACAGTTTTATATTCATTGAAACTACCTTTGGTTTAAGTTTCTCACTACTAACCGGTATATGCATTATCAAATTTCTGGGCATTAACAATTGAGCTGGCGACGGAAAGTTAGCCTTTGGTGTATTTCTATATTGCAATAGTGCCATATATAGATCTGAGTTTGACTCTTGACATTTTTTTAATAAATTCTACATAATTGTAACCGAACTTTCAGCCTGACCATTTGACTTTGGGTGATATGCTCAATATCCCAATTGTATAAGAATAACTTGAATTCTACTGAATTAAATGGGGGACCTCCATCTGACACAAATGACATAGATATACCGTGACTAGAAAAAATGGATTTTAATAAAATGATTTAGTTACTTGCTGTATATTGACTGTTAATTATTGCAAGCTCTATGGATTTAGTATTAAATATTAATAATTATTATAAAATTATTAAATTATTAATTAGTTATTGTACCTGTGACACTAAATAATTTTTGTTATTAAAATGCATTAAGTCTATCCCACGTTATTCCCATGCATATTTAGTAATACTGTAACTTTGAAGAGGTTCTTGTTGATTATTTGTTTTAAATTTTGCACAAATAAGAAATTAATCGACTATATTTTTAATATCTGCACTCATATTACGCCAAAAGAGAATATTCCTAACTAAACTTAGATATTTATTTATACCTTGATGACCTAGCACTTTCTGTAACATTTCACTTTGCATGGACTTGGGAATAATCAACGTGTCGCCTTTAAATAGCGATTCATTTTTGTCAAACTTGTGGCACAGAGTGTTAGACGTTAAATTGCCCATGACTGGTGATGCAAAGAGGTACAGTATAAGAAAGAACTAAACCGACTACCATTTTTCGAAACAAAACCGAAGCTATTAAATATCTACATAAAGATAATAATAGGCCGCCAATACCGTACCTAAACACAGTTTTTACACAGATCTTAAAAGCTGAGTCACCAACTACAGAATTAGCGCCGCCAATTCATGATCTTAAAATCCATACGTCCTTGACAGGTCACTTTACGTAAACCTCGTAGCTATTCAGGTTGAATGTAATAAGCGTTACAATTCAAATTGTGTGCCTAATTCTAACGAATTAAACATAACAACAAAGTATAATAAAAAATATATTATTCATATTAACCAACGCGACAGACTTACGTAAACCTGTGAGAACTGTAATAGATAAGTGTGGACTAACGCTAAGCAGAACAAAAGAATTAAGTACTGAGTTATCACAAGAAGGCTTGAAGGAAATTGCGAAAGTAATGTTCCACTTGTACATGTGTTATGTTATCGTTGTCTTGTATCGCTGGTGTGAATCCGACGGGTTATCGTTCATCATGATTGCAGAGGCTGCAATTACCTACACTTTGTATGTGCTAATCTACTCCATATGCATCTTATGTTCTTTGGTTTTTTTCTTCTTTCACTTTACCTCTTAGTTATACTATTATGTTTGCAATTTTTTGTACTAATCGATACTTCTGGTATACCATTCAAAATGATTTTAATTCTATCAGCGTCATGGTACGGGAATTCAGGATTATATTCCCTCCTCGATTATCACATTATTCACAAAATTAAGAATTTATTAAACACTTTGAAATGCATAAATGCATTTAATTTAATCACATTTAACAAATCAATTACTATTTTAGTATAATTGGGTCGACAACAGGTGTGTATTACATGACAGCTATACGACCACCGGATACGCTAATTGTCACGGATCGACAATTTCATCTGCAACTTAAAATTTCAAATATATTTCGATGTTTCAAACTATAAATTGTGCAATGCAATATTCATTTTGACGATGCAGACCAAAAGTTATTTCCTAAACACTAAAACATGCAACGATGTAAGTATTCAAATATTCAAAAAGCCCGGTTTAAAATCACAGGCCTACTCGTTGACATTTACACAGGGCCGGTACCATTCCGATGGACGCCACCTGCTCTCTTCACCTTAATGTCACTTCCCTGATGTACACCATACATCTGAGCCTGACTCGAGCTTGTATGAATAAGATTTTCGCGGTCGAACCCGTGAGCCCTTCCAATACACGTCAAGGCCTCAACTCGCCGTATATAATAAGTTCACCCGCCCGCAACGACACACTTTGTTACTTTCACGCGAGCAGTGCACATTTTGAACTGTCAAAATGTACAGGCTCATTATATCAGCCTTTGTGATCGCAGCCGCGACGTGCCAACAGCAGGAGGGAGGCAGACGAGTCCCCAAATACGCGGGTGACCCGAAGACAGCAGCCATCGTGCAGGAAGCGCGTTACCTCAGCGGAAACGGAGCTTTCGGTTCCGCCTACCAACAGGAAGATGGAATTAACTTCAAAGAGGAAACTGATGCCGACGGCAACAGGAGAGGCAGCTACTCCTACATCGACCCCAGCGGTCAGAGGAAAACAGTGAATTACGTAGCGGGCAAGAACGGCTTCCAGGCCAGTGGTGACCACATCCCCACCGCGCCTCAAGCCGCCGCGCCCACTCCCGGATACACCCCGGACCCCCGATACAACTCACCGGATTACAAATCTCAACAATACAGTGCTCCCCAACAATACGTGCAGCCTCAGCCAGCCCGCAACTATGGCGGCAAACCCAATGAGGATGACGGTCAGTACCACCCGGAATTGTACGAACAGAACTACGAAGCTCCCCAGCAACAGTACCAACCTCAGCAGCAGCAACAGACTCGGGCGCAGTACCAGCCAGCGCCTCAGCCTCAGTACCAGCCGCAGTCGCAGTACCAGGAGGAGCCGCAGTACCAGTCTAACAACATCTACCCGGGCACGCAGCAGGCGCAGTACAGCGGTTTGCCGTCGTCGCAGCAGCTGTACACGCAACCCGCTCAGTACTCGCAGCCCCAGTCCGCTCGCCAGCAGTACTACGAGCCCACGACGCAGCAGCCCTCTCACTTCTTTCCTCCCGGCAAATTCAGTCTGAACAGAGCACCCGACGGCTACACCTACTCCTTCCACAAAGTATAAACCTAATTTACAAAGAGGGCTCCGGCGATTTTGTAAAGGCCGAAACACGTAAAAAGCACGCATCAATTAGCAACTCGCCGAGTCATCGAGGGGCGGCTGTGTGCGTACTCCGCTCAAAAACATTTCTTAATTGTTGTTTGCTGTGATATTGTGAGTTAATGGACAGGATACATGTGTGGTTCGTTTTTGTTGCTAAGGAAGGTTTGCCGGCCGAATGCGGTGTCAGTTGACGAAAACTGAACTTTGTAAATAAACTTAGACTTACACAAGAAAAACTGTTTTTCATTTACAAATGATGTTCACAATCATTTTGTTATCCGTACCCTAATTTATGTAGTTGCTTATTTATGAAATGATTAACCGAATCCCGGGCCGTTATATCAGAATCATAATCATTATGCAGTTATGTTAATGCGTTTACTTTTATTGCTTTAATCTCACTCGATGAAATAAAAATAAATCCAAGTAAGATAAAAAACGAGAGCCCGGCGACTTCCTAGTACGCGAGTATAAGGCAGGGTGTGGGCAGCGTCCGCATTCTACTGTACTTGCACAAACCACCTCAAGCCTCGGCCAACTAGATCACCTTACTGCTAACACAAGGATATTTCGCTACCAAACCGGTCTGGCCCTGCCACGCCTTCCTTTCCATTTACCGACTTCATTATTAGTTCAAATACCGACAGTTCAATAAATACAATGGCATATACTTGTAAACGGACAATTTACTAAGCCGAAACAAGATCAATGAGAAAAACACTTGATCGGCTAAATTAAATGTATTAAATAGGCTTATGAAATGAAAATCGATACTTGGTTATTGTTCACGAACAAACTTTAAACGTTTGCAATAGATACATAGACCACTTCGCATATAGCTACTCATATTTCTTTAAAACTGGCACAATAGCAACGTTAATATTACGTATGAAATAAAATCAAAACTCCGAAACTGTAAAGTATCAATTATTGAATCTACATTGACCTTACAATTTGTACCTACTCTGGTGTAATATTGGAGGAATAATTGCATTGTTTTATATCCGATCTAACCACAATAGAACAATGATGCAATCGCATGTTATTCGAAAACAATTTAGACGCCATTTCGTTGTCGAAAACACAATTGACGATCAATTTGTAAAATTGACCACGGCGGCCACATTGTCTTAGATCACGAGATTGTTAAAGAAAGTAACATTTATCATTGAATTCAGTATTGCTAAAACCTAAATAATGTATCTGTTGGCTTGATATATTAGCTTTGAAAAGCTTGCAAAATTCCTAATCACACTAATGGCAACAAATTGGTAAACTACTTATACGTAACGGCGCACGACAGCCTTTACCAGAAGTGGTCATCATATTAGAAGTTCAGCAGCTTCATTATCATTAGAATTGTGTCGGATTATAGCAGTTCGTTTGGACAGCGGCTCCCCTGAAACCATCTCTGTCATCAGAAGACAGGTGGAAGACAGCAACCATCGATGCGAAGCTCTGCTAGAGTGGCAGTAATCAGCCAGTGACACTCTCATCCATCCTTTTCGGTGAATCTAGTACTTCGTAACAAAACGAAGCGGCGCCAGGTGCTGCGCCGTCATGTATTTACAGGAAATCTCAACAAAAAGGTTCTCTTTAATACCATCTAGTAAGAAATCAATCCAATAATGCACATAGTGACACATAATCTTAAGAAACAAATAAAGTATGTAAGGTCAATCAAATTAAATGGATAGCTTTGCTATTATTTTAAAAGATAAATTGCAAAACGAGAGTACGCAACAAACTCTATTTGAAATGTGCGAACATTTTACAATAATGAATTACGAGTATTTTAAGCGGCGTGAAGTTGAGAGTCTAACACTGTTTAAATGAAGCAACATCATAAAATTAACTGTGTTTATAATAAATTATGTATTTAGTTAAAATGTGTTACATTTTATTTACTATGCGGACGACGACATATCAAGCTGTACATTTCCAGTATAAGCTAACTTCTCATTGTACGCAAAGCCTAGCCTAACTAGAATTAGTATTAACTAGTATTATTAATTAGTATTGCTTGATATGTCGTCATATATTATGTATTATCAAAGTAGATGAAACTCCCACTACCTCTGTATTTATAAAATGCCGATGGACATGAAAGCCTTTATAATTACAATGCTCCTCTGTCTGTATGTACTTTTGACACAGAAACCTATGTAAATAACCCTCAATATATCTGGAAAAATTTCTTAATCTTGAATTGCTCATTTCTTATATAACTTTTGAGATTTTGACTAAGTATTGTTGTCTGAGAGAAAGATCATAGATATCTTAGACAGTAATTATACCCATTTTCACTAATACTACGCGACATCTAAATGTATTACATAATAAAAACACACTGTTGGATTTTCAACGTTTCGCTCAGCGCCGAAAGTTGAAACTCCAACAGTGCGCTTTTATCAAAGCCATTACTATAAAGTGTCGCGTAGTATTAGTGAAAATGGTATTAGTATTAAAGCATAAAATTGTTCCTTTACTACGGCATTAATACCAGTTAGGTATTACATAAAAAGTGGCTAAAACCGTCTCGATCTTCGTGTACTTTTAAGGTTCCAAATACTAATACTAATAATAAATTAAGCAATAAGCTAGGTATTTACAAAAAACAAAAGCACGGACGCAGTCACGGTCAACAGCTAATATAATTTATTACAGAAAGAGAAAAAAAAAGATTTTAAAATCGCTAGGTAAAGTAATTACTACGTCAAGAACATGTTCCATCGTTGCGCAAGATACAATTTTACTCTTATAACTGCTTGCAATTCGAAGTGTAAGATTTTACACTTCGAATTGCATCAAGTTGCATACTTTTAACACAATGACCCAAACGATACATATAAGGTAAGGTAATCATTTATCAATTGACAAACCAAAGGTGCACAGAGTTGGCAAATATTTCCTGTACTTTTTTATTGGCTTATCCTCTGCACTTACGGATATTACAAAACTGGACTACATTACTAAACTCAGTATTGCTAAATCTTACCGATGTACTCAGTCTTTCTTAATGCAGGAGCAGGACAAAAACATCTTCTCACGTTGTATCGAAATGATTTAATTTCGGAGGAGTCATACTATCTACTTTGATTATACGTACAACATTTATTTTCTGTTGTTATTTTCACAATTATTAAGTAGGATAATTTCGGAACAATCAAACAATTAAGTTAACTACAACAGAAAATTAACAAAAATCAACACTGTTTAAAACTAAGACCATCTTTATAAACCTCGATTTAATTTCTGCAGTCCGAAAGAAAATATCGCGACTTCACTACAAGATAACGAAGAACTCTCAGCTACTTCAGCAAACTTGTACAATTTAATTACAATGGGAAATGGAAATCTAAATGCACCTGGTAAGAAATAAAATGCAAAAGTCAATTTAGAGTCGTCGTAAAAAGTAGTCGGAAAGTGGGCCAATCTATAAACTCATTTATTTCAACGGTAACAGGCATAAATGGAACATCAAATGCAGTCGCTTTAACTCAGTTCTATTTTGTAAATAAAATGCAGTGCTCTGGTTAACATAGATTGCTAATTAGGAAATGAGCAAATATTTTTTCAACTTTATTTTGCGACGTTTCTCTCTTCGTTTGATTACCTAATTAAAAAGTGGAAACGTGTATCTATTTCGAGAGGATTAATTTAAATTACGAATACTTACCACATCATTTTACAAGCAAAACTATTTTATTTAAAATTCATGTTTTATTAATAATGACGATAAAATTTTCATTGCAATTTCTTTTAAGTATTAATGATTTTTCCTTTGCTGCAAAACTTAACAAGACTCTCGTTTTAAAATGTAATAAAAATCATTAAATATTTTTATTGAACTTTTTAACCAGAGCAAGTTCTACATGAAACTAAAATAAAGTGTGCGATTTTTTGCTTAACTTAACTTAGAACTTAGCGATAACATTTTAACTGAAAGCTGTTTCAACCGTGCTAAGTGAGCTGTCGAAGAAAAGTTTAATCTATGAGCAGTAAAGCGCCGCCGGTCAAGTTTCACAGCACTTTACCAATTAAGATTTTCTATAGCAATTATTTTAAAGAATTTTACATAAAATGTAGACTACATTTTAAAAATTATATATTATCTATACGTATAATGAATTCGTAGCGAAGTCAAAACTGTTTTTTTTTTTAAGTAATTTGCGCGAGGTCTGGGAACGATTCTAATGCCTAAAATATATATTTTTAGAATATTTGTCTGTTTGTGTTTGTCTGAATGTATATTCCAGCATCACGCAAAAACTACTGGATAGATTTTGTTAAAATTTTGAATAGATTTTTCCTATAATTCTGGCCGGTCTGTAGGCTATAAATTATCACGCTATTTGCTATGGGGGATGAGCAATATTGCAATTTGTTCGTATAGTTTAACGCAAATTGTAAAAAGACAAGCCAAAATATTGCAAATAGTTACAAATTTAACCTTTTAAATGATTATCATCACGCGATATCTTTATGGAGCTATACAATCAATCATGACATACTCGTAATTGCAGGGTGGAATTCTGATAGGGCAATAAGGGCAGGTAACTTTATCGTTTTCGCTACCAGAAAACGGTCTTAGAAAACTGTTCTTAAATTTTTGAAACATGTTGTTCTGCATTCACAGATTTTGAAAATAATGTACAGTGAAGAAGAAAATGGGCAATTTTCCCAAAAAAAAAATATGGATGCCAATCTATCCAGTTTCTTAAAAGGATCAAAAATATCTATGGGGCCAACTGAGGTTTGAGTTCTAGAAAAGTCAGAAATCGCAAAAAACTTCCCATAAATTTCGTAGGAAATAATACTGAGATGAGACAGAACACAATATACCAGGGTATGATAACGGTCGAATTATTCCATTACTTCACTGGACTGAATAGGAAATGAATTTATCAGATGGTTAAAGATAGATTTATCCTTTTAAATTAATACCATCCCGCTATACCTTTACGGAGCTCAGCAGTCGATCATGACAAAGGTAATATAATAAGATCGGCTATTTTAGTCAACTTTCAACAAAGCAAATAGCTTAGTGGTTCGACGACTGCTTTGCAAACCTATGTTCGATTCCAAACAAAAAATTGATATTAAATTTGTTGTGCTTCTTTTTTTACATTTTGTTATACTATTAGATTATAGTTCGTAGAATGTACACTCTTCTGTCATCTTTGGTTATAATAAAAATAAATATCTATGGATACGTGACTGTTAATGAGAAATACCGTGTGTTTACAATCTACTGCTATATTATTTTTGTGAAAGCTGTTCGTCAGAAATAATCTGTAAGAAAGCATTAGTATATTATTATACATAGTATCAGTGTTGTGCGATTAGGTAGTTTAAACAGTAATGCAGGCGTTCATTAATTCACTAAAACCGAAAAACTTCGTAAGCATTGGGAAATTACTACTAAAGGCTGCGGATGTCGACCTCAGGACGAGCAGCTTCTCACACGGACTACTGTACGTTGCTTGCTCCCGCATCACCATTCCTGACTCTCTTCATATTTTGGCTGCTGAGACGAAAACTACAAACGTTGTAAACAGGAAAGTTTTATAAAAATGGGGCTGTTATTTTAGTAAACTGTGGTGTTTTCCGACTTCCACGCGAACGAAGTCGCGGGCAGAAGCTAATATTTATTAAAAACTAATAAATCTCACTGAAGCATAATTCCAAAACAAAGAAAACCATTTGCGCACTGTCCATTTGCCAAAAAACATTAATCCAGTGTGGACTGCAAACATACCGACACATTCTCGTCTATACGAATCTTCGAATGAATCAGTCTTTGTCGCAGTCTCCGTAACAATCTGAGGCAGGATATACCGGAGGAAGGAAAAATCACGACTGACTGAATCCGCAGTTCACTTTGTATGCATTGTGCATCCCTTTCGATGCATTCGAGTGCAGATCACGGCGGCCCGGCGCACACACTCCGCACCAATACGACAAACACTCCCCAATTGGCAACTCTCGCCTCGTGATTTTGTTTTACCCCGTTCGTATTCAATTTAGGAACAAAATGGAGAAAAAAAAATTACGACTCCTTCAGTTTGCTCATTTCTACGGAGTATTGAACTGTTAAGGACTTGTCGTCTTCAGTTCTTATTGGATTTTAAGAGAACTCGTGATCTAAAGTTTTCTGGTTTGCTACGCCTACGCAGTTGATATTATTTAATAAAAATAAAAAAAATAAACTATCGAAGCTGGAATGGTTTTAATTTATCCCCAATGTGTTGCAGCAACGTAGTTGTAGTTAAACTTAATTAATCCGTCGGATCGGGACACATTTTGAAGGAAATAAGACAGAAGAAACATGACACATTCTAAGATCAAGAAATACGCCTTAGTAGGTAAGAATTTGTCCCGCTTACTGACATTTCATTGCCCACTCCCCGAGTACAGTCACGATACCTCTTAGAGCAATATCGCAAAAATCAAATTATAGCTAGCTACATTGCAATAAAGATAGCCACTATCGTAAAACTTTATACCGCAAAACAAAATATACAGAAGACTTATTCCATACACACACAAAAGCAACAAAAATTACAAGTTTCAATTTGATAGGCCAAGAGGAAGCTACACAAAACTAGCTTGCAAGAATACTACTTACTAGTGAAAAGAAATAAAATCATATAAAAACAAAACACAATCTACAAATTACGCAATCTTAGTACCGCAAGCACAATTCAAGGACGCGTCCTACGTCGCGTTGTAACAACTAGGGAAGCACCAAATTCTAAATTCCCTTTTATTAGCAGAGGACCTTCTCTGTCTCTTTATACAATGGTAATAAGACGACGGTATCGTGTATCCAGGTCCATGCAAGTACCCAGCGCCGGACACCGGTTCCCTCGGGACCATGCCCCGGGTAAGGAGCGGTTTTCCACGGGAATAATAATGCAGAAGCTTCTGCTAGACAAGATCGATAAAATGTTATTCCTTTTATGTTACGTTGTATTAACTGTTTTGCTGAATGGATGAGAGGCGATTAGGCTTTTGGTGTAAGTTAAATCTATAAAAAGACAAAGATGAATCGATAGTTAATTTAGAGAAAATGAATCTATAGAAGTAGTAATCAGAAATAATTTCTATGAATGAAGATGGTGGTGGTCGTAATTTTAGGCATAATGACTTCAAGTCTATCATCTTTCCGATCATAAAAAATATCAAATCTTTATGGCCATCACACGCATCCACAATTATTCAGTAGGTACCTAAGTGGACATGCAATTAAATCGCAGCTTCAATAAGATCTGTCTACCTATATCTATCATTTCCTAAAAATACATTCTCTGAAGGCAGTTTCTGCCAGCAGCTAACAAATATATTTACTAACATGATACAAAACGTAAATTAGCATGGCTATCATAGCAAGCACACAGGTATCATTCATTCATCTCTCACTTCAGGGACTAAACGAGTCTATTCCCGAAGCCTACTTATTACACTGCCGTCATTCATTCGAAATGATAGATCCCTATCACGTTAACAACCAATCCGCCAAGATTTAGCAGTTCGTACGACAGTGCCCAGAACTTTAGTACGACGGTTTTCAACTACGAATCAACGGTACCTAACTACGGCTAAACTTAGCCCAAAAGTAATCTTCCTAGGAATATAAACGGGTCTTGTCCAATCGAAAACTTAATCTAAAATGCTCAGAGATTTAAGAAATGTACGATATTATCCGGCCCCGAGTATTATTTTATTGAGAAAATTATATCGTAAGTTAGACCATACATAACCTCTCTGTCTTCTCTTTTCTGTCTCCAGAGAATTATTATTCCCCTGGTGGGGTCTGCTTTCCTTATTTGCTCCTTCCACTTCGTTCGGCCTAATGTTTTATCTTCGCAACTACAATTTATGAAAACTATTTTGATAAATCGCTCTGAAGTATTAAGAAATAATGGTTTCATCAAAACATCTGAGATACGAGAATCAAGCAAATCAACTTAACATTACTCACAACATTTAAAGAAAACACGATACTCAGGTAAATCAAATAACTAACGTATAAGGAAAATCAAAGGAATTTATGATTCTACATTTGCTTCATGAAATAGGCTTGAATACAAATCAAATACCAAGAAACAGTTCTCGTCCAATCGCTACACAGCGTGTCGGAGTGTCAAGCTGTCTCAAGCATGAACAATTTTAAAATCGAACCTTAACATATTTTTATTCTAGAATCGAACACAGTAAAGACTGTTGGGTGCACATTATTGGAGCGAGTACAGTTGGGAATCGTTTAGCAGTCGTTAAGTGGAAGTCAGGTTCAGTGGTCGTAAACGCTTGGGCTGTAAAAGGGAGGGAGCCTTGCCGTCAGAACATAACTGTCTAACTTCATTACTGACGCACTACTCGACGGGGAAGACGTTTACGCTCCTCTTTTAAATTGTTCTGAATTCAAACATCAAAGCTTATGTTGTTTAATTCATGACCCGAATAATTTTAAAGAAAATTGAAATGTGGAGCTCGGGTTGTTTATTTTAAAAGGAAGCTTTATTATATTCTGTATTTTATAAAAAAAATAAACGTTGAAAACAGTTTCTTTTTCAAATGAATTTCGTGAAACGAAAAGAAACATAACATCTTGAAAAGTAAATACGTTTTCAACATAACATACCTAAGTTATTTTTATAAGTTTATTAAAACGATAATTTGAAAGGAATTACAATGTTCCATAATTATAATTACCGATAGGGACCGTCCACCTGGCATCTCCATCATGCAGATAGTCATCGCTAAGCAAACTCCGCCATTACAGGCTACAGGCGGTCAGTAGGACGTTTTTATCGAGGGGCGTTTGTGTGCGGCTCACGGCCCGGATATAAATCCGAACGGGACGTGCCTCACCACACGAAAAATTAACTCCGACCAATGTCCCGTTTTTATAGCGGGCCAATAATGCAGTTTAGTGTTCATTCCTCTTTGAGCGTGCGAACACTTGTAGTATTCCGACTAACTTCGATGGAGTTCATAACTCTTTGGGTTTTTTTTTCTATACGGTTTTATGACTGTTATTCTCTTACGACTTTTCTATAGAGCGGTTTTATAGAAGGCTTTTACAGCAATGTTTTTTTGGTCAGCAGTGCGTTGATATAGAACAGTTTTTTCTATGAACACCTCTGTTAACACAGAACAGTGAACTGATTGCTTGAAAGTGCAGAAACGTGTGATTAATTGAGTGCTTACTGTCAACTGTTTCAACTAGATGGACACTAGAAAATAATTAGAAGTTTATTGTGAAATCAACAAGGAATTATACAGTTTCCAAATTAGTAGGAATCATACATATACGTTATTCTCACGGTCTAAGGTGATCCTAGAGGCAATTTCAGTTCTGTTTACTGAGCTCAGACCGTGAGATAATGTTTGTATGTGAGTTAGGCAAGTGCTAACAATCGGAAGCCTTGCATATCTAACCTCGCTACCAGACATGGTTTTCTATACATTTCCGAGAACAAATGAATAATAGAAGTAATCATAAGAATGCTTATTGTGCACCATTGTATACCTCAGTGGTTTTTAAATTAGATACAATAGTTTTTAGATCTCCTTCGACCAATTTAAATTCCTGTTCTTAATTTTCATTTTGTTAATTATAAATCGTGATTAATGATAGTAAAGCAATGATATCTCGTCTCTTTCTTTAGATATTTTGACCGAAGAATAAACTAAAAAGGCTTAAGAGAACAACACCTATACAACATCATACTGCAATCACAATTATCGACCAATAGCGAAAATGGACCTATGTCTTAAAATAACTGACATGACAATTTTCTAAATGTTTAAAACTCTATTCAGTCCCAAACCTTCGGAGCACCACAATATATTTTAATAAAAAGCCGCTAGACTATGGCATCTCCGGTACTCCACAGTATGACTTATGACATCTTTAATTAGTACCGAAGAATGGCGAGCGCCGCTCGGTTTCCTATCCCTCGCATGTTAGTCCGCTTCATTAAACTAATGAATGCCTATTTATGAAGGAAATTATTTTAATTCTACAATAATAAAAAATATCTCCCTGCAGGGCAAAGACAAGACCGCATTTCATAGAGAACGAGTATTTGTAAACACCACTCGTCCAATTTTCCACACGATGTTTTCCTTCATCGAAAGTCAGAGATGTTTAAGATCAACGAAACAGTAGGTATATTTATGACTTGAAATAATTCTCATTTGTATCAAGTACCAGGTATGAAATCAGCAACATGGTTCCGTATATCGATAAGCTTCGTTATTAAAATCAAGTATTAAGGAGACTAGGCAAAATTGGTCTAGGGACCAGTAGAAATACGGTTTGGCTATTTGTGTAGGGATACCTCATCTTAACCCTTGTGCAAAAGGGCACCAAAATCTGACCTGGTAATTTTGAGAAAAATACAATTTTATAATATTCAGATTGGATATTCGGAAGGATAGTAAGGTCAAATACTTTAATGGTTATAGTTACAGCAAAACATTCTTAGGAGACTGTCATTAGCTTTATAAAATATTTTGACCTGCATTAGCAGATTTTGAACAAAATATACCAGAAAATGGTCAACTTACTCAAAAACATTTTTTGTGGTCAATCGATATTGTTTCTTAAAAGGATCAAATAACTCTAAGGGACCAACTGAGCTTAGAGTACTAGAAATGTCACAAATGGCAAAAAACTTTTCCCAATAACAGTTCGTAGTCACAACGTATACATATGACAGAAAAGATTTCATTGACAAAGTATTGTGAAGTTTAAAATAAAAACCAATCTCTACTCAGTCAGATTTTTTTGAGATTCTAACTTCTTTTTGAACCTTTATAAATTTATTCAGAAATGTATGAGGACTGTTTTTTTATTTGTGAGTTTCCTAGTACTCTAACCTCAGTTGGTCGACAAGAGTCTTTTAATGCTTATCCGAGACTGCATCGCTTGGCCATTTGGCACCATAAAAATAAAACGTAAGAATTGTAATTTTTTTAGCTCACTGTACGCACGGCTACATATCAAGCTATACATTTCCAGTATAAGCTGATCTCGCATTGTATAGGATGCCCGAACAAAGAGAGTTCAGCTTAAAAAAATCAGTGAATTCAGTTAGTAATTACTCAAAAAGTTAAGGACAGTTTCCTAAGCACGTTTTCCTGTAGTTACAACGGTTAAGGTAACCTGCCCTTGGAAATCCTGTAAACTCTAAAATTGTTTTTTTCTCAAAATTGTCGGGTCAGATTTTGATGCCCCTTTGCACAAGGGTATAGATGAGGTACCTCTACACAAATATCTAAACCGTATCGCTATTGGTCCATAGACAACTTCCCAAGCAAATTCGCCCAGTCTCCTTGCACTTTGAAATAACTTGACGTTCCACATAATTATTACTATACCAGTCAATAGGGTTAATGTCGCACTGTGGGATTATGAGAATTTCATGTCAATGATATTTAATTTTGATTCCATGTCTTTACTCGTTGTGATTGTATTGTATCTATTGTCAGCTTAGGAATTTTGATTTAACTCATATCTGTCTTTAAATTATTTGATTGATATCTGCCAAGGTCTAGATAGTACATACTAATTCCATGGCCAAGGTAGTATTTGACAATAACGTTATTGACACTAAATAATTCATTTCCTGAAGATTTTCAATGGAGTAATGTTCCTACGGATACACGATAACTGATAACATTTATGGCAACCATGTATTGTAATAAGGTGGAATACTCGTACGTACGTCAAATGCGCTCACACTGAGGCCCGTGTGAAGTTTCACATATGAAAATCTTCTGGAATTCTTTCAGTAGGCCCTATTTGTATTGCAATGAAACAGAGTAGGAATCAGTTCAAGAAACAATTAAAATATTGTCAAAATCATAAGTCACAAATACGTATTGATTTGATAGTCAGGAGCCACAAACAGAAGGATTTTAAAAGTTTCTGGAATAGGATGAATCCTAGAACGGGCTTGCCCGTGAGTGTTGATGGTGTGACGGATGTGGGACGCATAGCATTTTTTTTTTTTGTACTGCTAAGTAGGTGAAGAAAGTGGTAGGAAGTTTGTCGAGAGAGAAGTCGCCGGGTCACGATGGGCTTGGTGTCGAGTATCTATTACATGCGGGACCTCACATTTACCGGGTCCTAGCAATGTTGTATGCGTTCTGTATCCGTCATACCTATCTACCTTATAGAATAGCTTATGGAAAGCGTGATGGTGCCTGTGAATAAAGATAAATCAGGCGACATAGTGGACAAAAACAACTACAGGCCCATCTCTTTGGCCGCTATAATTGGAAAGGTATTTGATGGTCTGCTTGAGCGCCAGCTTGCAGGTGATTATTTAAAGTTGAGTGATGCTCAGTTTGGTTTTAGGAAGACGCTATCAACTGTGACCGCTATCTTGGCGCTTAAGCAGACGGTCAGGTATTACACAGATAGGGAAACGCCAGTATACGCTACTTTTCGCGCCCTCTTCAAGGCTTCTGTCTTGGTTTGTTACGACAAGCTTTGGTCGAAGCTTAAACTTCTAGAGGTACCCGAGGAGCTCATTAATATACTGAAGTTTTGGTATAGCTCACAGACTAACACTGTTAGATGGGCGGGTGCTCACTTTGATATGTACGTCCTGGAGTGTGGTGTTAGACAGGGTGGACTAACGTCCCCGGCCCTGTTTAATGTTTACATGAACCAATTGATTGGTGAGCTCAGCGAGACCAACGTCGGTTGCTCGATTGATGGCACTATGGTAAATAATCTCAACTACGCAGACGACATGGTCTTACTGAGTCCATCAATCACCGCACTCAGAAAGTTGTTGGCTGTCTGTGAGTACTATGCTGCGTCACATGCACTCACATATAATGTCAAGAAAAGTGAGCTTTTATTTTCAAATCTAAGTCTAGCTCGTTGGATAATATTCCTCCAGTGACTTTAGGCAGAATGCCCTTACAGAGAGTCACACAGTTTAAATACCTGGCATGTAGTCACGGAGAACTTATCTGACGGCGCTGATATAGGGAGGGAGCGGAGGGCGTTGGCGGTTCGATGTAATATGGTAGCCCACAGGTTTGTGCATTGTAGTAAGGATGTTAAAGTCGCGCTTTTGAAGGCATACTGGCAAACCTTCTACACGTGCAGCTTGTCGGTGAAATTTACGCAGAGAACCTACAACGTCCTTCGCGTACGTTCGCGTACGTTCTGCAGCGCTTCGCAGATGTTCGCGGAAGCCCGTGTTGACGATTTTCATGGTTGTATGAGAAAGAGAACAGCGTCAATAACGGGTAGGTTGCGCGGAAGCTTCAACAGCATCCTAAAAACTTTATTAAACAAAGTGGATAGCTCCTTTATAAGGCACTGGGTACGGAGGCACGTGCCAACGTGTGATGGGTCACGTCATTCTTAGTTGTTTTAGTTTGTAAAAGTTTACTAACATAGTTTTAAGTCATTGTTACTAATACTATATGGATTGTGAGTAATTGTAGTCCTTAGTAAAGAATATATTTATATAGGTATTTGGTATGTAGAATCTTCCTAACCTTAAATACAATGCAAAATTGATCAAGACAACACCGACACCTACTCGCAGAACGAACGAAGAACCACCAACCGTTGCTCAAAATGACATAAGACTAGCTCACAACCCAATTGTACCACGGGCCGTATAGCCGGCAGGTAAACGGGAATACTGCCGCGATCCCTAACACACGCGGTGCGCCACAAACCGGGTAACAGGGAAATTAGCGTGCCGTCCGGACATACTGACGACTCGCGAACCGGATCCGATTTTTTGTTGTTTCCTTTTTAGCAGTGAGACTGGTTATGGTATCTTTAATGTGTTGTTCAACTGTTTGTTTTATGGGCTGTGACTTGTGAATGACTTGAGATCGTTTTGAGGGCTACAAATATTCAATTTTCATATATCCGTTTTGGGGTGGTTGGTTGGGTAATTTAACCAACTTGGGCATACAATACATGAGAATTACCCAAAGTCCAACTACCAAGCACAATAACTCACACAAACAGTCATACACACAAAATACAACACACTCACACATACACACTAAACACAACACACTCACAATACACACGTAACACAACACACGCACACTCAACGTGCAGTATGCATAAATTGTTAATGTTCGTCAAACGGATGAAGACACCGGCTGCTGTATCGCAGGCAACACCGAGCTCAGGAGTCAGGGCGTCAATTGAAAATTAAACACCTGCTTCATGTCAATAAACCATTTTATTATTAATTTAAACCTTAATTTAACTTGCAGCTATAAATTTGGAGCTAGAAAATCTGGAGTGTCGATACATGGGCCTTATGATTGTTGCAAAGATCCAGACGACTTACTTAACACTTTTACGACTTTGACCTTGCTAAGTAAATTGAGACGTTTGGTAAATCAACAACACCAAATGATTAAATAGCAAGCTAAGAAACAACTTTTACAAGAAATAAGCATAAACAATATAAAGACTATAATTACTAGCTTCAACCCAGCTGGTTAGCAACAAGTCTAGTCTATATTGTATTTATAAATTCCACTTATTAAACCTAAGCTGTAATTAACAAGACGCTATGTAAAGTCAAGTTCGCGCCAATCCTTGGAATTATCGTTTGAATCAATAGAATTCACACTGAGAGAACTAGTCTTAAAGCAATTTTATATACATAAACCTTCTACCATGTCTAGTAAGCACTTATTGATATATGTATATAGGAACAGAAAACCTCAAACGGCGAAAGTATATCAACCTTATTGGGAGCTATATGTTTGAGCCGTTTGGTGTTGAAACACTAGGGACTTGGGTTCACAGTGCTCATCAAATATTTGGGGACATCGCCAAGCGGTTGGTCGACTCTTCACGCGACCAGAGGGCTGGCCTATTTTTGCCCAAAGAATCAGCATTGCCATCCAACGTGGCAATGCTGCCAGTCTTTTGGGCACTTATCCCATTGACAGCGATGCGGACGAATTTTTTGATGCCCTATGAGCTCTTCACTTTAATTGCTTTTTATTATTTTTTACTATACACTTGTAAATAGTAGGTATATATATTTTAGTTTTAGCTTGTATATTGTAATCTACATTAAATATAAAGTTTACAATATAAATAAAGAGAATGTATAAGTAGACATGAAATATATTTTGTTTAGTAAAATAATTCCGGAAGGTCATGCTCATGTTGAAATTATTAATCTTTCTAACCGGAGTCTATAATGATGTGTTTAATGTCTTCACCTCCATCACCTAAAGAATAAAAACCATGTTATCAGAAAAAATTGTAATACAGATGACTTACAATTAGAGATACAATATCTAGCATTGGACTGCTATAAGTGGACGACAAAGACACGATGTTCCCAAAAGCAAAATACTATTGTAATAGGGGATTTAATACGGGTATATTTTTTCCCAAGACCAAATCGTTTTCAGAACTAGTGGCGGTTGTAACCGCAAAAAGTAAATACAGCACACCATTACCCAGGCCGTGAGTAGCTGCTACATAACTAAGTTCATTTTATATTTAACATTACACAGTCAAGTCAGTGCACGTACACGTCGGTTCAAATAAAGTGCACCGTTTGTTTACTCGGGAAGATTATTTCCTTGCGCACACCGTATCGTCTTACCACGACACACGTAGTTTGAACCCCAGTAGAATTACCTACTTGTTCCGCTTTCATTTTACTTTCTTGTGTGACGCAGTGCACTGGTGGATGGTCAACTGAATCTGCAGTTGGCTTGGAGACTTGATCATTGGTTACTGAAACAAAATTTACTTACATACATACATAAACTCACGCCTTCTTCCCACGGGTGTAGGCAGAAACTATAGAACGCCCTGCTACGATCCATACATACTCATTTTGCCTCGTTTACATTCATACAACCGGCGTTGTGAGTACTACGCAACTGACCTTTATGAAAAACATCACCAATAAAGTCACTATATGTCCTCCTAGGGCGTCCCCTCCCGGCGTTTCCACTCACATCTCTTTGTAAATACCTTTTTACTAAACAAAATTTACTTAACTTTGATTAACTATTCAGAACCGAACACGTTCACATTATCTATATCATATGAAATCAGGGGGAAAAATATTGTTGTTTACTTAAGTAACGTAAGTATAACAACATTTCCACAAATTTATAAAAAGTAAGGCACTCTATATCCTTAATCTTTTAAAACTTTCCTTTCCAAGCTCGATCCTATCAAAGCTCACCATAATCCATTTACCTACGAACACCAATAAGTATCTTACAAATAGATACCGCTAAGGAACGGCCGGCGTCTAACTGGCAGTAAGCCAGCCACCGTAAGAACATCGGCGTGGCTGCGTGGCTAGCACAACGGGGGTGCCATATGTGATATCATTGAGTTGCCCCACAAGCGCGCTGGTCGGATTCCCACACTATTTTGTTTGCACCGACGTCTCACTGCACCTTCTGTTTACTACTTTAATTGCTTTAGCCATTAATCCCCGTCGTTTGGGCCACGTTCAGGCACGGAATGTAGGTAATACGCGATAACATGGAAAATATAACGACTATAAATCATTGGCCCGGTCATAAGCGCTTCGTTAAGCGTTGGTAAGGCGGGTTTTCGTAATTTTAAAGGGGAAACTTACCGTGTTGGGTTAAACTAACAAGTCATTACATGTTTGTTCTAAAATAACGATCATTAACGCGTCTGCCTGTTCATACTTTCAGTCAAATATTGAAAAGCATTGAAGGAAAAATCGCAGACCTTTTACTCTTTTTATTAAACTTTCTGTATTAGTCACTATGCATGATAATATAAACCTTCCATCCAGTCAGTGATGACACAAAGAATCGAACTGACCTAGATTTGGACTTAGATTATGGAAATTATGAAGTGCAACAACTACTTATCATAGCACTCGACAGAGCAGAAAGTATTGCAGACAGATAACTGCCTTGAGACGACAGACGAAGCGACGACCTAACAACGTATTTTATTATTATTTTCCTTCAATAATTGCACTTCTTAAATGCTACACGTTATTCCACCAAATGTCAACATTAAATGAGCGAAAAGAAAGAATATTTTTCATATTGCTACATCGTAGATCATTATTGTCTCCCTTGTATGTAATTTTCCGTTTCCTCTTTCCAAGCATATCCCGACCTGACGAGGCCGTCTTTACTCCGTGGTTACAAAGATTTTTACGAAATTACGTTGATAATAGACGGATAAAGGAATTCTAGAATTGAGTTGTCACGTATCTTATACTTAGGGCCCATTGTTTGATACATAGTTAAACATGACCAATAGTAAATTTAACAATTAGTCACTTGACAATAGTTAAAGTTTAACTACTCTGTCTACGCATGGTTAACTTTTAAAGCAAATTGTTTTTTTTTTTTTTTATCTATAGTTAGCTTAACCATTTATCAAACAACATACTTATGTAATTTTTAACAAATTGTTAGTGTAACTAACGCATTTTAACTATTAGTATGTTTGACTACTGATCAAACAACGGGCCCTAAATCATGGTGTGTATAGAGTAGGTACCTTTTGCTTTGCAGTCACGCATAAACAGCATTCCCTTAGTCCGTCCCTGTTGAAATGGTCAGCTGTCGCATTCACAGAGTGTTTTTGCACCTTCGGACATACCCCTGCTTGCCTCTTTACTACCCCTGCTTGCCCCTGCGCTGCCCCTGGTTGCCCTGCCTTGCCCCTCGCATCGCTAAATTGTTTTCTTGCGGCATTTCGGTATTGCACCATTTGCGCTAACGACTATTGGAACGCCTGAAATGCGGCTGTGTTACGAACGAGATTTTTAACGTGGAAAAGATGGTTCAGTGCTTTTAAATTAAGTTTTTACACTTTCTTACAATAACTATGTATGGTGCAGTTAGAGGGGTCGAAACTTCCAAAGTAAAAGAGGGATCACTAAAAGTAAGAAAGAATCCTGAATGAAAAAATGGGAAACAATATCCTGTACTGGGATAATAACGAAATTCTCGACTAAAAGTCATTTCTCACGAGTGTGTCTGTTTTGTTCTAATTATTTCAAGGAAATACCAACATAATAAGATAATGATGAGATAAATCCACCGCAGCAGCGATTAGCCAAAAACTTCAAAAACCCTTACTGGCTCTAAAATGTTCAAAAAGTAACGAGTGGATTTACAAATTGCCATTACCTCTTATGTTGGACAGTGAGGATGACAAACCAATGTAAATAACCTAATTACACTGACACAGTATCACAAAAAGACGGTATTTAAAACTAGAACACAAATTCAGAATATAGGGGACGATTACGAGATCCATAGAAATATTTTCGTAGCGCCACAACGCGGTGCAATTAAAGTTTTTGCGCTCCACGGGCAAGTGCATCCGTGGCACGTCCTGGAGTTATGAGACGCTCGTGACTCCCAACCACACTGTACAGCCAAACAAAGAGATTGGTATACAGGTAGCTACAATGATATTTACAACATCAATGGTACGCATGTTTCGGCGCGTGGCCAAAATTGGAACATTCAGAACTACCGCCGCGCCGCCGTGCCGCTATCTAGTTTTTTAACAATTGAATAAAAATGATTACCAACAACGCTTCCCTGTCAATGTCATTCAAGAGCCAAAAGATCTAACTTGTAACTGCCTTTAAACAATGTTGTAAGTGTGCTGAGTAGCCAAGTGTTTGACATCACTCTTTAAGTCAAGTGTTTCTTTACAGTCTTTCTAATCGGCCTCATATTGTGCACAGTGAAAAATATGTTGTCAGAGTAATGGAAAGATAGATGTTTTTACTTGTATACCTACTAAACTCTTTGGTTTACTGTACGCTGCACCGTACACCGCCACATCTCGAAACACGCTCTTCACTATTTACTTCCTGAAACTCATTTCATATTTCGAGTTATTACTGGCCAACTGACGCCAATAAATATTCTCTATCGATTTCTCTATCTATTTAACCTGACACCGACTGATTTGGTTCCTATTCATTGCGTTTTACGGCCCAAAAATTTTGATTAGGTACACTTATCTTTGCCTAAGTAATTCCCTTCTTTCTTAGTAATTACACGTCTTCTTTTTCGTGTAAATTTTCTATTCCTCCTTTACTTGTATTATCCACTTACTTCACTTCAATTATAGCGTGTATAGTGTCATTACTGATTCCAACAATTTTAGTCGAAATCGTAACATTCATTTTCAAAAATAAAATGAGCAACAACTTTGACTAATTATTACGCTTGAATGAGACTTGGCGAGGAAGCAATAAAATGTTATAAATTCGGCTCAGTAAATAATATGAAGGAAAAGAGGAAGATGTCAAATATAATAAAAAGCGCTTTATTTCACGAACCTATAAGTACCGTCGAACAAAAAGCGGATGAATCTAGGCAAAGAGAGAGGTTTTTATTTGAGAAACTTAAATTGAACTAGGGAGGGGACATGCAGTCATCGGTCTCGTTTATTTGGCCAGCATTTAAGAAGACTCGAAACGTAAGAATTTTTCATAAGTGTCTGGCTAATTAGTGTTGGCACAAATCTTCAAACTCGAAACTTTTAATGACGACGAATGAAAGTTTACACGCTCCTTAAGTTCTACCACTCGGCGCGCACGAATTTTCTTGGCCTCATTAAGAAGTTGCTGTTCAATTTTAAGCAAAGTTGTTGCCATTATTGATAACGATATGTAGCGTTGTGTTCGTTAAAAATTACACGATTCCTCATCCCATTAGTAGATAATAATATTCGTGTATGTTTGAGAATTTCCTCCTTCTTGCCGTGTATCTAATAACATGGGGCAATGGAGTCATATCAACATCTAAAATAAAAAATATAATAATAATAAAAACGTTTAATTGTCACTATAAGAAATACATAAAAATATGACAGACACTCAAAGTCAGCATCTTACAAGTTAAATGTATTACAAAGAATTGATCCTAACTCCCAAACTAGAAAAAAAATAAAATCGGATTTACATCTATTTGAGACAGCTGATGCTTTCGCGTGCTTTGTGAAAATGGGCTTTATGTGATGGAGATTATTTTCGGTCTTTTATAGAAATAGGACAATCTTGATTAAATATGGAAAGGTATCGCGCATTATCTTCACAGAAAATAGAAAGATATTCTACACGGGTAAAACCTTAATGGTCAAAAATAAATAAAATGAAAGAAGTATGGATGTCTACCGTCCGTTCATAATCGTCTTGTCCTTGATCTTTCTCGGCCTTTTGCTCAATTCAACTTTTTTTACCACACCCACACATTGGAAATCCCGATCCGATATCCCGACTTTTAATTTCCCGATTTCCGTAAGCTTTTCATTTTCTTAATCTTAAAGAAATATCCTCCAAAACCGGCAGATCAAAGATAAGACCATCTCATCTCACTGTATCATCTCAGATTACAAATCTATCACTACCCACACTCTTGTAAATGGGGCAATAACGTGTGAAAATATCCCGCGGCACCTCGTGTCAATATCGCGCGATCAAATTCCATTAAGGCGTGCGATCTTCGCCTGAGAACTCTATAAAACCCAGCAGAATAGCCCCCCATCTCGACTGATTCACGGCCAGTGGAGAACAGCTAATAGGAGCGAATAACTACGTGTTTTGCAGCTTAGAAACCTGTTTTACATCAACATTTTTACGCTTAGAACTCTGGTATGTTTTCTTATTTACTTAGCTGATTTTGAACTTAGGAATAAATTAAACGTCTTAAAAGGACTTGGAATTCTAATTTACTTCACATAAGTGTAAAGGACGCGCTTTAGTTAATAGTAGGATTACATGTTGTAGCACTGAAATAAATGCTGACAAGTAAATACTAATGTTTCTCGTCCTCAGTGAACAACGTGATCGTATTGTGAAAACCAACAATTAAATCGTATCTATATTTTGGCTTCTGAATAAAAATTGTGCCGTTATTTAAAGTTTTATATAAAATCAGTCATAAATATTTCTTTAATTTTAATTAACTTTTGTTTGACAACGTAACGTAAATTACGGTATCAAGCGACTACGAGTATTTACGAAGCGTACAAATAATGTGATTTCCCGTGAAATATATCCTCCGGTAGGTAGCAATTTATCAATCCATTAAGCTTTATTGAAGCGCGACTCGAATTACATGTAATTGATAATATTTTGATAATACTAGATTGGCGCACAATCACATACGGATTTTATCCCATGGGGAGGTGGTCGAAATTAAAATACTGGCAGGCAATATAGTCCGATGGTAATATTTTTATTAGTGTTTTAAGTACATCAATAACTAAAAAACTCTCGAAAACCAATTCAAGATTTACAATACTAAAAAACGCCTAAAATATATCGTACCTCACGAAGAAGAAATATAATTTATGCGCTATTAACCTCATTCAAGTAAATCATACAACATATTCGGGATGAAAACGCGAAAATAACACGTAAAAAAATGTATAAACTTTCCACATTCCGCATCATATCTCACGATATAACGACAATGTGTTTACGGCCCATAAATTTTCTAATAAACCGTAAAATGTCATTGTTTTATTTGTCTCTTTTTGACACTAGGCAGGATAAAATATAGAAAAGAAATGTCGTCCCAGATACAAAGTTTAATCGGCATTATTCGACAAAAAAGTACCAGCTATTTTGCGTAATTACGTAACAAAAACTTGTAAAGCAACAGTAGTGGCAACGATGACGTAATAAGGTCCTAGATGGCACGCAAATTGAACGTTAAAGTTTCGCGGTGCGGCAATAGAAAACGTCAGGCAACTCGCAGAAAGGCTATTAATTATGAGAAAGGAAATTGAAACCCCAGTGGAAATGGAAAAGTAATAAAATGCAACAGCGATTGCAAGATGAGTGCTGGTGCCGCCTGCTTGCGCCGCCCGAGCCCGGTTCAAACTAGGGCAATCTCGCCGCTCTGCCTTTACATTTTATAAGTACTTAGTTAGCTATCATTTAACTGGGACCCGCCTGTGGTTTTGTTAGTCTTTGCAAATAATAATTTATGCATGTAAAACGGAACTCCCGGCAATATAAAACCAGTATTTTCGGCTTAAGCTCTGTCGTTTAAGCGGACGGCTTATTTCAACAGTTTAACAAATTCATATATACTTAGGGAATAACACAATTTCTATGAAACCATAAGGTAGTTGACACCCAAGAACTATACAAACAAATATTTAGGGTAAACAATAGACACGAAAATCAGAATACACAATGCAAAATTAAATCGCGCGGCAGGTGCGAATAGTCGCAAAAAACAGAGCTGAATTTATGTATTGTTTACCGCTATAGCTATCAGTGAATTGGTTTAGAATTTTTGCAAACAATGGCGTACAAAACAAATGAACAACGGCACAGACGATGCGTCGGCGAAATGTTCAATGGGAGCCTAGAAGCCATTTATTCGTACGTACGATGGCGTTTCATTAGCAATTTGTTATCGTCTACCTTCACGGCGGGTCTCATGCGGCTACTGCCCTTTGAACTACGATCTGTGCTTCTATACTTGTACCTATTAATGTACTTAAGTAAGGTGTGTTATATTTTGTGAAAGGGATGGTTAGTTAACAGTATCTGATTGTTGTGGTCTCTAATCGGTTTTTTATGTATAACACATTTCAGCGATTCAGCCATTGGTGTAAACTATAAAATAAAAGAAGGACCAAAATTGTGCAAACGGTCTAAGAGCGAGATAAAGGAGGACAGTCATGATACAAATAAGCAATAAACATGCACACAATATCCATACATAACAAGGAAGATAACGCTGAACATGTTATAAACTATTGGTATCCGATTTTCCCAAAAAAACTATATTTCGGAAAGAAATCTTATAATATCCAACGGCTGACACTATGTAGATCCCCTAATTTCGGGCGTGACAAAAAGGCGCTAAATTTCCAAGTTCATGACCCAATTTATCGCATATTTCATTACCAAGCAAAAAATAGATACCCACGGTACAAAGAAGAATATTTGTAAAAATGTTGTTTTTACGAGCGTGATTCAGGGTGGAGCTGAAGCCTGAAATACACATTATGTACGGTATAAACGATTCAGCGATGTAGCAAATACGAAAAACGTTACGTGACATATTATTGTAACTTTACTGGGCTTTGATTCTAAAAGAACCATCAGCCATGACATTTTTAACTTTGCGCTACTAGTTAGTGAAGTACCTACCGGGTTCCCAATTAATTCTGAATTTATACAATACTAGCTGACCCGACAGACGTTGTCCTATCAAAATTTCAATATGGTCTTAAGTTCATACCAAAATCCCATAGAAAAAAGGCCCTTTTGGTTTCTCCGAAATTTTCCAATTTTCCGGGCAACTTTTCCATTTTTTCTTTCCATATAAACCTAATTCGGACTATTACAATCGTTTTAAAACAAAAAATAGCCAAACCGGTCCAGCCGTTCTCAAGTGATGCGCTTACCAACGAACTTTTTTTGTTGTCGGCTGCTTAACCGGACATGCCTGTGGTTGCCCTAATAAATTAAGGCCCCAGCCAGGGCTTAAAAGACTTACAAACTAGGCGACAACACGCTAAGGGCACCCCCTGCGTGGTATGAGCCTCGGCTTAGGGCGTCGCTGGGAGAGGGCAGCAAGGGACAGGCTGGATCGGAATTACTTACCAACGAACAGCATTTCATTTTTATTTATACAGGGTGGCAGGGACATCGACGTGCAAACTGTAACCATACATTCAGCACATGATTAGACTAGACCCCTAGCATAGAAATTTTGCGTCGGTTATCAAAAAACAAACCAGCTGTTTCATTTAAAAAATGCTTTACCTACGCGGTCAAAATGTATGGAATAGCTATTTTTTTTTTTTATAACCGACCGATAAATATTTCACAACGCACGGGGTTTCAGAATCATGGAAACAGGTTGTGCGTTGATGTCCCTGCCACCCTTTGTATACTTAAAATGTTATGGCTTTTTGTACAGTAATAAACAATTATATTTTCAACCCACACCAGAGTAAACTATCAGATTCATACTTCGATAGCGTGGAGCGATTATTGAAAAGGAAAGAAAAACGTTAACAAATCGCAACGTCCTTCAAAGATAATGGCGTCAAACGAGCAAAATTTTACAAATATAAAGCTCTTGTGAGGATTACGTAAAAGCGTTGTTAAAATTACATCACGTTTCATATTAAATTACAGAACAGAACAGAATCGGCTAACAAAGCGACAAGACCGCTCTCTAAGGACGAGACGACAATTTTCTAGGACAACACTGCATTTTATTATTTGCTTATTTTATTAAAATGTTCGTCAAGATAGTAAATGTTTTAGTATCGTCCTTGTCAAGTTGTCTGTTTCAGATTTCACGCCTTGGTTAGATGCAAACTCGGGTTTCAATTTTGCCTTTTATTTCCTAGAGGTAGGTATTGCGTGATATATGTTTATATTGGGCTCAGACTGGTTGTTCTTCTGAATCATAATTATGATTATCATAACAACCAACTGTAGGGTTATTTGCTGGTTTATCTCTATCTGCTACTTAGAGATCGGGGGCATTATGTCTAGAAAAGACTTTAGTCGGCCTAGGCCTTGCGTAGATGTACACGGCATGTGTCAAACTCAACCAAAGCCTTCAACGAGAAGCAGCATTTAAATTCAACTCTTACAAAACAGATGCCTAATGCTGAAATCGATACAAAGTCGACACGTGTGCATAAATCGTTCTCCGTGTATCCAGCATCAATGTTCATGTTTTTCAAATTTATACGGACACTCCGCATAAAGGTTCAATTAGCTCCCGGAACCATTTAATCCGGATTTGCTTACCAACCAAAGGGACATCGCCAACGTTTATTTCAGGATTTACAGCTAAAGTGTTGCTTTACGCCAAAGCTTTAGTAACGAGGACACGTTCGATAGGTATATTTTTGTTAAAAATGTAGCTGAATTTTTGGTATTGGAAAACGTTGAGTGATGAAAGCGCTTTTTTATCGTTTCTACAGTGTGGTAAGTTATAAAATGTTTTGCATATTAGTTGTCACATACTGACATAAATTACATGCCCTAGCATTGTCCTTCACACGTTGTACCTACGAGAATAGCTCATGTCCTGATGATACGTCGTGTTCATAAACAAGGGCATCCGGTTAGATTGGTCTTGATCAGTGGCTACGTTATAAAAAACGAGTGCGGTCGGGGGACCCCCGTCAGGAACCTTACGCGGTACTCGCACGCACACACACTCGTATATAGTAGAAAGAGACAGAGAGAAAGTGTGAATTTAATACGCGTTTTTAATAAAGAGCCATCTAGTATAAGTCTTTAGAAGCTCTCATTAAGTTTTCGCCATCTTGGATTTTCATTTTGACCTCACTATTGGCTTCAGCACCCTCGAAAATCATGAAAACGACCCCTAAGATGAAACATTTGAAAATTTTCGCAGTCGCCATCTTGTATTTTATTATTTTAACCTCATTATCGGCTTTAGCACCCTCGAAAACCATGTACTTCGCATTTCCAGGTCGCACTGAGGGGGCATAACGCTTTTTAAAACCGCAAGCCGCGTTAAAATACTTCGCTCTAATAAAACAAGGAAGGATCATAACACCTAAAGAACTTAGTTCCTTTAACCAAGAACACATTTGCTAGGAAAGGCACCATAAATACTGATGTGTGAAATAGCATGTTCGTTCATCTCATCTCCTGGAGTAGTTTCTAGTCATCGTTTACGACTCTCTCGTGAAGAGACATCTCGAAGCGTTTAAATTATTTATAAATACTCTAGCGTCACACCTGAACCGGCAATACAACATAAAATCCATCCCAATGTTCTCTTAATAAATAATTATTTGAACAGTAGCATTTATAAAACAAACTCTAATACCTAAGTAAACATTTTACTCATAAATATATCTGGAAAACGAGATAATTGACTAGCTACGTAATACTTTAATTTATAACCCCTTAAAATAAGTTTTATCCCTCGGAGAACGAATACGCCGCAGTCCAATTTAAAGCTTTAACTTTAAGTTAAACTTCGCCATATCTTCCGCAGCCCCAGATTTAGATTATGGGGTAATTGAAGTAGCTTATATCGTGTCCTCTTTTCTGTTCTAACAAGCTTTTATATTTGTTTTGTAAGGAGCTTTTGTGTCGTTATTTTGTTTTATTGCTGCTTCTGTTTGTTAATAAGTGGTACATTCATCTTTTTGTTCATGGTATTAGACGACTTTTCAGTTGGAAAATTATATAGAATTTGGCGTCATGAACTTATTTGAAAGATGAATTTAAGGTGCTCGTAAGCAAAAAGTAAATAAGTTATTCCTTGAATTGGTGATTTATTTTCAACCCGTCGTGATCTCGTTCAAACCTCTGTCCTGTACATTAATTGCGTTACACACTATCAATCACAATCTGTATCATTTTGAAGGATATTGCTAATCCATTGCTCCATATGTTCGAAAAACTTGTTCGCTCAACAACGTAAATAACGCAATGAATGATGTTGAACTGTCAAAATGAAACCCATTCCTACTGTTAGTGTGTTACGCAATTACCCCGCTGTTCTTATCATCTAGTCTTTTAACAATATTCATCATCTACGGACAGTTAGAAACCAACGCTACTTTGGAAGTCCTATATAGTGAACTTGCTGAGTTGCGAAAGTCAGCATCACTCCGTATAAAATCTAAATTTTAAGCTACCCCAAAGTATGACTCAATAAAATTGATAACAAGATCAGCCTAAACTTTCTTATTCAGAACCTATAAAATAGTCCAAACTCTCAAAAAACTAAAGTAAATCGAAACGAAACACCATAACACGGTCTTATCAGATGAGCCACACTCGCCACCCTTCCGGAACCTGACCCAAAGGACTTAATTATTTGTTGCTACTTTATTACTGGACGTAACGGACGTAATGAAAACTGAGTTGCTAGTTACATTAATAGTAGTTCAATCAACCTTTTACAATATTTTAAGAAAAATTATGTTGTCAAGTTATAATTTTATTTGTAGGTTAAATCTGACGGAGACTTACACAAAGTTATTCAGCGGTTCAGCATCTATAAAAATATTCCCCACGCTTAGAAAACTAAAGTAAATCTATAAACGAAACACCTTCGAGCGGCACTTATCTGATGAGCCAGACTTGCCACTCTTGCCGAACCTGACCCAAATAAAACAGCGCACTATCTACGGAGACGTCGCTCGCCGCGGGTTTGTTGGCGAGCGAAGAATTTAGTGCTGCCCCCTGTCGGACGCAACCCCGCAACGACTCCGCATCGCTCGCAACCCTCGCCAAAACACTGGATTTATTCGGAGAAGTTAGTGTACCTAATCTTTGATGTAATTGAAAGGTGGATGGACAACATCTTTTGAAGACGTAATATGATTCTCAGGTTTAGATATAATTTATGGCTAATTTTTGTGGCTCAGTAAGTAGAGAGTTCACTTAACAGCACACTACCCATTGTTTCTCAAATATGGTTGATAAACTTTTAACTAAATTCACATCCTTGACAAAAAAAAAACAATGAATCGTTTATTTTAGAAAATTTGCAAACATTGTTTCATGAAAAACAACGCGTGCGCGGATTCTTGGAGCTTGTTCTATTCCAAACATGGCGGTATGTTTACAACGACCGAGTGCGAACATTTAACGGCGTCGCTTGCCCGTAGAACGTGTGACAACATAACTTTTTGTTCACTTTTGTTGGAACACACCTGAAAAACGACAAAAAAACGACCAGCGTCCGCAGCCAGTAATTCACTGCCGTCATGACATGCAAGCCCCAGTACTACTCGTAGCTGAGTAATCACATTTCATGTTATCCTTTTGTTACTTTGGTTAGGCCCACAACGCTGTGATTTCACCGGTATTATAGACGAAATAAAAGTCTGTCGCAGCCGGGACATTTGTGATAGCGCCGACATTTTGACAAGATTTATTTTTTTATCGTAATTTTCTTTTTTCGCATTTACATGTTTTATACCTAAAGCCCTATTGATAAAATGCTTTAACGTGTAAGAATTCTCAATATAAGTACCTAACCCAAGAAAAAGTTTGGATTTTATTTTCCGATGTTAATAGGAATAGAATTAGCAGAAGCGAGTTACTCAATAAAGTGGGATGCAATTTGCGGATATAGGTATTCAGAGAACATTCGTGATAGGACACAAACTCTTGGATTATCGCCAGTGGCCCGACGTGGATTTGTTACACGAGTAGAAAATTCAGTGTTCACCCGCCTTAAGACTTGCCATTTGGGAACACAGAAGCACGGAGTCTCCTTATCTTCATTTATTTACGTTCAGAATAGGAGAAGCACGTAGCCGCAAGTGATCTTAGATACTGCTCTATTAAGGATAGTTTAATATTACCAATATGTGACTACCTACATTCAAGTATTCGTGAAGTAGTTTGATTGTACTAGTAAGGCATCTAATGGTTAATTTATTGCAAACAACTACCAATGTATATCAATCAATTACATAACACTTCCTTACTGAATAATCATGCCTGAAATTACCTAAATGTTTATAAATTGCGTGTGTTTGATACTAAAATGCAAATGAGCGACTCCATAGTTTCCGGTGCGCACTATTCGGCATAGAGAGGGGCGCACCTACATTGGCGAACTGTCGGATTACGCGCTCCTGCCTCAAACGAAAACTTTTATCCTTCACTGTTTTTATATTCCCCAACTTGTGCCTACATTACAGTCCTACTTGAAAAATTAAGCAAGTTCCCGTGTTATTTACGATGTTTTGTACATATATTCTGTATCCCTGCATACGAAATAAGCTGGCTTTTTGAAGACATTTAATGACGTATTTACCGACCCTTTGCTCTTCAGACTTACGGCCCAGACGACATCAACATTTAATCCAGTCTCGAAATCGGCCAGCTTACCCTACCCACGGGTATAATTTATTTTCTTTTATAAATAAAACTGACATAATGCTTTATAATCTTTCCGAGAAAAAACGTTATTACGTAAGCAACATTATTTTGGATAATTAAAACATAAAATCTTTATAAACTCAAAGGCACTTTTCTGCTTGACGTGAATGTAAAAGAACGTAATTTTTGCTGTAAAAGGGGTTAAAAAGACTTTATAATACATGGAAGGGTCATTACACGGCTGTTGAGTTCACAGCACACGTGCAAAAACAACCTCAAAATGTTCGTATGAAACGTAGGCACGTGTTTAGTACCTTTAGGGGTGTGAGAGCCACTCAGCGCAGGGCTGCGCCGCTCCGCGCTTCTTGAGATAGTTAATTTCCTTAGATAGGAGGTATGTTTAGTCACATAATTTTTCGACAGTACACGAGATCTAGCACCTATTTTAACATGGGGTTTGAATTTGCTTTTTTAAAGTTACTTTCTTCTTTATAAAAAACGCGTCATAGAATTTTGGAGAGTACCTGCCAAAAAATTACTGCCGCGTGATTTTATTTTCTGAACATGATTACTTATATTTTATGTGAAAATATCCAGCTGAAATTGCTTTAAAACATTGTAACGTACTAGAAAACAAAATTCGTCAGCCTTTAAAGCAAGAGTGATCTTCTGTAAATAGATCTCATCTATCGCTTTCCATCAGGCAAGATCGTGGTCAACAGCAAGCCCATACAGATATAAAAAATAAAATATCATAACATTACAACCAACCCATAAAAAACATCATAGAAACGTCCACGTCCCACAGGACATGACATGAAACAATTCAAACACATTCACCCGACTACGAGTATTCCTACGCCCCAAATAGGTCAGCTAGCTTGCAAACTAATCGTCACAATGCAAAACAACGGTAGGTATATTACTGGCATGTCCAATTATTCCTCGACACGTTTGCTCTACGCATGGTTAAAATATTGAAGGACTGGGCCCAATCCGTCTGTGTCCACAACCCCTGCTCTCTGACTAGGATTAATGGGTAACGTAATTAAAGTAGTTACCAGCAGGTGTGCCTATTGCTCGCATTGAGCTTAATGCGTCTGTAAACGGTGTGGCTGGAAAAGTATTCATTTGTAAACAAAACGAATGAACATACATAATAGTATGAAAATGTTTTAAGAAAAGTAAGTTTCATGTTTTTATGTCGTGACATGTTAAGTAATAACCCCACAATTAAAGGCAAATAGGGGCGACTCTAGTAGAACAATTTCTATTAAAAATTCATGGAAATTATTCTACAAGAGTCACGTCGCGTCTATCTGCGGGAGCCTTTACATTACATCTAGTTATTTAGTTTTAAGTGTTTTATTTTGTCTTAACATTTGAAGTTAAGGATAAATGAACAAAAGAAGTTCACATATCTGAATATGTGAACTTCTTTTGTCGATTTCGGTCATTTTTATGCAGATATAGGTACATTCTATACCTAAGTATAAAATGAATATCTGCATAAAAAATTACTGCAATATGACATCGCATAATTTTCAGATAATGTCAAAACCTGTAAACCCAACACCTTAATAGGTATACTGAATTATGATAACAAGACGATAAACATTTGTATAATCGTACTACTAATAAACATTTGTATAATCGGACCTACTAATAAACATTTGTATAATCGTACCTTCTAATTAAAACTTATTGACTATCCGACAGCAGTGCAATAAGTACCTACTTATTGCACTGATATCAGCCTTTATCAGCCGTGGAAAGTCCAAATATCCACAGCCGGTAAAAGATATGAGCAAAACCCAATAATTGGATCAGATTGCAATCGCCTCGAGATAAATATCGATCTTCAGATAAGGAATTACATCGCTTTTAACAAAATTAAGGAAAGGTGAGGATGACTATAATGATAAATGTCAAATATATCCAAATTATGTACGGTACAAACAAACATGACAAGAATTTTATGTTTAAGTACCTACATCTTGAGTGGGAAGTACACGTAGATTAGATTGGCTACTGTAATTTTAATTCAATTATCAAAACATAATCTTTCCATTATCAAATAAATCACATTTAATCGAACGGCAAAAATTACTGATTTACTTTTTTATTTCATCACTGAACGTCCCATCATGGTATGGCGTGTTCTATCCGATCCAAATGTCAATCCAAAACAAAAAAAAAATGGAATAAAATAAACTTTTCTCGATATTCATAGCTCTGCTAATTAATTCCAAAAAAAATATTTCAAATTACTTATCTAGAAGATTTACGCCCGGGTCCTCGAACGAAAATTATCGACGCGTTAAAATTAAATGCAAGTCAAGCGATGCGATTGGCTATTGATAATTCATTCAACCAATCACAGCAGTTTCCGCGCTCTTGACAATTTGTTAGCAATTTTTTGTGTTGATTTTCGTTCTAGAAATCTTAGAAAAAAAAACTTAAGAAATAAGCAGTACCTTTGTACTCAATAGTTAACATTTGTATTTAAACAAAAATTCTAAATTTTAAAAATAGAATAGTACAAAAGTCTTCCCACAAAACGATGCATGTAAATAAATCATGAAAATTTGCACTACGGAAGCAAAGCCGAGAGAAAAACCTATTGAAGACATAACTCGCAGCAATGTCCATTGAAGTTGTACAAGTAAATAAAGCGGGAAAGGTTAGCGCAAGGGTATTTATTAGGCAATTATTTTGCTTCCTGACAAAGCGAACAAAAATGGTGGCCGCTCTAAACAAATACTTAGCTATAATTCAAGTTAAAGGCTCCCAAAGACTGGCGCAACGCGACTCTGGTAAAATAATTTCCATTAAGTTTTCATAGAAATTGTTCTACTAGAGTCGCGTCGCGCCTGTTTGTGGGAGCCTTAACGCTTGAATAGATATCGTACCTAGTTCCTACCTGGAATATTTACGTATGCTAGTTTTTGCAGCTTCTATGTTAATGCCAGCCAGTATCTTTAAAGGCGTTTTTTACTTCATTTCCTCAGATAAAATAAAGAGAATTACTGAGATACTAGACGGTTTTAGACATCATTATTTTTACACACTACTTCACTGAAAACCGCAAAAAGCATGTCTGTATTCAAAGAACACAGTACTGCACATTAAAATATTTTGTTCTAAAGGAGTTCCATTTTGTTGACGTAAGCTCCCGTGAACTTTGTCTATGGCAACGGAATACGCACGTTCCCTTTAGGTGAATCCTCAGTTGTAGCCCGCCAAATTCAAATTTTCTTTGGTTTTTTGCAAATAGCATTTCTGTTTTACGTCGTATGTTGATCAAAATGCGATTGATGACTGTAGGAATAATATATTTATTGAATAATATTCATCAATTTCATATCAATCGTCAAACTTTGGAAATTTGTTCCACCTAAGAACTTTCACATGAAATATCCTGAAAAATTCTTAGGTGGAACAAATTTCCAAAGTTTGACGATTGTTATGAAATTGATGATTATTCTTCAATAAATATCTCATTCTTGCAGTCGCGAAACGCATTTTGATCAACATACGACGTAAAACAGAGCTGCAATTTGAAAAATCCCAAAGAAAATTTGAATTTTACGGGCTACAACCAAGGATCCCCCTTAAGCTACAGTTTCCTAGAAGAGCGGTGTCAAAAAATGCTCTGTATTTTGACATTACGGACGCATGTGGCGGCCCTTATGCGTCCGCATTTTTTGACACCTTAATGTCAATTACTGGTGAAAATTACAGACGTTCATGACGTCCGTTATAAACATGATGGGAACGCTCTTCTAGGAAACCGTAGATTTACCAAAGTTTTTAATTATAATTTACAGATACAAGTTTTTCGATAACCCGAAATATTAAACTTTTGTTGAGAAATTAGTTGAAAATTTCGTCTCATATTAAGGATTAAATCCACTTCTGTAAGCGTTTACGGGATAGAAATAAGGGCCGAGGGTTTGGCCGAGATTCATTTTGATTACAAACAGGATTAAGGCTTAAGATCCGTGGGACAGGACACACGATGACACGGGCGCCCGTTTAATCTACTACGATTAAGCACATGACCTCACTCAAAGGGAAATTGATAGACTTTTAGTAATTATTGGAAGCCGTGAGTCGTTGGCTAGCAGTGAGATGAACTTCGGGAAAATTCATTTCGATATTTATCTTTAAAATCCACAAGTTTAAAGCAAACAAACCAAATTCTAAATATTTCTTGCTGTCAATCCGAACGTTCCCGATATTACATCGATAATTAATTTAACGAAAGCAGATATTATATGTTTTGAAAAGTTGGGTGCAGCTACTGTTTACTAAGGTGAAATCTACGTTGGTACGGCTAAGTAATAGCTGTACAAATGTAGATTATTCGTCGTAAGAGGAAATCGTTAGGTACTTTAATGGATTTCTAACAATTCTAAGACATGCAATTTGAATTTCCCGCCTCTGACAAACGATGTAGGAAAACGGCGTGAGAAAGCACGTTCAACATTCAAAGCATACGTAATCCTTTAAGAACATTTATTGAAAGTACCACCTGTCAAGGAACAACAACTTTAAGTACCTACTTGTGTTATCGATTACCTGGCGCACCCGCTGGCTAATGAAGTTAAAAACGACAATTCGTTAAAGGTACCTTTTGAGTTTGATAGATAATTTTAATTCAAAAGGCAAAGATTGAAAATCCATTAACAAAAGATTATACAGAAGACATACGTTTAAGGAATACAAAATTTATAACCAACAAAAACCTTCTCATTTCTGATGCCATCCAAAATGGCCGCTGCCTCCAGCCCCATAGTAACAATATATATAATAACATATGTATACGCTGAGCAGTAAATTTAGTCAATGGCTATAAAACACTCGCGAGCCAAAGACACCGAGCGGAACACATCCCAGTGGACGAATTTACCGACGAGGGGTGTAAACTACCCTGCACTCCATGAAAATGCAGCGTGAACATGTTCAGACAAAATACATAAACACAGCCGTATACGCTACCGTGAACGTAGTATTCTTTCGATTTTATTGACACGTTTCCTTGTGGAAATGGGAATCGGAAAAAGACTTGATGTCGGTCGACTAGAAAATGAGTGTCACCAGGCCAAAGGCTTGTCGAATTTTATATTTTAATGCTTCTGTAAACAATGTGCCAGCTTTTATTTTCACTTAAAAGTACCATAAGTATTGCAAAATGCTTGAGTGTGAATAAGCACTTAAAATGTATACTTCTAATAGGTAAATATCCCCCTATACACCCCGTTAATGATGTAATGATCATAATATTCGCTCGGAACCGTCTAGTTTCTTTAGAAGGAAGACCCAGTAATCGGTAACCATATATTTTAAACGACAGCAATTACTACAGGTTAAACAATATGCCGCACTCTGAACCTACCCTTGGTCTGCACACAGTTGGCAATGATAACCTCAGCGTTAAGAAGCGAATGTTCACTAGGCACAACAGTACTTGCACATTTTGTTTTTGTTGTTCGGTAGGTAGCTTCATGTTCTTAAAACACAACACTCACTTCACAGATGGCATCATAAGTCGACTGATTGTTATCTCAAATCAGCAGCATTTCGTTAATGATTTTCTGTTTTTCATAGTTTCTAAAATGCCGCGACATCCGTATCATCATCTGCCTTTTTCCAACTATGTTGGGGTCGGCTTCCAGTCTAACCGGATGCAGCTGAATACCAGTATTTTACATGGAGCGACTGCCTATCTGACCTCCACAACTCATTTACTGGGTAACATGACACACCTTGGTAAGACTGGTTGTCAGACTTTCTGGCGTCTGACTACCCGTAACGACTGTCAAAAATCCACGAATGACAGCCGGGACCAACGGCTTAGCGTGGTTCCTGAGGCACGGAGGGATCTCAGTATATAAAGATAGTCACACATCCACGGACCGACCACAGCAAGCGTAGCTTAACCTGATAGATCGACCCTTACAGCTGTTATTACTTTCTAGTCACGAGCCTGCCGTGACATCCGTATGTTTTTTTTATTCCACCGGGCGGGTGCCTGCGTCCTAACAGAATACCAGTGCTGCGACGCCTGCGACAGTAATGAGGGCTACCAGGCTTGAGTTCGCCGCTAGAGGCGCTAGTGTAGAGTAAGGTCTCTAGATGTCAAAATATGTACTGAGCATTGTTTGAAAGAAAGAAAGAAAGAAAGAAAAATATATTATTTGGGACACGCACAGGAAATACAAAGAGTAAAAAATAAAAAAGGAGCATTGCGGGATTTTTATCATGGAGTTTAACGAATGATTCATAATTGTTGTAATGGTTGTGCCATTCCTGATTGATTATGGCTTAAGATTTTAAGTAAAAAGTTAGGATCTAACTTCGCAGCACTTGAAGGAACAATAAGATTTGTCTGCTTCATGGTTGCCAATTTTAGGAACATTATAATCCAAATATTCATTTGAAGTTTTAAAATGTAATAAAATAAACATAATATGAATTTATGGGTACTTAAACATATCCAAAACATCAAATAAAAGTACAACAACAGGGCCTTACTTGCCAATGACGCCAACTGGTGAGCACAAAAGCGATAGCCCCCATTGTAACAATACGCAACACCGTGCTGAGGATTTATTAACATTGTCTTCTTTATTTCATATATATATACATATAAATTATATTTTTAAATATTAGAATATAAAAATATAAAAACATTTAAACATATAAAAAATAGTGACCCACCGGTATCGGGAACAGGGTCCAAGCTACCAGGCTCCAGAGAGAGAAACATTGTCTTTATTATTATAATACCTACTATTGTTTGTTTTTTTTATTTTATATCCTGTGCTGTGCAGGGCCCAACAAATACTTTTTCTTACTATAACTACATACTGCATGTCGTAAAGTTCTTATTTTGAAATCAAGAATAGTAGATACCTACCATTATGACAGATTTGATTCACGTGAAAATAAAAAGTTTTATTAAAACACACTTTCCCTTACAAAACAATTCTTAAAGCTAACTTTTTTCTATTAAGGGGGAAGCGCCAGGTTGCCCGCGAATTTCAAATTTTCTGACGTTATTTGCAACTTGTAACAGTGTCAGGTTGTATGTTCAGCAAAATATAATTCGCGACCGTAACAAGTATGTATTTATAGAATTACCCATATAATAATTAAAATTATCGACACAACTCTCTAAGTTCATATAATCCTTTTGATTGACATTTTATGAAATATACATTCTAGCCTGTGGGTGCGACTTTAATAGAATAGAATACTTACTCTTTAATAAATCCTGGTATGTAATTTTTTCCTATACTACTATTCTTTATCAGGTAAACAATAAAAAATTATGGTTTTCTCCATATAAAACAAAAGCCTATCGAAATTGTGATTGGAGCATGGTTATGATACGGACGATTCCTACCATTTTGATTTTAAAGTTTTTAGTCTATTATTATTTTTGGTCTATTTGCTCGTAAATAGTTAGGTACTAGCCAAAATAATACAATAGTTATTTTGAGTAGTAATTATTTACGAGCAAAGAAACGGTCCAAACGTTTAACTGTTTGAACTTAAATAACTTCAAGGCACCATAAAAGATCGTGAATCGTCATGATAATAGTTAAAAAGTTTTCCCTTCTTTTGTTCCGGTATTTTCTACCAAAGTAAAAAGTCCCACTTTTGTAACAATACCAACAATAGTAGTCCAGTATTTCGCCGTAGATTTGTCGTTGGAGTCGAAAATTTAGTGCAACCTCTTTTAAACTTGACCTGTTACAGGGAATAATAACATCGATAGAGTAGCTTATAGCAAAAAATATTTTTGAAGATGAATTTACTTTCTTAATCAACCGAATAATATTTTAATTTTAAAGTTTTTATTGAACTAAAGTTACATTTTATTGAAGTTTACATAAACATTTATTTGACAAGCTTTTATTTAGTATCATTTGAGTTGTTAGTATGAGATGGTTTCCGTTTGTCCTCAATATAGCGAATAAAAAGTTTAATTTAAAAAATAACGCGAAGTTGAGTAGGTTATCTGTTAATTGTAGATAAATATCCACGTGACCGGTTGTTATATTTAAGACTATTTTAATTAAATACTTTTACTCGTGTACTAAGTGCATTTGCAAAATTTAACACAATTAAATACTAGCGAACCTCAGAAATCATCAAACCAACTCAAAAAACCTCATCAGTATAAAAAATATTGTAATAAAGGAACTCTCCACAGCTCTCGAGAGGAAGTGTCGGGTGCTACGTCCTCCGCTAGGGCGGATTACACACCGCCCGCCCGCCGCAGCCCGCGCCCGCCCTCGCGCCCGCCGCTTTGTATTATCTCCTACAAGATTTTTCCTTTGTAAAAACAACCAGTATAACTTTGCCTTTTTAAAATTCCTGCACTTCCGTGCATCCGTTAATTTTACGCGATAACATTAGCTAGAGGAAAAAGAACAAAAACCCTAACTTAAAAGATTGCTTTGAATGATGCACTACTGTTTCTATTCTGGGCAACTATTTAAGAGTCTTGCGCTCAATTTTCAAGTCTTGCTTTAATGTAACTTATCTAGTGTGTTAGTGTTACTTTTTTCAGACTAAAGAATGTAAAACTTATGCTTGATAGAGGTGAGTGGAGATTTTTTTTAAAGTTGCTTACACGTAGCAAAAGTTATAGCTGGGAAACTAATAAAATTTTTGCTCACGAAACTCGCCGTTTACAGCAGCGCCCAATCTTATTATTCGATTGTCTGTAAAAAATCGCTTTTAGCGATAAGACCCCCCATTGTGATACCCTATGTAAAATAACTATATTTATATATGTAATTTTTATGATTTTTAATTAATAAAGAGTATTCTATTCTTTACTATTCTGTTAGACACGCAAAACATTGAGTTTTTGGATGCATGCAACGGTAACAGTTGTGGCATATTTAAAATTTGGTTTCGTGAAAAAAAAATATAAACAGTTGTAACTTTGACCTTCATTATCCTAACCAGAATGTTTCCAGGTATGATCCAGTACTAACAAAAAGTGATCACAATGACGGGAAGAATAAGTCTTCTTCTTAGCGTATCGGTAGCAAAAATAACACAAAAAGATATATTTATATTCTATCAAATTTGTCCGGCCCAAAATTCAGCAACTTGATGGAAGAACAACTACATTACATTACTTATACGCGTCATAATTTACTACATTCTCAAAATAAATAAACAAACGGTTAGCTGGCGATGAAAGATGCAGTGCAACTACAACTGCAATTTTAAAACCATTCAACAACAACACAACTTCAACAAGGTTATTACAAAAAATCTATAAATCACACGTTCAGAAGCGAACTTCAGCGAACACAAAGTTCCAAATAGAAACGGAACTTTCCACGTATTCACTTCTAAAGGAATGTAAAATAAAAACTCAGTTATTAGTTCAGTATAGGTGTTGTAGTTAGCATAAGCCATTGAGAAGACTTCCCGCCTCGAAAGTCAACCCTCCCTTCAGCGGTGCCTTAGATGCCTTCCTGACCTACTTCCAAGTTCACACTTACACTTCACATTTCTATTCACATGATTATTCGCGTGGAAAACTGCAGCTTTTTGAAAAACATTGGTAGCTTGAAATTGGGTTGTGAGTTTGTGACATTTCAACCGTTTAGTTTTGTGATGTGCTTTTTCGTTTTTAATGCAATTGTAGCATCATTTTTGTTAAGGGAAGTAAGATCATCGTTTTAATATCCGGGATTCACTGTGAAATCTTCTTCTATGTTATGTGTACAAATAAAAAATAAATGCTGTTCGATGGTTAGCGCATCACTTGAGAACGACTGGACTGATTTGGCTATATTTGTTTTTGTTTTTAAAATGTTCGTAATAGTCCGAATTAGGTTTTTATGCACAGAAAATGTTTAAAAGTTTCCTAGAAAATTATCAGGAAAAACAGAACTTCCTTTTTTCTATGGGATTTTTTATTAACTAATGACATGTGGGCAGGACATTACGTCTGTCGGGTTAACTAGTATAAGATAATTAACACAATCTTGTCGCATTTTTCCAGTTCTAAACTGCATTCTTAGTTAACCAACTATGACTTACACAGACTCACTGCAGCGCCATTATTACACTAATACAATTATAGAATATAATCAGCTGCAGCAGAGGCCGCCACCGCCCTACGAGTTAAAACTTTAATCCTATCTGTATTCACAGGCCGGGAACTCCGACTACACCGCAACACTCTAATGAACTCTCTTTGATTTCAATCTCTTTATGAGCACATGTACAATCCGCAGCCAGGCTTACATTGAATAAGTTCTTGATTTCCACTAATTGAAATTATAAAACCACTTGTTTTTGTCCTATTCAGCAGTAAAAACATGATAGTATCAGCTAAATAACGTTTATTCCACAGACTACAGAATATGGAAAATACGTTAAAATGCTTACTAATATTGGTATCTAGATCTAATCAACAAACGATTCATGCTGTCATATCTACATTTAATTGGGTAAAACACAAAACAAGGTAGGGACCTACCTGTTTTGGTGACGTCAGAACAATAATAATTATAATCATTAGAATAAAACTACTTAAGTTAGAATTGGCCTCAAATGTCATGATTTCATGAAACAGTCATTCAATAGGGTAAAATGAACTGAGAAAGATGTATTGATGATTTTTATGATTATAATTCTATAAAAAAATATTTGTTACGGCCGCGAATCATATTTAGATCGACATAAAAACTAATACTGACCCGCAAATTGCAAAAAACGTAAGAAAATTTAAATTTCGAGGGCTAACTTGACGCATTCGCCATAAGTAACTTAGAGCAATTGTTTAAAGGATAGGTACTTTTGATACGATTGTACTTAGTCAAATACTTATACCGAATCAGAGCGATCTATCAAAACAGATTTAGATTGAAAGTAATTAACTAGATGATAAGGTGGTAATTATGCTATAAATAATGCTTCCCCTTATGAAAATAGTCACTGGCAAGTCTGATTTGTATAAAAATGAAACTGTTTCTCGGAGTGTGCTTAGCTTTGGCCGTAGCTGTATCGGCAGTGGAGATCGGTACTCCTGAACCCAATAGCCCTGTCTTTGGCTACCACACTCGGTTTGGTATTCCTGAAGCTACAAGGATCAAGAAGTTAGAAGAAGCTGCAGTAGAAGATGCAGGAAACAGCGGTCAAAGAATCGTCGGTGGATCCGTAACCAACATCGCCACCACTCCATACCAGGTAATAATTTGTTCTGAGTTCTTTTTTAATGGTTCAGTATCAACTAATAAGCTAATACACGCAGTTACATATATTTAGTTTCGGAGTTTTCATGAATTACAGGCGTATACCAAAATAATCTTTGCGATAATTAAACTGAGCAACATATACATTTAGCCTAGAGAGTCACAAGTACATGGTCGGTCAAATTCACACTATAGAGCTAAACTACTTCAATAATCATATTGGCTATTTAAGAAACTTCAGTTAGAACGACATATTTTACATGATTTTTATTCTACTTTATCCAGGCTGGTCTCGTAATCACAGTTTTTGTCATCTTCCAATCCGTGTGCGGCGCGTCTCTCATCTCTAACACCCGCTTAGTGACCGCTGCTCACTGCAACCATGACGGTGTGATCACAGCTAACTCCTTCACTGTTGTCCTCGGCTCTAACACTATATTCTCCGGTGGTACTCGAATCACAACCAGAGACGTCGTTATGCACCCCAACTGGAATCCTACCACGGCTGCTAATGACATCGCTGTCCTTCGCATAAGCGCTGTTACTTATAGCAGTAAGTATTTTTTTATTGAGTTTTCCGGTTAAGGATTACACATAGAGGCCTGTTTGACTAAGTGATATAATTATATGAAAAATCAAGTAAAAATAATCATTAAAGCCTTTACCTTCAATGATTATTTTCATTTGATATTGAAAGCCTAGTTTAAGCTATGTTTTTTTTTTAATTTTGTGTTTGATTCTAGATGTGATCCAGCCTATCGCTCTACCCAGCGGCAACGAGCTCTCCAATGAATTCGTCGGCGCGAGTGCTCTCGCTTCTGGATTCGGACTCACTGTCGACGGTAAGTGATCTAAGTTATGGTTGTAATTGACCACATTAATCCACTTTTTATTTTCAAATTCATTACTAGAACTTTGAAAATACTCTGAAAACAAACCCAGTAAACATTCCTAAAAGATGAAAGGGTCGTCTCTCTATGTAATTCTATTAACGCGTTGATATTGTCGGTGATACAGAATTGTTTGTAACAAGTTCATACGGTTTGTTCAACCCTAATTTCTTAGGTGGTAGCATCGGTTTCAACCAACAGCTGAGCTCTGTCACTCTGCCCGTCATCACGAATGCCGAATGCGCTGCCGTGTATGGCCCATGGGTGCACAACACCAACATTTGCACCAGCGGCGCTGGCGGCAGGGGTACCTGCAGCGGTGACTCTGGTGGCCCTCTCGTCGTGACCAGCAACAACAGGGGGATCTTGGTAAGGAGAACCTAAATGTTGTTATAAAAAGTGCCAAACATGAACCCTGAAAAGGTATAAATAAGGTTCAATTTATAAATGGGTACCACCGTCCGTCCGTCCTTTACTTACAAATCAATGTGATCTTGGTAAGGATTAGCTCAAACCCAAATGTTGCATTATTGTATCCGTTAATGTTGTTACAAAAAGTGCCAGTTCCATTCAATACCAACCATGAACGCTGAAAAGATACAAATAAAGTCACATTTTATGAGTACTTGTTTTATACTACGTACGTACGTACTTTGCTTACAGGTCGGTGTAACTTCATTCGGTGCCGCAGACGGTTGTGCTATTGGCTTACCCGCTGCTTTCGCCAGAGTCACTTCATACGTCAGCTGGCTCCAGTCCCAATAATCTCCTTCTGGAATCTTAAACAGAAAATGCTCAAAATAAATATATTTTTCTATTGAGATACGTTATTTTTATTTCCCAGTTTGCAACTCAAAGGATACCTATTGCCCCGAAAAATACATTATTTTATTATGATGAACTTATGTTAAATTTTAAAACGAATACGTTCATTAACATACCGTCATGTATTATATTGGTTTTTGCATTCAATCTCTTTGTGAGTACACGCAAAATCCGCGAGCCAGGCTTATATTGAGCAAGTTCTTGATTTCCACAAATTTAACGTATTTCGCGTTAAGTGCATTTGTGAAAAATAAAATTAAAACATTTATTTTTCACAAATGCAGTTGAAAAACTAGTTCATACAGCACAGTTACACGATAACAATAAACATGATGGTGTCGATACTGGAGCCTGTACTAGGAATACCTGTGTTACAAATCTCGGTCTGGGCACCGAACTACCCTGACAGTTTATACAAACTAATAATGTTGGGATGGAATATTACTTTATTAATTCGCCAGTCAAGTAACAATTTACAAGGTAACTGTGTGTGTGCGTGGTAAATGTAAATACTTATGTGGAATATGTGAGCATTAAGTTGTGTAGTGCGTGATAAATTCTACTTATATGGTATAGGTAAGACAAGCTGTGTCATCTGCATAGGCGAATCCCGCAACCCCGGAAATTGAGAAGTCGTTAATGTACCACTAAAATATCATGGGACCAAAGATGCTGCCCTCTGGTATCACATATGTGATGGCATGATTGTCACTATACATATCACCAACCTTAATCTGTGCATGCGATTTGTGAAGTAGTCAGACAATGGTGCAGCGCAGACGACAGACTATCCGTGACGCACTTTTTAGTCTGTGAAAATAGAACCTATGCAATTATATGCAGTAATGCACACGACGCGCAAAATGTCCGGCGCACAAAAAATCCGTGTAATTCGGGCAGACCGCACCGCGCCGCGCCGCGCCGCTCGGCACAAAAAGTGTGTGAAAAAAATTGAACGTTTGCTTCAACGCGCGCTAACGCAGACGGCGCACACTTTAGTCGGCAATCTGCATTTGCTAGGGGTGGACGTAACGCACGCGATCTATTATCATGGCGCCAGAGGTCGATGTAACGATGTTAATTCAAGAAATACAAAACAGACCAGCAATTTATGATACTTCTAAAGCAGAATATCATGATAGACATTTAAAAAGAAAAATGTGGGAAGAAGTGTGCTGTAATGTTTATTCCGCTCCTGTTTGGACATGTATAGGATGTACCCAAAATTCTCTATTTCTTCTTCTTTTTCTGTACTTCATGTACAAAATAATACTTCGCGATCTCTGCACGATTTCCATAGCGTCTACGTCCCTACAGCTCTGCCGACAGAATGATCGAAGATGTGCGTCGTGTGCGTTGAGTCCGTGAAAAATCCGCGACCGACTTTTTGCGCGCCATGCAGACTTTGTGCGCCGCAGACTCGATCGCACAAAAAGTGTGCCGTCTGCGCTGCACCAATACGTTAATTTGCGAGTCTCTTACTCTTTTAGCTTCTACAAAAGGTGTGGGGCAGACACAATATCAAACGCTATTGTCAAGTTCAGAAAGATTATTTACTTTTGGTTATTATCGAGATAAATGGATATGAAGTTCATAAGTTATTGAATAGCACCACTAATTGACCTACCGGGTTGTTTCCATCTAGATCTAATCATCACACGATTATGTTGTCACGATATTTACAATTATGTGAGTTAACGCGTGCGTTTGACTATTTTATAGTGAATTGAACTACTAAAACGAAAACTGTCCAAGAAAATAAATAATTCTGATTTTATTGACGTGTGGCTGGTCGTTTTATGAGCGGACATCGTCATTGAAGTAGATAATTGTAATAATTGCAGATATCGTGGCATAATCCTTGGTTGATTAGATCTGGACAGAAACATTTAAGTTGGTAATGTCAAAACACTAATAATATAAGTAAATATAACTTAATATAAGATGATTATAATAACCATAACAACAATGGGAAATGTAAGAGCTTTTAGAACTTATGCGACATGGTCGTGAACATAGATCAATTGTTTGAAGGATAGGTACTTCTGATACGATTGTACTTAGTCAAATACTTATACTGAATCAGAGCGATCTATCCAAACAGATTTAGTTTGGAAGTAATTAACTTGATGATAAGGTGGTAGTTATGCTATAAATAATGCTTTCTCATATGAAAAACTCACTGGCTAGTCTGATTTGTATAAAAAATTAAACTGTTTCTCGGAGTGTGCTTGGCTTTGGCCGTACCCGTATCTGCAATGAAGATAGGTAGTGCTGAACCCGACAGCCCTGTCTTTGGCTACCACTCGCGATTTGCTATTACTGAGGCTGCTAAGATCAAGAAATTGGAAGAAACTTCAGTATAAGATGCAGTTTTCACCGACTAAAGAATCGTCGGTGGATCCATATCAGACATATCAGTCACCAGGTACTATTTTGTTTCGATTTCATTATTTTCTTTCTTGTGGAATAATTCAAAACCAACAAAAAAGAAGCCAATACGTACAAGTAAAGCGTATTTACGCGCATTTTGGTCTTGAGTGTGTGTCTGAACTGAACAAGCACGTTCATTAAATTTTTGTAAAGTTTTTACTACGTTCGATTTCATCCTGTAAGAAAAAAACGATACTGGTAATTGTGGCCACACCTGCAATAATATTATATACATTATTTTGTAAGCACTCATGATAACAACATATTTATCATTCATTTTGTCTAGATTGGTCCGTCATCCCAGTTTTGATCATCTTCCTATCCATGTGCGGCGCTTCCAGCATCTCTCACAAACCCCTTGTGACCGCTACTCACTGCAACCATGACGGTGTGATCACGGCTAACTCCTTCACTGTTGGCCTCGGCTCTAACACTATATTCTCCGGTGGTACTCGAATCACAACCAGAGACGTCGTTATGCACCCCAACTGGGCTCCTTCCACCGCTGCTAATGACGTTGCTGTCATCCGCATCAATTCTGTTTCTTTTAACAGTAAGTGTTCATTGATTTACTATTCCTGATTAGAAACATCGAGATGATCAAGAATGTATTCCATATTCCTTGATGGTTTCTAGACGTGATCCAGGCAATTGCCCTTCGCAACGACAACGAGCTCTCCAACAACTTTAGTGGCGTGAACGCTCTCGCCTCCAGATACGGCGTCACTTCCGACGGTAAGTTTACATACACATAAATAGGCCGGATTTTTACTTTTCGTGATAGCCTTTGCGATTACTTAAGTCGATTCTTTCGCTGTTTAACGAATTTTTCCGATGTAATAGTTCAGTATTCCTCATTCCTCAGGTGATAGCATCGGTTGCAGCCAATGCCTGAGCTCCATGACCCTGCCCATTATCACGAATGAGCAATGCACTGCCATGTATGGCCCATGGGTGCACAACAGCAACATCGGCACCAGCGGCACCGGCGACAAAGGCATCTGCAGCGGCGACTCCGGCGGCTCTCTCGTCGTCACCAGTAACAACAGGAGGATCTTGGTAAGAAGAACCAAATTGTTGCACGTGTTTCTGTGACAAATAAACCAATTTTTCTTTCTTTCTTTCTCTTTCAAATGTGTTTACAAAAAGTGCCAAAAATTAACCTTGAAAAGGTATAAATAAGGTTCAATTTATATTTATGAGGTGTAGTTTTAAGACCCATGATTGGTCTTATTTCCGTACTTCACTTAGGTACAGGTCGATGTGACTTCATTCGGTGCCGCGGACGGTTGTGCCATTGGCTTACCTGCTGCTTTCCCAAGAGTCACTTCTTACGTCAGCTGGCTCCAGTCCCAATAATCTCCTTCTACACTCTCAGGCACATTCCTCAAAAAAATATTTTTTATATCGTCAATCAACATGCGTTAATTTTATTTCCTAGTTAGCAACACAGTACCGTATGGATTTTAAAAAAAATATCTCTAAATTGACATGATACTAATTTAATTTATTTAATCGAATAACAATAAATTTTAACAGTAATAATGAACAGATATTTGTTCAGATAATGTTGGTCACAGAATACACCTACTGCTCATTTTCATATCTTCTCATTCACGATGAATTCCTCGTATACTTTACGGAATTAATTACCGGAATAGCAGCTTTACGACCTAGAAGGTGAGATCCCAACCTTCTTAGTTTCTTAAGCTGACGTTTCGCGTTTCGTACCCCCTTTTGTCCTTGCGTCCATTTGACCGTAATCATTTCACAACGGTAATTTTTTCCGTTTGAGGTAAGATAAAGCATGCAAATCTCTGACAGATAAGCCAGACATGCGTAACTCTAAGCTTAAACTACTAAAACTATCACAGCTAAGTAGGCTTTACAAATTAACGAGTAATAGTCGACCAACTAACATTTGCAGTTGGAACGTATGGGAGACAATGTTTTTCAACTACAATGTTAAGTTTGTTTTTGGGATAAAGTCATCCCAACTACGGATTCCTTCATTGTGCGTGGTCCGACACGCATTTGTTAATTGTACCCATAGATATCCGATATCTATCAATCGTTTGCTGAATGTTCCATGGTCCGCTAAATTAACTGCCGCAGAAAGTATTGAAGTTAACATCACTATTTACTACATTATGCATGATACCTTTCAGGCTGGAATCGTAGTCCTAATACTATCGTTCTTCCAATCAGTTTGTGAAGGTTCTCTCATTTCGTCTACTCGTCTGTTGACTGCTGCTCACTGCCAAAACGATGGTGTCTTCAACGCTCAATTCTTCACCGTCGACCTGGGGTCAAACACCTGATTCAGTGGTGGACTCCGTATTGTAACAAATAATGTCACGGTTCAACCTGATTGGGATCCATCGAACATTCTAATGATATCGCTGTCATACGTGTCAGCGCAGTCACGTTTACAGGTAAGGGTCCTTGAAATTCTTTTAAAATACAAAATATATTTTTCTTGAAATTCCCAAGAAGTAATTTAAACGTAATTGACTTTTTGTTCAGTGTTACCACTAAAATCAGTTTCAACTTGTGTATTTACATTTTCGTTGATTTCCATTGCTTACGATTAGTAAATATTTTTCAGAATTCATCCAGCCCATCAGTCTCTCTCAAGGCAGCGAGATCAACAACGACTTCGTCAGCTGGACAGCCGTCGCTTCTGGATTCGGACTCACTAGCACTGATATGTAAAATAACGTTCTATAAATTCTCAATATTTTCTCTTGCTATTGCAGGTCTAGTATAATCATGCGCTCTAATATGTGTACACTTACCAAAGTTCAAAAGCAATTTTCTCGTGGAATAACGATTTCAACTTTGAGATCTATATCATATTAGTATGAGTTTCGAAATCATAAGTTATACTATTACGTATTATTTTGTCACACATAGAATTACGATAAATACAGTAGGAGAAAATCTCTTTTAAAAGTGGCTCAGTTTGTACATTGCTAATATAGGACAACTCTTCGATCTTGTTCTAAAAGTCTCTGATATTTTGAAGTCACAAAATTATTGTTATCTACGTATAAAGTGTCCTATTAAGATCAGCATCTGTCGGCTATAAGGGGAAGCAGAAATAAATATTTTGAGCCTATATTAATTCGTCTGTCTCGATTGGTTCGAAACCTGATAAAGTCGATCCCAGTGAGTCATGAAAAACCTGTTTTTAACATTAGACAACTATTGCTCCATCATTATGATAATTACACACTTCTACGAAGTAGTAGTAATTATTAGTAGTAGTAATTATTATAAATAACTGATGGTACCTATAATGTTCTTAAATTGCAGGTGGCAGCATCCCTAATAACCAGCCAATCAGCTCTTTGACTATGCCAGTCATATCCAACAACGAGTGCAACCAGGTGTTCATGGGTGTTGTGCGAAATACTAACATCTGTACCAGTGGTGCTGGTGGCAAAGGAACCTGCAGCGGTGACTCCGGTGGACCTCTCGTCGTACACAACAAAAACAGAAGCTTTGTGGTAAGGATTATCAGCCTATAATGTCCCCACTGCTGAGACACAAGCGTCCACTCAGTGAGAGCCAGTGGGCTATAACGTACCACGCGGGCCCAGTACCGAGTGGTATGATAAAGTAGTCGCTTGCGGTCACTAAACCAACGAGGCAGATTCTGATTCCCAGATTAGACAACCTGCTATTGAATTTTCACTAGAAATTTTTCAATACTAGCCCGGAGTCTGGATTTGTGCCCTGTTAGTGGCAATAGACTCGCCTTTGTCGCCCCCTATCACATGGGGCTTAAACAACTGGTGAAAAATTTAGAAATATATAAAGGCATCGAATATATGTAGGTATAGATGGAATGCGATGCTTCTCTTCCGACAAGGGCTGGCTACAATCAACAACAACAAAAACAAACAACAACAACAAACAATATCAACATTAAACAATGTATGTCGGTTTACTATTACCACAAAGCCGTCGTCGTATTGTTCAAAAGGGTCCTTCATTAGTAAAATGCTTAGTTTTCTGTTTGAGATTTTGTGGTTAAATTCTTAAGTTTTTAATTATTATAAAGAAAAAATGGGAACTAACTAACTAATCAGTCCAGCCTTGATTTTGCCAATTTTTTACTTTTCACAGATTGGTGTGACTTCATTCGGTTCAAGCTTCGGTTGCTAGGCTGGTCTACCTTCCGCCTACAACAGAGTTATCTCCTACATCAACTGGATCCAATCTCAATAATCTAGCTTTAATTACTTATTTATATTTTATCCGCTGAAAATTTTGAACAGTTGTATTTTATGACACCAAATATATTCAAATTAATTTGTGTGTAACTTTACAGACCCACAATAGCTTTTATCAAACTTTTGACCAATTTTGGACTGTATTCTCATCTAAGACAATTACTCTATAACCAAGAACCTCAAATGGCGCCTAATCTTATTAAATACCGAATTAATGACACTTGGAAGTACCCAGCAAAATGACCGAACTAAGCGCAGTATAAATATTAAGTACAGAAAATTTTATGATTTCGAATGAAGAATAGTAGGAATAAGGGGATGAAGCCATATTGAACACAGAAATTGAACAGGAGAAGAGTGGCGTATGCGTGTTTTTCTGACGAATCTCGTTTCGGTATGAGGCCAGATACTAGACGTACACGCGAGGACCCTTGGATGCCAAGAAATCATACCAGGTAGTCCATGCATACAGTGGTGGAACAATCGTGATATGGGCGGGTATTTGTATCGGAGGCAATCTCAATGCACAGATTTACGCTGAAACGATTGTATCAGATGTTGTCATTCCTTCGAACCTAATTTGGTGCTTCATTTCTGCTTATGCATGATAATGCACGTCCACATACTGCCAGTGTCGTTGCAAACACAATTGCCGCAGCAAATATCAGCGGCCTATCATGGCCTGCTCAATCGCCAGACTTAAATCCAATTGAGCACGCATGGGATATGCTCCAAAGAAGAGCTAGAGAGATTTTCTGGTGTGTGTACAGCATCCATATTTCGCAAAATATGGATGCTGTACACACCTGATATTTTTCGCCTGTTACAACGGACGTGGGCGGCCATTCCGCAACGTGATTTGGATGAACTCATATAGAGTATCGCTGCGATTGTGTTATAAAATGTTGCGTTGCGTTAACAGCGGAAATACAGACTACTCATTGTCAATTTTACGCAATAAAAACCTTTAAAAGCTTTTATTTTAATCTTTTTATCACATTTTATTGTCATTAACTAAGGTAAAAAATCCAGCTTAAGCAATAATCGCGAAGTCTTTATTAATGCAAAAGCATAGAGTACTTTGTCGATCTACACTTACGAAAACATTTTATTTAGTCAGTCTAAATAGACATTTTTATTTAATTTCAATAGAGCAATTTTTATTTTTTATTCTTTGATCCGTAGACACTTGATGTGTGTAAATAATTAACCTACTAGCGTAAATGTGTAATGAAGCATACATTTACAAATAACAGTATTACCGTTTGTATTTACACGTGTTACTGAGAGCAACCCCAAGGCTGTCGGCGTACATTATAAATGGCTCTAAAAGCGGTCGCCGCAGTGCTTGCACTTAGCGAAACGAGGTAGTACCGTACGTGCCCCAATTAGCCAATATTCCTCTAATAGTTTCTATGAAGCATTAGGAATAATACGGCGGTCATCCACATCCATTTCGTCTTTAAGATCTAATGCGAGTTGTTCCTGCGTCTTAGCTTTTAGGTGATGTAGTGCTGGCTGGGTAAATGTGGTTCTTAAAATTCTGTTTGGTACTAATACACTAGGATCTGTTGATTGTGAGAAATATAACCAGCTTTGAAGCTAGTGCTCTTAGCTCGTTTAGTACGAAATCAGTTTCAGAATCCACCATTACATTACTTTATTCATTTACTAATTAATACCTACTCTATCTAATAACAAAAGATGTTTTCATTCAATAATTTTGTTTCGGATGTCTAAAAATTACCCATAAGATTTCATTATTAATTAAAACTCGTAATTTACTAGGCCGCTCACTTCCTATACGTTTCTACAGTTCTTATCCGTTTTGATGGCTGCTTTCCTGTCCTGACTCCGCAGTACTGAAAATTAAACAAGAGAAGTGAAATCTTAGGTGGTTGACTTGACTGATGAGTGGGACAATTGTGGCTATGAGAGCCAAAGTGGCCTTACTACTCAAAAGTAGTTTTTAGCAGTACTTAAGGAAAAAACAGAAGCCCCGATTTCAAATAATTTAAACTAAACTAATTTACAAATTAACTAATTTAAATACTAAATTTAAAAAAAATACTGATTTGTAGGCCACTGTGGCGCTATGACTTTTACCGTTTAGAGCAGTTTTTTCTGAAATAAAAACAGTACTGAAAAATGACAGTTAGGCCACTCTGGCTCTCATGGCATCAATTCTGTATTTTTAAGAACGGTTGCATTCTAATCTAAGGCTCAATCTATCAAAAATACCTCTAATTTCCCTACATTTAAGACAAGTTTTTGACATTAATTGTTACTGTGATGAAATGGTTTACATTTACGCACCGACCTCGAAACTCTCGGATGAGGAACTGGAGGAAATGTTCGAGAACATCTCCAAGACCTTGCATCCACCACTAAGGCCTATTACAACCTTCTTAACGCTAAATATACGACGATTACGATAACGATTTTAACGCTAAAGTGGGAGTACAGGATTGCAACAAATCGGTAGTAAAATCCTACGGGTTTGGCAGCAGAAATCATAGTGGGAAAATACTTGTCAACTTCCTTGAGAAGAAGCGACTTTTCTTGATGAATCCCTTCATTAAAAACAAGCCCCAAAGGAAATGGACGTGGCGAAATCCCGACACTATGACGATACAAAATTGGATAGACTACATCATAACGGATAAAAAGCGTATATTCAGGGATGTCTCGGTTATCAACAGGTTCAATACCAACAGTGATCACAGACTTATTACAGGCTCTCTGTATATTAACTTCAAGCTAAAGCGTACCCGTTTGATGACCGTACAGACCCATTTCGCTCCTAAGCCACGTATATAAGTTGTTTCAAGAGTCGTCACGAATCATCTAGCGCGAAGACTCGACGAGTTTCAGCCACCAGAGCAGGCTGGATTTCGAGGAGGACACAGCACCGGAGACCACATCCACAAAGTGTGGCAAATTATACAGAAGTCCGAAGGGTATAATCGGACCCTGTGTCTTGTGTTTGTGGACTATGAGAAGGCTTTTGACTCTATCGAGGCCTGTTCTGCAGTCTCTGCAACGATGCGAAGACGACTGGCGATACATCAAAGTGCTGTCTTTAACAAGAAAATGACCGTCCAAACTTAGGACCAGTGAACTAAACATATCCTCCTGCCTCAAGGGGTGAGACAAGGGGACGTAATTTCCTCGAAATTGTTCTCTAACGCATTGGAGGATGTGTTTAAGACGCTGAACTAGAAAGGACGTGGCATTAGCATCAACGGCGAGTATATCTCACACTTGAGATTTGCAGATGACATCGTCATACTGGTTGAATCGCTGCATGACGTGCAGCAGATGTTAGACGCCCTAATTAATTATTCGGTACGCATTGGTCTCCGGATGAACTTGGACAAAACCCAGGTTATGTTTAACGAATACGTCACTCCGGGAATCATTGCTGTCAATGTCGGTGCTCTCAAGGTTGTTTGAGAATACGTTTACCTCGGGCAAACTCTGCAGTTTAGTAAGAACAACTTTGAGAAGGAGACTGACAGAAGAATTCGGCTGGGCTGGACAGCGTTTGGGAAGCTTCGTCGAGTCTTCTCATTGCGTTTTCCGTAGTGCCTAAAGACTAAAGTATTCAATCAGTAAGTCCTGCCTGTAATGACTTATGCAGCCGAAACGTGGACACTCACGGTACGGCTAGTCCATAAATTCAAGGTCGCTTAAAGAGCTATGGAACGAGCTACACTTGGAGTCTCCCTGAGAGATTGATTCCGGAATGATGTGATCCGGCAGAGAACCAAAGTTATAGCTCACAGAATAAGCACGCTGAAGTGGCAATGTGCCGGCCATATTAGCCGTAGAACCGAAGACCGTTGGGGTAGACATGGTCTTGAGTGGAGACCGCGAATCGGTAAACGCCAAGAAGGACACCCTCGGGCTAGGTGGAGCGACGATCTTCGCAGGATAGCTGATAGCAGCTGGATGAGAGTTGCCAAGAATCAAGCTAAATTGCGTGCAATTGGAGAGGACTACGTCCAACAGTGGACTGCTGTAGGCTGATGATGACATGAGATGGCAACTAGATTTTGACGTTTTCAAATACGAGAATTGGCCTTTTGAGATAGGAGAAATGCAATAATTATATCACATTTTTCATCTTACACAGATGATAGAATACATAAACATTATCGAGCACTACATAATTTTTAAGGTTTAAAAATGTTTGCTATTCTAGTCTAGTTTTTCAGAACTGATGGATTCGTAAGTGTAAACCAAGCGTCCCTGAAACGATCAATTGCAGTTGTCAATGTTTACGTGATTGATACACATTGATGCGCAAAATTATCGTCTACAAAATGCAATTGAAGCGACTGAAAATATTACTATAATAAAATTGCAATTGATCGTTTCGGGGACCCTAAGTATTCGGAAAAATCACATTATACGAGTAATGACTATGACGCAATGGCCTACACAAGTACGCGCCCTGTTTTATCAAACATTCCACCAAAATCGTAAAATACACCTGTGATGACAGCAATCATAATCCACGTTTGGGCAGCGTATTAACTAGATAAAACCAATTAATCACTGATAATTAATTAATTAATTACTCTTTATCACATTAGGAGGTCTCGATTTAAAAACAAGGTGTTGCTGTAGTGAATCCATTTTAGGAAAAACCAGTGCCTCAATATGAAGATTGTGTTTGGAGTTATTTTATTTTGTGTGGCAGTTGCAAGGGCTGCTGGGGAGCCCAATCCCTTAGAAAATGGTGTATATGACTACCACCGAAAATTTGGAATACCTGAAGCATTCAAAATTAGAAAACTAGAAAGCGAATCTTCAGAAGCCCAGGGCAGAATTATTGGCGGATCCACTACGACTATTTTGTCAGTGCCATACCAGGTAAATTGATTTGATTTTTCATAAAGTGAAGTGTACCTATACACGAACTGTAACTAATTTCGTGTCCTTAAACTAGCTAGTTATCGCATACTCGTGTGTATGCGATGCGCACAACACTTCATCTCAAGCTTGTGTAAGAAGGTGGTAAATAATAATACTATGAACCTGACAATTACTTTTTGATGGTTCCAAACTGTGCACAGTTTAGGGGTTATAGGTACTTTACATTATTTTAAAACATAAGTAGTAAAACATTCTTGTTCTTATTCCAGGCAGGACTGATCCTAAGAGTATTGTTATTCACATCAGTATGTGGGGGTACCTTAATCTCTGACTCCAGGGTACTTACAGCAGCTCACTGCATCAATGATGGCAACAACATAGCTCAATCCATACAAGTCATCCTTGGATCTAACTTCCTCTTCTCGGGAGGTACTAGGATTGACACAAACGACGCCGTGATATTCCCAGGGTACAACCCCTGGATCGCTGCTAATGATATCGCAGTCATCCGCATTTCCAGGGTTAACTTTTCGTGTAAGTAGTTTTTTTAAATTAGTTTGTGCGTGTCTCTTTAATGTGTACTTTAAAAAGAACTGGACTCCTGAGTTGTATTTGGTATTTCTTCTTAGAAGTAGAGAGATAGGGAAATACAGGAGCTAGCTTTTAAAGCAATTACATATAAAAGTGATTTTGTTTTCTGAATAAATAATTCCATTTCATTTCCTTTTCATGTCATATTATGTTAACTATTGAAAGATCCAAGCTCTTGGTCTTACAAAATGAATTTAGTCAGAAATTACTTGAGTTTTAGAATCAAATAAAAAAATCACGCTTCGTTTATTATGCTTAAATAATAATAACAATACCAGCCTATTACTGTCCCACTGCAGGGCAAATAAGATATGAGCATTGATCACCACGTTTGCTCAAGACGAGTTTGAATTATGCTTGTACACTGAAAAAACCTTGCAGCTTTACCTGAATTGTTATTTTGTTTAATTCATCAAAAGAGGATCAGTAAAACATTCCGATAAAGAAATATTATTTGTATTTATTTTCCAGTGACAATTCAACCAATTACCTTGCCATCGGGAACCGAACTCAACTCGGATTACGCTGGAACCAACGCTCTCGCCTCCGGCTATGGAATAACTAGAGACGGTTTGTGTTTTATCAATCTCATTACTATCTTTTCATTTTGAAGTCTTCAATCAGTGTCGACATACATTCAGTGCCCTTGAAAAAATCTGCTGCTTTTGGGGACTTTGTCTCTTACAATTTGATCTATATTTTTATAACTGGTTGTACGCTTGTCTCATACTGTATTGTTCGATACCAAGTATTTTTCAATTCGTTTGAGAACGTATAAATCTATAAGACTAGTGACTTTTCTCTGCTTTTCCAATAAACATTTATTATATTATACTCTTCAATATTACATGAACTTTGTTTTGTATGGGCCAATTTCAGGTGACAGCGTCAGCTTGACACAAACGATAAATTCAGTGAACTTGCAAGTGCTCAGCAACGCAGTGTGCTCGAATACCTACAGTGTCATCCAAAGCCACCACCTGTGCACCAACGGCGCTGGAAGAGTTGGCATCTGCGGCGGAGACACCGGTGGGCCACTCGTCGCCACTGTCAATAGTAGGAGGATCTTGGTATGTATTGCAAATCTATATAATTTCTATGGTCCTGCAATTGATGCCATGATATAAGTGTGACTGACAAGTTTATGTGGTATTCGTATAGTCGCTATACTTTGCAAGATCATTCATTATGCTTAGTTGAATATGCGTCAACTCGGCCCAGCTTGCATATACCTAATATAGGTAGGTTCAGAAGTTCGTATCAATTGTGCTTCAGATAGGTTTTGACCTCTTACTACAGTCAGCCCTTCGTCTTAACCCTTGGCCTGGTTAATCTTACAAATTCAAATAAATAATACAACACAATAAATGATTCAACTTTTTAATCGTTTATTCTCTTTACAGATCGGTGTAGGCTCCTTCACGGCCAATTCTGGATGTCAAGCTGGACTGCCTTCAGGATTCACAAGAGTCACTTCCTTCGTTTCTTGGATTCATTCCCAATAATGAAACCGATCGCATCGCTATGGAGTACCTTAATAACATTTCGTATAAAATAGTAATTGTTTTATTTTACCGACATTTTATAACAAAAATCTCTTAAGTTCCTTTTATTAATAAAATATCAATAATAAATAGCATTAAAGACATTTGCTACAATTGGCTGATTAACATTTATTCATTTCTATCCATGTAAGTATCTGGGTTCAATGTAAATCAGCCTAAGTAGCGTAATTCATAAGCATTATGACTGAACATTCAAAAAGATGATTAAATAAACAAAATACCAAAATAAAACCGTAATAAATGACATAACCTAAACAAGATGAGATGTCGTTTAGCAAATCACTCTCCCTCGCAACAAATACATCAATATCCGAAAAACAGGCGAACGATCCGTTTGAAAAATGAATGAAGTTATCAATCCTGAGGAGGGAATAATTGAGAGTGGGCACAATCGAGATATGATTGATCTAACACCTCGCGGACGCATCAAATCGCTCTCCAAAGGGTAAATCTATATTTAAGTGGGCGAATTTCCCACTAGTAATTACATTTTTATGTTGTTGAAGACCCGCGCTTCGCTAATGCCTCTTACAAATTCGAATATAATAGAGTTGCTGCGGTTTGGACGCGAGATCTCTTTCAGGGTCCGCGCCCTTTCGGTGTACCTATACGTTCTACAGAAATATTAGATAACAGGATAGCGAAATAATTTTTTAAAGAGTGTTTTTGCGAAGTCAAATGGAGGAGGAGTGAGTAAAATACTTCATCTGTATAATCGATAGAACATATGCATGTTTTTGACGAGTAATTGCATATATTTCTCAGTAGGCGCTAAGAAAACCCAGCTATTTACATTCCGTAGAGCTTTCCACACCAATAAAACTAAGTTACATGAGTCTTTATTATAGCTTGTCAACTTATTACATGAACACACTGAGCTGTACACGCTAAACTAAGTAAAAGCTTGCATTAAAGCCTACTAAAGTCAGGGTAAGCAGGTTACAAGTAAACACTACCTAAGTAATAGACCATAATTCCTCTTAATCCGACAGTCTGGAGTTTTTTTCTAACAATTTCTAGGGTTGGCAAGGAGCGTAAGTATAGCTGTACCAGGATCTTTTGGCACCTGAATGACATTGGCAGGGGGGCGTGCGTTGATGGTAAATATTTGTGAAATTGTTAAAGAAATTGTCAAGACAAAATAAAATGGCGGCGTTGGTTGGTACTGATTTTGGCAACGCGCCAAAAGAACCTAGTTGCTGGTTGTTTGAGTTGAAAAAGGAGGTCTCAACCCTATGTTCCAAGATATTCCAGAACCTTGAAACAATGATATACCTGATAATTTTGCGGTTACAAATTACAATAATATACAAATTACAATAAGGTACTAAAATAAGAATAATAATCTATTGCGTAAATTTTTTGGCCATAAGTCAAAAAGTGAGTAAGGTTATCAATTATACTTTAATTAATCACATACTAGTTTCCAGTCTGTGACCATAAAATCATTTAAGCATTTTATTACACCGACTGTGACTCTTCGCTTTGGGGCTTAGGACAGGAGGTGATCATTCTTCCAAATCCTGTTCAGCTGTTATTAAAATTAAAAATATATGTTTCACACATAAACCTGCATAGGCATTTATGAAACGTCAGAAGCTAGGTACCTACACAGTTCCAATTGGTCGTTTCCTATGCAGAAGTGCCGGCAAGAAACTCTACGGTTACTCTTTTAAAAATAATTGGCTTTTACAATGTTTTCAAATTACAGTGTTAATAGGTATGGGAGGACAGTGTAGGCTTGTCAACAAGTACTAGTACTTATCAAAATTGAAAATGGTCTATCAAACATCTGCATTTATAAACAAAAAATTAACATAAAAAAACTCTTTTGTTTCTTAATTTAATTTTTATTTTTTGATGTGCCCTACAGACCTATGAAAGGCAAATAAAGGTATGAACTTCTGCAAGTCCCATATATGTGAGATTATAGTATTCGGTAACCCTGAATGAAACCGTACGACAGTGTCTGGCCGGTGGCGACATAGCAATGTTTCGCAAATACAAGTACACACAAAATAACTGACATGCATTTCTTTTTATTTCAATTTCATTAATTTAACTGCAATTTGATTGGTTAATATTATTGTTTCCCTCGGCTTCGACAGTCCATCAATCAATCATTATGATGTGCAATGCAATCGTTTAATTTTAAGTAATTTATCAAACTGGTATTTTGGGACTATTTCCTGAAAGACCAGTTTTGGACTTAAATGTCCAAGGACAACACACAGGAAATAACAAAAAATATGATTGTCTCTGCTATAGTCAATCTCACTTATTTTATCACTCACACATTTGAATATAAACAATGGAATGCAAATACTAGAACAGACGCCTGCGGAGTGTATGAAAATAGAACAGACTACAAATAAATTATTGATAAATAAATGATGTCAATTACCTATCACGGATATTATTGAGTGGCGCTCTGTCTTATGAGTTATGATAGATATTGACAATGTTTTTGAAATTGTAGGGAATGCCCCATTAGTGTGTGCTGTGCCTACCCCTTCAAGGAATACAAGCGTGATGTTATGTAGGTAAGTAGTTCTTAGTTCCAGTAGGTTTTCTTCTTTGTTCGTTGAGTTTGACAATTGATGTGTCGTTTTGCCGCTCCTTGGAATATTGGAAACGTTGGGAAATAGGAACTCTGATAATGTTTGCAAGTAAAATTCCTAATATTCCTGGTAACGTCGCATCACTCAATTTGAATCTCTGAATCGTATCTATCAATTTACATATCTAGTAATGTTTTACTAAACAAAAACAAAAAAAAGGGAAGAAATGGTTCTTAACAAAAGAAAAAATAAAAAGAAAGAAATAAAAGAAAAGTTTATTAAAATTTCTGTAAAGAACAATTTCTTCCCTTTTTCCAATATTGTAAAAGTGTGTTCTATTTAATTCTAATTTGTGACTATTCATTTAAAAGTTGCTAAAAATTTTCTTGATTGGCTTAAGAGTTTTAAAATCTTGCGATCTCATAGATCATAATCATAAAAACGTTGCAGCAACATCTTATTACAAGCATTTTAATAACTTGCTTCGTTCTTGCGTGTTTGCAGTTACAAATTCGTATCTAATTCATTTTCATACGTGTGTTAGCATTAAAAATATTATTCTTAGAAGCCCCTCGTTGTATGAAAATAAGAACACAATGCGAAGAGTCCCCACACTGGTCAGTAGGGTCGGTGACCGCAAAGTACCTACTGTCTAACTCAACTTTCTCTAAAGCCGTAGACACACTTTCAAGCTGGAGACGCCACATAACCGCTTGCGCATCAAACGAACATCGAGCATCATCTTGGAAGAATTTTTGGGTTCGTTGTATATGTCGCTGAAGTAATATAGATAAATGTATATTGTAGGATCTTTGACATTTAATCCAAAAATCTACCTATCACAATAGCATGAACCAATCAATCATGACATTAGTGTATAGAGCAACATACATACGTTTCCGTGTTCTAATGTGTGTCCGTTTATTAGGCAGCTGTGAACAAAAGCATTGTTTGTGATGCAACATCGTAAGGTCACGCTTGGCCGCCCCACAATAGTTTCCAGTCTACCGACCCCCAAACATATTAATAAGCACGATAATGAACACACACACATTAACGTAATAGACAAATCATTTGATAGTTACTGTACAAACAATCATCAAGTTAGGCAAAGCTGTGTTATGAGAAAGGTAAACAGTGATGCTCATTAATATGTCATTCAACGTGCTTAGATATACAACAATTAAGTCAGTACAACATTATTGATAGTCCCCAATAATAAATCATTCTGATAATTTATCACAATGAGTAAACATAAGGTACTTTATCGTAAGAATGCATATAAATCTGCATCTAATCGTGTATGAATATCGTACAGCAGTTCATAACCCGACACCACTGTAGGCACACGCTCGCACAAAAACATGTAAATCGAGGTCATGATCAATGACTTGTGTGTAGTCACAGAATATTTCTGTTTCTTACGAAACTATCGTGTCGTCAGCGCTATGGTTACCTCATAACATCTACCTATTATTAGATAGCTACGTAAGCCGGCTCCATTTACGCCCTAGTAACCAACAAACTGTGCGGCAACTCGAACGCGTCCGGATCGAAAATGACAAAACACAAAATTTTCGTTTTCTATTTCATAGCGACCATATTCGCTACGGACAGTTACAAAATTCTCGGTATCTTCCCGTCTCTAGATCGCAACAACTACCTCACTTACCGCGGACTGTTTCGGGAATTGGCGAATCGCGACCATGAGGTGACTCTCATCAGCCATTTCCAAATGCAAGATGCACCGGCTACGTACAAAGATATATTATTGAGTGACAGTTTACACCAAGTGTATAAAGGGTTATCTTACGAATCTGTGATAGTGAACGAAGTGTCTCGAGTGCCGTTCGAGACGTTAGTGGCGACTAAAGCCGGCAACGACGACTGCAAGACGCTAATGAACAACCACCAAGTGCTGCACATGATAAGCACGCGGCCTCGCTACGACGTAATACTAGTCGAGTCATACAACAGTGACTGCGGCCTGGCACTGGCCGCAAACCTGAGTGCTCCTTACATTGCCTTCAACCCGCAGCCTCTACAAGCGTGGCAGTATAACAGATTGGGTATTCATTACAATTCTGCGTATGTAAGTCAATCTGGCCTGCCCTACGGAAAGGAACCTTGGTATTTTGAGCGGCTAAAGAGTTACGTGCTGTATCATCTTACGAACTGGATATATTACGTGGGTTCACAAGTAACGGACCATGTATATCTATACAAATATCTGGGCGATGCGCTACCATCTCTAGAAAGTATTGCGTCGAACGCAAGCCTAGTGTTTGTAAACACGCATCAGTCAGTGTACAGCGGTGTTGCCAGACCTGATAATGTAATTGATATTGGTGGTATTCATGTGAGACCGCCGAAAATTATTCCAACGGTGAGTAATTTTGTCAATCTCTATGTACGGTCACCAAATGTGATAAGAAACCTGGGTCGTCGGATATCCGACGACCCTGGTTGCTTACTAAACTTCAACTATATCGACGACCCTGGTAACTTTTTGCTTCTGGTGACTGTACATAGATGCTAGCTTTGTTTTATCACGTTTTTTTTTTGCATTCTAAATAAGTGATGACTTAATGAGCATCACGTTTGCATTGTGCCACACTGCTGCGCATATTGGATGCGGTGTCAACATTCATTAAGGATAATTTTATATAATTATGAAGATAATAACAACATTACGTTAATCATCATTTAATGCATGCTCTACTTGCGACCATATAATTATAAATTATTCTAATGAATAATTGAATTACGCAGCATGAGAAGTATTAAGTATCTAGCCGCTGACATAATCGATATTTTTCTTTAGTGAGCTCAGACGGCGTTCGATTGGTCCGCGATCGCAACGTTGCGTGACGTGAGCCTCTTGCCAGCCAACTCAAAAGGCAGAACGCTAACGATTTCCCTTTGCAAGCATGCACCACACTTGTACGTGTCAATATAAATATTTCAATACCAATTTACTAAACATTAGGTACCCTATATTAAGAAGTCTCCTCGGTCAGAACGTTACGGTTAAACTTCCGTATGTACTGAATTAGAAATACTAATATAAATTTAAAAAAAAACAGAAATTCACCCGTATTTATAAGCACCAATAGCACAAAATGATTGCACAATCAACTCATCTTTCAATGTTATCACTTTACAGGAAATAGAGAGATTTATAAACGAAGCCGAGCATGGCGTTATATACGTGAACCTCGGTTCTACAGTAAAGGACTCCACGCTTGCCGGTGATAAATTAAACGAACTGTTATCAACGTTCGGTAAATTGCCTCTGAGGGTCCTCTGGAAATGGGACGGAGGCAATCTGCAACTGCCGAGAAACGTTATGACTATGAGATGGTTCCCACAATACGATATTTTGAGTAAGTATACGCACATGTGTTTGTAATAAGGGTGACTATTGTGGGTTTAGCAGCTTATTATTTTGCATATATGATAACTCGATAAGTTTTACAATACTTGAAGAAATTGTTACAATATTATAAGGACAGCTTATGTGCAAAGGCGAGCTTTTAACCAGGAAATGGGTTTTCTAATTTAAACATATCATATGATACATATGATTAAAAATCAATAATCATGATTATAAAACATAATTATGAATCATATTCAAAACTTATTGTCACACAACGAATCTACATAAATTTTCTTTGTGTCAAAAACATGATTATATATTATGAATTTCCGGGGTGAATTGATTTGTTAATTTTTAAGCTTAAAGAAACAACAACAACAATGAAAATTGCAAAAAAAAATATGTGAAAAAGCCGTGTGAAAATAAAGACAGATTTTTTAAAGCGGATCCCAAATTATTTTCAAATAAAAGATATATTACAAATGAAAAACTATCAAAAATCGCCGAACATACATGGGATATTTTCGGATACCCCTTTTTTATTTTTTGGGTGGGAAATCATCAAATGACCTCTCCCGTTCTGGGCGGAGCGGAAGGGCGTGTCAGACTCTTACTGACTAAAACCCACCCGTGTTCCTTCAGTTGCCTGTGCGCCAGGGCCACGGTAACTCTTTCGAACAATCCGCAGCCCCGGCAGGCATCGGTCCTATCGGACCCCGTCAATTGTGCTGACATCTCTTTGAGGCGCGCGTGGAACACGACGCGCTGTCGACCCGGGCCTAGTCCTTACCGGACGGCGAGCTGCCCATTGCTCGCCGTCCGCAAGCCCGCGCCTACGGTGGCCGGGAGTCGGCAATCGACTCCCGACGCCCAGGGTGTCTCCTCCTGCGGCGACTAAGGGCGCGAGGGCGCAGTGATTGCCTCTCCCTCTCGCGCTCCGCCTCCTCCTTCGCGAGCATTACTGCTTCGCAGAAGGAGGTGACGGCTTCCCATTCCCTCTCGCTCCGTACCATGGCCTGAACCAGGGCCGGACGCATGAGCATGAGCATGAGGAATAATTTTTTTTATGACGTCACTATTTGGACCATTCTGTATATGTATACCCATATCAAATAACATCACATCTTATCTTATCGGATCTTATCTACAAACTTTTAAGGTAAATTAAAACAGGACAGAAAAAAAAAAAAAAAACAGAAAAATACCTATCTCTTAGTTTCCTGTTAAAAGTGCCATTAGAAAAAAATAAAACAATTCTCAATCAAGACTACAGAGTCTTGATTGTCTCGAGCCAATTCTCCAAAATATCACAAACCCCTCGTATAAAATCACGCCTGTTATTCCAGGCGGGTCAGCCAATAATGCACCCACATTAACACGTAACTTACACTTATTGTTTTCTCTACGTTTCAGAACATGACAACGTGAAAGCCTTCGTGTCTCACGCAGGCATCCTCAGCACCATCGAAGCAGTGGACGCTGGTGTTCCAGTTGTGGCCATCCCTCTGTTTGGAGACCAGTACGGCAACGCAGCAGCCCTGCAAGACGCTGGCGTGGCCACCATCGTCCACTACCAAGATTTGAAGAAGGAGTATTTGTTAGACGCTATCAATGATGTTCTGGATCCTGTGTAAGTGGATCTATATTAATTTAATTTTACAATAGTAACGTAATAGATGATGAGTTAATAACAAAAACTATCGATCAATTCTAATTTCAAAATTCACAGAGAAAAGCATAATATTTAGTATCTCAAATGACGTCTACAATCCCAAATAAGCTAATAAGCCACGATTGATTTCAAATGTAGTTTTGAATCCCACGTTCCATGTACAGTCACGAGCAAAAATATGTATACACTTGGCCGAATTCAAAAGCAATTTTGTCCTTGATTTTTGAATGAAATATTATGTTGTTACGAACATAGTAATTTCGAACCCATAGGTTTATGTAATATGTCGCATTTCAACGTTGCATTCGTTATTTCACGAAAAAATCGCTATAGAAAGTTGCCAAGTGTTGACATGTTAGTGGTCGTGACTGTACCTACCCAAAAAAAGAAATTAGCGAAATTGCCTCTTTAATAATTAGAAGTTAAACCCAACCACGCGAGTTGAATAAATGCAACAAAATAAATTTATACTATTAACTAATTCGTATTCTGTTATATACTTAACATTTGAAACTTCTAATGTCAAGGAGAAATCTGAAACTGAACACACATCTGTGGTATGAACTAACCAACATTGTTAAGATAACATTACATAATTGAAAGTAGATCCAACTGGGTCAAGTTCGAAATGCACTGCTTAGCTTATGTCAAAGGCAAATCTAAGACACTTGGTGGATAACGGTCACGTTCTTTGAATAGTTTGTACGTTGCTTCATTTATCACTAATTTCTAATCTGGATAGAGTCATGAATGCCAAAATAATCAGTTAATAGGAAAAAAAACCCTCTATATTTAGCATCCTAGCTCGAACCGGTCCGAGTCGATGCGATATATTTTTCTGTCTCGTAATTATTCGTCAGCTCTGTTGAGGTCCTTAGGTCTTGCCATTTAATATTCGCTAACTGCCCTGCAATAGACCAGTTACAAAAGATTGGTTCGTGAATTGATCCCGCACTAAGATTCACTGTCACCGACACAGCTGGTGTCGTTTCGTCATTGATCGGGCACAGTTCCAAATTCTTATTTATAATGGATAATTATTAGTTCATGAAAAATAAATAGTCTTACCCTGGCCTCGGATTAAAAATAAACAGCATTATTTAGTCTACTGATTCTATATCTTCCATCACAACATTTTTGAGGGGACCATTTTAATCTATCAACAAAGCAACAAAAACCACAATCGGTAATACTACAAACAATCTGTTTCTGGACATAGGAATTAGAGCTTAATTACCCTTTTGCAACAGCAACATGACCCATTACAAACTATTGATTAGCCAGCATTTTGGCAGTGGCATAATGAGTTCTTATCACGAAGTCTGCCATAAGACCATTAATGATTAAAAATTAAATGGTATTCATACGACCTTAATGTTTATCTTATCTTATCGTAATTACAGATGGCAGCAACGTGCGAAACTTGTATCAAGATTATGGCATGACCGACCAATGTCACCCTCAGAATCTGCTATTTATTGGACAGAATACGTGGCGCGTTACCAAGGGGCACCAAATCTGCAACCAGCAGCGCCTAAAGTATCCCTGTACCAACAGCTTCAGCTTGATGTACTAGCATTTATTGGACTGGTCCTGTACATCCTGAGCTATGTGGTGTACAAGATTCTGTCTGTACTCTGCTGCTGCTGTTGTCAAAATGACGCACAATCAGAGTTCGTAGAAGAAGAAAGAAGATCATCCAAAAGAGTGAAGTTTGAATGAGAAGTTTTGCATAATTCTGTTTATAAAAAAAATTGTGAATAAAGACACGGTGAAATGCAGCAGTAAAATATTTCTAATTTTAACGCTTGACTGGTAAAATTTAGGATTTTTCATTTCGTTATTAAATATTTGTTAATTAAAATAACCGAAAATAATTTTTAGTTTGTTTTTTTTTTTTCCACCATCGAATAGTTTATGTCCAGCAGGCGTAGCATGACGCTTTCTATTTCTTGGAAGACAAGACATAGCTATTTCTATACAAAGTGACATTTCGTTTCTCTATTTTTGACATCGCACCGTAAAAATCCTTCTACAATCTGTCATTTTATCTTTCGTTTCTACCGATCGCTGTCTAGGTCCTTTTATATGTAGACTATTTCAGAAGAAAGTTTTCTATCCCAAACGTCAAAATCACACTGACAACTGACAGTTGTCTAAGGTAGTGAATATAATTTGATTTTGTTATCGCCATGCTAAAGACAGTAGAAAACTTTTTACTCGACGGCCGCAAAGTATAAAAATAGAATGGAAAAATTAAATTTTTCACATTTTGTATGTTAAATGTGAAAAATTATTACCTACATGTTTAGTTTTAGGGGTTTTAGGATGTCATATAGGGGGTCGAAATTTTCATTATTTTTGCGATAGGACACACCATTTTCGCGATATAAGCAAAATAAAAGAAAGACGTGAATAAACTACTGAATTTCGTAAAAAGTGCAGTTGACTCTTTCTACTTTGCTGCCGTCGTACTGTCTTCACGGAATGTCATTTTTGTCTATTCTTCCGTCGACAAAACCCGTTTCTATAATGGTCATTGTACGCGTGCAGCTTTTTTCGTTCTGACTTGTCAACAGTAAAAATCGAATATTCAGTTACCTACATGCAGGGTTGACATAATTTAAATCACTTGATTTAAAACACGATAAAAATAAAGTGACTTAAAAAAATCACTTGACTTAAATCAAATGTTTTGTGCACCGAAACAAAAATAGAAACCAGTGAAACTTTTAATACAAGAAGATGTCTGGAAGAAAAACAAAAACTGTATCGGTGCATTTCAATGAAAAAAGTCCGTTTGCAGCAAGTTTACCAAAGCAGAGTATTAACTTTGTTATAAAGAATTAACGAGAATTAAAAAAGTCCGTTGTAGCCTAGTTGTAAGTAGTAGCTAGCTTATTACATTCAAGAATTAGAACATGGAGTTAAATAATAAAAAATCCATTTCTCACAAATAGTGATGAAATTGTCCAAAATGAGTAGATTTACCTCACGGCGCTTGAGCTTTGGCAATGTTTTTTGTTTTATATTACGTTGATTTTCTGTTAATTAAAAGCACCTAAATGATTATAAACTATAATGAAAGTGTTTTTTCATAAGCTGTCCATCTAAAAACTGAATACCAAATTAAAAGTGTTTAAGTTATTATTTAATCAAAAAGTCTATTTTATTTTTTAAACGTTTTTAGTTAAAAAGATACTGACCTTTTTTATTATTATTTTAAAGTCATGATTTTTATCAACCTTGCCTACATTATAATTCTACTCGTTGATTCTAGGAAACATTTGGACCGGTATCCGCGAAATTTAAGTAAAAAAAACTTATGTAAAATACTAGTTTTAACATTTATCTATTCTATAACATAAGTGAATTTGATTACCAAATCAAAAACTGATCAGATCAGGTTACATGCTCAATGTCATCTGAGTAGAATCGTTCATCACTGTGTTTATTTACAATTGATAACAATGCATCCAATCCAAATAGAGCGGATGTCTTATCTGTATTTAAAAACCGACTGCGGCGTGTTAATACTTCAGTAGACCGATCGCACCAGCAGTGTAAGAACACACTGTCGCTAGAACCGCACGATTAATTAGCGTCTTGTCTTGAAAATAATAAAATGAAGTTAAATAATATACTAGTCCTGTTCATCAGTGTTTTCTTCAACCAAGTACTAACGCTTAACATATTAGGAGTGTTCCCATATCAAGGCAAAAGCCATTTCTTCGTATTCGCACCATATCTTCGGGAGTTAGCGAACAGAGGTCACAATTTGACAGTGATATCGTACTTTCCTCAAGAAAAAGCAATAGATAACTATCATGATATAAGTTTGGCTGGGCAAGCAGAAATATTAGAAGATGCTTTTCCAGTAGAGAGGTCGTATTGGACCATAATACAAATTGGCTTTTTCTTAACCAGTTCGGGAAGAGACAACTGTATAACTTTGCTGGAAGATGAGAATGTGCAAAATCTGTGGAAATTTAAAACAAAATTCGATTTAGTGCTTGTGGAACAGTTTAACAGTGACTGTGCGCTGGGGCTTGCACACGTACTGGGAGCACCAGTAGTTGGGCTGACGTCACACGTGCTGATGCCCTGGCACTACGAGGACTACGGGATTCAATACAACCCAGCATACGTCCCACTTCTGTTGTTGGAAGGTGGTACAAAGCCCAATTTATATCAACGAATCGAAAGGAGCGTTTTTCATACCGTCTTTACTTATTTTTTTAAATTCCTTGCCCGGAGAGACAATCAAAACACTCTAGCACAATATTTTGACAATATACCGCCGTTGGAAGAATTGGCTCTGAATGTTAAATGTATGTTGCTGTACTCAAATTACGTGCTGTCTGGCCCTGGTCTGTACCCACCAAATGTTCATGAAGTGGGTGGATACCACGTTGCCAAACCAAAAGAACTGCCTAAGGTAAGCGCCTAAATGACTTGACACTTTAATACCCGTTAAGCTATAGAATGCCATTAAAATCAAATCTCGTACAACACTTAAGTATTTTTATTTTCGTAAACGTCATTAGATCCCAAATTGTCAAACCACAATTTCAGTTAAATAATATTTGTTATCATAATACTTATTTGATTATACCGCCAGTCCCACTGTTTGGCAACGGCTTCCATCCAATCTTCCCATTTACGATGGTTGGTATGATCTATCTGTTGCGGTCCAACCTCTAATGACTTGTAGTCTCATTCATCTCACCATCTTTGCCTGTACCTGACACGTTGTCCTTTTCTTATCTTTGAGATCCAATCTTATCTCAATTATTTTGCATATAAAACACTGAACAGTCATGTTTTGCTAAGTGCCATTTCAGTTTGGCGGTTTTTTTCTCACATTGTAATTTTTTATCAAAAAACGCGATAATGTATTTTATTTAGTACACGATCCATGTGTCGCTAACAAGTCGCGGGTATCTGATCGTTTGTCAAAGACCGTAGTTGTGGCCATATTCATTTGTATGGGAATGAGACAATGTATGCAACATAGGTACATAATAAATTAATAATACATGTTGCAGACATTGCATGTATCATATAATCAAATTGTTAAGTGTATGGTATCAAGCAGTACACTATGTAACAAACCTGCTAATCATGCTTTTACCGGAGGACTCAAAACACACTATTTAGCCGTTTCTGCTTGTCATTACATACAACAAGTTATTACATGGGATAACAATAATATTGAAAATATATTTGATGTCCGCTGTAAGCAAATTGGAATGTCATTACTTAGGATATAATTTTTTAACTCGCCATTGTACCTACTTGAATAATAAAATTATTTATTTATTTAACCATTTATGTACACACATATATAAACAGACAAGAAGAAAGGAACAGAAACATACGTACAAAGGTGATGCTTATTTCTAAAGAAATCTCTTCCAGCATACCTGCGATAGGAGAGTATATTAAAGAGATGTAGACAACGTGTGTAAGAGTAGAAGGGAAAACAAAATACATAAAATCTTAAATCATTTTTCAATTTAACTATAAAAACTAACTAACTAAACTATAAAATTATAGGTGACTAGCTTCTACCCGTGACTTCGTTCGCGTAGAAGTCGTAAGATACACAATACAATAAAAATAACAACCACATTTTTATAAAGCACCCTCGCCCACCCGCGCTATTAGTTCGTTTTAGCGTTCTTTCTGACTTTTTTTCGTTTTGCTGTGGTGCTAAGGGCCCTAGTGTGACGTTAAATAGCCTACAGCACTTCTCAAGAATTGGGCTATCAAACGGTAAAATATTTTTTCAAATACGACCGGTTGTTCCAGAGATTACCCCCTACATACAAACAAACAAATTTTACCCCTTTATAATATTAGTATAGATTGCTTCGGAACATCTTTGCATTGCCTACCAATCAGACCAGCAAGTTTCAGGCCGGACTAATAGAGTTTGACAGGCACTACTTAAAATCGATTACAAAACTGACCTGATTTGTCACTGCGTATTATTTCGTAATAGATATGCGTACGATAAACATTCTTTCCATGTTTAAACGATAAACTATATTTTTTCCAGGACTTAAAAAAATTCATAGAAGAATCAGAACATGGCGTAATTTACATAAGTTTTGGATCGATGTTACGAGCCAACTCAACGCCCAAAGATAAATTGGAAGCCATCATCGGGGCTGTATCACAGTTACCACAGAGAATCGTTTGGAAGTGGGAGGAGAAGACTTTGCCAGGGAACCCGAATAATACGAATATATACATGTCAAGCTGGTTGCCTCAAAACGATATATTAGGTATAGTATTCTTATTTACGTGCTTGTATCGATATATCAAAACTCAGGTCGACCAAATTGGCCTATTTAAACATAAACAAACATAACAGGAATATATCGCACAATTACAGCGATTTTGTGATAGTACCTGTAATTTTGACAAGGTGCAATAACCCCAAAATGCTACCGGAATCAGCCGCACCAAGTACGACATCCAAGGGATAAAAATCCTATGATACGGTCGAACAAGATTCTTTGTCTTAACTAAACCGTATATGGAGTACCATATCTTGTTATGCAGGCTGACTTATTTAATCACCAACATATTCAAGGCGAAAACTCAGTATTCGGCTCTCGTGTATGCAAAAAAGTAGGAGGAGTAGGGTATTTGACCTAATTATACAATAAGTAAAATGTGTCAAAGTTTTGCCCGTCCTAAGCCCAGTTTGGATCATTCCTAATCCCGATGCAGTCGCCTGTGCAAGTGCACTTTGGGATCTTTCATCGAGATATTCTTTTGCAAATGAATCGTCACCTGTGACCGTAAATTATCGAGGTGTCCTTGAATGTGTTCCTCGTTTAACCGTTCGTATTGTATAGTACTACTCGTAAATAACTACACTACAGAAGCTATGATCATTTTCCCAGTTATATTGAGGTCCGCTAATTCACGGCTTTTTTTATATTGCTATTCCATTACGAATGCCCCTCAGGATATATTGTAATAAGATATCTCGTTACTCGGCGCCGAAGGGAAAATCCTTTCACCAGAACACTATCGTAACTACGAAGAAAAAATGTAGTCTCAAATCCCGGTTTTAGATTTCGATCTAAAAATATAAGTTAATATATAGTTAATATATAATGATATACAGTGTGTTAGGTTAAACTAGGGACATACTACATATAATAGTAAATTATGCACCAAGGGGATAAAGCAGTGTCTTATGTCGCGGGCGTAACGAAGGAGCCTATTGTTAACCCCGAGCAGAGCGAGGGAGTTTTGAGTTAACTCCCGAGAAAACATAAATGCTGGAAGCAGACTAAAAGCACTGATTCCGATGCAAACTTGACGCCTCGATAGGTTTCCATTTGTAAAAATCGTCGTAGGCTTTCATGTACGATTCCTTGGACTATTCTGGGAATAGATTGTTGGCAATGCCAATGGCTTCGGATATAATGCACTCCGAAGTCAAATCACTATCGTCACTCGACATTTTTGTAAGAATTTGTAATTTAATTTGTTATTAACAGCAAAGCGATTTGCAGTATTCGCACCTTGTTTTTATTTGTGTTCTATTTTTTTTTATTCTTCTCTCGGTGGCCAGTTCAATTTCCGAACAATTTTTTTTAGTGCAGTTCTCAATGGTAAATGCATTGGATTACTATGTACTATAGAAAATATTTTGAAACAAATTTTACTTGAGCTTCAGTGGACCCAGAAGTAAAATTCGCTTGGCGTAGGTACATATCTTGAAATTTTCGTCAGTGCTGTTTTTCGTCAACTTCCGCAACTCTGACAGTATCTAGTAATCTGCTCACGCGCGTCCAATGAGTTTCATCAGCAAATTCTGCTTGACCAGCCAAGGTTATCAATCTTGTTTGTTTATATGTTACTGCTAAGAACCTTACACCAAGGTTAACCCGGCTACAATCAGATGCAGGTTGTAGATAGTTTAATTAACGAACGTGCAATGCTCAAGATTATTCCACTAACTTTAAATAGGCTTAGTAAACAAAATAATATCACCTTTAATAAACTTATTGACGCATCAAGAATCTTAATGTGTCAATATTTTTTATAAAAGATCTTGAATCCAGATAGGACTCAAGATTCTATTTGCAGACATAAAGATAATATAAAGATAAGAAATCCAATGTCTCCACGATAAAACCGACGACAATATAAATTATATACCATAAATGTGTGCTAATCCATGAAAATTGCTATGAGCTTGCGTGTTTGATATAATGCAGCAAGTTATCAACGCATTCATAAATTTTATCATAATCCTGGTAGATATTTTGTTTTGGACCTTGGACCCTAGCTTTGACAAGGTATAATTTTTTTGTAGATTTAATGCAGAAATATAACAGTCACGAATGATAATGAAAAGCAACCAAAGACGAGAAACTCTCTCAGAGCTAAAACTTGCTGGTAATGCAATTTTATCTTAAAAACAGTGGTTTGCAGGCAATTTGGAGGCTCTAGTTTAGCGGTCAATGTCGACGAACCTATTCTGAAAAAAAAAACAAAACCTATTTTAACTCCAATGGGCTCATATTCAATTCTTGGTTCACTTATCATTTCAGCGCATCCAAATGTTCTGGCGTTCTATTCTCATTGTGGCATGTTGAGCTCCACTGAGGCGATTCATCATGGAGTACCCATGATTGGCATGCCAGTGTTCGGAGACCAGCCAGGAAATGCTGCAGCTGTTGAAGAGAGCGGGTTAGGCGTTCAGATCCACTTCAGAGATTTGACTAAGGAGCTTTTATTGGACAAAATCAAAACCGTCCTTAATCCTGAGTGAGTATATCTTTATTGTGTAATATATAAACTTTAATATAGGTAGATACTTGTGGTATTAGAGCAAATATGAATAAAATTATAGTACTTAACACTTTACAAGTTAGTATTATATTGCCCTGTAATTACTGTATATACATACTTACTAAAGCTCTACCATACTTCCAGCGAAAAGAGCATTTGATGAACTAGTTTTATTTGATGATCATTTACTCAAAAAGTGTCCATTTTATTTTAGGTTCAGGAGGAAGGTAAAAGATCTGTCCAGAGTATGGCACGACCGTCCACAATCAGCCATGGACAGTGCAATTTACTGGACGGAGTTCGCTGCTCGAACTAGTAACTATACCTTCCGGACTCCGGCGAGCGTAGTCCCCCTGTACCAATACAGATCATGGGATATCATAGCTCTGTTGGGATGCATCATATTTGCAATCCTCTACTCTTTGAAAATAATAATCTCTATGCTTACGAAGAAGAAACCTCAGCAAATCCAACGTAAAATTAAAACTAAGTAAATAAGTTTCTCATTAAAGTTTTGTTTTGTAATAAATTATTTTTAACAAAATTGTTACTAATTTTGTAAATAACAACATTCAGTATTTGGTAATGACAATAGGTATGAGTTTATGTATGTTTTTCTGTGATCTAGAAACAGTTAAAGTTAGAGCTAAGTTCTGTGTTATCCCTAATGTTCTAACTGTTACTCTTTTTCAAACAAAAGTGTTGAGTGTTGGAACATAGGTAATATGCTTTAATCTTAGCAAAAACAGCGGGGTAATTGCGTAGCACACTTACAGTAGCAATGGCTTTCATTTTGACAGTTCAACAACATTCAATGCGTTATTTACGTTGTTGAGCAGATAAATTTTTCGAACATATGAAGCAATGTATTAGCAATATCCCTCAAAATGATTCCGATTGTGATTAAAAGTGTGTTACGCAATTAGGGTGCTATTCTATGTGCGACCCACCTAATCCTGTGATAAAAATGTTTGTTCTTTGCTTTGCAGCCCTGTGATAGTCCTACTTCTAAGTAAATTAACATACCTACTCAGTGTGACTTTCAGACAAAATAATTGGGTACTTAATTAAAATTTTCCCACAGTGTTTTGTTTTAGTCAGTCAGTCATATTTTACTTAGTATAAGTTTATTTTTAGTATCATATAAATAGACTATTTTCACAAATGCATCATAAAGGTCAATAAAATAAAAGGTACCTAACTACAAACTGAAACAAGAACACGTAAGTAGTTTTTATCGTGACGGTTATCTATGTTTATTATACGAATTACCAATTAGGTAGGACATTTTGATAAAAATAATAGCTCAAGACTATAATATGTAACTACACATACACATAATTACATAATATTGGTAGGTACCAATAGTATGTAATTATCTGTATGTGTAGTTAAAGCTGATACTAAAATTATTATCATGCGTACCTACATGATAATAATTTTAGTATCAGCTTTAATATTTTCTCAATGTAATAATGTAGGTTGTATAGTGTATAATATTTTTTTGGAATACTTAAGTGGGTTACAATGCCATCTAGGGTGCATTGTAAGAACTACATACCACCCATGGAGGCTACAATAGAAATGGAAGTATAAAAGCGAATGTAGAGGGCGCTCTCAACCATTTAGCGTATATCGCCTCACTGGAGGCGGATGCCTTAATTTATTGAGGCATCTACAGGACAGCCCAATAAAGCCGCCGAAAACCTCATAAGATGACATGCGAGATGCCATACATTAAAATAAAATCTCCATAGTGCATGTAGGAAACAGCAATAGGTAGGTACCTATTTAGTTAAAATGTCAGAATTGTTTACCAATCAATATCAAATTGAATAATACATATATAAATACATAAACTCACGCCTTCTTCCCATAGGGGTAGGCAAAAACTAAAGAACGCCACCTGCCACTAGCCTTACATAGGTAGGTACTCCCTTTGTTTCGTTTACGGAACAGGTAATAAAATAATATTATCAGGTAACTTAATAATCAATTTCAGAACTGAACCTTTCAACAATTTTGCAAAGTACTGATTCGTATTTTCATATACCTATCTTCTAATTGACCTGGTGAAGGCTGGTCTTTCGGCTGAAATGATGATGATGATGATCTTCTAATTTACCATATTCTAAGCTTCGATCAAGAATACTCTCAACTGGCCACGAAGGTTACTACCTTCGTGGCCAGTTTAGCGTATTTCGTATGTTCTACATTTTTTAAATAAGTATCAACAGCTTCAGTTAATTCATAACCTTAATACTCGAACATTGAGTTAAATTATGTTTCCGATATAGTTCTTAGGACTGTCTGTCAGAGGAAAAATGTAAAGATAAATTAGCTTGAAGCATGCTTGAAGCTTGAAAATAAAATCATTTTGAAATAAGCAACAAACTCAAAGCTTTTATTTCAAATTAACCAATTAAAGGCGCTTTTGAATTGGCAAGAGGTCAGTCAGAAAGATGAAGCTAGTTGCCCATTCCAAAGCGTAGTAGGTACCTGTACCTATGGAGAAGAACGGGCAAGAAACTCCACGGACACTCTTTTAAATCAAATTATGGTTACAAAATATTGGTTACATCAGTCATGTTGAAATTATGCATGTGAGTGCGATGCAGAAAGTTAAAAGCGTCCGTAATAAAAAGACAAAATTAATTCAAATATTAAATTAAATTAAAATAAACTTTGGCAGCTAAGAGATGACCAGTCCCTACTGACGGCGCCCGTTTACGAACATGACGCAATCTATAAACAGTAGGTACAAAGGTACACCTGAAGAACTACTTCGGAAACCAATCCCGATAACATAGAACATAGAATAGTGTAATGTGCATACAAAGTCGGTATTCGTGTCTGTCTGTGTGCCCGCGTTGTTCCCTCAAACTTCGCAACGCGATTTTCACAATCATTTAGTGAATTTATTCCCGAAGGTTTATGTATCTACCTAATATATTACTATGAAACTGACATATAACTAACTAGCACTTGGCCCGCGACTTCGCCCGCGTGGATTTCGTATTATCTCCTACAAAATGTAGCATCCCCTCCACAGTTTTGGAAACTTAATGATTACGATTTTTACTTCCTTTGGCTTAATCCACACACGCAGTGAAATCCTCCTTCATAGACTTAATTACCCCCTTTTGCTGGTCCACTCTCGAAAAACCCAAAAACCTCTTTATTTTCTGTCAAAACTTTTAATACCGTCATTTGAGGTAAGCGAACAGCCGTCCAAATTTGAAAACCCTCTAAAATCCCTTTGTAGTTTAAAAAATCTAATAATGACAAACTTTATTATTCATTTAAGAATGTATTCGGGCTAAGTTTCAAGTCTATTAACTCAAGAAGTAAGATTTTTCATACGAACAAAATCCTCTCTTATGACCCCTTTAAAGTTCAAATTCCCAAAAACCCCTTCTTAGAGCTCGCCTACATTATAGTAGGAACCCTAAATTTCTCATAATGTCAGTCATTCAGCACTTCGCCCGCGACTTCGTTCGCGTGAATTTCGTACTTTCCCCTACAAATTTCACCACACACCACCGCCTTTAAATAATAGTAATATTGATTGAGATCTTTATTATTTATTTATACATAAGTATTCGGGCCAAGTTTCAAGTTAATTAAACCAAATTAATAAGATTTTTCATATAAACTGTATTCCCTCGTTTCACCCCCACAGGGGTGGAATTTTGGAAAATCGTTTGTGATGTTTCCGTAACTTGACTCAAAGATTATTTATACCAATTTTCGAGTTAATCAAGCCACGCAGTAAAATCCTCCCCTGTATATTATTGTCAAACACTTTTTATTTATTTTTATTTGGGAAACTAAACGGTCACACATTACAATGTTATGGTATTCAACTTAAAACTAAAAAGGGAGTATAAATGTATATAACCAACAACATTTTCCACATACCATAACATATCCCTTTTCACCCCATTACGGTTAAATTTTCTAAAAACCCTGATAAACCTTATTCTTTATTTTTAGTCTTAAGTATAAATACTGAGCTTCAGTTATTATTCCATACAAACTTTGACACCCGCCAATCGCTCTTTAAAGGGTAAAAAATAAAAATAATGGCAATCTTTTCCAATTTACTTAGACATTTATTCGTGCCAAGTTTCAAGTTTATTAACTCAAGGAATAAGATTTTTCAAACAATCAAAATACCCCTTTCACCCCCTTAAAAAAAGTTTTTTTTTAAATCCGTCCTTAGCAGATGCCTTCGTCATAATAACTATCTGTGTGCCAATTTTCAGCCCTATCTGTTCAGTGGTTTGAGCTGTGTTGATAGATCAGTCAATCAGTCAGTCACGGTTTCCTTACATTTAATTCCTTATCGATAAATAGAATAAACCGTCCGAAGCAAGGGCGGGTCGTTAGTCTATAGATACATATTATATTAATTAAAGTCGTTTTTCGTGTCTGTCTATGTGACCGCGTTATTCATCTGAATTCGCAACAATTTTTATGCGGTTTTCACCATCATGTAAAGAATTTATTCCGAATGGTTTATGTGTAAGTATAATGCTTTAGTATCAAACTTGCATATAATAAAGAAATATAGACATTTTGTCAAGTCCTAAAAACCGTGCGAAGGAGGGGCGCGTCGCTGTTTATTATAAAATAAAACTTAAAATCTTAAGTAGATTTTAGTAATTAGGTTGATAAAATTATGTTGGTGTTGGTGTTGATGCTTATTCTATTTTTGATTGAACAATATGGCCTTTTTGCCTTATTTTTTCGGCCGTTTTCCTGAATCTTCAAGGTCTTGCGTCGTCTTCATGAAATTTTAATAATAATTAAATAATTTTGCTTTTTTTGTTAGTCGTCCAATTTTTTTTTCGGAAATTCGTAGGTGCGGGTAATTACTTTGTTTACAAAAAAAATCTTAAGTATAGAATTTACCTAATTACTCTTTCAGTGTTTAATGTTTAACATAGGTATTAGTAATATCAAGTGTTTACCTACGAATTATATACCTACACATGTCATGTAATGTAAGGCCATATTATTATCAAGTAGACTGCATACATCAGTTTGCTATAAACATTGAAAGATAAATAAGTACGTATATTATTTTAATCCCATTGATGAATTGTATTTTAGCAAACAGCAGGTTTGAATTTTGTCTTGTCACCGTGCTTTGTCTACTCGAGTTTTACTCATATACTCATAAAAGGTATAATAAACTGGTAGGTGTAACACTCGTCGTGGTTTAGCGTTTCGCCAGTAACAGTGATAACGGTCAGTCTGTTGCCGGGGGCCGCCGAGTACACGCCGGCGCTGTGTGAGCGAACTCACGCTCACGGCCTTCAAGTTCTCAAATATGAAGCCAAGTGTTTTAATCGCGACATTATCATTACTAGTGTTAACAGACTACGCTTGTAGTCTTAATATCCTTGGAATATTCCCGTACCAAGGCAAAAGTCATTTCATAGTTTTCCGTGTTTATTTACGTGAACTCGCCAGAAGAGGTCACAATGTGACCGTTATATCTCACTTTCCCGAACAAGATCCACCGGCGAATTATCATGACGTTAGTTTAGCTGGAAGCATTAAAGCCATAGAAGGCGAATCACCATTCGAGAGCTCATATCTGACACTGTTCTTTGTCAGTCTCTTCCTTGCAAATGCCGGAGTAGAAAACTGCAATGTAATGTTAGCCAATGATCAGGTGCAAAGTTTAATTAAAGAAAAACCGAAGTTCGATGTAATAGTTGTGGAGCAGTTCAACAGTGATTGTGCTCTTGGTGTCGCCCACAAGCTCCAAGCGCCGGTAGTCGGTATAATGTCCCACATAATGATGCCCTATCATTATCAAAGACTAGGTGTGCCTTACAATCCTGCTTATGTTCCTTTCCATTTCTTAGAGGGGGGAACCAAACCCACACTATATCAAAGAGTAGAAAGGACAATATATGACTTTTATTTTCGACAACTTAATCACTACTATACCCAAAGAAGTAACCAAAACGCTCTTGCAAAATATTTCGATGATATTCCGCCTCTAGAAGATTTAGCTCGAGAAATAAAGTTTCTTCTTTTGTATCATCACTTTACACTAACTGGATCGAGACTGTTTCCTTCTAATGTCATCGAAATTGGAGGTTTCCATATAACGGATGCGAAACCATTAATCGGCGTAAGTATTGACACTAACCATTTTATTATTATTTTGTTGAGACAAGAAAACTGCGGGTTGACTTGAAGTACTGGCACCACATCAGCTTGGACTAACATCGTTCCTTGCGCAACAACAATTATAATATAAGTATAATAAAATATTATAATATTTTTATTATAATATAATTATTATAATATTTTTATTATATTACAATATAATTATTATATAAGTAGCGTAGACTGCAATCACCAATCCCTTTGCTTACTGACATATTGGCAAGGGTCCCACGCTTTTGTTTGATGCAATTAACTTTACTCTCAACGAGATATCCATCATCTACGAACAAGATGACGATGAAGCGTTCTCTGAGGCAGTTGTCTGACAGACTAGGCTGGTATTCTTTGAAGCAACTTTGTAGTAATAATAATATTATTATTGATAATAATATGAAGAACTATGTGTTTATATTTTATCGTTTTGAATTCCAGGATCTTAAAAAGTTCATCGATGAGGCGGAACAGGGTGTAATTTACATCAGTTTCGGTTCCATCGTGAAGGCTTCCACGATGCCGGCCGACAAAGTACAGGAAGTTTTAAATGTCATGAAGCAACTGCCACAAAGATTCATCTGGAAATGGGAGGACAAAACTTTAGCAGTGGACAAAAATAAACTTTACACAAACAGTTGGCTACCTCAAGCGGATATATTAGGTAGGTTTACTGTATCATCATAACAAATAAATAAAAATTCTCGCCGTCTATATTTGAGTCAAAAAATTGTGGAAACTAAAACGCACGTCTTTCTACCACCATATTTGAAGGATGAGAATAATTCTCACAATCACAAATGTCTAATAAAATTAGCACTTATAAGTCCTATATACTTAAAAGTCACATAAGGATTAGTAATTCGAGTCAACTTGTAAAATTTCAGCACATCCGAAAACCCTTGCATTTTTGTCCCACGCTGGCAACGGTGGTACGACAGAAGCCATACACTATGGAGTGCCAATGGTAGCCATGCCGATGGTAGGAGACCAGCCTGCTAACGCCGCAGCCATCGAAGAAAGCGGCCTTGGAGTGCAAGTACAAGTCAGAGACTTAACGGCGGAAAACCTACTGAATGCTTTCAAAAAAGTATTGGAGCCCAAGTTAGTATATTTTTTTAAATATAAATTCAAATTACAAAACGCCACGTGCTAAGTACGATCCTACTTTAATCCTACTTCCTACTTCCTACTTCCTGTACTACTTCCTGCTCTTACTATAAATGTGAAAGTTTGTGAGGATGGATAAATGGATGTTTGTTACTCTTTCATGCAAAAACGACTGAACGGATTTGAATGAAATTTGGAACATAGATAGTTTATAACATGGATTAACATGTAGAATACTTTTCATCCCGGTAGTTTTTGGTTTTGTCCACGTTCAAACATCTGGGCATACACAAACACACGCGCCGGTTGCAAGTAGTGCCCTTCTACGAACCTGACCGTTTTGAAGGACAGACAGCAGTACTAATTAGGTCAGTGATGTCATTCTAGGGCGCGGCCCTCCCGGCCTTTAGTAATTATTGCTTTATTAGATATATTAAATATTATTATCGTGATATTACGTAGGCCAATTCAAAAGAATTGTGATATACAGATTTAGACCTTATTGCTATCAAAATTAAGTACCTTTTCATTATGTAGGCCGGTTAGAATGCTAGTTCCATGAATTTCCGTGATACATTTTAATAGCTTCATGTGATTGCGCAATTATAAACTTTATATGACAGAATTTAAGGTTCTAATGCTTTAGATTATTGTGTTACGAAAATCAATAAATATTGAAATAAAATAATATTGATCAGTTAAATAAGTAAAAACATAATAGGATGTTTAATTACTGTGACACACTTTTTGATCGTGCTCCTAAAAAACAAAATGCGATGTCAAAGTTTGTCGAAATTTCATGAAATAACAGTACGAGTATCTCAGTAATTGACCACTTACTTGTGAAAATAGTGAATTTAACAGAAGACTTCTTTCTTTTGAGAGAGATTCTACGTTTTCATCCCAAAACACAAAAATCCATGTGCCAACTAGGTACCTCTGATAGTAAAATAATAGTAGGGGAGCCCACGATGCTAAATGGGGATTTACTCGAGCGTCGTAGAGACCTATTGGGTTGCAAAGCTTAGATGATAAGAAGAAAAAAATGTTATATGATATATACCATTACATCGGTGGGGGAAGCGGCTATAGATTTTTAAATATGTAAAAAAAAACTGTTGCATGGACATCCTCGAGCGCGTCAGATATTGATAGCATCAATGCCCTACGTATTTTTAATAATGTACGTATGTTAATCTGATCGTTTGCATAATGAGGGTGGTTGTATATAAGGGTTGAAAATGAAAAAAAAAAATTATCGAGCGCGTCAGATTTTCTAAAGGAGTGTTAAGTGCACCAAAAAAAAGCTCTCAGTCACTAATCTGACGATTTCGATGGGACGCAAACTCGCGGCCATTTTCATAATGTGCAAAAAAAAATCGCCATTTTGAAATACTCAAGCGCGTCAGATTAAGATATATATGGTTCATCTTTATGTTCTAAACGTACTGTCTCATAATCTGACGATTATCTAGAGGGATTCGCCTGATCTGACAAAAAAAAATTAGAAAAACGGTTCACCTTAAAGGCCATCCCTGCAACTTCCCGCTAATTCCATTCCTGGGCGCTTAAAATTGTACTTATGACATTTTTGAGCTCAAAATATAATTTATGTGATATTTTGAGCTCGCTGAGTTCAAAGAAATAATATTTCTATGCATTTGAGCTCTCCCAGCTCGAAAGTCTGATAGAAGTTTCATAGAACACTATTTTTGGAATTTTCAAACCGCAATAACTTTTGAATGGATTAAGCAATTTTCACGCGGTTGGCGGCATTCGACGCAGTTTTATCATCTTCATAAGTAATTTTGCAATTTTAATTGATCGAACCAAACATTTCGGAGTAATCCCGAAAAAACACTTTTTCGGGTTTCTTTCGTTCACGATATCTCTCGAACGAATCAACCGATTTTGACCAGCTTGGTGGCGATCGACGTGGTTTTTCATGTTCAAAGGCGGATTAGTTTTTGAAGTTGATCGATAAAGCCGTTTAAAAGTTATTCCAAAAAAACCACTTTCAAAAAAAAAAAAAACTTATTTTTTTTTAGATTTTTCAAAATTTCTCAAAATCTATCGGTCCGAATCGGTTCAAATTCACAGGAAATCTAATTTTGAGGGAAATCTTTAGAACGCCGTTTAGTAGATTCCGATCGGATCCAGAATCAGGAGCATGTGTTTCGGAGCTATTTCCCGAAACTTCCGGTGTATTGTCATGTTCCACTACACTTTGATCTTGTAAATACTGAAAGTCTCGCGGTATTTTAATTGCAGTAAATAATTTATAGCACTGAGCGTGATATAAATCATTTAATGATGATTACACCGAGAATTCGAGGTTATCATAATTATGTTCCTCGAGACTTTCGGATAACCGGGTTGCTCCGACGATATTCCAAAATATTTACACTTTTTTTTAATGTTTCTACCGTAAATTTAATTGTTTTTTGTAAGGTGCTTTCACCACAAAATACACATTTTAAATTAATATCACTCATATTAAATATTTATAAACTTTAATTCACACAAATAATATCAAAATAGCAAAAAAAGCCAAAACGTTGGAAACACGTTGTAAACAGTATGCCACGAACGAGTCTTTATGATCAGCTGTGATGGCGTCATGGCAGCAGAAACCAGAGTGGGGACGGAGTGAGAGAGTAATAGATAGAGAAAGAGTGAGAGAGGAATAGAAACGCGGAGAAGGAAATGTAGGCATCACGCCGCTGCACGCATTTAACTTTATCGACGAATTTTTGTTATTTCGGCTTGCGGAAATCGTCAGATTATATATTTTTCATTATTCTTGAATTATTTCCCTCAAAATAAAAAAAAAATTAACTACGCTCGAGAATGTCGAGATGACGTTTTTTTTTTTACAACTTTGTTGCCCTCCCCTTTCTTTACGTCTCTCTCAAATTGTCAGATTAGTGGAATATACACTTTTTAAGATGTAATTAACTCACCCTACCTTAATCTGACGCGCTCGAGAATTTCTGATGGTCAATTTTTTTTTACTAATCTGATCCTGTATCCTTCACGGGCGGCCTTATATATGGGCCTCATGTTTTGTGGAGGTACTTAACCGGGTACAAGGTATCCCCCTGTATATTAATCTGCCGCGCTTTAGTAAATCCCGAAATCCCCGCTTGGGCTCCCCTACTATAAAAAATAATTTTAACAATATCGTAGGTACCCACACAAACATACAAAAATGTTAATTCTTGCATAATATGGCGATATTACAATATCAAATTGAGATAATTACATGTGCTTAAAAAAGTTTTTTCGGCCAAGTGCGAGTCGGACTCGCACACGAAGGGTTCTGTCCCACCGTACAATATTTAAAAACCCGTTTCTTGTATGGAGACCCCTTTAATTTTTAACATTTTTATTTTTTTATTATTTATTGTTATAGCGGCAACAGAAATACACACTCTGTGAAAATTTCAACTGTCTACCTATTACGGTTAATGAGATCAGCCCGCTGACAGACAGACGGACGGACAGCGGAGGCTTAGTAATAGGATTCCGTTGGCTCCCTTTGGGTACGGAACCCTAAAAAAGCTCAAAAACGGCAAAGATAAAATATTATTTTAGTTGAGGTAGTGTCCTCGTATCAAACTTATTTCGAATGTTTACTATTTTTTTTTATCGATTTTCAGATTTCGGCTGAATGTGAAGGAAGTATCAAGAGCTTGGCATGATCGTCCAATGTCTCCCATGGACACCGCCGTGTTTTGGACAGAATTTGCTGCTAAGCATCCAAACTTCACCTTCAGAACGGCCGCAGCTGATGTACCATTTTACCAGTACATCAACTTAGATGTGGCGTTGATTTTAATCGCAATGTTTAGTACATATCTTATTCTAGTTATAGTACTCCTAAAAAAATGCTGCGGGTCGAAGAAAATTATAAAGACAACAAAAAAGACTGAAAAGAAAAAGCGTGTGTAGATTTTTAATGGGGTTGTAAGAAAGAAGTTTAATAAACTGTCTGAACAAACTAACAATACTCATGACTGTATTACTGAACTTCGAAGTTTAAAATATCGATGTATTTAATTGAGAATGTTCAGAATCGCGATGTACGGAACTTCGAAAGAATGTCATACTGAACTTCGAAGTTTGAATAGACATTCTTTCGAAGTTACGTACACCGCGATTATGAACATTCTCCATTAAGTACATCGATATTTTAAACTTCGAAGTTCCGACGTACAGTCAATAGTCATAGAACAAAAGAAGAGGGAATTTTTGAGAATTTGTAAGAATTTGTTGTTAACAGCAAAACGATTTGCAGTATTCGCACCTTGTTTTTATTTGTGTTCTATTTCTTTTTTATTCTACTCTCGGTGGCCAGTTCAATTTCCGAACAATTTTTTTTAGTGCAGATCTCAATGGTAAATGCATGGGATTACTATGTATATCTATTTACCTCTATCTTTGTGTATGTCTATTTACCTCTCTTTTGATCCCTTTAAAGTTCATATTCCCAAAAACCCCTTCTTAGAGCTCGCCTACATTATAAAAGGAACCCTAAATTTCTCATAATGTCAGTTATTCAGCACTTCGCCCGCGACTTCGTTCGCGTGAATTTCATACTTTCCCCTACAAATTTCACCACCCCCCACCGCCTTTAAATAGTAGTAATAATGATTGAGATCTTTATTATTTATTTTTACATAAGTATAAGTATTCGCGCCAAGTTTCAAGTTAATTGAACCAAATTAATAAGATTTTTCATATAATCTGTATTTCCTCGTTTCACCCTCACAGGGGTGGAATTTTGGAAAATCGTTTGCGATGTTTCCATAACTTGACACAAAGATTATTTACCAATTTTCGAGTTAATCAAGCCACGCAGTAAAATCTTCCCCTGTAAAATTGTTAACCACTTTTTTATTTCATTAATTTTTATTTTATTTGAGAAAATAAACGGTTTCACATTACAATGTTATGGTATTGAACTTAAAACTAACAAGGGAGTATAAATGTACATAACCAATAACATTCTCCACATACCATACCATATCATATCCCTTTTCACCCCATTACGGTTAGATTTTCTAAAAACCCTGATAAACCTTATTCTTTATTTTTAGTGTTAAGTATAAATACTGAGTTTCAGTTATTATTCCATACAAACTTTGACACCCGCCAACCTCTCTTTAGAGGCAAAAGAATAAAAATAATGGCAATCTTTAAAATTTATTAGATATGTATTCGTGCCAAGTTTCAAGTTTATTAACTCAAGGGATAAGATTTTTCAAACAATCAAAATCCCCCTTTCACCCCCTTAAAGGAAGTTTTTTTTTTAAATCCGGTCTTAGCAGATGCCTTCGTCATAATAACTATCTGTGTGCCAATTTTCAGCCCAATCTGTTCAGTGGTTTGAGCTGTGTTGATAGATCAGTCAATCAGTCAGTCACGGTTTCCTTACATTTAATTCCTTATAGATAAATAGATTAAACCGTCCGAAGCAGGGGCGGGTCGTTAGTCTATAGATACATATTATATCAATTAAAGTCGTTTTTCGTGTCTGTCTATGTGACCGCGTTATTCATCTAAATTCGCAACAATTTTTATGCGGTTTTCACCATCATGTAAAGAATTTATTCCGAATGATTTATGTGTAAGTATAATGCTTTAGTATCAAACTTGCATATAATAAAGAAATATCAACATTTTGTCAAGTCCTAAAAACCGTGCGAAGGAGGGGCGCGTCGCTGTTTATTATAAAATAAAACTTAAAATCTACTTAAGTAATTAGGTTGATAAAATTATGTTGGTGTTGGCGTTGACGCTATTTTTGACTGAACACTATGGCCATGTTGCCTTATGTTTGCGCCCGTTTTCCTGAATCTTCAAGGTCTTGCGTCATCTTCATGACATTTTAATAATAATTGAATATTTTGTTTTTTTTAGTACGAGTACTCTTCGAAAATTCGTAGGTACGGGTACTTACTTTGTTTACAAAAAAAAATCTTAAGTATAGAATTGACCTAATTACTCTTTCAAAGTGTTTTATGTTTAACATAGGTATTCGTAATATCAAGTGTTTACCGACGAATTATTTACACATTAGTGATGTAACGAATATTCGCATTCGCATTCGCGAATAATCGCATATTTTTGCATATTCGCATTCGCATTCGCATTCGCGAAATTGTTGCGAATGTTTTTGCGTGTATAATTTTTTTAAGTAGGTAATAATAGTTGGTTAATAAAAGAAAATCCAATTCCATTAATTTCTTATGTTTTTTAATGCAATAAAAAGTAACTTAACCTCGTAATCACATTATCAGTCTTCTCTTTATCATTTGGTATCATTTATTTATTTAACTTTGGGCAATGAAGCTTAACAATCAAACTTTCATAACAATTTAAAAAACAGAACTATATACTAAATGGCCTAAATGCAATGTAATCAAACAAAAATAATCTTCTATGAATTTTTACCACAGTTTTATGTTATAATTATTATCTTCTTGAACAAAACTAAAAATAATAATCTACAAATACTTCTACAATTAATATTTATTTAACTTTGAGCAATGAAGCTTAGCAATCAAATTTTCATAAGAATTTAACAAACAAAACTATATACTAAATGGCCTAAATGCAATGTAAACAAACAAGAATAATCTTCTATGAATGTTTACCAAAGTTTAATGATAACATTAAAGATTATTATTTTTACCTTTATCTAAAAATAATAATCTAAAAATACTTCTACAATAAATAAACTATAATTAAAATCAAATAAAAGTTTAACACGAGTTGCTGTCATCATAATCACAAAGTGTTTACAGTATATCTATAATATTATATAGTTTATAGTATTTATAGTATAAATATAATCATTTTACATAAGAGACTAAAAAATTTAATTGTTATTAGAACTTGTGACCCAAAATTTTAATGCAATTGAAACTAATTAAATTAAATTCTTCTATTAAACTTTTCTCAGTCTTTAGATATATTTTTAATATTTAGATAATCAAACAAAAATTATATTCTTCTACAGTAGACCATTAAATAGTCTAACTCTAAACAAACAAACAAAAATAGATTCTCAAACAAAAATACTTCTCTCCCTTAAAAAAATAACAGTTAATTATATATATATTTCATATTAATAATTGAACTTCAGTAGGGGAATATTAAACTTTAAAAATAGTAGTTTTGATGCCTTGTCTCCTTCAAGTCTGTTTCGATGTGGTGTGTAAAGAAGTCCAGCGCCACTAAATATGCGCTCGCTGGGGACACTCGTTGGTGGTGTAACTAAATAATGCCGAACTACAGGAAGCAGAAGAACGTTTCTTTCTTTGTTCACTTTCCACCAAGTTAAAGGGTCAACGTCATTTGCCACACGTTTTTTCGTTAAGTATTCTGTAATCGTTTTACGGATTAAAAGGTGAACAGGATTTTGATTAAGCGGCATATCCTCGCATATCCATTAGTGAATTCATTGTTTCTTTCAAAGATACACATTTATTTGTTTGGGTATCTTCGGTTTCATTTAACCTGACACGCTTTACATTCGGACTACGTGAATTGAAAGATATGTCGTTTTGACTGTCTCCAACCAAATCCAATAAATGTTCTATGACGCGTTTTGTAGTAGACGTATTTCGAAAAAACTTGTTTCTGTTTATTTGGTCAATGAAGGTCGCCGTGGCAAAGAAAAGGTCATTCTCTAAAACAGGAACCCTTTGGATTAGCTCTTCTTTTACAATTGTAATTGTATCACCAATGTGTTCATCAGATGCATCAAGATCACTAATATTTTTTTCTAGGGTAGTGATTAAAGGAATCAAAGAAGATATAGAAACATCGGCAGCACTTAACTCTTTAGTTAGTTCTTCAAATGGTTTTAGTACATCGATAAGCTTTTTAATAGTCATCCACTCTTCAGACGTTAATAGGCGAATTTTATTATTTGTTGATGCATAAATACATAAAGACTCTTTGACTTGCAAAATACGTTCAAGCATATAAAAAGTGCTGTTCCACCTAGTTGCACATTCTTGTTTAATCTTAAGGGATTTTTGATTTAGCCTTTTCTGTACGTTAGCAAGCTCGTCTTGAGCAGAAGTTGAATGATGAAAATGAGTTGCTATCTTTTTGCATTTTGTTAAGGCAGTCGTGACAGTTTCTTGTGCTTTCATCCCTTCTTTTAACACATTTTGAATCGTATGTGAAGCACAGTCAATATGTTTAACATTTAACAAGTTAACACCTTTTTTCATGTTAGCACCTGCGTCGCGAACTACACATTTCACTTTTTCTTTAGGTATCTCCCATAACGATAAGGTTTCTTCAAGTTTATGAACAATATTTTCTCCGGTGTGGCGGCTATCATTGAACACTTCTGATTTTAACACAACCATTTTTCTTTCAAATTCTTCTGTAATCCCATGACAAGTTAAACTCAGCAGTGAAACTCCAGAACAAGTGTCAGACCATATATCGCTAGTAAATGACAATTTTTCGAAGGATTTCAGCAATTCGAGTATTTTCTGACTTACTTTGTCATATAACTTATCGCAGATAAATGAAGTGAAATACTAGCGTGACTTTAAATCATAGGAAGGACCCAAATGCTTCATCAGTCTTGCAAATCCAACACTTTCCATGAAACTAAATGGCAAGTCTTCCAACGCTAGCACTTCACTTATAAAATTATCAACAGCCAATGACTTCAATGATTTATTATCCCACTGTTTCGTTTTATCGACACATTCTAAAAGCGATGTCTGTTTCATGTCGGATTTAGTACTTTGATGAGATGATGATGCCAGTTCAAGTGTTTTAGAGGCTTCGTGTTTCCGTTTTTCACCTTTTTCTAATTCGGAAAACTCGGTTTTATGCATTGCTTTCAAATGATTTCTCATTGCAGTTGTAGTCCTTCCTATTCTTGAATACTCCTTATTACAAAGCTTGCATTTAGCTCGCTCAGCATCGCAATATGTAAAATAAGTCCATATTTCACTAGAATTTGATTTACTCATGTTTATACTCACTGAAACCTTAAAATTCACTTGTTTTGTTTACGAAAACACCGGCGCCAGCGGAATGACACTTCAATCGGATGCGTTCATATTAACTCGGCTATTCTCGGAACGAAAAACAGACGGAACGCACTTCGTTCAAACGGGGCTGCCGCTAAAGTCACCAAGCCATAGACAAATGGCGCCAAATTTAAACAAAAACTGAATATTCGGATTCTCATTCGAGAATGTTGGCAGCAGATATTCGCATTCGCATTCGCATTCGCGAATGTCCAAAATATAACATTCGTTACATCACTAATACACATGTCATGTAATGTAAGGCCATGTAATGTATTTTATACACCATTATATACACATGTCATGTAATGTAAAGCCATGTAAAGGTCATGTAATGTAATCAAGTAGACTGCATACATCAGTTTGTTATAAACATTGAAAGATAAATAAGTACGTATATTATTTTAATCCCATTGATGAATTGTATTTTAGCAAACAGCAGGTTTCAATTTTGTCTTGTCGTCGTGCTTTGTCTACTCGAGTTTTACTCATAAAAGGTATAATAAACTGGTAGGTGCAACACTCGTCGTGGTTTAGCGTTCCGCAAGTAACAGTGATAACAGTCAGTCTGTTGCCCGGGGGCCGCCAAGTACACACCGGCGCTGTGTGAGCGAACTTCACGCCCACGACCGTCAAGTTCCCAAAGATGAAGCCAAGTGTTTTAATCGCGAAATTATCATTACTAGTGTTAACAGACTACGCTTGTAGTCTTAACATCCTTGGAATATTCCCGTACCAAGGCATAAGTCATTTCATCGTTTTCCGTGTTTATTTACGTGAACTCGCCAGAAGAGGTCACAACGTGACCGTTATATCTCATTTTCCCGAAAAAGATCCACCGGCGAATTATCATGACGTTAGTTTAGCTGGAAGCATTAAAGCCACAGAACGCAAGTCACCATTCGAGAGCTCATATCTGACACTGTTCTTTGTCAGTCTGTTCCTTGCAAATGCCGGAGTAGAAAACTGCAATGTAATGTTAGCCAATGATCAGGTGCAAAGTTTAATTAAAGAAAAACTGAAGTTCGATGTAATAGTTGTGGAGCAGTTCAACAGTGATTGTGCTCTTGGTGTTGCCCCAAGCTCCAAGCGCCGGTAGTCGGTATAATGTCCCACATAATGATGCCCTATCATTATCAAAGACTAGGTGTGCCTTACAATCCTGCTTATGTTCCTTTCCATTTCTTAGAGGGGGGAACCAAACCCACACTATATCAAAGAGTAGAAAGGACAATATATGACTGTTATTTTCGACAACTTAATCACTACTATACCCAAAGAAGTAACCAAAACGCTCTTGCAAAATATTTCGATGATATTCCGCCTCTAGAAGATTTAGCTCGAGAAATGAAGTTTCTTCTTTTGTATCATCACTTTACACTAACTGGATCGAGACTGTTTCCTTCTAATGTCATCGAAATTGGAGGTTTCCATATAACGGATGCGAAACCATTAATTGGCGTAAGTATTGACACTAACCATTTTACTATTATTTTGTTGAGACAAGAAAACTGCGGGTTGACTTGAAGTACTGGCAACACATCAGCTTGGACTAACATCGTTCCCTGCGCAACAACAATTATAATATAAGTACAATAAAATATTATAATATTTTTATTATAATATAATTATTATAATATTTTTATTATAATATAATTATTATAATATTTTTATTATATTATAATATAATTATTATATAAGTAGCGTAGACCGCAATCACCAATCCCATTGCTTACTGACATATTGGCAAGGGTCCCACGCTTTTGTTTGATGCAATTAACTTTACTCTCAACGAGATATCCATCATCTACGAACAAGATGACGATGAAGCGTTCTCTGAGGCAGTTGTCTGACAGACTGGGCTGGTATTCTTTGAAGCAACTTTGTAGTAATAATAATATTATTATTGATAATAATATGAAGAACTATGTGTTTATATTTTATCGTTTTGAATTCCAGGATCTTAAAAAGTTCATCGATGAGGCGGAACAGGGTGTAATTTACATCAGTTTCGGTTCCATCGTGAAGGCTTCCACGATGCCGGCCGACAAAGTACAGGAAGTTTTAAATGTCATGAAGCAACTGCCACAAAGATTCATCTGGAAATGGGAGGACAAAACTTTAGCAGTGGACAAAAATAAACTTTACACAAACAGTTGGCTACCTCAAGCGGATATATTAGGTAGGTTTACTGTATCATCATAACAAATAAATAAAAAATCTCGCCGTCTATATTTGAGTCAAACAATTGTGGAAACTAAAACGCACGTCTTTCTGCCACCATATTTGAAGGATGAGAATAATTCTCACAATCACAAAATAATGACTAATAAAATTAGCACTTATATGTCCTGTATACTTAAAAGTCACATAAGGGTTAGTAATTCGAGTCGACTTGTAAAATTTCAGCACATCCGAAAACCCTTGCATTTTTGTCCCACGCTGGCAACGGTGGTACGACAGAAGCCATACACTATGGAGTGCCAATGGTAGCCATACCGATGGTAGGAGACCAGCCTGCTAACGCCGCAGCCATCGAAGAAAGCGGCCTTGGAGTGCAAGTACAAGTCAGAGACTTAACGGCGGAAAACCTACTGAATGCTTTCAAAAAAGTATTGGAGCCGAAGTTAGTATATTTTTTTAAATATAAATTCAAATTACAAAACGCCACGTGCTAAGTACGATCCTACTTCAATCCTACTTCCTACTTCCTACTTCCTGTCCTACTTCCTGCTCTTACTATAAATTTGAAAGTTTGTGAGGATGGATAGATGGATGTTTGTTACTCTTTCATGCAAAAACGACTGAACGGATTTGAATGAAATTTGTAACATAGATAGTTTATAACATGGATTAACATGTAGAATACTTTTCATCCCGGTAGTTTTTGGTTTTGTCCACGTTCAAACATCTGGGCATACACAAACACACGCGCCGGTTGCAAGTAGTGCCCTTCTACGAACCTGACCGTTTTGAAGGACAGACAGCAGTACTAATTAGGTCAGTGATGTCATTCTAGGGCGCGGCCCTCCCGGCCTTTAGTAATTATTGCTTTATTAGATATATTAAATATTATTATCGTGATATTACGTAGGCCAATTCAAAAGAATTGTGATATACAGATTTAGACCTTATTGCTATCAAAATTAAGTACCTTTTCATTATGTAGGCCGGTTAGAATGCTAGTTCCATGAATTTCCGTGATACATTTTAATAGCTTCATGTGATTGCGCAATTATAAACTTTATATGACAGAATTTAAGGTTCTAATGCTTTAGATTATTGTGTTACGAAAATCAATAAATATTGAAATAAAATAATATTGATCAGTTAAATAAGTAAAAACATAATAGGATGTTTAATTACTGTGACACACTTTTTGATCGTGCTCCTAAAAAACAAAATGCGATGTCAAAGTTTGTCGAAATTTCACGAAATAACAGTACGAGTATCTCAGTAATTGACCACTTACTTGTGAAAATAGTGAATTTAACAGAAGACTTCTTTCTTTTGAGAGAGATTCTACGTTTTCATCCCAAAACACAAAAATCCATGTGCCAACTAGGTACCTCTGATAGTAAAATAATATAAAAAATAATTTTAACAATATCGTAGGTACCCACACAAACATACAAAAATGTTAATTCTTGCATAATATGGCGATATTACAATATCAAATTGAGATAATTACATGTGCTTAAAAAAGTTTTTTCGGCCAAGTGCGAGTCGGACTCGCACACGAAGGGTTCTGTCCCACCGTACAATATTTAAAAACCCGTTTCTTGTATGGAGACCCCTTTAATTTTTAACATTTTTATTTTTTTATTATTTATTGTTATAGCGGCAACAGAAATACACACTCTGTGAAAATTTCAACTGTCTACCTATTACGGTTAATGAGATCAGCCCGCTGACAGACAGACGGACGGACAGCGGAGGCTTAGTAATAGGATTCCGTTGGCTCCCTTTGGGTACGGAACCCTAAAAAAGCTCAAAAACGGCAAAGATAAAATATTATTTTAGTTGAGGTAGTGTCCTCGTATCAAACTTATTTCGAATGTTTACTATTTTTTTTTATCGATTTTCAGATTTCGGCAGAATGTGAAGGAAGTATCAAGAGCTTGGCATGATCGTCCAATGTCTCCCATGGACACCGCCGTGTTTTGGACAGAATTTGCTGCTAAGCATCCAAACTGCACCTTCAGGACGGCCGCAGCTGATGTACCATTTTACCAGTACATCAACTTAGATGTGGCGTTGGTTTTAATCGCAATGTTTAGTACATATCTTATTCTAGTTATAGTACTCCTAAAAAAATGCTGCGGGTCGAAGAAAATTATAAAGACAACAACAAAGACTGAAAAGAAAAAGCGTGTGTAGATTTTTAATGGGGTTGTAAGAAAGAAGTTTAATAAACTGTCTGAACAAACTAACAATACTCATGACTGTATTACTGAACTTCGAAGTTTAAAATATCGATGTATTTAATTGAGAATGTTCATAATCGCGATGTACGGAACTTCGAAAGAATGTCATACTGAACTTCGAAGTTTGATTAGACATTCTTTCGAAGTTCCGTACACCGCGATTATGAACATTCTCCATTAAGTACATCGATATTTTAAACTTCGAAGTTCCGACGTACAGTCAATAGTCATAGAATAAAAGAAGAGGGAATTTTTGAGAATTTGTAAGAATTTGTTGTTAACAGCAAAACGATTTGCAGTATTCGCACCTAGTTTTTATTTGTGTTCTATTTCTTTTTTATTCTACTCTCGGTGGCCAGTTCAATTTCCGAACAATTTTTTTTAGTGCAGATCTCAATGGTAAATGCATGGGATTACTATGTATATCTATTTACCTCTATCTTTGTGTATGTCTATTTACCTCTCTTTTGACCCCTTTAAAGTTCAAATTCCCAAAAACCCCTTCTTAGAGCTCGCCTACATTATAGAAGCTACCCTAAATTTCTCATAATGTCAGTTATTCACCACCCCCCACCGCCTTTAAATAGTAGTAATATTGATTGAGATCTTTATTATTTATTTATACATAAGTATAAGTATTCGGGCCAAGTTTCAAGTTAATTGAACAAAATTAATAAGATTTTTCATATAAACTGTATTCCCTCGTTTCACCTTCACAGGGGTCGAATTTTGGAAAATCGTTTGCGATGTTTCCATAACTTGACTCAAAGATTATTTACCAATGTTCGAGTTAATCAAGCCACGCAGTAAAATCTTCCCCTGTAAAATTGTTAACCACTTTTTTATTTCATAAATTTTTATTTTATTTGAGAAAATAAACGGTTACACATTACAATGTTATGGTATTGAACTTAAAACTAACAAGGGAGTATAAATGTACATAACCAACAACATTTTCCACATACCATACCATACCATATCATATCCCTTTTCACCCCATTACGATTAGATTTTCTAAAAACCCTGATAAACCTTATTCTTTATTTTTAGTCTTAAGTATAAATACTGAGCTTCAGTTATTATTCCATACAAACTTTGACACCCGCCAAGCTCTCTTTAGAGGCAAAAGAATAAAAATAATGGCAATCTTTAAAATTTATTAGATATGTATTCGTGCCAAGTTTCAAGTTTATTAACTCAAGGGATAAGATTTTTCAAACAATCAAAATCCCCCTTTCACCCCCTTAAAGGAGGTTTTTTTTTAAAATCCGGTCTTAGCAGATGCCTTCGTCATAATAACTATCTGTGTGCCAATTTTCAGCCCAATCTGTTCAGTGGTTTGAGCTGTGTTGATAGATCAGTCAATCAGTCAGTCACGGTTTCCTTATATTTAATTCCTTATAGATAAATAGATTAAACCGTCCGAAGCAGGGGCGGGTCGTTAGTCTATAGATACATATTATATCAATTAAAGTCGTTTTTCGTGTCTGTCTATGTGACCGCGTTATTCATCTAAATTCGCAACAATTTTTATGCGGTCATGTAAAGAATTTATTCCGAATGGTTTATGTGTAAGTATAATGCTTTAGTATCAAACTTGCATATAATAAAGAAATATCGACATTTTGTCAAGTCCTAAAAACCGTGCGAAGGAGGGGCGCGTCACTGTTTATCTATACTAATACTAATAATAAAGCTGAAGACTTTGTTTGTTTGTTTGTTTGTTTGCTTGAACGCGCTAATCTCAGGAACTGCTGATCCGATTTGAAAAATTCTTTCAGTTTTAGATAGCTCATTTATCGAGGAAGGCTATAGGCTATATATCATCACGCTAAGACCAATAGGGACGGAGCACCAATGAGCAATGTTTCAAAATCGTGGGTTTTTTTTTCCTTTTGGGAGCTTCCTTTGCGTGCGCTGCGTAAACGGTTAAAGTTTCGCAAAAATCATGTATTACAGAATTGTTCCCCTTTAAAAGTTCTAAAAAAAAGTCTGCGACAGCTTATGTCTATCTTTTATGTTTGGCTCACTATAAACTTTTTTATGCTAACCAAATTTGTTCTAAAATAATGCATTATTTGCGAAGGTGTTTTTATAAACATGATATTAATCCTTATCCAAATAAATACGTTATTCATCACAAGTATTTAATTTAAAACAAAATTGCCCTTTACATCTTTTGATTTCAATGAATATCTTAGGAGCTATCGCAGTTTTAAAATAACATCGCAGCAAAATAATGGTGCAAGGCCGGCGGCGGGTGGTCATGACGGGGAAGGGCGGTGGCCCCAGTTATCTCTGCGAGATACCTAAAATGACGTTCAGTACCCCAGTAAAAATTGAATCGGTAACCCAGTACAATTTCTAAGACCTTAAATATTTTTTTGTTCTAGAATTTGTACTGGGTAACTCGGTAAATTTTCTTGGGTTCCGCGTTACTGCAGAGCCCCAGTAAAAATTCATAATCTCCCCAGGAATATTTTAAGAAATCTTTTCTCCGTGTACTGATAAAAGCGTGATGTAGGTACCTAAAACAGCTCCTTAACGTACGTATTATTAAAAAATATTTTCACCCTCTACATAAACGAAGTCGCGGGTTTAAGTTAGCGTTAGCCCAAAGTAACTATTCCACGCGGACGAAGTCGCGGGCAGAAGCTAGTTATAAAATAAAACTTAAAATCTACTTAAGTAATTAGGTTGATAAAATTATGTTGGTGTTGGCGTTGACGCTATTTTTGACTGAACACTATGGCCATGTTGCCTTATGTTTGCGCCCGTTTTCCAGAATCTTCAAGGTCTTGCGTCATCTTCATGACATTTTAATAATAATTGAATATTTTGTTTTTTTTAGTACGAGTACTCTTCGAAAATTCGTAGGTACGGGTACTTACTTTGTTTACAAAAAAAAATCTGAAGTATAGAATTGACCTAATTACTCTTTCAAAGTGTTTTATGTTTAACATAGGTATTCGTAATATCAAGTGTTTACCGACGAATTATTTACACATTAGTGATGTAACGAATATTCGCATTCGCATTCGCGAATAATCGCATAATTTTGCATATTCGCATTCGCATTCGCATTTGCGAAATTGTTGCGAATGTTTTTGCGTGTATAATTTTTTTAAGTAGGTAATAATAGTTGGTTAATATAAGAAAATCCAATTCCATTAATTTCTTATGTTTTTTAATGCAATAAAAAGTAACTTAACCTCGTAATCACATTATCAGTCTTCTCTTTATCATTTGGTATCATTTATTTATTTAACTTTGGGCAATGAAGCTTAACAATCAAACTTTCATAACAATTTAAAAAACAGAACTATATACTAAATGGCCTAAATGCAATGTAATCAAACAAAAATAATCATCTATGAATTTTTACCAAAGTTTAATGTTATAATTATCTTCTTGAACAAAACTAAAAATAATAATCTACAAATACTTCTACAATTAATATTTATTTAACTTTGAGCAATGAAGCTTAGCAATCAAATTTTCATAAGAATTTAACAAATAAAACTATATACTAAATGGCCTAAATGCAATGTAAACAAACAAAAATAATCTTCTATGAATGTTTACCAAAGTTTAATGATAACATTAAAGATTATTATTTTTACCTTTATCTAAAAATAATAATCTAAAAATACTTCTACAATAAATAAACTATAATTAAAATCAAATAAAAGTTTAACACGAGTTGCTGTCATCATAATCACAAAGTGTTTATAGTATATCTATATTATATAGTTTATAGTATTTATAGTATAAATATAATCATTTTACATAAGAGTTAACAGTTAACACTTTAAGCAAACAAAAATAAAATAAAGTCTTTTACTTTAATAAAAATAAAAAAAAAATAATTGTTATTAGAACTTGTGACACAAAATTTTAATGCAATTGAAACTAATTATATTAAATTCTTCTATTAAACTTTTCTCAGTCTTTAGATATATTTTTAATATTTAGATAATCAAACAAAAATTATATTCTTCTACAGTAGACCATTAAATAGTCAAACTCTAAACAAACAAACAAAAATAGATTCTCAAACAAAAATACTTCTCTCCCTTCAAAAAATAACAGTTAATTATATATATATTTCATATTAATAATTGAACTTCAGTAGGGGAATATTAAACTTTAAAAATAATAGTTTTGATGCCTTGTCTCCATCAAGTCTGTTTCGATGTGGCGTGTAAATAAGTCCAGCGCCACTAAATATGCGCTCGCTGGGGACACTCGTTGGTGGTGTAACTAAATAATGCCGAACTACAGGAAGCAGAAGAACGTATCTTTCTTTGTTCACTTTCCACCAAGTTAAAGGGTCAACGTCATTTGCCACACGTTTTTTCGTTAAGTATTCTGTGATCGTTTTACGGATTAAAAGGTGAACAGGATTCTGATTAAGCGGCATGTCCTCTTCTTCACTGTCGCTCGCATCCATTAGTGAATTCATTGTTTCTTTCAAAGATACACATTTATTTGTTTGGGTATCTTCGGTTTCATTTAACCTGACACGCTTTGCATTCGTACTACGTGAATTGAAAGATATGTCGTTTTGACTGTCTCCAACCAAATCCAAAAAATGTTCTATGACGCGTTTTGTAGTAGACGTATTTTGAAAAAACTTGTTTCTGTTTATTTGGTCAATGAAGGTCGCCGTGGCAAAGAAAAGGTCATTCTCTAAAACAGGAACCCTTTGGATTAGCTCTTCTTTTACAATTGTAATTGTATCACCAATGTGTTCATCAGATGCATCAAGATCACTAATATTTTTTTCTAGGGTAGTGATTAAAGGAATCAAAGAAGATATAGAAACATCGGCAGCACTTAACTCTTTAGTTAGTTCTTCAAATGGTTTTAGTACATCGATAAGCTTTTTAATAGTCATCCACTCTTCAGACGTTAATAGGGGAATTTTATTATTTGTTGATGCATAAATACATAAAGACTCTTTGACTTGCAAAATATGTTCAAGCATATAAAAAGTGCTGTTCCACCTAGTTGCACATTCTTGTTTAATCTTAAGGGATTTTTGATTTAGCCTTTTCTGGACGTTAGCAAGCTCGTCTTGAGCAGAAGTTGAATGATGAAAATGAGTTGCTATCTTTTTGCATTTTGTTAAGGCAGTCGTGACAGTTTCTTGTGCTTTCATCCCTTCTTTTAACACATTTTGAATCTTATGTGAAGCACAGTCACTATGTTTAACATTTAACAAGTTAACACCTTTTTTCATGTTAGCACCTGCGTCGCGAACTACACATTTCACTTTTTCTTTAGGTATCTCCCATAACGATAAGGTTTCTTCAAGTTTATGAACAATATTTTCTCCGGTGTGGCGGCTATCATTGAACACTTCTGATTTTAACACAACCATTTTTCTTTCAAATTCTTCTGTAATCCCATGACAAGTTAAACTCAGCAGTGAAACTCCAGAACAAGTGTCAGACCATATATCGCTAGTAAATGACAATTTTTCGAAGGATTTCAGCAATTCGAGTATTTTCTGACTTACTTTGTCATATAACTTATTGCAGATAAATGAAGTGAAATACTGGTGTGACTTTAAATCATAGGAAGGACACAAATGCTTCATCAGTCTTGCAAATCCAACACTTTCCATGAAACTAAATGGCAAGTCTTCCAACGCTACCACTTCACTTATAAAATTATCAACAGCCAATGACTTCAATGATTTATTATCCCATTGTTTCGTTTTATCGACACATTCTAAAAGCGATGTCTGTTTCATGTCGAATTTAGTACTTTGATGAGATGATGATGCCAGTTCAAGTATTTTAGAGGCTTCGTGTTTCCGTTTTTCACATTTTTCTAATTCGGAAAACTCGGTTTTATGCATTGCTTTCAAATGATTTCTCATTGCAGTTGTAGTCCTTCCTATTCTTGAATACTCCTTATTACAAAGCTTGCATTTAGCTCGCTCAGCATCGCAATGTGTAAAATAAGTCCATATTTCACTAGAATTTGATTTACTCATGTTTATACTCACTGTAACCTTAAAATTCACTTGTTTTGTTTACGAAAACACCGGCGCGAGCGGAATGACACTTTAATCGGATGCGTTCGTATTAACTCGGCTATTCTCGGAACGAAAAACAGACGGAACGCACTTCGTTCGAACGGGACTGCCGCTAAAGTCACCAAGCCATAGACAAATGGCGCCAAATTTAAACAAAAACTGAATATTCGGATTCGCATTCGAGAATGTTGGCAGCAGATATTCGCATTCGCATTCGCATTCGCGAATGTCCAAAATATAACATTCGTTACATCACTAATACACATGTCATGTAATGTAAGGCCATGTAATGTATTTTATACACCATTATATACACATGTCATGTAATGTAAAGCCATGTAAAGGTCATGTAATGTAATCAAGTAGACTGCATACATCAGTTTGTTATAAACATTGAAAGATAAATAAGTACATATCTTATTTTAATCCCATTGATGAATTGTATTTTAGCAAACAGCAGGTTTCAATTTTGTCTTGTCGTCGTGCTTTGTCTACTCGAGTTTTACTCATAAAAGGTATAATAAACTGGTAGGTGCAACACTCGTCGTGGTTTAGCGTTCCGCAAGTAACAGTGATAACAGTCAGTCTGTTGCCCGGGGGCCGCCGAGTACACGCCAGCGCTGTGTGAGCGAACTCACGCCCACGACCGTCAAGTTCCCAAAGATGAAGCCAAGTGTTTTAATCGCGAAATTATCATTACTAGTGTTAACAGACTACGCTTGTAGTCTTAACATCCTTGGAATATTCCCGTACCAAGGCAAAAGTCATTTCATCGTTTTCCGTGTTTATTTACGTGAACTCGCCAGAAGAGGTCACAACGTGACCGTTATATCTCACTTTCCCGAAAAAGATCCACCGGCGAATTATCATGACGTTAGTTTAGCTGGAAGCATTAAAGCCATAGAACGCAAGTCACCATTCGAGAGCTCATATCTGGCACTGTTCTTTGTCAGTCTCTTCCTTGCAAATGCCGGAGTTGAAAACTGCAATGTAATGTTAGCCAATGATCAGGTGCAAAGTTTAATTAAAGAAAAACCGAAGTTCGATGTAATAGTTGTGGAGCAGTTCAACAGTGATTGTGCTCTTGGTGTTGCCCACAAGCTCCAAGCGCCGGTAGTCGGTATAATGTCCCACATAATGATGCCCTATCATTATCAAAGACTAGGTGTGCCTTACAATCCTGCTTATGTTCCTTTCCATTTCTTAGAGGGGGGAACCAAACCCACACTATATCAAAGAGTAGAAAGGACAATATATGACTTTTATTTTCGACAACTTAATCACTACTATACCCAAAGAAGTAACCAAAACGCTCTTGCAAAATATTTCGATAATATTCCGCCTCTAGCAGATTTAGCTCGAGAAATGAAGCTTCTTCTTTTGTATCATCACTTTACACTAACTGGATCGAGACTGTTTCCTTCTAATGTCATCGAAATTGGAGGTTTCCATATAACGGATGCGAAACCATTAATTGGCGTAAGTATTGACACTAACAATTTTATTATTATTTTGTTGAGACAAGAAAACTGCGGGTTGACTTGAAGTACTGGCACCACATCAGCTTGGACTAACATCATTTCCTGCGCAACAACAATTATAATATAAGTATAATAAAATATTATAATATTTTTATTATAATATAATTATTATAATATTTTTATTATAATATAATTATTATAATATTTTTATTATAATAGGTCTTTACCTATGAAATTGCCGTTTTGTATGAAAAAATTTAAACGAATTTTTTTCATGAATTTTTTATTTGTATTAATCGAAGTAATCACCCATGCAATCAATGCATCTTTGCCATCGCAGTGGCAGTTTATTGATGCCCTTCTTAAAGAAATCAGCTGGACGGGAGGCAACAAATTCTTCAAAGGCATTTTGTACTGCCTCTCGGGTATTAAATTTTTTTCCCGCCAAGAAGTTATCCAAATTCTGGAAAAAGTAGTAGTCTGTAGGCGCAAGGTCTGGTGAGTAGGGCGGATGACGGAGAGCTTCCAACCCCAGTTCTTGCAACTTGGAGACCGTCTGCTGTGCAGTATGAGGTCGCGCGTTGTCGTGCAGGAGCAGCGGAGACGAGCGATTGACCAATGCTGGTTGGAGATGCGCCAGCTTCTCCATCATTGTGTTCAGTTCTTCACAGTACACATCTGCAGTAATGCTCACCCCGTTTGGTAAGAAGCTGTGATGAATCACACCGGCGCTAGACCACCAAACAGTGACCATCACTTTTCTAGGGGTAAGTTTTCGTTTAGGGCATTGTTTAGGTGCTGAACCAGGATCCAACCAACTTGCTGAGCGCTTACGGTTATCAAACAGAATCCATTTTTCATCGCAGGTAACAATGCGGTTCAAAATTCCTTCATTTGTGTGTCTGTTGAGCAGTGCAAGGCACGTCTCGACGCGTACTTCGCGCTGGCGATCATTGAGTTCGTGGGGCACCCATTTGTCAAGCTTTTTTACCTTGCCAATTTGACGCAAATGGACCAATATTGTTTTGACGCTAACGTCGAAAGCTGCTGCTAATTCAGCCGTAGATTGTGTATCATCAGCTTCCACAATCGCCTTTAATTCGTCATTGTCGACCAAAGTCTTCGGACGACCGCGAGGTTCATTTTTCAGGTCGAAATTTCCAGAACGGAAGCGAGCAAACCAATAACAGGTGGTGCGTTGGTTTGTAGAGTTAGCTCCGTAAACGTCGTTGATGTTGCGTGCCGCTTGTGCCGCGTTGCTGCCACGACGGTACTCATATTCCATAATTACTCGAATTTTTAACGTATCCATGATGACGAAAAAGATTGAAATGCGATGAAAATGTAACACTAATCAATAAAGAAATGACTACTTTTAGAAAAAAAAATCCATGTTTTTAAAATAAAATTAATTTGAAATTAGAATTCATAGCCAAACAAAAATTATTTTGATTTGAAATGGCCAGTACTGCAGAACGGCAATTTCATAGGTAAAGACCTAATATTATAATATAATTATTATATAAGTAGCGTAGACTGCAATCACCAATCCCTTTGCTTACTGACATATTGGCAAGGGTCCCACGCTTTTGTTTGATACAATTAACTTTACTCTCAACGAGATATCCATCATCTACGAACAAGATGACGATGAAGCGTTCTCTGAGGAAGTTGTCTGACAGACTGGGCTGGTATTCTTTGAAGCAACTTTGTAGTAATAATAATATTATTATTGATAATAATATGAAGAACTGTGTGTTTATATTTTATCGTTTTGAATTCCAGGATCTTAAAAAGTTCATCGATGAGGCGGAACAGGGTGTAATTTACATCAGTTTCGGTTCCATCGTGAAGGCTTCCACGATGCCGGCCGACAAAGTACAGGAAGTTTTAAATGTCATGAAGCAACTGCCACAAAGATTCATCTGGAAATGGGAGGACAAAACTTTAGCGGTGGACAAAAATAAACTTTACACAAACAGTTGGCTACCTCAAGCGGATATATTAGGTAGGTTTACTGTATCATCATAACAAATAAATAAAAATCTCGCTGTCTATATTTGAGTCAAACAATTGTTCTGCCACCATCTTTGAAGGATGAGAATAATTCTCACAATCACAAATGACAAAATTAGCACTTATAAGTCCTATATAATTAAAAGTCACATAAGGGTTAGTAATTCGAGTCACCTTGTAAAATTTCAGCACATCCGAAAACCCTTGCATTTTTGTCCCACGCTGGCAACGGTGGTACGACAGAAGCCATACACTATGGAGTGCCAATGGTAGCCATGCCGATGGTAGGAGACCAGCCTGCTAACGCCGCAGCCATCGAAGAAAGCGGCCTTGGAGTTCAAGTACAAGTCAGAGACTTAACGGCGGAAAACCTACTGAATGCTTTCAAAAAAGTATTGAAGCCCAAGTTAGTATATTTTTTTAAATATAAATTCAAATTACAAAACGCCACGTGCTAAGTACGATCCTACTTTAATCCTACTTCCTACTTCCTGTCCTACTTCCTGCTCTTACTATACGAGTAAATGTGAAAGTTTGTGAGGATGGATAGATGGATGTTTGTTACTCTTTCATGCAAAAACGACTAAACGGATTTGGATGGAATTTGGAACATAGATAGATTATCCCGGTAGTTTTTGGTTTCGTCCACGTTCAAACATCTGAGCATACACACGCGCCGGTTGCAAGTAGTGACCTTCTACGAACCTGACCGTTTTGAAGGACAGACAGCAGTACTAATTAGGTCAGTGATGTCATTCTAGGGCGCGGCCCTCCCGGCCTTTAGTAATTATTGCTTTATTAGATATATTAAATATTATTATCGTGTTATTACGTAGGCCAATTCAAAAGAATTGTGATATACAGATTTAGACCTTATTGCTATCAAAATTAAGTACCTTTTCATTATCTAGGCCGGTTAGAATGCTAGTTCCATGAATTTCCGTGATACATTTTAATAGCTTCATGTGATTGCGCAATTATAAACTTTATATGACAGAATTTAAGGTTCTAATGCTTTAGATTATTGTGTTACGAAAATCAATAAATATTGAAATAAAATAATATTGATCAGTTAAATAAGTACAAACATAATAGGATGTTTAATTACTGTGACACACTTTTTGATCGTGCTCCTAAAAAACAAAATGAGATGTCACAGTTTGTCGAATTTTCACGAAATAACAGTATCTCAGTAATTGACCACTTACTTGTGAAAATAGTGAATTTAACAGAAGACAATACATTCTACGTTTTCATCCCAAAACACAAAAATCCATGTGCCAACTAGGTACCTCTGATAGTAAAATAAAAAATAATTTTAACAATATCGTAGGTACCCACACAAACATACAAAGATGTTAATTCTTGCATAGTATGGCGATATTACAATACCAAATTGAGATAATTACATGTGCTTAAAAAAGTTTTTTCGGCCAAGTGCGAGTCGGACTCGCACACGAAGGGTTCTGTCCCACCGTACAATATTTAAAAACCCGTTTCTTGTATGGAGACCCCCTTTAATTATTTTTCTTTTTTAATTATTTTTTGTTATAGCGGCAACAGAAATACACACTCTGTGAAAATTTCAACTGTCTACCTATTACGGTTAATGAGATCAGCCCGCTGACAGACAGACGGACGGACAGCGGAGGCTTAGGTAATAGGATTCCGTTGGCACCCTTTGGGTACGGAACCCTAAAAAAGGTCAAAAACGGCAAAGATAAAATATTATTTTAGTTGAGGTAGTGTCCTCGTATCAAACTTATTTCGAATGTTTACTATTTTTTTTTATCGATTTTCAGATTTCGGCTGAATGTGAAGGAAGTATCAAGAGCTTGGCATGATCGTCCAATGTCTCCCATGGACACCGCCGTGTTTTGGACAGAATTTGCTGCTAAGCATCCAAACTTCACCTTCAGGACGGCCGCAGCTGATGTACCATTTTACCAGTACATCAACTTAGATGTGGCGTTGGTTTTACTCGCAATGTTTAGTACATATTTTATTCTAGTTATAGTACTCCTAAAAAAATGCTGCGGGTCAAAGAAAATTATAAAGACAACAAAAAAGACTGAAAAGAAAAAGCGTGTGTAGATTTTTAATGGGGTTGTAAGAAAGAAGTTTAATAAACTGTCTGAACAAACTAATAATACTCATGACTGTATTACTGAACTTAGAAGTTAAAAATATCGATGTATTTAATTGAGAATGTTCATAATCGCGATGTACGGAACTTCGAAAGAATGTCATACTGAACTTCGAAGTTTGAATAGACATTCTTTCGAAGTTCCGTACACCGCGATTATGAACATTCTCCATTAAGTACATCGATATTTTAAACTTCGAAGTTCCGACGTACAGTTAATAGTCATAGAACAAAAGAAGAGGGAATTTTTGAGAATTTGTAAGAATTTGTTGTTAACAGCAAAACGGTTTGCAGTATTCGCACCTTGTTTTTATTTGTGTTCTATTTCTTTTTTATTCTACTCTCGGTGGCCAGTTCAATTTCCGAACATTTTTTTTTAGTGCAGATCTCAATGGTAAATGCATGGGATTACTATGTATATCTATTTACCTCTATATTTGTGTATGTCTATTTACCTCTCTTTTGACCCCTTTAAAGTTCAAATTCCCAAAAACCCCTTCTTAGAGCTCGCCTACATTATAGAAGGAACCCTAAATTTCTCATAATGTCAGTTATTCAGCACTTCGCCCGCGACTTCGTTCGCGTGAATTTCATACTTTCCCCTACAAATTTCACCACCCCCCACCGCCTTTAAATAGTAGTAATATTGATTGAGATCTCTATTATTTATTTATACATAAGTATAAGTATTCAGGCCAAGTTTCAAGTTAATTGAACCAAATTAATAAGATTTTTCATATAAACTGTATTCCCTCGTTTCACCCTCACAGGGGTGGAATTTTGGAAAATCGTTTGCGATGTTTCCATAACTTGACACAAAGATTATTTACCAATTTTCGAGTTAATCAAGTCACGCAGTAAAATCTTCCCCTGTAAAATTGTCAACCACTTTTTTATTTCATTAATTTTTATTTTATTTGAGAAAATAAACGGTTACACATTACAATGTTATGGTATTGAACTTAAAACTAACAAGGGAGTATAAATGTACATAACCAACAACATTTTCCACATACCATACCATACCGTATCATATCCCTTTTCACCCCATTACGATTAGATTTTCTAAAAACCCTGATAAACCTTATTCTTTATTTTTAGTCTTAGGTATAAATACTGAGCTTCAGTTATTATTCCATACAAACTTTCACACCCGCCAACCTCTCTTTAGAGGCAAAAGAATAAAAATAATGGCAATCTTTAAAATTTATTAGATATGTATTCGTGCCAAGTTTCAAGTTTATTAACTCAAGGGATAAGATTTTTCAAACAATCAAAATCCCCCTTTCACCCCCTTAAAGGAAGATTTTTTTAAATCCGTTCTTAGCAGATGCCTTCGTCATAATAACTATCTGTGTGCCAATTTTCAGCCCAATCTGTTCAGTGGTTTGAGCTGTGTTGATAGATCAGTCAATCAGTCAGTCACGGTTTCCTTACATTTATTTCCTTATAGATAAATAGATTAAACCGTCCGAAGCAGGGGCGGGTCGTTAGTCTATAGATACATATTATATCAATTAAAGTCGTTTTTCGTGTCTGTCTATGCGACCGCGTTATTCATCCAAATTCGCAACAATTTTTATGCGGTTTTCAGCATCATGTAAAGAATTTATTCCGAATGATTTATGTGTAAGTATAATGCTTTAGTATCAAACTTGCATATAATAAAGAAATATCAACATTTTGTCAAGTCCTAAAAACCGTGCGAAGGAGGGGCGCGTCGCTGTTTATTATAAAATAAAACTTAAAATCTACTTAAGTAATTAGGTTGATAAAATTATGTTGGTGTTGGCGTTGACGCTATTTTTGACTGAACACTATGGCCATGTTGCCTTATGTTTGCGCCCGTTTTCCTGAATCTTCAAGGTCTTGCGTCATCTTCATGACATTTTAATAATAATTGAATATTTTGTTTTTTTTAGTACGAGTACTCTTCGAAAATTCGTAGGTACGGGTACTTACTTTGTTTACAAAAAAAAATCTTAAGTATAGAATTGACCTAATTACTCTTTCAAAGTGTTTTATGTTTAACATAGGTATTCGTAATATCAAGTGTTTACCGACGAATTATTTACACATTAGTGATGTAACGAATATTCGCATTCGCATTCGCGAATAATCGCATATTTTTGCATATTCGCATTCGCGAAATTGTTGCGAATGTTTTTGCGTGTATAATTTTTTTAAGTAGGTAATAATAGTTGGTTAATAAAAGAAAATCCAATTCCATTAATTTCTTATGTTTTTTAATGCAATAAAAAGTAACTTAACCTCGTAATCACATTATCAGTCTTCTCTTTATCATTTGGTATCATTTATTTATTTAACTTTGGGCAATGAAGCTTAACAATCAAACTTTCATAACAATTTAAAAAACAGAACTATATACTAAATGGCCTAAATGCAATGTAATCAAACAAAAATAATCTTCTATGAATTTTTACCAAAGTTTTATGTTATAATTATCTTCTTGAACAAAACTAAAAATAATAATCTACAAATACTTCTACAATTAATATTTATTTAACTTTGAGCAATGAAGCTTAGCAATCAAATTTTCATAAGAATTTAACAAACAAAACTATATACTAAATGGCCTAAATGCAATGTAAACAAACAAGAATAATCTTCTATGAATGTTTACCAAAGTTTAATGATAACATTACAGATTATTATTTTTACCTTTATCTAAAAATAATAATCTAAAAATACTTCTACAATAAATAAACTATAATTAAAATCAAATAAAAGTTTAACATGAGTTGCTGTCATCATAATCACAAAGTGTTTATAGTATATCTATAATATTATATAGTTTATAGTATTTATAGTATAAATATAATCATTTTACATAAGAGACTAAAAAATTTAATTGTTATTAGAACTTGTGACCCAAAATTTTAATGCAATTGAAACTAATTAAATTAAATTCTTCTATTAAACTTTTCTCAGTCTTTAGATATATTTTTAATATTTAGATAATCAAACAAAAATTATATTCTTCTACAGTAGACCATTAAATAGTCTAACTCTAAACAAACAAACAAAAATAGATTCTCAAACAAAAATACTTCTCTCCCTTCAAAAAATAACAGTTAATTATATATATATTTCATATTAATAATTGAACTTCAGTAGGGGAATATTACACTTTAAAAATAGTAGTTTTGATGCCTTGTCTCCTTCAAGTCTGTTTCGATGTGGCGTGTAAAGAAGTCCAGCGCCACTAAATATGCGCTCGCTGGGGACACTCGTTGGTGGTGTAACTAAATAATGCCGAACTACAGGAAGCAGAAGAACGTTTCTTTCTTTGTTCACTTTCCACCAAGTTAAAGGGTCAACGTCATTTGCCACACGTTTTTTCGTTAAGTATTCTGTGATCGTTTTACGGATTAAAAGGTGAACAGGATTTTGATTAAGCGGCATATCCTCGCATATCCATTAGTGAATTCATTGTTTCTTTCAAAGATACACATTTATTTGTTTGGGTATCTTCGGTTTCATTTAACCTGACACGCTTTACATTCGGACTACGTGAATTGAAAGATATGTCGTTTTGACTGTCTCCAACCAAATCCAATAAATGTTCTATGACGCGTTTTGTAGTAGACGTATTTTGAAAAAACTTGTTTCTGTTTATTTGGTCAATGAAGGTCGCCGTGGCAAAGAAAAGGTCATTCTCTAAAACAGGAACCCTTTGGATTAGCTCTTCTTTTACAATTGTAATTGTATCACCAATGTGTTCATCAGATGCATCAAGATCACTAATATTTTTTTCTAGGGTAGTGATTAAAGGAATCAAAGAAGATATAGAAACATCGGTAGCACTTAACTCTTTAGTTAGTTCTTCAAATGGTTTTAGTACATCGATAAGCTTTTTAATAGTCATCCACTCTTCAGACGTTAATAGGCGAATTTTATTATTTGTTGATGCATAAATACATAAAGACTCTTTGACTTGCAAAATACGTTCAAGCATATAAAAAGTGCTGTTCCACCTAGTTGCACATTCTTGTTTAATCTTAAGGGATTTTTGATTTAGCCTTTTCTGTACGTTAGCAAGCTCGTCTTGAGCAGAAGTTGAATGATGAAAATGAGTTGCTATCTTTTTGCATTTTGTTAAGGCAGTCGTGACAGTTTCTTGTGCTTTCATCCCTTCTTTTAACACATTTTGAATCTTATGTGAAGCACAGTCAATATGTTTAACATTTAACAAGTTAACACCTTTTTTCATGTTAGCACCTGCGTCGCGAACTACACATTTCACTTTTTCTTTAGGTATCTCCCATAACGATAAGGTTTCTTCAAGTTTATGAACAATATTTTCTCCGGTGTGGCGGCTATCATTGAACACTTCTGATTTTAACACAACCATTTTTCTTTCAAATTCTTCTGTAATCCCATGACAAGTTAAACTCAGCAGTGAAACTCCAGAACAAGTGTCAGACCATATATCGCTAGTAAATGACAATTTTTCGAAGGATTTCAGCAATTCGAGTATTTTCTGACTTACTTTGTCATATAACTTATCGCAGATAAATGAAGTGAAATACTGGCGTGACTTTAAATCATAGGAAGGACACAAATGCTTCATCAGTCTTGCAAATCCAACACTTTCCATGAAACTAAATGGCAAGTCTTCCAACGCTAGCACTTCACTTATAAAATTATCAACAGCCAATGACTTCAATGATTTATTATCCCACTGTTTCGTTTTATCGACACATTCTAAAAGCGATGTCTGTTTCATGTCGGATTTAGTACTTTGATGAGATGATGATGCCAGTTCAAGTGTTTTAGAGGCTTCGTGTTTCCGTTTTTCACCTTTTTCTAATTCGGAAAACTCGGTTTTATGCATTGCTTTCAAATGATTTCTCATTGCAGTTGTAGTCCTTCCTATTCTTGAATACTCCTTATTACAAAGCTTGCATTTAGCTCGCTCAGCATCGCAATATGTAAAATAAGTCCATATTTCACTAGAATTTGATTTACTCATGTTTATACTCACTGAAACCTTAAAATTCACTTGTTTTGTTTACGAAAACACCGGCGCGAGCGGAATGACACTTCAATCGGATGCGTTCATATTAACTCGGCTATTCTCGGAACGAAAAACAGACGGAACGCACTTCGTTCGAACGGGGCTGCCGCTAAAGTCACCAAGCCATAGACAAATGGCGCCAAATTTAAACAAAAACTGAATATTCGGATTCTCATTCGAGAATGTTGGCAGCAGATATTCGCATTCGCATTCGCATTCGCGAATGTCCAAAATATAACATTCGTTACATCACTAATACACATGTCATGTAATGTAAGGCCATGTAATGTATTTTATACACCATTATATACACATGTCATGTAATGTAAAGCCATGTAAAGGTCATGTAATGTAATCAAGTAGACTGCATACATCAGTTTGTTATAAACATTGAAAGATAAATAAGTACGTATATTATTTTAATCCCATTGATGAATTGTATTTTAGCAAACAGCAGGTTTCAATTTTGTCTTGTCGTCGTGCTTTGTATACTCGAGTTTTACTCATAAAAGGTATAATAAACTGGTAGGTGCAACACTCGTCGTGGTTTAGCGTTCCGCAAGTAACAGTGATAACAGTCAGTCTGTTGCCCGGGGGCCGCCAAGTACACACCGGCGCTGTGTGAGCGAACTCACGCCCACGACCGTCAAGTTCCCAAAGATGAAGCCAAGTGTTTTAATCGCGAAATTATCATTACTAGTGTTAACAGACTACGCTTGTAGTCTTAACATCCTTGGAATATTCCCGTACCAAGGCATAAGTCATTTCATCGTTTTCCGTGTTTATTTACGTGAACTCGCCAGAAGAGGTCACAACGTGACCGTTATATCTCATTTTCCCGAAAAAGATCCACCGGCGAATTATCATGACGTTAGTTTAGCTGGAAGCATTAAAGCCACAGAACGCAAGTCACCATTCGAGAGCTCATATCTGGCACTGTTCTTTGTCAGTCTCTTCCTAGCAAATGCCGGAGTAGAAAACTGCAATGTAATGTTAGCCAATGATCAGGTGCAAAGTTTAATTAAAGAAAAACCGAAGTTCGATGTAATAGTTGTGGAGCAGTTCAACAGTGATTGTGCTCTTGGTGTTGCCCACAAGCTCCAAGCGCCGGTAGTCGGTATAATGTCCCACATAATGATGCCCTATCATTATCAAAGACTAGGTGTGCCTTACAATCCTGCTTATGTTCCTTTCCTTTTCACAGAGGGGGGAACCAAACCCACACTATATCAAAGACTAGAAAGGACAATATATGACTTTTATTTTAGACAACTTAACCACTACTATACCCAAAGAAGTAACCAAAACGCTCTTGCAAAATATTTCGATGATATTCCGCCTCTAGAAGATTTAGCTCGAGAAATGAAGTTTCTTCTTTTGTATCATCACTTTACACTAACTGGATCGAGACTGTTTCCTTCTAATGTCATCGAAATTGGAGGTTTCCATATAACGGATGCGAAACCATTAATTGGCGTAAGTATTGACACTAACCATTTTATTATTATTTTGTTGAGACACGAAAACTGCGGGTTGTCTTAAAGTACCGGCACCACATCAGCTTGCACCAACATCATTCCCTGCGCAACCACAATTATAAGTAGCATAGACTGCGATCACCAATCCCTTTGCTTACTGACATATTGGCAAGGGTCCCACACTTTTGTTTGATGCAATTAACTTTACTCTCAAAGAGATATCCATCATCTACGAACAAGATGACGATGAAGCGTTCTCTGAGGCAGTTGTCTGACAGACTGGGCTGGTATTATTTGAAACACCTTTGTAGTAATAATAATTTTATTATCTATACTAATATTACAAAGAGGAAAGATTTTTTTGTTTGTTTGTTTGTACCGAATAAGCTCTGAAACTACTGGACCGTTTTTTTTTCACCTGTAGGTAGCTAAATAATCAGGAAGTAACATAGGATATAATTTATTTTCAAAAATATTAGAGATTCTTAAGCAAATTGCAATAATGTAACTCAAAGTATAGCAAAACTTTGCCTATAAAATTCATTATTTGGCGTGCGCTGAGAAAACTATTGATGATACATACAAATTATGTACTACATGATTAAAATACTCATAAAAGTTTGCAAGGGAATCTATCTAACTATCATAGTTAAGTCACAATAGCAGCTTTTGTGTTCTAAAATTTAATTAGATCGCCGCCGCGCCGCGCGCCGGTAGCAACAAAAGTTGGTTACATTAATATCGTAGTATTAATGCTTATTCAAATAAATAGTTTTATCATCAAGGGTATTTGTGTAGCAGTAAAATACTTTTTAATTAATTCGAATCGGACATTTAATTTCGAAGCTATCGCGAGTATAAAATTGCAATACGCGAACTGTTCGACGCCGCGCGCGCCGCGACATTCCCTCCTCATCAAACCAATATGCAAATAGGAACAAAAAGTAAAACCTGCACCCTAACGTAACACACTATATATCACAATCTGAATCATTTTGAAGCCTATTGCTAATCCATTGCTTCTTAAGTTCGAAAACATGTTCTGCCCAACAACGTAAATAACGCAATGAATGTTGTTGAACTGTCAAAATGAAACCCATTCCTACTGTTAGTGTGTTACGTAATTAGCCGGCTGCTCTCACTGCTTTGCCAAAAAGTGGACCGATAAACCGAATGGTATGTGCTGTGCTTCAGGGAAAGATTTTCTCCCCAATATTCAAGAACCAAAATCTGTTGACGAATAATCATCCATTGTCTACACATTTCTTAATCAACATACATAGATACAACAGCCTCTTTCAAATGACATCTTTTGGCGCAAAAAAAATCAGTGAAGGAAATTTTATACCCATATTTAAAGTAGAAGGACAAGTATATCATCTCATAGGTAGCCTTCTACCGCCATCAGGCCAAAATCCGCAATTTTTGCAAATATATTTTATTTCACAGGTGTTTCACAGGACCGAAACGATAGACCAGCTATCGTTTCGGTCAAACATATCCCCAACGCTAAAAAATATTTAATGAACGAATTACAAACCAGTTTGAATAGCCACAACGTATACATTCGAAGTTTTAAAAATAATTTTGAACGGAATTCTTCGGAGAATTTAAAATTAATTATTCACTCAGATCTAACACCAAGGCAGATATAATGCTCCAACGGTAAACTAGGTGGATGCTCTCTTATTTGACGAAGAAAAAAATCCCAGGGATATTGTGCTGCATGGCAGAGACGGCCGAACTAAAACGCGTATCTGAATTGTATCGCGCCTATGATCCATTACAATATCCTTAAATGTTTAAACCGGAGAAGATGGCTACTATCTGACTATCCGTCAGCAAAATTCTGAAAGAAGTAAGACTGTTTCGTGTATACAATTTTAATCAAATTAATGATATTATACTACAAAAAGTACCAGGAGATATTAAATGCTACAAGTCCATCGACACAGTATCAACAGTAGCAACATCGAGGACACTGTACACTACCCTCAAGAATTTTTACTCTTTAAAACCATCTGGTCTGCCGCCACACGTACTAAAGTAAAAATTTGAAATCCCAGTAATGATATTATGAAATTTAAACCCTCCAAACCTGTGTAGTGGCACAAGAGTTTTAATCGAAGAAGTTCGAGACAATGTCATTGTAGCCACCATCGTCACCGGGCCCGCATTCGGACAGCTGCACACATTCCGCGTATTCCAATCATACCGACGATGGATTTGCCTATATCATTTAACCTTTTGACCGCCAGAGCGTAAACGCATCGGCGTCCCTCCCACGCCAAGCCCCAAATTCAGTACAAATACCTACAAACAAAAATAGCGATTCCAAAATCTTATCGGTAACCAATTAATCGTTGCTTTTCGTCCCCATTTTTTAAATAAAATATTACTCGTAACATCATTATTTTATTTTATTTAACTCTATTTCGTATTATTACATTTATTACTATCATTAAACAGCAGTTACAGCGTTTTAAACAACGTAAAAGCAGACATTAGAACTACAAAGGAATAAATCAAATAATAATAACGTCCATCACTAATCTCTTTCGTAACGTCATCCGCTGTCGGGAAGAGATGACTCTGGCGTGGCTGACACGACGTTTGACAACTTCCTCGCTTGCGAGTAGGGATGTAAGATTGGGTCGGGAGGCTTTCGGGACCAGGACCGCGGTCCAGGGTGACACCTTTAGTAAATTAATTATTTTTGAGTGGTCTTTCGAGACGACAAGAAAAACGAAGTTAAAGTACAGCTAACAAAAAAGCTGTGTGGCACATATAAATAAAAATCATAATAATAATAAAACAAGGCGAAGCCGACTTTTCGTAACAATTTAATCAATTTACTTAGTTACCTACATATTCATTAGTCTGACTCTTCATAGCTTGGCAAACTTATGTCATCCAAGTCCTTCTGCTGTCACACTCTTCTAATAAGGTTCAGTAAATTGACGTAAGTAACTGAACGTTTCTCTTCTGGCACTCGATCTAATTCAAAAGCGACAAGTCCTGCGAACGTCGCGTTTCTTAGGTCGCTAGGTCCTGGTTGGTTTTTTATTTATTAATATTTTCCATTTCTATTATTAATTTATAATAATAACATCACTAGCAGTCTCCCGTAACGCTAATGACGTCACCCCTTGTCGTGTCTTCCTGACTGTGGCGTACAGGTTACTGTCTTTATGCTGTTGCGAAGGGGATGCGCGAGAGCGGACAGTAAACTATCGATCAATAAATAGATATCAATAACTAATTTGCTACTACAAACCATAATTTAATATTATATTATGCTTTAGGAGTATTCAGATACGAATAATTGTTATTTAAAAAAAAATATTTAAGTATTTTATGCTACTTTTTATTATAAAATATTTTATAACTTTGAAATATAATTACCTTACTTACTCATCAGTAGCTGTTGTGTCTCACCGACTGTGGCGTGGGCAAGTACACCTCTTTATGGATTTCGATTAGCATTTTTTGATGATAATTTTTTCTAGTGAAATGTAACTAATGGATATATATTTGTGCCTTTTTACAATATTAAATTAATGTAGTTTTAAATAATAGGAAAAAGAAACACAGAAAACGTAATTTAGTTTATTTATTTTGTACTTAGAAAATGTTGTTTTCTTGTCGGCATCAGCCGACGGTGGCGTGTTGGGCACGTTATCATTTGTCGGCTATACCCGACCGTGGCGGTCAAAAGGTTAAGAGGCTTCAGTTCCAGGTTAAAGTATCATTTGCACTAACAATTAATAAGTCTCAGCCCAGGGACAAACATTTTCACTGGTCGGCATCGACTTAAGAAAAGAGGGCTTCTCCCATGGGCAACTATACGTTAGCTTGTCTCGCGTGGGATCTCCGGAAAATCAATTTATTTTGCTTCAAACTAATAGCACATCAAATATTGTTTACAGAGAAACTTTGCAATGATTCTTTCTAGGTATTTACATTTCATTCTGATTTTCTTTCTTTTTTACCCGACTGCGGAAAGGTTAAGATATTTTATTTAGTTATATTTTCCATTTTTCTTTCCTCCGTCCAATATGTATAAGTAAATGAAATATTAGCGGTTCTGTATTTTATATCTATACTTAATAATATAAGATTAATTTTATTAATTATGAATTCTACAAATAATATTAATAGTATGTACAACTAAATAACAATTAATAAAAATAAAAAAGAAAGAAGGTAAAGAATCATAGGGCATCAAAAAATTCGTCCGCATCGCTGTCGACAGGAAAAGTGCCCAAAAGGCTGGCAGCATTGCCACGTTGTATAGCGATGCTGATTCTTTGGCCAAAAAATTGGCCAGCCCGCTGGTCACGTGAAGAGTCGACCAACCACTTAGCGATGTCTCCAAAAACCAAGTGGGCACTCAGACCCCACGGCCCTAGTGCTTCAACCCCAAACGGCTCGAACATATAACTCCCAATAAGATTCGAATATTTTCGCCGTTTGAGGTTTTCCGCACCTGCAGCAGCCGCCCCAGCACAGCCCGCCGTGCTAGGAAGATGGGATGGCGCAAGGGTGTCGACACACGTTGCATCCCACACCAAAGGCCTGCCTAACTTCCAGGACATTATGGTCATTCCGTCTGTCTCTTCCCATCGTCGCTTGCCAAGCCGTTGGGTTCTTAAACAGCTGGCACCCCGGCGGTGGCAAGAGCACGGCGGATTATGTCATTAATGCAGGCGTGTCGTGCTATCCGGCCTGCGCTCTTACTGCAAGATAGGCCATGGTGTTCGAGGCACTCGACAGCTTCACCGCACTGGCAGCGATGCGGAGCCCCGCAAGGAGCACCCAGACGCAGACAAGTAGCGAGCCGAAAAGTGGTGTCACCCAGCATAGTGCCTATGTTAGGTGATGGAAGCGCCTGAAGCCAGAGGCCCGACTCCCATTCTCCCACAGCCAACAGACGGGCACGCTCAGCAGTATTGGAGGACGTATTGAAAAGCTTATTCCGTACCAACCTGCAGAGCGGCTCATCCCATTGTCTCTGGGAAGATGGGTTCACGGGCCGATCTGTATCTGGGCAAGCCGCTGTCCAGGCGTTCACCGCATCAGTCAAGCACGGCACTTCAGAGTCAACCAGGGAGAGGGCTAAAATTTTCCTGGTTAACTTTTCGGTGCTGTGGACAGAGGACAGAAACGCCGGTAAGCTAATATACTGGTAATTTTGCGGACGCCGAGGCCACCAAAACGGATGGGTAGTGTGGCTTGAAGTCGCTCGGTCGTCCAAGGCCACGTTTAAAATGGATGTTACTGTGCTGCGAATAATTTGGTCAATTTTGTCTAACAGATGTGACTGCTACCATAAAGGGAAAGAAAGTAGAAAATATATAAAATTTGGGCAAAAACAACAATATCCAATCAGAGTGAATGCCGAATGTAAATTAATTTTGTAAAGTCTGTCCGAAATTTCGTTGAAGTTTTCGATTTTTTCGTCAATGAAAGGAGAAAAGCTGTCTTCTAAAATTGGGGACCCTAGGAGGTGCAGTGAACTTTTTTCAAGAATTTTGATTTGTGGGGCTATTGCATTAAATTTGTCTATGTTCAATTCTCTGTCGATTAATATTAATATTAATATTAATTCAAATTCTTAATATTAGCTGTGAAAGATTTTATTACTGTGTTACTGTAATTGTGAAAGTTTGTGTTAGTAAGTATCTACATAATATGTTTGTTACTTCTTCATCCAAAACTAATTAACCGAGTGCAATGAAACTTGATAGGTACATAACTGTTACTTTTTATCCCGACATTTCCACGGAATCGAAACTTACGCAGGTGTAACCGCGGGGCGCAGCTAGTTGTTAATAATATGAAGAATTGAGTGTTTATATATTATCATCGTTTTAAATTCCAGGATCTTAAAAAGTTCATCGATGAGGCAGAACACGGTGTAATTTACATCAGTTTCGGTTCCATCGTGAAGGCTTCCACGATGCCGGCCGACAAAGTACAGGAAGTTTTAAATGTCATGAAGCAACTGCCACAAAGATTCATCTGGAAATGGGAGGACAAAACTTTAGCGGTGGACAAAACTAAACTTTACACAAACAGTTGGCTACCTCAAGCGGATATATTAGGTAGGTTTACTGTATCATCATAACAAATAAATAAAAAATCTCGCTGTCTATATTTGAGTCAAACAATTGTGGAAACTAAAACGCACGTCTTTCTGCCACCATCTTTGAAGGATGAGAATAATTCTTACAATCACAAATGACTAATAAAATTAGCACTATAATTAGTCCTATATACTTAAAAGTCACATAAAGGTTAGTAATTCGAGTCACCTTGTAAAATTTCAGCACATCCGAAAACCCTTGCATTTTTGTCCCACGCTGGCAACGGTGGTACGACAGAAGCCATACACTATGGAGTGCCAATGGTAGCCATGCCGATGGTAGGAGACCAGCCTGCTAACGCCGCAGCCATCGAAGAAAGCGGCCTTGGAGTTCAAGTACAAGTCAGAGACTTAACGGCGGAAAACCTACTGAATGCTTTCAAAAAAGTATTGGAGCCGAAGTTAGTATATTTTTTTAAATATAAATTCAAATTACAAAACGCCACTTGCTAAGTACGATCCTACTTTAATCCTACTTCCTACTTCCTGTCCTACTTCCTGCTCCTACTATAATATTATAAATGTGAAAGTTTGTGAAGATGGATAAATGGATGTTTGTTACTCTTTCACGCAAAAACTACTGAACGGATTTGGATGCAGTTTGGAACACAGATAGTTTATAACCTGGATTAACACGAATGATACTTTTTATCTCGGTAATACGTTCCCGTGGGATAATTTCCGACATCGACACGGGCGAAGCCGCGGAAAAAAACTAGTATTATAAATGTGAAAGTTTGTGAGGATGGATGGATGGATAGATGGATGGATGGATGTTTGTTATTCTATCACGCAAGAACTACTGAACGGATTTGGATGGAATACACAGGTGCCGGTTGCAAGTAGTGACCTTCTACGAACCTGACCGTTTTGAAGGACACACAGCAATGCTAATTAAGTCAGTGTTGTCTTCTAGGGCGCGGCCCTCCCGGCTTTTAGTAATTATTGCATTATTAGAGCTATTAAATATTATCGTGTTATTACGTAGGCCAATTCAAAAGAATTGTGACACACAGATTTAGACCTTATTGCTATCAAAATTAAGTACCTTTTCAGTATGTATGTTCGGCCGGTGAGAATGCTAGTTCCGTGAAGTTCCGTGATACATTTTAATAGCTTCATGTGATTGCGCAATTATGAACTTTATGTGACAGAATTTAAGGTACTAATGCTTTAGATTAGTGTGTTACAAAAATCAATAAATATTGAAATAAGATAATTTAGATCAGTTAAATAAGCACAAACATAATAGGATGTTTAATTACTGTGGCACACTTTTTGATCGTGCTCCTAAAAAACAAAATGAGATGTCACAGTTTGTCGAATTTTCACGAAATAACAGTATCTCAATAATTGACCACTTACATGTGAAATAAGTGAATTTAACAGAAGACAATACATTCTACGTTTTCATCCCAAAACACAAAAATCCATGTGCCAACTAGGTACCTCTGATAGTAAAATAAAAAATAATTTTAACAATATCGTAGGTACCTACATAAACATACAAAGATGTTAATTCTTGCATAATATGGCGATATTATAATATCAAATTGAGATAATTACATGTGCTTAAAAAAGTTTTTTCGGCCAAGTGCGAGTCGGACTCGCACACGAAGGGTTCCGTACCACCGTACAATATTTAAAAACCCGTTTTTTGTATGGAGACCCCCTTTAATTTTTAACTTTATTTTACTTTTATTATTTATTGTTATAGCGGCAACAGAAATACACACTCTGTGAAAATTTCAACTGTCTACCTATTACGGTTCATGAGATCAGCCCGCTGACAGACAGACGGACGGACAGCGGAGGCTTAGTAATAGGATTCCGTTGGCACCCTTTGGGTACGGAACCCTAAAAAAGGTCAAAAACGGCAAAGATAAAATATTATTTTAGTTGAGGTAGTGTCCTCGTATCAAAGATATTTCGAATGTTTACTAATTTTTTTTATTGATTTTCAGATTTCGGCTGAATGTGAAGGAAGTATCAAGAGCTTGGCATGATCGTCCAATGTCTCCCATGGACACCGCCGTGTTTTGGACAGAATTTGCTGCTAAGCATCCAAACTGCACCTTCAGAACGGCCGCAGCTGATGTACCATTTTACCAGTACATCAACTTAGATGTGGCGTTGGTTTTACTCGCAATGTTTAGTACATATCTAATTCTAGTTATAGTACTCCTAAAAAAGTGCTGCGGGTCGAAGAAAATTATAAAGACAACAACAAAGACTGAAAAGAAAAAGCGTGTGTAGATTTTTAATGGGTTTGTAAGAAAGAAATTAAATAAGCTATCTGAACAAGCTAACAATACTCATGACTGTATTACTGAACTTCGAAGTTTAAAATATCGATGTTTTTAAATGAGAATGTTCATAATCGCGATGTACGGAACTTCGAAAGAATGTCATACTGAACTTCGAAGTTTGAATAAACATTCTTTCGAAGTTCCGTACATCGCGATTATGGACATTCTCAATTAAATACATCGATATTTTAAACTTCGAAGTTCAGACGTATAGTCAAAAGTCATAGAACAAAATAACTGAAAACATCTCACCACCCACTTATACGTATTGTAAGGATGGGACTTTAGAGACAAGTAAAACACACGAGGTCTGATTAGATACTGAGTATATTGGGATTAACTACATGAATTAATAGGTATACATACACATCTATAATTACTACATCTCATCTTCACCGCAATAAAAAAAATGAAATAAACTACAGTTTAATTTCATTTCACGTTTTACTATTTATGATTGTATAGTTAAACACGAATTAATAATAATAATAATGCTGTTACATTGCAATTAAGTGGTTTTATTTTATTTTTATTAAACATGTTATAATATTACTAAATTATCTACTATTTTATTATACTCACACGTATAATACCTATATTTAAATTACTATTATCAAGAAACAGGTGGCATGTACAGTTCTGTCCTGTTTTTGTGTATTAAGTATATTTTATTATTTTTCATAATTTCAACATTTGGCGAACATTCTCTTATAACAGTATATGGACCTTGATATATGCTTTGGAACTTATTACCTGTTTCAGTTTTATTAAAATTAAATCGTTCGGTTTGTATGACACTTTTTTTTTTTTTTGGGTGGGAAATCATCAAATGACGTCTCCCGCTCTGGGCGGAGCGGAAGGGCGTGTCAGACTCTTACTGACTAAAACCCACCCGTGTTCCTTCAGTTGCCTGTGCGCCAGGGCCACGGTATCTCTTTCGAACAATCCGCAGCCCCGGCAGGCATCGGTCCTATCGGACCCCGTCAATGGTGCTGACATCTCTTTGAGGCGCGCGTGGAACACGACGCGCCGTCGACCCGGGCCTGGTCCTTACCGGACGGCGAGCTGCCCATTGCCCGCCGTCCGCAAGCCCGCGCCTACGGTGGCCGGGAGTCGGCAATCGACTCCCGACGCCCAGGGTGTCTCCTCCTCCTGCGGCGGCTAGGGGCGCGAGGGCGCAGAGAATGCCTCTCCCTTTCGCGCTCCGCCTCCTCCTTCGCGAGCATTACTGCTTCGCAGAAGGAGGTGACGGCTTCCCATTCCCTCTCGTTCCGTACCATGGCCTGAACCAGGGCCGGACGCGAGAGGTCGCCGCCGCCGATCGTCGCCACGAGGACACGGCGGTGCTCCGCCCAAGCCGGGCAGACCTCCACCGTATGCTCCACCGTGTCCTCCGGTCGATCCACACAATGGTAACACCCGGGCGTTTCCTCCCGCCTTATTCGAAACAGGAACCTCCCGAAACAGCCATGTCCGGTGAGGACCTGCGTCAGGCGGAAGGTGAGGACGCCGTGGCGCCTCTCAAGCCACTCCTCAAAGAGGGGTCTTACCGCCGCAATTGTGGCGTGCCCTGCGCTGGGTTGCGACAGTCGCACTCTCCATGCCGCCATGAGATCCCGCCGGAGCTCTGTCCGCTGTGCCGTGATTTCTCGCGGCAGCGGAGTTACGCCCCGGCGTTTCGCCTCCTCGCGCCACTCCCAAACGTGCGCGAGGGTTTGTATGACACTGGGTTGACGTTTTGGTCGTATCTCACTTTTCTGTTTACTTTACTGGCTATTAAATTATCTCGAGCCTCTTTTTGCGTTGTTTGTATTCTGTATTTTAATTCCAGTGGGTAGCTGTCAAAATTGTATAATGGATCAACTTGGCCTGAATTTAAGTTCGTTGCTAAAATATATTTTTTGCCGAATACTAGCTCAAAAGGGGTAAATCGTGTCTCAGTGTGTACTGATGTATTATATGAAAAACACCAAAAAGGAAGCCATGTGCTCCATGCTTCTGTATAATTTCCTGTTTGTATTCTTAAATAATTACCCAAGTGTTTGTGAGAGTTTTCCAATGCGCCAATACTCTGGTGATGATGCACCGTTGACTGTAATTTATTAATATGTAAAAATGTACATACCTCTTTCATTGTAGTTGATAAAAACTCTGAGCCCATATCTGTTGCTATAGTTCCTAGAATTCCGTATCTGAGAATAAAATTACTAACAAAATTTTTAGCTACATCACTTGAGGTTTTGGATAACATTGGGTATGCTTCAACGTATTTAGTCAGTTCACATTGGATGGTTAATATATAAATAAAATTATTGTAATCCCTATCCAGTGGACCTATCACGTCCATGAAATTTTTTTCAAAGGCTGATGTTGCCGTAGTCGTGATTACCATTGGTTCTTTTGTATGATGTGACGAATATTTTTGTCTTTGACATTTGTCACATCTTTTTACAAACTCTGTTACATCTGCTTCTAGTCTTGGCCAAAAGTAATATTTTTTTAAATTATTTATCATCCGTCTAATGCCCGCGTGGCCACTGGTGGGCAAAAGATGGAAGTCATTTATGATCACACGTTGATCATCTTTGTTGTTTATTCTCTCTATATCTTTTAATATACATAGTCGTGGTCCGGACCATTTATTTATTTTCTGTACTTCAGTTATTACTCTTTCTATAAAATTATTATTCATATTCTTTATGAAATATATTTCCTCTATGTTATATTTGTTACTTATTATTTCCAACTCTTTCAGAAATTCGCCTGGCGAGAATAGCGATCGAGACGCTGGATTTATGAAAATTGTACTTCTTGTTGGTACATAACAAAAATATTTGTTCTCATATTTTATCTCATTCAAGTTACGACATCGTCTTAATTCATTTTCTGTTATAAAACGTAATTCAATGAAATATTTTGGTTTACTAATCATTTCTACAACTTTCGGGTGTTCAGGCCGATTGTCATCTGAAATAACAGTACACAGAAACAGAATAACAGTAGTGAAATAACAGTGTTTGTAACCTGGCCTTTTGGCCTCGTGTCATTACATTGATAACACTGTCATTCATCTCTTTCAACTCCTCTGTTGTTATTCGCAAACGTGACATTGCATCCGCTGCTGAATTATTTTTCCCTCTCAAATATTCCACTACAAAATCATATTCTTCCAAAATCAATCTAAATTTCGTCAATCTGCTTGAAGGATCTTTCATTCCAATATGAGCGGTTCCTTTATCATCTGTGTGGACTGTAAACCTACGGCCATACAAATAAGGTCGGAAATGTTTCACCGACCAAACGATTGCTAGCAACTCTTTCTCGATTGTTGGGTATCTTTTCTCGGCTTTATTTAAACTTCTATTCGCAAAAGCTACTGCGGGGTAATTACGTAATACACTAACAGTAGGAATGGGTTTCATTTTGACAGTTCAACAACATTCATTGCGTTATTTATACTAACGAGTAGACAAATTTTTCGAACATATGAAGCAATGGATTAGCAATATGGAGCTTCAAAATGATTCAGATTGTGATAGATAGTGTGTTACGTAATTAGGGTACTAGTCTACTGTTTCCGTTACACAATACCGATCCAATAGCGTAACCTGACGCGTCAGTTTGTAAAATAAATTGATTACTCTCTGAGAAACCGGGATATTGTAATACTGGATGTTTAATGACACATTGTTTGAGTAATTCAAACGATTTTTGACATTCCTTGTCCCAATTAAACACGACATTTTTCCTACACAGTGATTTTAATGGGTATGCTTTCTCTGCGAAATTTGGGATGAACTTCCTATAATAATTTACGAATGCTACGAATCTTTTTACATCGTCTGTGTTTGTGGGAACTGGGTAGTTTTCGACCACATTTATTTTATTTGAATCTGGTATGACACCCTCTGCAGTAACAACATGACCTAAGAAGAGTAATTCTTTTTGTAAAAAAATACATTTTTGGGGATTTAATTTTAAATTAACCTTTCGTAACCTTTCGAATATGTCTTGAAGATTTTTAATGTGGGATGTTAGATTTCGACTGAAACAGACTAAGTCGTCTTGATATACTAGGCATTTTTCGTACATCAAACCTGTCATTGCCATAGTCATCATCCTCGAAAAGGAACTTGGACTTATTTTAAATCCTTGGGGAAGTCTAGTCATTTGAAATCTTCCGGAATCAAATGCAGTGTACTCACGACTGTCGGGATCCAATTTTACGTTATAATAACCTTGGTGCAAATCTAAATGTGTAAAGTACATACAGCCTAATAAGGAATTAAATTTTTCCGTAATATTTGGAAGAGCAAAATGTATCATTCTGTATGACATTGTTCAGTTTCCTGTAGTCAATTACTAAGCGCCATTTCTTGTTCCCATCGCTGTCCGATTTTTTCGGTACAAGTAAAATGGGACTCGACCATTCACTCTGACATGGTTCTATAATTTACTCATTTAACATTTTGTCAATTTCCATTTTAATTTATTTTTTCAAAGAATGGGGTTGTCTGTATGGTTTTGAATAAATTGGTTGAGCGTCTTGTTTTAAAATAATCGAGTGTTGATAAATGTCCGTAGTTGATAATTTATCTCCTTCCAAATAAAAAATATCTGAGTATTTGGCACATAAACTTTCAATGTTATTTTTCTCTTCTTTATTTAAATTACTCAAGGTTAACTTTGAATATAACTGTTTAACTGGCTCTGTATTTAACTCATTTTTGTTAAAAACACAAACATCGTAATCCCTGGTGCTCTGTATATCGAGAATTATTTCTGTCAATGTGACGTCATTGGTTGTTGTATTCAATATTCGTACTTGTATTTTACCATTGTCTGGAACCGCTAATGTACTCGCGACAAAAATTCCCTCACATATTTCTTTCGTACTTATAACGCATTCGTGCCCCAGGCTAGTATTTACATAGTGAATTGACTCTGACCTAGCAGGTAATGTCAGTAAGTAATCCTTGGAATGTTGGAATTATATAGTTTCATATTCATATTCATATTCATTTATTCACATTTAAATAGAGTAAGTACAATTGGTGGTTTCACATGTTACATTTTTTGCCTTATATTCTATTTAGCCTTAGTATGGCATGTCAAGCTTAATCATGCAAGATAATGTAATGTCACTTATAGATAATGTAGATGTTGATAATATAAAAAAGGATGGGTATTTAGTCATAATCAGTACATGTCTTTGAGATTCAAGTGTCTAATGTCAATTAATGAACTACAGTGTCCAGCACCAGTAATTTTTTTTTTTTTTTTTACATTAACATATTGCACATTATTTCTGTAACCACTCATTTATTGAGTAAATCATTTTTTTAAGTAGTAGCTCTTTAAGCTTTTTCTTAAATTTTGTTAGAGGCAGCTCTTGAATGTCCGATTGTAACCTATTATAAATTTTAACACACATAGCTGAGCAATTTTTTTTAAACACCGCAGTCTTTGGTGCACATTCTAGCACTAGTCGCTGACCATGCCTTGATTTACGAGGATGGGTATTATCCCGTGTATAAATATCACTAGCCTTCACAAATTGGTTAGAATTTGATTTAACGAACACACAAATTTCAAAAATGTACATACTCGGTAGGGGTAAAATTTTGAGTTTATTAAAGTGAGGTTTACAAGACTCATACGGAGGAATGCCAACAATTGCTCTTATGCAACGTTTTTGAGATAGAAACGCCCTTTGGTATCCTGTTGAGTTGCCCCAAAGTATTAAACCGTAACGTAGCACGGACGCTACATAACCATGATATGCTAATAATACCGTGCGTTGTGTTGATATATTTCTTAGCCTGTTTAAAACATACACGAAACTATTAACTTTCTTGCAGACCCCATCAACATGTGCTTTCCAATCTAGGTACTTGTCCACGGTGAATCCAAGAAATCGCACATTGGTAGATTCATTAATTTTTTTACCGTCATATGAAATATGTCTTGGAACGATCTTTGATCCACGGGTTTGAAATTGCATAAAAGTCGTCTTGCTAATATTAACCTGCAAATTGTTCCTTACTAACCACCCTATAACTAAATCAATAGTGTTATTTATTTCAAAGTTATCTGATTCCCATTATACCATAATGATAAAACATTGTTATGAAAGTCAATGACCGAAGAGTACTTGCTTAAAAAGTTTTGTCCTATAATTCCATACGCCTTACAAGGAAAGGTATCAAACACATAGAACTTATGGACTATGTTTTGTTCGTGAACCCGTAATTGTAAACATACGTATCCGATTGCTTGGACTCTGCCTCCGATCCCATTTGTAGTTATGTCCTCCTTACAGATAGGTATATTGAACTTCTGTACGTGTTTATACTTTAAGGCTGAAACGGATGCGCCCGTATCAATTAACCAACTAAACGGTTGCAAGTAATTCACTAATAACTCTACGTAATAACTACTTTCACTAGCCATGATTTTATAACTTTTAGAAACGAAAAAACTCACTTCCGTATTCCTTGCCATCATATGATGAAGTGCTGGGTTGTGGCCGTGACTCATCATCTGTGATCACGCGAACATGTCCACGATCCGGTTTATTCCCCCTGTAGTTATTATTTCTAAAAGAGTTACCTCGATTATAGCCTCTACCTCGAGGCTGGTGGTTCCCTGGTGCAGTAGCGGCGCCTGGCCGCACGTAAGCTGCCTGCTGCTGGCCTCTGTCAAGTGCCGGGTAGCCACGGGTGTAGCCACGCTGTCGAAAACCACCTCTATACGCACCTCTACTGTAGCCTCCCTAGTTGTTGTAGTACACTGTCTGCCTGGAATTGGTTTTATAAATCATATTACGTCTCAGTGAAAAAACTTCAGCACTCTGGCTGGTCGATGTGCTATCCTCATCTAACGCTGCTTGAACAGCATCTTTTAAGCACTGAAACTTCTGAGCTGCCAGAATTGTACTAATCCTGCGATTCCTCAATCCGTCACTAAACTGCCTGATTGGCTGTTTTTCGTTTATTGTCTTTAAAACAGCAAACTTTTCTGAATTGTCCTCAAATTGTGAAATCGTGAGGTCAACAAACATTTCGGAAAGTTTTTTCCCAAAATCATTAACTGACATCTCATTTTGCCTGAAGTTGAGAAGTTGTTTTTGCAACGCACTTACAGATTTCTGCGGTAATAGAAGTCTCTTCATGTCACACAGAAGCATTTTTACATTGTCATATTCGGTAGCTAATTTAAATTTTGCTCCTTGTCTTATAATCTACTCTTTTTTTTTTTTTTGTTTTGGGTGGAAAATCATCAAATGACCTCTCCCGCTCTGGGCGGAGCGGAAGGGCGTGTCAGACTCTTACTGACTAAAACCCACCCGTGTTCCTTCAGTTGCCTGTGCGCCAGGGCCACGGTAACTCTTTCGAACAATCCGCAGCCCCGGCAGGCATCGGTCCTATCGGACCCCGTCTATTTTGCTGACATCTCTTTGGAACACGACGTGCCGTCGACCCGGGCCTGGTCCTTACCGGACGGCGAGCTGCCCATTGCTCGCCGTCCGCAAGCCCGCGCCTACGGTGGCCGGGAGTCGGCAATCGACTCCCGACGCCCAGGGTGTCTCCTCCTCCTGCGGCGGCTAGGGGCGCGAGGGCGCAAAGATTGCCTCTTCCTTTCGCGCTCCGCCTCCTCCTTCGCGAGCATTACTGCTTCGCAGAAGGAGGTGACGGCTTCCCATTCCCTCTCGCTCCGTACCATGGCCTGAACCAGGGCCGGACGCGAGAGGTCGCCGCCGCCGATCGCCGCCAATAATCTACTCTTAAGTACAAAGTTAATAAGATTTTCGTGCGCTTTCGTGTCGACGACCGAACTGTTATAATCTATACCGTCTATCAATTGTTTTGTATCTGAAATTTCGTCTGTCATAACTGGTAATAAGTTCAAAGCAACTCTTCAGTCAAACTCCATTTTTCTAGAAATATCACAATTACCTTTTCCTTGACACAACTTTCACTAATTTTCCCACAACATTCTGTGATACTATTTGATTCTTCTGTAGTCCTCTCTATTTTATTTATGTTTGCTATGTAATTGTTGTATTGTTTAATAATTACTTGAGCTTCACCTAGCTCTTTCGCTAAAATATCTCCTTGTCTACGAGATGGCCCAATTTTAATTAAATATCTCCGTATTTGTACTAGCTCTTCAGATAACTTGTTTAAATATACTGCCATTAATTTATAAGTAATATGAATACATAAGAATTTTGGTTTTCCTTATTTATTAAATAAACATGTTAAATACCATTGTCCCCGCGTGTCCTTTTGTCCATAAATTACTAACTTACACGATTTTCACTTCACTGTAATTGGATAGACTTTTAAACACTTTACACTGATTTACACTGTAGCCTCGTCGATCTTTAAGTCAGGATAAAGATTAGGTCGTCGTCGCCTAATGAAGGAACCACCTCTCTGTCCATTAGCGAGGTTCGCCTCACGGATCCATTGCAAATGGCATTTCTTGTACTGCTTCCACAAAAAGTACACCACGCCGAGGCCCAGCAACACACAAACGGTTATCAGTATAAGGGTAATATTCGACATAAGCTCCTTTACTGCTTCCACGTGCCCCCGATTTGAACCAGCGGCATTTTGGTTCAGGAACACAGTCTCTTTCTCCACGCTGGAACGACACAATTTTGCATCACTACTTTTTTGAAATTACAGGCCTCATAGGATAGTTTATTTTGGCACTGATGTTGTTCATTCTATTTTTAATTTTATTAAATCAAGTTGAGTGTTTGAAGCTGCAAAACTAGATAGATATCTGGTGACGGTATCGCCATGGCCCCAAATATGGCAGGGTCGCCATGTAAGGATGGGACTTCAGAGACAAGTAAAACACACGAGGTCTGAGTAGATACTGAGTATATTGGGATTAACTACATGGATTAATAGGTATACATACACATCTATAATTACTACATCTCAGCATAATTTACGAAATAAAAATGTCTAGCAGGTAACGACGAAATAACGACACTCATCATGTAAGAGTTCTTATTAAAAATTAATTCATTGGACCATTGATGACGTAAAAGTACAAAATAAATGCACCCTTTATTTCAAAAGTGAAATGTTGTTTCCAAAGCAAGAAGAAAATATTTCGGCTTTGTTTGTGATTATCTGGATAGTGCAATAATTACAGTTTTAATAGTTCGATTACTTTTGTTAAATATCTTATATTTTTGTTAGTAAGTACCTACCCACCCATTAAATAAATCCTAACTAAGTTCATACTTATTTTAACCCTAATTTATCTTACTCCTCTTTAGTTTCTGTTTTCCAAAAAGTGCTGTCAAAACTAACGATAATACATAACATAGAGTGTAAACTACTATAACCACTGATGATGCCATTATAAGGACTACATCAAGCATCAAGTATTGATAAAATGGCAAGTCAACAGTCGGCGGCTTCAAGTTGACTGCTCCTTTATTCCTGGCTACATATTCAATCCAGAATATCGCTGTATCCATCGGGGATAGTGGCCTGTCCTTCCAGACTCGAGACAATTCCTTCGCCTTCTTTTGATACCTGTAAGAATTCAAATAAGGTTTACGATTGCGATATCCACGTGGATATATTACATTGGATCATGGTTACGCTATTGATGAGAAAGTCGTGTCAATATACAGAGTGGCAGGGACATCGATGCGCAACCTGTTACAATGGATTCATTCAGTAAATGATTCTGAACCCGCGGTGAAGATTTTCGTCGGTTATTATTAAAGATAAATTTCTACGCTACGTCTAGAATCATGTGCCGAATTCATGGTTACCGTTTGAGCATCGAAGTCCCTGCCATCCTGTACGTATATTCAAACTTGTGTTCTTGGAATGCATTCAGAACAAATCGTATGTATGGAAGCTTAAAATAATATTACGGCTTGAAGGTGATATTTCTCTTAATTAATTAAACGAAATAAAAAATCGAACACTTACTGATCTTGAAGTATCCTTCGCAAAGCATTTTCTAGCACTTCTTCATTAAGAGTCAATATGTCCAATGTAACTCCCAAACCACTTTCAACAGCTGACATTCCATTTGCAAACTGTTCTCCAAATAGCGGCACACTAATAATGGGCACCCCACAATGCATAGCCTCCGAGGTACTCAACATTCCAGAATGCGAAATAAAACCAATTACATTTGGATGACCTGGAAACAGATAAAGTAATTTAAAAAATTTGGATAATCCAAAAGAGCACGCCTCATAATCTCATTCAATTCTATAAAAAAATAAAAAACTAGTTACAATTAAACTACCTTCAATTAGACCGTGATTTTCAAAAGGACTGAAGAGTTTAAAAAAAAAAATGGACTCGATTACTTAAGTTTTTCGGGAGTTACCGAGACCACGCCACGATCCATACATACAGACACACGGACGTTAACAGAACATTTTTTTTAACAGTTTTTCATTAAGTATTTTAAATAGCAATATGTCTTTTAAAAATAACGTGAGTGTTGAAACTAGTGTTTTTTCAGAATCAGAATCAGAATCAGAACTTTATTTGCTATGAATGTAGGTACAGGTATAAGATGTTGTACATAAATTTATGAGATCGGCTACAGTCTACCATACGGCATGCAAATTATTACATAAAAAAAAAGAATATAAACAAAACAATGTCAACAAAACAAAACAGGAATTAAAGTGAAGTCAATTAATAATATTATAGTCAGTTACATACGTCTTACATGGTCAAATTTGCAATAAATTATTACAATCATAATCTTGATAAATTCTTAATAATAATAATTATTATTATATTTATTTATTTGCATAGAAATTTGGTACAGAAAAAATGCAGCTGTTTTATAATTAGGGATCTTTAGACATTCTACCTTAAATTAGGCATGCAAACATTTAGTACAAGTGATTAATAGTCTAAAATACTGTCATTATAAAAATTCTTACAATATGGTCAATTAAATAAAATAAAGAATTAAAGATGTCAGGATTAATTAGGTTACTATAAAGTTTTATCATTTAGGAATTCACAAACGGAGTAATAACATTTATCAATTAATAAGACTGACAATTTCTTTTTAAACAGTGGAATGGACTCGTTTTTTATTCCGTCGGGTATTTTGTTAAAGATAATCGGGCACATACATATAACACTTTTCCTTAATAATGCAGTTTTATGACCACTAACACGTAGCATGTTTGTATACTGTGTTCTAATTGGTCGTGTTCTATTGTCAGATAATTTATTAAAAAGATACATATTTGATTTTACAAAAACAGCTATTTCAAAAATGTAAAGTGATGGTAATGTTAGCAAATTTAGGGACTTGAATATAGGTACGCAACTATCTGTGACTTTCATGTTACACATTGCCCTTATGCATCGACGATCGATCGATTGTCTTTTCTTGACGTTTGCGTGTGAATATTATTCTACAAGTGCGATATGAAGTAAATAGAGACAATTTTAGCTCAAGGAATTCCTTTGTAAGGCGAGAGTAGAGCACTACCTCACGCGCTTCCCTTATGAGGAGTGCAAAAATCACTAATCCAACACACACAACAATTAATGTATATTTACATTTCTAGAATAATTACTAACACAACAGATGCAATGTTATTTTTAATAACTAGAGAATTGAAAATGTATATTCCACCAAAAGTCTGACTACACTTACATAAGACTGCTGCTTGTGGCACCCATTTCCTTAAAAACACATTGCTAGGTGGAATCCATTCTAAAATATCTGTTTTCCAAACAAATCGAATGTTGCTCTTCTCGACCAGTTTCGTAATTTCATCTGATATTTTGCGAGGAAAGTTTGATGCCACGCTTCCAAAACTAATATAAACCACTCCATTGTCTGCAGAATCCAAAAAGTTTAACAAACGCTGTAAAATAAACAGTTTATTCATTACATTAATGATTCTATTCTATTTCTAATCTTGTATGAAAAGGTAACAATCAAGTTCAACAACTGTCATGAAGCACATGAATGTTTTGTGTGTTTACAGTTTCAATTCGCGACTTCGCCACATTATTAGCTAATGATAAGAAACTCTGTTTGAACCCAAAATAATTTAGGCAATTGTTAAACACACTAGTAATACCCTTGCATGAGTAACTTTGGAGTTCTTGCCCATTCTTCTCCATACGGAACTACCTTTTGGAAGGGGCGCCTAGAATCAATTATACTTTCTTGTAAATGACGTTCATATTCATATTCATATCTTTATTTGCATTCCATAATATCCGAAAATTTTACAATGACGAAAAAAGCCAATCAAAAGCAAGCAATCAGGCAATCTTCAAAAGTGGCCTACTTGATATATATGATTTGACTTTGACTTTGTATAAAAAGCTATAAACAGCAACAAACATGGGGAATTATGTAGGTACTGCTACGAATTCCGACACCTAGATTTTAAATTACTTGGTGGATCTTCGAGAGGCAGATTTTCAAGATTCTATAATAAAGCAGTTATATTTGAAAAGTTACAAGGGGATAACTGATTACTTTATCAAAAACCTTGATGAATATCAAAATGAAAGTCATAAAGTAATAGGCATTGCAATTGGAAGTTCCAATATATCACGAGCATAAATATCTTAAATTACAAACCTTATCTGATATTCGATCATTCTGATTAATGTGCATGCCACCAACTTCTACAACATTAGAGCTATACAAACGCGGACTAGTTAATGGAAAATACTGATTTATCATTATCAAAGACATATTTTTCCCAAGGTCTTCTAAGAGTGGCGTGTCGGGATACACTTCATTCACAATTTCCTGATCACTTCTCTGTATGACATATGTATAGTACATATTCATCCCAAAGTTTATTACTACACTCTTTATTCTATTAAATAGATTTGGCTTTGTTCCAGAACCAAAAAAATGGTTCGGTACATACGCTGGATTGTTAGGCGCACCTAACCTGGAGTAAGTCCATGGGCTTAAAATATGGGCTGCTATTCCTATTGCAGGCGCATTTAACTTGTAGGCAACAGCCAAGCCACAGTCCGTCACAAATTGCTCAACTATTACCACATCAAAATGCGCCGCCGATGTTATTAGTTCTTGTACTTCTCGATTATTTATCAGTTTCATACAATTTGCATTTGCTATATTTTTAAAAACCTGAGCAGTAGCATACGCCAAGGACACGTCGGAAATAGATAGGACTTCCATACGTTTCTCTATATCAACACAAGCACTAGTAGCATTTTCTCTATCCTGAAGATATATTTGACGTAAAGTGGGTAATTTTTGCACAGGATGGTAGTTTATCACTGTCACATTATGTTGTCGAACTGCTAACTCTTCGACTAGAGGCGTGAAATAAATATGGTGACTTCGTGCACTATGAGGAAAAATAGCCAGAATTCTGTAACCATCACAATTAACGAGTAAGTAAAAATATAATACGAATATTTTCATTTTTTTTATGATCTTCTGCAACACTGGGTGTCCGTGGGGAATCTGACGGATATCTGTATATGAACATTAACCCATTGACCCCGCAATAACGATGACTGCCTAATGATTGTAGTTAGGTTATCAATATTGTGTCAAAATCGAGACACAAATACACTCGAGAGCAATGAATCCGGGTCACTTAAAGAATCCTAAAAATCTCGGAAGCTAAAAATGCTAGGTTAATGCAATAAATTGTATTTAATAGACAATGTAATACTCCTTAAATGAAGGTATTAAAACTTCTTAGTTATTGTAAAGTTATATCATAAAAAAATCAAATTTGAAAAAGGGCCACTTTCGAAGATGGAACTACGAAATTACAGCATTTGGTTTTGCTTTTGTTTGTAATCTGTCATTTATGTGGGTACATAAACCATGTTGATAGTGCTCTATATTCATTATTCAAGCTGAAATTATGTCGCTTACGCCTGAAGAATGCACCAGAATACTTACAATGCTGGAAACCGGCCGGAGTCAGCGCGATACAGCCAGGACTGTCGGTGTGTCGCTGTCAACAGTACAAAGAGTTCTCCGACGTTACGAAGAAACTGGTTCTAACCTACGCAGACCAGGAACGGGCAGAACCAGGTGTACCACAGCACGAGAAGACCGATACTTGGTGAACACCATGCTTCGAAATCGCTTTCTCACAGGAACTGAACTCACAAATCAGTTTCGACGCCTCGGAGGAAGTAACCCAAGTGCCTGGACAGTAAGACGTCGGCTTGCTGAATCTAACTTAAAACCCCTTAGACCTGCAAACGGCCCTAAACTGGAGCGTGGGCATCGTATTTCAAGACTAAGATATGCCCAGAGCCACGTAAATTGGAGTATTGAAGATTGGTCAAAAGTTATGTTCTCCGACGAATCAAAATTTATGCTCTACAAGCACGATGGAAGACACAGAGTGTATCGAAGACCAGGGGAAAGATTCAAGCAAGCATGCATCGAAGAAAAAGTAGCCTACGGTGGTGGGTCTGTACTTGTGTGGGCCGGAATTTCTTCTGAAAGTCGCACAGAGCTGGTGATCATAGAAAACGGCTCTTTAACTAGCGTAAGATATGTGGAAGAAATCCTCAATGATCACGTTGGTCCATTTATGGTCAATTTAGGTGAGGATGCTATATTTATGCATGACAATGCCCGACCTCATACAGGTAGGATTGTGAATGACTACCTTCAAGAGATGAACATTACTCGTATGGAGTGGCCAGCGCGCAGCCCGGATATCAACCCGATCGAGCATGCTTGGGACGAGCTAGGCAGATGCGTAAAACAACGAAACCCTCCCCCAATCACGCTTCGTGAGCTCAAAATTGCTCTCACAGAGGAATGGGAGAATATTCCCCAAAATCGTATAAGGAACTTGGTGTACAGCATGCCAAACCGCGTAAACGCAGTAATGGAAGCACGAGGAGGCAATACGAAGTATTAAAATTCAAGAAAATCGTAATAAAGTTCAAAAATTTCATGTTTCCTATTTTTGTTTTAAGGAGAGATCAGCAGTTTTTTTCTTTATGTAATTTTGTGTTAATAAAATGTATGGTGACTCATATTTTTTTTATTTTCATTTAAGGAGTATTACATTGTCTATTAAATACAATTTATTGCATTAACCTATCATTTTTAGTTTCCGAGATTTTTAACATTCTTTAAGTGACCCGGATTCATTGCTCTCGAGTGTATTTCAAAAGTACTTAAATAATAGAATTTATTTTTATTATATTTAAACTACTTCTACTGTTTATTTTATATATTTTTTACAAATTCACCATGTAGCACGTTCGAAAAATGTAATTTTTAATGTCACCTAGTTTACAAGGCGCTGGTGTGTGTGATACAATGATGCTTTCATTAGTACAGGCACCAACGATACACTTCTTTCTGAAATGTTCTATTTTTACTTGGAAATTTGTTTTTGCGAACCGTAAATGTGTTTTTTCTGAAATAAAATTTATTATCATGTCCTTTATTCCATTATATAAGGTATATCTATTCATACACGAAATCTCTTAAGGGGTAATTGTATTCATCATTACAAACAAATTCTACTATGGCACCAAACCTGAAATCTCGAAAAAAAAAAATCTTTTCTCTGAGCACGTTTGCTCTTGCGAGTCTCCACTCAAGATGGCCAATAAAGGCCAGAAAGAGGTGGAAGCTGTGTTCCTCGTCATTTTTCACTCTAGCCAGCCAATAAAGGCATTCCAGAGGTGAAGAACAAGACTTCTCCCGGTTCATGGGATCGCTACTGCCCAACAGCTCGCCACATGCTAACCTGTGGGTTTCTGTATCTCTCTTGGTCTGGCTCCTCACCCTAGACCTGTTTTGGCAAAGTAAACTTTACCGGTACAGACCTAGAGTTCAGGAGCGCGCAAGCCCCATCACGACGTCAACATAGAGATATGGCGGTGGATTTATTATTATTGGATTAAAAGACACGATGGATGGACATCTGATGTTGTAGCGGAGAGCTACATTGAAAATTCTATATAGAACAAGGATAAAATAAGCTGCCGCATTGGTGACAACATCAAACTAAAAACAACGTTGATAACTGACCCTTGGACACGTTTGTCACCACAACTATCCACATCAAAACACTATTCATCTAGCCCACTGTCTCAAGCACCACCTTCACCAACTTTCACGATCCAAAATGATCCTCAGCAGACCCAGGTTTCTGAAACTTTACTCAACAGGAATACGCAAATACACTCTACCTCCACTTCAATTAATGTACCGAATAAAACCTAACTTTGTTATCCACACTAATGTATCAAACATTACCTTTAACTTTTAATTGTTTTAAATAGGTCTACTAACTGTAATTGTAATTTTAATAAATACTGCGATTCTAGTACCTACTACGAGTATTGCTTTTTATTGTCTCGTAGATGGTGTGAAAAGTAGAGTATCTTCCTCGGGCATAAAAGTGCCTTCGTCTTGGGTGAGCTTGAATCCCTCGCTGCACTCAGGATTCTTGTCTTAACTCCCTCACAAACTCCCTCGATCCGCTAGGAAGTTAACACTAGAATCCTGCTTATCCTAGTTAAATTTAAATTCTATTCTATTACTAAACCTATGAACTTTTTTTCTGTCTAATTTTCTTTCTTGGCACTCTTCTGTGTCGGTGATTTTTTAATAAACAACAAGACTACCTTAATAATAATAAATAATATTAACAAAAGAACCGATCCTGCGACAAAAATAGCATCAAGCATCAAGTATTGATAGAGTGGCATGTCAACAGTCGGCGGCTTCAAGTTGATTGCTCCTTTATTCCTGGCTACATATTCAATCCAGAATATCGCTGTATCCATCGGGGATAGTGGCCTGTCCTTCCAGACTCGAGACAATTCCTTTGCTTTCTTTTGGTATCTGAGAAAACAAAAATAAAAGTATAATTATTTAGCATCGCGCTACAATTAATATCTATGAGACTTATATCGTAACAGTTCAATAAGTTTTCTACGAAAAGGAATTGAATCCATCAGTTCCGTTCTTTTTTTTACAGTAGTTGCAATATTTTTTCATTATTATTATTTACAGGCTCACGTTTGATCACTATCTCACCTGATGGTATGCGATGATGTCGGTCGGTAGGTATTTAGTAATCTACGTACTTATGGGGAAAGCGCCAGGGTGGCCTGCGACTGTCGTGTAGTCGAGGCCTATTTGACGGATAGGGCGGTGATCTACCCCGGTCACCAAGGAGAATGGAACCGGCGAGAGATGTCGTGCGGTGTCCCACAGGGATCGGTCCTGGGGCCGCATCTGTGGGACATCGGTTACGACTGGGTGCTGCGCGCCGACCTCCCTAGCGGCGTCAGCGTGGTGTGCTACGCTGACGACACGCTGGTCCTGGCGCAAGGGAGGTCGCACCAGGCGGCGGCCGAACTAATGACACGCGGGGTTGCGACAGTCGTTGGGAGGATCCGGCAGTTGGGACTCGAGGTGGCCTTGCACAAGTCCGAGGCCATGTGTTTTCATGGTCCTCGGAACGCGCCACTGTCGGGTTCCGAAATAACGGTAGGAGGGGTTCACATCGGCGTCGAGTCGACGATGAAGTACCTGGGACTCGTCCTCGACAGCCGGTGGAACTTCGTGGAGCATTTCCGACGTTTGGCTCCCAGACTGCAGCGGGCCGGGGCTGCTTTGAAGCGGCTCTTGCCCAATCTGGGGGGGCCAAACGCCTCCTGCCGGAGGCTCTACGCGGGGGTCGTGCGGTCCATGGCCCTTTACGGGGCACCGGTGTGGGCGCGTTCGTTAAGGCTCCGGCCAGCCCGCCGGTTGAAAGCGTCCCAAAGGGTCATGGCCATCCGGATGGTACGGGGATACCGCACGGTCTCCTGCGAGGCGGCGAGCCTCCTTGCCGGATTGCCGCCGTGGGATCTGGAGGCAAAGGTCCTCGCGCACGTTTGGGAGTGGCGCGAGGAGGCGAAACGCCGGGGCGTAACTCCGCTGCCGCGAGAAATCACGGCACAGCGGACAGAGCTCCGGCGGGATCTCATGGCGGCATGGAGAGTGCGACTGTCGCAACCCAGCGCAGGGCACGCCACAATTGCGGCGGTAAGACCCCTCTTTGAGGAGTGGCTTGAGAGGCGCCACGGCGTCCTCACCTTCCGCCTGACGCAGGTCCTCACCGGACATGGCTGTTTCGGGAGGTTCCTGTTTCGGATAAGGCGGGAGGAAACGCCCGGGTGTTATCATTGCGTGGATCGACCGGAGGACACGGTGGAGCATACGGTGGAGGTCTGCCCGGCTTGGGCGGAGCACCGCCGTGTCCTCGTGGCGGCGATCGGCGGCGGCGACCTCTCGCGTCCGGCCCTGGTTCAGGCCATGGTACGGAGCGAGAGGGAATGGGAAGCCGTCACCTCCTTCTGCGAAGCAGTAATGCTCGCGAAGGAGGAGGCGGAGCGCGAAAGGGAGAGGCAATCTCTGCGCCCTCGCGCCCCTAGCCGCCGCAGGAGGAGGAGACACCCTGGGCGTCGGGAGTCGATTGCCGACTCCCGGCCACCGTAGGCGCGGGCTTGCGGACGGCAAGCAATGGGCAGCTCGCCGTCCGGTAAGGACCAGGCCCGGGTCGACGGCGCGTCGTGTTCCACGCGCGCCTCAAAGAGATGTCAGCACCATTGACGGGGTCCGATAGGACCGATGCCTGCCGGGGTCGCGGATTGTTCGAAAGAGTTACCGTGGCCCTGGCGCACAGGCAACTGAAGGAACACGGGTGGGTTTTAGTCAGTAAGAGTCTGACACGCCCTTCCGCTCCGCCCAGAGCGGGAGACGTCATTTGATGATTTCCCACCCAAAAAAAAAAAAAAAAAAAAAAAGGCTGGCCCGCGAAATTCAAATTTGCTTACGTTTTTGCAATGGGGGCTATCGTTTTTGTGCTGACTAGTTGGCGCCACTAGCGAGTAAGGTCCTGTTGCAGTACTTTTATTTGATGTTTTGGATATGTTTAAGTACCCATAAATTCATATTATGTTTATTTTATTACATTTAAAACTTCAAATGAATATTTAGGTTATAATGTTCCTAAAATTGGCAAGCATGAAGCAGACAAATCTTATTCTTCCTTCAAGTGCTACCAAATTAGATCCTAACTGTGTACTTACAATGATGTTAAACCATATATAATTAGGAATGGCACAACCATTACAACAATTATTAATCATTCGTTAAAATCCGTGATAAAAATTCCACAAACAGTGAACGCTCAGTACATATTTTGACATCTAGAGACCTTACTCTACACTAGCGTCTCTAGCGCGGTAGCCCTCATTTGCAGGTCAGTGCGGGGTTATATATGTTGAACAGAATATGATTCGCAACCGTAACCAGTATGTATTTACTGGGTTACTTTCATTCAATGGGATTATATGAACTTAGAGGATTTTATTAATGATTTTAATGATTATAATTCTGTAAATAGATACTTGTTACGGTCGCGAATCATATTTTGTTCAATATATAACCTCCTCGCGCCTATGAAACTTTTCCGGCCTAAAAAAACTATGTTAGCCACCGAATTTGGCAATAGCGATACTTTACAATATTTCTACTAAATCTGAGATACATTTCTTTTGCGCCGGGCCTGAGGCAATTTGGACGGATCTCCTTTACTATGACATAATACTATATTATACCGACTTACTTCTCTTCAAGAATCATGTTTAAGGCATCTTCCAGCACACGCTGATTAAGAGTAAGAATGTCAACAGTGACTCCTAAACCACTTTCAACAGCCGACTGTGCATTCGCGTACTGGTCTCCAAACAGCGGAACACCCACAATAGGCACCCCACAATGCAAAGCCTCCGAGATACTCAACATTCCATAATGTGTTATAAATGCAACCACTTTTGGATGACCTAAGAAAGGAGACAAAAATTAATTCCTCTCATATGCCCCAACTTATTGAGTCAGACACCAAGATACAAAAATCAGGAACAGTAAGGTTTGACTATTGCAATATTAATAACTTCAAATTTATACAACAATTAACTGTACCGCAAATAAGTCGTTATAAAATCACTCAAAATACATAAAATAAGACTCACATAAGATAGCTTTTTGTGGCATCCACTTCCCTATGAACACGTTGCGAGGAGGTACCCAGCCTGTGAGATCTGTTTTCCAAACAAATAGCATATTGCTGTTTTCCTTTTCAGTAACTTTTTTTATTTCGTTTGTTATTTTGCGAGGGAAATTTGATGCGACTGTTCCAAAACTTATATAAATCACGTCGTTATTTGCGTTATCCAAAAACTGTTGTAAACCCTGTAACATTGGATTATGTTTGTATAGAGCACTAACCTGACATAGTCGATACTAAGAACTTTAAATTTTACATCAATCAATACTTGAATAAAACTTTTGATTTTGATAATTCGCAAAAGAATCAGACTTGACAAACCTCATCCTCTATTTGATCATTTTCTTTTATATGCATGCCACCAACTTCTACAACGTTAGAACTATATAAACGTGGACCAGTTAATAGAAAATACTGATTTATCAATATCAAAGACATATCTTTCCCAAGGTCTTCTAAGAGTGGAATATCGGGATACACTTCATTCACAATCTCCTGATCATTTCTCTGTGTCACATGTGCATAGTACACGTTCATTCCACAATTTATTACAGCACTCTTTATTTTATTCCATAAGTTTAGCTTTGTTCCGTATCCAATAACGCGGTTCGGTACATACGCTGGATTGTTGGGTGCACCTAACCTGGAGTAGGTCCATGGCATCAAAATATGAGTGGTGATTCCTATTGTGGGCGCCTTCAACTTGTAGGCAACAGCCAAGCCACAGTCCGTCACAAATTGCTCAACTATTACCACATCGAAATTTACCGCCGATGTTATTAGCTCTTGTACTTCTCGGTTGTTCATCAGTTTTTTACAACTTGTGTTTGCTTGTAATTGACATGCCCGAGCTCCTTTGTATGCTTTTGAAAAATCTGATGTAGAAAGGAATTTCAGACGTTCTTCTATGTTAACATCATGATCACTCGCATTTTCTTTATCCTGTAGGGAAATTTGACGCAAGGTAGGTAGTACCGGCACAGGGTGATGGTTAATCACTGTCACATTATGCCGCCTCATAGCTAATTCTTCAACAAGTGCCGTAAAATATATGTTATGACTCCGTCCATTATGCGGAAATATAGCTAGTATTTTGTAACCAGAACAACTAACGACAAAGAATAAAAATAATATTACGAATATTTGCATTTTTTTTTTTATAAGCCTAACCTGCACAACACCAGGTGACTACGAAGAATCTGACAGGTACCTGACTATGAACATTAATCTATTGACCGCGAAAAGGTGGTGATTGCCTAAACATTTCAGTTGGTAACGAATTTAAGTCAAGAGCGATGGTGCCTTTAAAATTGGGTACGATGGTTGGTCTGATTTTCTGCAGTTTTACCTTAGCACAATGATTACCTCTTCTTTTTCTCCAATAACAGCTTTTATGGGTCTGCTTCTGCTTTTGGATGAATATCCGTATTTAACACGAACCGACTATTACTGCATCTCCACAATGTAGTCACTGAGCAATCTTGGAATAACTAGATTAGATTAGATTAGACTGGTGGTCAGGGTTCAAAAACGTCTGACTGTCTACGAAACTACCGGTAACGTCTGTGAAACATACATATTTATTGTATGACGAAACCGCCGTTTTGTCTTAGTTCGTCTACTTTCGTATTGATCGAATGTATGTCTTGTCAAATTACTTCAATCGGTATCAAACGCGTTTTTTATAACCTCTAAAGTGCAGCTGTAGGGACGCCTTAAACATGCAAGTGATTGGCATGGTCTGGTAGGGGTCACTTAAGTAAGTACTTAAATTAAGCCCTAATAGTTGTATTACTTTGAAACCTCGGAGACGCAGTATGAAGTAAATCATGATTTAAGTACATCTTTAAGAAGTATTTATTTGTTTAACGCTCACGGCTAACCTAACCTAACACTACCTACACTTGAGTGCAATAACTTCGCATATCCAAGATGTTTGCAATTTAATCCAATTTTTACTTAAGCCATACGGGCATTGAGTATAATAAAAGCCTACAACCTTAACTTTTTAGTGGAACAAAAAATCATTCGACATTATTCTAAACAACCAACAAAAACAATTACAACAATGTACTGCTTGAAGCATGACAAAATCAAAGTCAAGTTGCACAACAGCCTAAGGAAATCGTTAAACCCAGCTAAACGTGTGCATTGAAGTTCTTCAATAAGAAGTAATTTCACCTAAACATAGGTAGGTACCTATACTTAGTATAAATCTATATACATATATAAAAATGAATCCCTATTTCTCTAGGTCACGCTATGGCGTGACCAAGGGAAATAGGGATTCATTGCATTTGAGAATGACTACCGATTTCATCCATCTTTTTTTAAATAGTTTTCTAATACTTTGTAGAATACTCTTACGGAAAAAAAAAAGAAAGTTGCGAGATTTATGCGGGTAAAACCGCTGGGCGCAGCTAGTACTTAATGAAAATAACAGCAAGGTACACATTTATTTGGCTGATCTTTTCTTTAAATGTAAATGACATTTGCTATAGCTTTGCATAGGAGTTCCAAAATTAAATTCTTGTCTTCTGGACCTAAATTGTTCAAAAGTTCTAACTATTGTTCCTTCTACTTATTTATTCTTCTTTCTTTTGTCTTTCTTAACACTCTTATTTATTGTTGACTTTTTCATAGCCAATGACACTAATTTGACTCCTATAAATAGTATTAACATAAAAACTAATCCCACGACAAAAATAAAATCAAGCATCAAGTATTGATAGAGTGGCATGTCAACAGTCGGCGGCTTCAAATTGACTGCTCCTTTATTCCTGGCTACATATTCAATCCAGAATATCGCTGTATCCATCGGGGATAGTGGCCTGTCCTTCCAGACTCGAGACAATTCCTTCGCCTTCTTTTTATATCTGGTAACACAAAAAAAAAAGTTTACTGTTCAACAGCGATATGACAATATTAGGAATACCTTATTCTAAACGATCACGTCGTAGGTTTAATACGTTTTACATACCTAGTAGGTAATTGAGAATTTAATCTCTTCGATCTTTTTATTTTGTTACTGGTATTTAGTAGGTAATTTATCAATTTATTAAATACGAAAATTCTACACACACACACACACACACACACACATAATAAACTCACACCTTCTTTCGACGGGGGTAGGCAGAAACCACAGAACCCCACCTGCTACGAGGCTTGGTAAAATAACCAGCCTATATTGTTCCCACTGCTGGGACACAGGCCTCCTCTCAGTGAGAGGGAGTGGGCCGTTATCCACCACACGGGGCCAGTGCGGGTTGATAGATGTCACATGTCTTCGATTTTTTAATTCTAGAACATCCCGGCTTCCTCACGATGTTTTCTTTTACCGTTTTTAGAGCAGCGGTGATGAAATAATTTACACAAAGTAATGCGCCTGTCCTTGTTCGTACCTACGACCTCCAACTCGTAAGTCGTAGCCATTAACTACGACGAACTACTATGATCCTTACATACTCCGAAAATCCTCCTCCTCCATCTCCCTCAATTCTATTATTTACACTTTACTAAGCTGCCACATAAGACTTAAGAGAATAAGTTTGAGGTATACAATATTAAGTATACCAACTTAAGACTTCTCTTCAAGAAACATGTTTAAGGCATCTTCCAACACAAGCTGATTAAGAGTAAGAATGTCAACAGTGGCTCCTAAACCACTTTCAACAGCCGACTGTGCATTCGCGTGCTGGTCTCCAAACAGTGGAACACCCACAATAGGCACCCCACAGTGCAAAGCCTCCGAGGTACTCAACATTCAAGAATGTGTTATAAAAGCAATCACTTTTGGATGAACTAGAAAATAAACTTAATTAAATACATGCTTCTGTCGCCCCTGGCCTAGACCTCGATGTCTCTATCATGAGACATCGAGGTCTAGGTTCATACGATTATTATTCGATACAAATTGTACTTAAACTTCATAAAGTAAGATTCACATAGCATAGCTTTTTGTGGCATCTTTTTCCCTATGAACACATTCGTTATGGGTACCCAGTCTGTGAAATCTGTTTTCCAAACAAATAGCTTAGTGCTATTTTCCAGTTCAACAAACTTTTTTATTTCATTTGTTATGTTACGAGAGAAATTTGACGCAACACTTCCAAAACTAATATCTCTTTTGTTTGCATTATCAAGAAAGTTTTGCAGACCCTGGAAAATTTAAATCGATAAGTAGGTACCTACGTTCAAAACGCGGCCGTTGATAAGGCACATGCAGTTTTTAGCAGAGACAACCCGGTCCAATGCCGATCTTTTTCTAAATCTCCGTGTCTCATGGTATCAACAACCGGGTACTCTACCTAAGTAATAGATCATAAGGACTACATACTTATACTTCAAAAACCATGATACAATTTCTGCTCAAAACATTACTAACCTTATCTTCGATTTGAACATTTTTTTTTTAATATGCATGCCACCAATTTCTACAACATTAGAGCTATATAAACGTGGACCAGTTAATGGATAAATAATGGATGAATTATACTGATTTATCATTATTAAAGACATATTTTTCCCAAGGTCTTCCAAGAGTGGTATATCGGGATACACTTCATTCACAATCTCCTGATCACTTGTCTGTATGACATGTGCATAGTGAATATTCATTCCAAAGTTAATTATAGCACCCTTTATGTTATTCCATAAGTTTGGTTTCTTTCCAGAAGCAAAAAAGTGGTTTGGTACCTATGCTGGATTATTTGGCGCACCTAACCTTGAGTAGGTCCATGGCATCAGAATGTGAGCGGTCATCGCGGGCGTATTCAACTTGTAGACAATAGCCAAGCCACAATCCGTCACAAATAAAGAAAGAAAGAAAGAAAAATGCGTTTATTGGCATTGCAGCAACAAAAATACACCTTAAAACTAAAAAATACGGAACAATGATTATAATGCCAATGGGGCCTCAGCTCAGCATAATGACAGATGACAACACAAGGTGTACCACCTGACGCTGATTTTCAGCTGCAACCCACGAGTGCCATACGCTAGAATAATACAAAGAATAGGGAAGTGTGTGTCCGTTCTAATAAATTAAAAGTTTTTTGACATGGGTGTCTTGTGTAGTGATTAATGAAAAACTAAAATAAATACCTAATACCTGCGTACATTAAACAAATAAGTCTAAAGTCCCTAGATCTAAAAGACAAAATCGTGTGACTGCGTTGTTCTTCTTAATTACGAAACGGATTTTCATGCGGTTTTCATTTCCATTTATGGTACAAACAATAATAATTGACTAATAAAAAATGATAGCAAATTGCTCAACTATTACCACATCGAAATGCGCCGCCGATGTTATTAGCCCTTGTACTTCTCGATTGTTCATCAGATTTTTACAGTTTTTGTTTGCCAGGTATTTATATGATTGAGCTTCATCGTATGCTACTGAGAAGTCTGAAATAGAGAGATATTTCAAATATTTTTCGATATTAACATGATCACTAGCATTTTCTTAACTTGTAGGGAAACTTGACGCAGGGTAGGTAATGCCCTGAGGGCGGCCGTGATGTGGCTCCGGGCCAAGAACATGGCTCCGGGGCCCGATGGGATCCACGGCCGTGCATTAGCCCTCGCTCTGAAGGAGCTGGAGCCCCAGCTGAGAGGACTCTACACAGCGTGCCTCGAGCAGGGCCAGTTTCCCACTTTGTGGAAAACCGGTCGTCTGGTCCTGCTCAGGAAGGTGGGGCGCCCTGCGGACTCGCCGTCCGCGTACCGGCCCATAGTGCTGCTAGACGAGGTGGGTAAGCTGCTGGAGCGGATACTCGCAGCCCGCCTCGTCGGCCACTTGTGCAGAGAAGGGCCGGACCTAGACGAGAGCCAGTTCGGTTTCAGGCATGGGCGCTCCACCATACACGCTATATCTCGGGTGAGAGTCCTGGCGAAGGAAACGGTTTCCCGGGGTGGGGTGGTGGTGGCGGTTTCCTTGGACATCTCTAACGCCTTCAACACCCTGCCCTGGAGTTGTATTCGAGAGGCACTGCGTTATCATCGGGTGGCTCTCTACCTCCACCGCATCGTTGGGACTTATTTGGCGGAGAGGTGTGTCACCTACGTGGGACGCGATGGCGTCAACCAGCGCCACATGTCGTGTGGTGTTCCACAGGGCTCGGTCCTGGACCCGCTCCTGTGGAACATCGGGTACGACTGGGTGCTGAGGGGCGAACTCCAACCGGGCGTCCACCTGACGTGCTACGCTGACGACACGCTGGTCACGGCCCGGGGGAGTTCGTACAGGGTGGCAGCGTTGCTAACGACGGCTGCGTCTCACAGACGGTGAGCCGCATAAGGCGCCTCGGCCTGGAGGTGGCCCTCAACAAGCCGGAGGCCATGGTGTTTCATGGTCCCCGGCGGGTGCCACCGTCCGGATCCCACATTGTGGTGGGGGGGGGTTCGAATCGCTGTCGAGCCCACCATGAAGTACCTTGGGTTGGTGCTCGACAGCCGGTGGGATTTCGGCCCCCACTTCCGGCAGCTGGCGCCCAAGTTTTTGGGCGCGGCTGGGGCGCTGTCAACGCTGCTTACCAATCTGGGGGGCCCGAGCGACGCTTGTAGGCGGCTGTACGTGGGGATCGTGCGATCGATGGCCCTTTACGGGGCTCCAATCTGGGCGGCTGACCTGACGGCCGGCAGCATTGCTGTATTGCGAAAGCCTCAGAGAGCAAAGGCCGTCAGAGTCATAAGGGGATACGGCACGATCTCCTACGAGGCGGCTTGTGCACTGGCCGGATCCCCGCCCTGGGACCTGGAGGCGAAGGTGCTCACGTCACTATACCGGTGGCGCGAGGAAGCGCGAGCGCGGGGCGAGCGACTGATGCAGCGACAAATGGAGCAGCGTCGGTCGCAGCTCCGCGAGGTCCTGGTGGCGGAGTGGCGGGACAGGCTCTCACGCCCTACCGCCGGCCTCGTCAACATCGAGGCGGTCCGGCCGGTGCTCGACCACTGGCTCGGGAGGAGGCACGGCTCCTGTCGTTTCGGGTGACGCAGGTGCTCTCGGGGCACGGTTGCTTCGGGAACTACCTGTGTCGCATAAACAGGGAGCCGGACGCCCGGTGTCACCACTGCGTCGACTGCCGGGAGGACACGGCGCGGCATACGCTGGCAGAGTGTGCAGCTTGGGAGGAGCCGCGCCGTGCCCTCATGTCAGGAGTAGGCAGTGACCTCTCGCTGCCGGCCGTTGTGAATGCGATGGTCGGCGGCGAGGAGTCCTGGGACGCGGTGGTATCCTTCTGCGAAACAGTCATCTCGCAGAAGGAGGCTGCGGAAAGGGAGCGAGAGATCTCATCCTCTCACCCGGCCCGCAGCAGGCGCTCCGGGCTTCGGCGGAGAGCGGACAACGCACTCTACCAGCCCCCCTAAATGGGTCCAGGGGTGACGGACTCGGGGACGTCCGTCGCCCCCCATACATCAAGACCCGAGGTGGCGGCGCGTAGTGTTCCACGCGCGCCCCTCTTAGACGTCGCGGGGGGAGTCAAACTCCCCCCGCTCGACCGGACGGGGCCCGCAGAGGCGGGCCGGCACCGGCCGGGGGTTGCGGAAGATTTGTACGTTCCCGCGACCCCCGGCGTAGGTGTGAGACGGAACACCGAGGTGGTTTTTAGTCAGTAAGAGTCTGACAGACCCCTCCGCCCCCCCAGGGCGGAGGACGTCCATGAGGATGTTCTAACCCGTAAAAAAAAAAAAAAAAAAAAGCGTAGGTAATGCCCGGGAGGACACGGCGCGACATACGCTGGCAGAGTGTACCGCTTGGGAGGAGCCGCGCCGTGCCCTCATCTCAGGAGTAGGCAGTGACCTCTCGCTGCCGGCCGTTGTGAATGCGATGCTCGGCGGCGAGGAGTCCTGAGACGCGGTGGTATCCTTCTGCGAAACAGTCATCTCGCAGAAGGAGGCTGCGGAAAGGGAGCGAGAGATCTCATCCTCTCACCCGGCCCGCAGCAGGCGCACCGGGCTTCGGCGGAGGGCGGACGACGCCCTCTCCCAGCCCCCCTAAATGGGTCCAGGGGCGACGGACTCGGGGACGTCCGTCGCCCCCCATACATCAGGACCCGAGGTGGCGGCGCGTAGTGTTCCACGCGCGCCCCTCTTAGACGTCGCGGGGGGAGTCAAACACCTCACTCACCCCGCTCGACCGGACGGGGCCCGCAGAGGCGGGCCGGCACCGGCTGGGGGTTGCGGAAGACTTGTACGTTCCGGCGACCCCCGGCGTAGGTGTGAGACGGAACACCGGGGTGGTTTTTAGTCAGTAGGAATCTGACAGACCCCTCCGCCCCCCCAGGGCGGAGGACATCCATGAGGATTTTCCAAGCCGGAACAAAAAAAAAAAAAAAGGGTAGTTAATGCCGGCACAGGGTGGTAGTTGATTCCGGCGGGATCTCATAGCGGCATGGAGAGTGCGACTGTCGCAACCCAGCACAGGGCATGCCACAATTGCAGCGGTAAGTCCTCCACTTTGAGGAGTGGCTTGAGAGGCGCCACGGCGTCCTCACCTTCCGCCTGACGCAGATCCTCACCGGACACGGCTGTTTCGGGAGGTTCCTGTTTCGGATAAGGCGGGAGGAAACGCCCGGGTGTTACCATTGTGTGGATCGACCGAAGGACACGGTGGAACATACGGTAGAGGTCTGCCCGGCTTGGGCGGAGCACCGGCGTGTCCTCGTGGCGGCGATCTCTCGCGTCCGGCCCTGGTCCATGCCATGGTACGGGGTGAGAGGGAATGGGAAGCCGTCACATCCTTCTGCGAAGCAGTAATGCTCGCGAAGGAGGAGGCGGAGCGCGTGAGGGTGAGGCAATCGTTGCGCCCGCACGCCCCTAGTCGCTGCAGCAGGAGACATCCTGGGCGCCGGGAGTCGATAGCCGATTCCCGGCCACCGTAGGCGCGGGCTAGCGGACGGCGAGCAATGGGCAGCTCGCCGTCCGGTAAGGACCAGGCGCGGGTCGACGGCGCGCCATGTTCGACGCGGCCTCAAACAGATGTCAGCACCATTGACGGGGTCCGATAGGGTCGATGCCTGCCGGGGCCGCGGATTGTTCAAAACAGTTACCGTGGCCCTGGTGCACAGGCAACTGATAAATGATTTTATTTCTGTAAGTAGGTTTGTACAAACACTTTTACACGTCAATCATGTTTTTTAAACTAGATGAGGTCGGCGTTTCCTATCTGACTACTCTGAGAAGAAAGGCCGAAACAAACTCAGAGGTCACAGTCTCTTTTAAAGTCCAGACATAATCTTGGTCAGGTCATGCGAAGACCATGCAGATTGGTATCTGAAATGGTCTTTTGAGGAAAGAACCACACAGTTTGAGTGGACCTGTCCAGTCAGTGCACGCATTTGTCAGTAATCGTGCAGCTCGACTCAGGAAGTCAGGACTTAAGGAGCTCAACGATTCGACGAACAATACCAAGGAAAGGACATTTGGGTAGGCCGCATAAATTACTCAAACTGCCAGATCATAATTAAAATTAAATTAGAAAAAAAAAAAAAGCAATTACCCACATAGTCTTCACATTCACAAAATTAAAATAATATAATACTTTACAAGTAAATACTCATGTCATTGTATATATAAAATTCATCAATGTCAATGTGTATATATAAATTCGGTAATAATGTTTGAAGATCATGTAGATCGGTGTCTGAAATGGTCTTTTGAGGAAAGAACCACACAGATTAAGTCGACCTGTCCAGTCAGTGCACGCATTTGTCAGTAACCGTGCAGCTCAACTCAGAACTTAAGGAGCTCAACGATTCGACGAACAATACCAAAGAAAGGACATTTGGGTAGGCCGCATAAACTACTTAAACTGCCAGACCAAGAATAAAACTGAAAAAAAAATGACCCACATAGTCCTCATATTCACAATAATGAAAATAACATAATACTTTTTATAGTAAATATTCATGTCTAAAAAGAGTTAGCAAACTAAAATCAACATTCAGTGTAAATTTATTGGAGCAGCTCAATCCCAAGCCTTCAATATAGTCTTTCACAGTATAGTAGGCTTTCTGGCATAATTTCCGCTTTATTAAAGATTTGAATTTATTAAAGCTTAGATCTTGAATGTGGCTAGGAAGTTTATTATAAAAACGTATACATTGGCATCTAAAGGAGCCACCAATTTTCTTGAGCCTGGTTGTAGGAACAAGAAATTTGTGTTTGTTCCTAGTATTTATATTGTGGATATCACTGTATTTTTTAAACAGATTAATATTTTTATGTGCATACAAAAGATTTTCATAAATATACTGAGAAGGCACAGTAACAATATTAATCTCTTTAAATTTATCTCTGAGGGAGTGTCTGGGACTTAATTTATAAATTGAACGAATTGCCCTTTTTTGTAAAACAAAAATTGTCTGAATATCGGCGGCATTTCCCCACAACAGAATACCGTACGACTTCACACTATGAAAATAACTAAAGTATACTAAACGGACAGTCTCTAAATCTGTTAAATCACGAATTTTTCTAACGGCGTATGCTGCAGAGCTAAGCTTTTTCGACAATTTGTCTATATGGGGGCCCCATTGAAGCTTGGCATCCAAAGTTATGCCTAAGAATACTGTGGTATCTTCGGGTTTCAACACTTCACCCTTTATGAGAACACTAGTTTCTACTTGTCTAACATGAGGTATCGTAAACTTAATACATTTCGTTTTTTTCTCGTTAAGAAGTAGGTTATTAACATTAAACCAGTTAACTACTATTGCGAGAGCGCTATTTACATTGTCAGTAACCAGCTGCTGACGTTTGAGTTTAAATAAAAGTGAAGTGTCGTCTGCAAACAACACTATATCATGTTTATCCTTTATGAGGTAAGGCAAGTCATTTATATAAATAAGAAATAAAAATGGGCCAAGAATTAAGCCCTGGGGGACCCCCATTCTTACTACAGATCCGGGTGAACGTTTTCCGTTAACACCAACTCTCTGAATCCTATCACTTAAGTAAGAAGTAAGAAGATCCAGAGAGGCGTTTCGGATTCCGTAGTGGTGCAGTTTCCTGATTAATGTTTCATGAAGAACACAATCGAATGCCTTGGACAAATCGCAAAAGATTCCCAAAGCATCGCATTTGTCCTCCCATGCATTATAAACATGTCCTAAAAGTTCAACTCCGGCATCAGTAGTCGAACGACCCCTTGTAAAACCGAACTGTTTGTTATGCAGTAATTTGTGTTTATTAAAAAATCTTTGCATTTGATTCAAAATAAGTTTTTCAAAAATTTTACTAAAGGTAGGTAGCACTGAAATGGGTCTATAATTAGTAGGGTCTGATGTACTACCTGATTTAAACAACGGTATTATTTTACTGTTTTTCATAAGATCAGGAAACTCACCACAGTCAACACACTTATTAAAAATACCAGCTAAAGTAGGTGATACAATGTTTATAATCGACTTGGCAACGTCCACAGAATTGCCCCATAGATCTGCGGTCTTTTTAACATTTAATGTTTGAAAGGTTTTAATTATATCTTTACAGGTGACATATTGGAAATGAAATTCAGAATCACAAACAGGGACGTTTTCTTTAAGTAAAGACTCTGCAGCAGTGGGTGATGAGTTTAGAGATTTAGTAGTGGATACAGGAATATTTGTAAAGAAATTTTCAAAGGCCACGGCGACTTGTGAATCTGATTTAATTATACTGTCATCAATATCAAGGCTGTAGTCACTACATCGGTTGCATGACCTTCCCGTTTCGCTATTAATGATACTCCATGTCATTTTAATTACATTACTACTATTTTTAATTTTTGAACTCAAATAACGTGACTTGGCCATACTACAAACTTTTTTAAATAATTTAGAATAATTCTTAACATATAAATTAAATTCGGCAGTGTTTATGTAAGTCCGTTCATCATATAGTTCATAAAGCCGTTTTCTACTTTTATGTATACCAATGGTGGCCCAGTCCCTGAAGGAAGCGTTACTATTCACCGAGAAAGTCTTTGGAATGAATGTGTTATCAAATTGTTTACAATACATATTAAAAAAATCATTATATTGTTTATTAGGGTCATCATTAGTCGACAAAAATGGTAATTTACTTAAAAGTTTAGTATTAAATGTTTCCAAGCGATTATTAGTTTTTGGGTTAACAGTGATATCTTTTTTAGTCATTTTTTTGTTTATATTTGGAATAGTGATCAATTGTCCGCAATGATCCGAGTCTATTAAATTAATAATTTCTTTGTGGGTTGGTATAATATCTGTATAAATGTTATCTAGGCATGTGGCACTGGTGGGAGTTATTCTAGTGGGCTCCAAAAATTGGTTTTCAAGATTGTATGACTGAAACAAACTTATAATTTTAGTACTTAATCCAGAATTCTCTAATAAATTAACATTAAAGTCACCACAAGTTATGATAGACTTGTTTGAATTACAAATTTTGTGCAACACTTCATCCATAACCTTTTCAAAACAATCATACAATCCTGAGGGTGGTCTGTACACGCTTAATATAATGAACTGCTCCAATTCTACACAGGCTATTTCAATTGTCCGCTCAACAGAGAGGCTCACAATATCCTTGCGGTCTTTAAATTTAAGCTGGTTATTTACTATAATTAACGAGCCACCATGTATAGCATTTACTCTGCTAAACGAACTACCAACCTGGTGATTACTAAAATTAAACATGAGCTGGTGGCTTTTGAGCCAATGTTCTGTCACACAAAGAATATCTACAATATTGCTATAATTCAGGAATAATTCTACTTCTAAATCTTTCTTCAAAAACCCTTGAATGTTTTGATGCACCAGGTTGATACTATTTGAATTTTTTACACTTTTATTTGATTTATTATTTGCCTTTGTTACATTTTTGCAAGAGGCTACCTCTATTGTCTTAATTTCTAATTTAAATGATGATCAATGTCATTAATTCTGACCAAATGATTGGCAGAATTTATTAAAAAGTCATTGCATTGTTCAAAAGAAGCAATTTGTTTAGCCAAGTTTTTGGCTGAGAAAGAAAAAAAATATGATAGCGACATAGCTATCTGTCTTTTGTGAAAGTTAGAAAGATAGTACTTAACAATATTATACCTATCTTTCGTCAAATACAAATTATTACCAACATAATTGTTAGTATCAATTAAATGGAACAGATTATCATTATATGTCAAATTGTGCAATGTCATGTTAATGTCAAATCTTAGGTTATTTTCTTCCTGTGGCAAACTGTTACTATACGGAAATGTAAACAACACAATTTTTCTTAAATTAAGGTTGCACAATGTTCTGTGATATTGGAGCAATTCTCCTTTGTTCAAATTTCCCCTATTTCCCATAAAAATTAATAATGTTGTTTCCTGCTTAAAGTTACATTTTATAATTTCTTTCATAATATTAAATAAAGAACAACCAGGCATACAGTAATTTATTATTGAGTGTCCTGGATATTCATCTGTCAACAAGTGGCCTAAGTCCGTGTCCAACAAGTGGCGTAACTGAAGGAACACGGGTGGGTTTTAGTCAGTAAGAGTCTGACACGCTCTCCCGCTCCGCCCAGAGCGGGATAAGCTATTTGATGCTAATCCACCCAAAAAAAAAAAACGATGGTCGTTGATCACTATCACATCATGCTGCCTCTTAGCTAATTCTTCAACTAGTGCCGTAAAATATATATTATGACTTCGTCCATCGTGAGGACATATTGCCAATATTTTGTAACTGTCACATTTAACAACAAGGACGTAAAAACTCAGAATTGTAAACATCTTCATTTTAAATCCTAAGTTAAAAGCTTAAGTCAATTAAGCTTTTAAAACTTAAAGTGTCCCAATTACCTACACACACTTGGATGATCTACACAGCACGACTAGTTTACTAAGATGTTATAATAATACTGAATGTGTGAATCACATCATGCATGCGACTATCGTTCTTGCTAATAGATGTATGCTAAAACAGATCCTACGAAACACGTGCACGCTGTAGTGAAATACTTATTTTCCATTATTATTTATTTTATTCTTGGTGAAAAAAAAGTTTACATTGTTTTAAAGTCCGATAAAAAAATAACAAATTCGAAGAACGAAAATCTTTGGAATTTTCGACATGCCATTCTGTCACCTGCATTTTGAAAAGCAAAGTCATGTAACCCAATTATGGGATAATTTAATTACCTCGTGAAATGCAGACAGTAATTTGAATTAAATACCTATCCATCTAATGGATCACACAAAGAAACTTAAACAATGTCCTGCTTCCCGTCTCCAAAAAGTAAGTAAGTAAATACGTAGCTCATATTAAACCACTGTACCTACCTGCCAGATTGTACCTAACCTATTGCAGGACAATTTGCTTTTCAGAACTCGGTTTAGAGTTTGGAGGGTAAGAGCCTCCAGTGTCTGTAGGTATCGTGATCCTTTTGCTATGCGTACCAAATTATTTCTGATGGTTTTGGTGATAATATTGAAAATGCTAACGAAATTAGGTAACACAGGACTTAATACATTTTTGTATTTGATATTTGTGACCAGCTGGGTAATTACGTAACACACTAACAGTACGAATGGGTTTTATTTTGACAGTTCAACATCATTCATCGCGTTATTTACGTTGTTGAACAGAAAAAATAATCGAACTTAAGAAGCAATGGATTAGCAATAGGCTTCAAAATGATTCAGATTGTGATAGTGCGTTACGTAATTAGGGTGCTAGTCTTGCCTTTTTTGCAGATCCATAAATTATAAATATGGCCTGTTGTTGTAAAGAAGCATCTGGTAAAGGTAAGCATCATCTCTCGTAGATTCCTACATACCTAATATTATATGGAACTGATGGCCTAAGCTTGATACTAAGCTTTCGATATTTTGTCAGAGAGCCATGAAGATTAAATGGTTTAGGTATGTATAATTTATCTTCCATACCCCGCAGTCCTACAAGTTCTTGTCCGAACACCATGGCATTTTGTTATAGGTACAACAGGGATATAAGGGCCTACTTTTTCGTTGGTGACAGTCCCACGGTTCACGCGGGAGACAGGGGACATACTGCGGGAGTTATACATTTTTACAAAGATGTAAGGTTTGTAGAGTTAAGGACTTGGCTCTACATAAGATCTGATAACTTTTTAATAGTGAAATCGATATGTGAATCTTGGCAACCTACATGCAACCTACTTTACATGATTTTTTTTTGGTGTGATTTGATTTCTTTTTGTAGGTATACCTAGATCCGTAAGAAACACTGACTTGCACCTCTCTTTAAGGAGGTTGGAGGGTAAAATTACCAACTTTCTTAACTATTTTTTTTTTGTTATTACTGTGCAAATCCTAGCCTGCACATCAAATTTCAGCTTTCTCGGACTTTGGGAAGTGCCCTAGAGGTTTTGATGAATGAGTAAGTGAGTCAGTCAGTCAGTGTCAAAATCGAGGTTTTTTAGGTCTTAATAGATAGGTAGATTTTATTACGTTAGATAAAATGTAGGTAGTTAGCAGACTTATAAAACACATTAAGTTTCTTAATGCAATTTATAAGTCTACTAACTACATTTTACCCTGTGAATACCCTGTGAATACCCTGTGCTTTCTATCATTACCAAGGCTGAAGCTACGAGGGTTTGAAGATACGACGAAACGCTTCAAGAAAAGCTAGGTAGTGCCCCCCAACTTTTTTTCTAGGTCGTCTTCAGATTTCAGATACGCTTTTGGATATTACAGCCACATGTGGCGTTCACCGCTCTTCTATGAAACCGTAGGTTTACCAACGAAAAAGTCGGCCTATACCTAACTCCATACCATGCCGTACCGTACCGTACTCCGTTATATCACCAAAAATCGCATTAATAAAAAACTTTGACTTTGACTTTGAATTTAACTATTCTCTTAAATAATAGCTCCCTCATGCAATAATTATTTTATTTTATTTAGCAAATAAATATTCGGCGAGTTGCTTGGGCCGATGCGATCTACCTAAACACAGATGCTTAGACAGAGAGGAAGTAAAACCGGGACCAGTGCCCAAGCATATGGGATGGCTGTACACTGCTAGAGACGCCCCTGAACATCAAGTAAGTTAATGTATGGATTGCGTAGGTATTGTTTAGAACGTTTCCTACTTCAAATGCAGCAACATAAAATAGTTAGCATCATTTGTTATATTTGACAGTCGTCAAACCGGTGTAAAGTAGGTAGTAACCCAATTAATGTTTTCAGTTGAGGTGTGGTTGGCGTCCAGGCCACATCTCCTGCCCGGTTCTCAGAAAGATCGAAGCCCACAACTGTGGGAAAACTGGCGAATGCAGCGTTTGCACTTCAGCGTGTTTCCGCCCATGCTACAAACCATGCTGCATGCCTACCAAGTGCCTTTCTGTCTGCCCATCGAACCCATCCTGCTGCAAACAAACCCCGTGTGGGGGGCAAGTTCTCATAAGGATCGCCAGGCACGGCGGAAACTATAGTATCTGCACCAAACCTTCTAATATTAGCAATGCACCTTCGGGACCCTACCCACTGAAGTATGTTCTTAACACTGACTATGATGAGCCCGAGGTTATTGGACCCACTGAAAAAGGAGCGAAAAAACCAGCAGCTAAATACAGCGTGGAAGCGAAATATAATGACTATCATTTCGATTATACTAGTTCTCAATCATCTTTTGTACTAGATTTTGCGCCGCCTGACCAAAGGTGTCCGAAGCCATGTCCGAAGAGAAGCTTATTGTGCATGTTGTGCAAATCAGAGAATATATGTAAGAAGCCTTGCTAAATTACATCTATTTTAATAGTTTCTTATATTTACTTAGGTAGGTATGGATGCCATATATTTTCTTATTTGGCTGAAGTATACAAAATATCGCATAAAGCAACTGATCTTACACAATTCACACTATATGTGCAGTCTCAGTAAAGGATCGGTGCTCACTCATTGAATTTTATACCATTATCAAATTGAACTTCAAATATTACTTTTACAGATTTAACTTACTTAATAAATAACTCCCATTCCAATTGCAATTTTTATTTAGTTTTCTATTTTCGGAGAGCTACTGGAACCGACAAGTAGGTACTTCACGGAATTAACTACTGTGGGCGTACTATGGGAACTGTTGGTTAATGCGCAATAGAAAAACCTTTGCAGTTCAATCAAATTATAATTTACGAACAAATTAATCACACTAGCGAATCGTATACTGTAGATACACGACACAAGTATACGGAACGCGTGACAGTTCCTAGGGTGGAGCTACTGATCTCCTCGAAGGCAGCATGATAAGTGTCCAGTCGTCCCATCAGCGCTCCTCCATCAGCCAGGCTCTGTCATAGCACGGAGTTAGCCGAGTATGCACGTCATCGCGACGGTGCTGCTCCTCCCGGAACTCGTGCTGCGCTTCATTTAGTGTCCAAACTAATGACCGTCTCCGAAATATATGTATGCACCTGCCATGTTTTGTCTTTGCATCACCCTAAGGTTGACTGATAAAAACTGCCTCAGGCATTAAGTCCTGAATATTTTACAGTTTGTTGTAGCTTGATCTGCTGGCGACTGTACCTACAGTCACCAGCAGGTCAAGCTACACGAAACTGTCATTTAATTGTCATCCATTTGTCATAGGATTTATTTTTTATTTTTTCTCAGTGTTGAAGTACCTAGTTACCATATTTTCGAACAAATAATTATTACAGCAATATTGGCCTTAACCATATCCTTGGTAATGCCCTATTAACTAAATGATGTAAAATAGGAGAAGATAGTTTTGTTCTTCTATGAATTATCACAGTTTTTGCGAAACGCTCTCCCGTCCCCTCTCTCCGTCTCAAAATAATGATTTTGTAGTTAACTGTACCTATATACTTTGTGGCCGTCGAGTAGAAAGTTTTCTACTGTCTTTAGCATGGCGATTACAAAATAAAATTGTCTTCACTACCTTACAACTGTCAATTGTCAGTATGTTTTTGACAGTTTGGGATAGAAAACTTTCTTCTGAAATATTCTACATAAAAAAGGACCTAGACAAAGATCATTAAAAAAAAGACAAAATGAAAGACTGTAGGATTTCTACGGTGCGGTGTCATAAATGGAGAAACGAAATGTCACTTTGTACAGAAAGAGCTGTCTATTCTTCGGAGAAATAGAAAGCGTCATGCTAAGGCTGACCTTCAACGTGATCTATCATTCTACCTAACCCTGTGTGAGAAAAAGTTGTTTGAAGTAGCTATTAATACAGAATCTCAGACATTTCACATACACTGCCACTTACTCAATTATCAACTTCAGTGTGTTGATTTTTGTGTGACCATTTGTGCCCTACAAATTAATGGTCACACAAATAAATTTTAATTGCAGTGGAATTAAAATGATTTAAACTTTGTCATGTATGACTTTGACCAGAATTGAATTTTTTGTTCCAAAACTTTGAGATTATGTATACTCAATACTGCTTGTATAAGGTGCCCTACAGATTTGCTTGATTTTAGACGATTGTTATTATCGCTCGATAAGTTGTGTTTTTAGACGATCAATAAGATCTGTCAACTTCTTGCAGACTTGAATGAAAAATACGATGTTGATCATCTGTTACTTACACATTTAGTCAATTTCATTTGATCACATGTGTTGATCATCAAAAATCGAGCAAATCTGTAGGCACCTTTAAGGTTAAAAACAAATTACTGGGGTTAATTCAACAGTTTATTTTTCTAACACCCAGGACAAAAAATCTATAACAAAATAAAATAAATACATCATGACATATTATTAATGACTAAACTTAACTTTGACCTGTCTTCTGTGCTAAAGCTAACATATTCTCATTAGCGAGCATTTGAAACTCGTGGAATCTTTGTGAAACTCGCTGATTTGTTCTTAAATATTTCTCCATGCAGTTCAGTGTGCATTTGTCCTGCAAAAATAAAAGTAAACTTTTTGAAGACATGGATTCGTTTTTTTTTTTACCATTGTTGTAGTTGTATTAAAATTATAAAGGTAAAATATTGTATGAAGCAACTGTTCTTATACACAATTGACACAATAGGTACTCACTATTGCAATCTCAGTAAATTAATGGTGCTCACATATTGAATTTTATATCATGGAAAGTGATAAGGGATCACATTCCATAATGAGATTTTATGCTTGCTCAAAATTACAAGCTTGTATAATATAACTTAGAAATAGAAACTAATTAAGTAAGTCTGTTGAAAGTTCTACGTTTTTGATTTTATAGATGATGATGAAACTATGAGAAAGTTCCTTAAAATGTGTATTTATTAAAACACTAGGAAATGCCTAGCATGCACTGCAATCCCTTTTTTCCAAACCAGCCCTTTATTGGAGCGAACAAAACGAAAAATATATATTCAAATTGGTTAAGCCGTTATTGAGTTTAAGCGAGATTAACAAACAGCGATTTGATTTTTATATATAAGAAAATACATACCTCAGATGGCTTGAGCGTTCTGGAGGTGAAGTCATGTATGCAGTCGTTAAAGCATAACTCGGACAGCTTATTATACTGGACCAGGAAATCTTTGAACTGAAAGGAGACCAGACATACTTTTCCTTAGAAAACTTGCACCTTCTTAATTTACTAAACACAATACAGTTTACCCAGTGGGATACACGGGTCATATGCCCGACTTTGGCCTAATTTAGTAACATATTTAACGTAAGAATGAATTTTTTATACGATGAATTCGACTTACTGTTTTGATTTGGTCAGCCTCACTCATCTCAGGTGAAGATGCCATTTCTACAATTTGGTGAAACAAACTACCTTAATTAATAGCAATAATTTATCAGTGTAATACACGATACTGATTATAAACAATTACCAAATGAAATTAGGCAATATTGGTTATTCCAATTCAAATTTGAGGTTAAATTTTGAGTCAAAAGTGTTGTGAGATCAAAAATTCTTTTTAGGGATTCGAACACGAGTTTTATGTTACCAATTATTTACTATAGCATCATCAATAAAAAATTTATTCAATCATAAAGAATTATTCAACCATTCCAAATAAATTGTAATGATATAAACACATGCAACAATAATTTTTAAATATCTAATTTATTTTCTTTTCTCTTTTGTACGGCTAGTAACAGAAGTAGATTTATCATTTAACACTACTTTTGCATGTGATCTAGATCGACCCAAAATTATTAGATTCGATACACTACTTTTCCGTATTTCATGTAATATGCCCGAGGGTAAGATTTAAAAAAAAAACTTATAACTTGTCAGCGCAGGGATGTAATTATTTGAATGAAATATCTGTATAATTCAGTCATATTGTGTATCTCATTTATATAAATATAAATTCGAATGCAAAGTAAACTTTCCGTTATTAACCGGCTGCTTATCGGTAGTTATTTATTTATTATTTGATATATACCGTACAGTGTGTCTCCTAATTTTACTTCTTACTTATGATTACTAGTGCTAACTTATGTAGCAGTAATACGAGATGTCACGAGCAAAAGTTTTTGTTGTTCCTATAAAGTTCAGTTGCAAAATGTAAATACATATATGTTTTTAGTTCACCAGTAAAAAAAAAATAGTTCATCATTCGGTAACAAACCAACATTTCTTTTTATGGTATAAAATCTGCCACATGCTTACTTCAGATATCGCTATTATCACTAGTCCAAGAATTTGACAGCTAGCTGTCACTATCCATACATTTTTTGTAGACAAGCGACTTCTTTTAGACATAATTAGTTGACATTTCCGTTGCTCAGCTGCTGACTGCAAAATTACGGAGACTCATGTATTTCCCCAAGCTGAAACTTGATAATTCGTCGAGACTATGTATGTGATATCCAGTGCTATCTGTTTTAAACCTGAAGACTTTTATGGGAGAAATTCGTAAACAAGTGATGCTCCTTTTTATAAAACAGAGATCCATGTCTGTTTTCATTATAGGCACTTGTGGTGTAAGTATATTTTAAGGATGTGTGTGTTTATTTTATTAGGTCTGTACTGAAGTTTTCCAGTGCAGAAATCTCAGGAAGATCATGCTCGAGTTGGTCTTCACTTCCGATCAGTAATGTTTTCTGTCTTACGACAGAAAACAAACCCTCCAAACTTAACAAAAAAAGAACTAAATTATTTACCTTTGCAATAAAGCTGCTATCTAATGAAAAGTGGTAGACGCTTCTCTTTTCCTTAGCTCGTCTTCGTTTAATTTTTGGTCGACACAACATTAAACACATTCACAACAACGGCGGTTTCTGGACTAACAAACAGCGCTGCCACCTATGACGAGCTTTCAGTTTTTAACCCCATTAGATTTGATTTTGTATAATTATAGGACTCAGCGGTAAGTATAATATAAGTTGGCTCTACTAGTAGCCCTGGCTTAGCCAATACTTGCCAAGTCGGTGGATTAATCTTGGCCTAAGAGTTTGTACTACCTGAATTTAACACAATTCTGTTCCAATTTTATTTAATCGAAAATGCACGACTGCGCTTAAGGCTACGCTATTTACAGCGTACTGCCAGTCGTTGTATACATGCAGTATGTGGGTTAACTACACGCAGAGGGCATACAACGCTCTGCGCGTTCAGTACAAAAATGCATTCAGGGTGCTGATGCGGTTGCCGCGCTACTGCAGTGCTTCGGGCATGTTTGCAGAGGTGGGAATAGATGGATTTCCTGCACTTATGCGTAAGCGTTGCGCATCAATCATGCGCCGGATTCGCGCCAGCCCCAACAGCATTCTGAAGGTTATAGCGGATAGGTGTCGTCATTGAATACGCCTACACGCCACTGAATGCATGTAAACCCAGAAATCGAATTCGAGATCAAAAATGTAAACAAAGAAATGTCATTGTCAAAGTGACAGTTCAGGGGTAGTCAACATTTCCCTAGTAATTCAAATTAGGTTTTATTTTTAAGCTATTGCATAGCTTTTATCGCGGGCTTTGAGCGCGGCGACCGAATCAAGAAATTCCGTAACGAAAATAAAACCTAACACCTCCCACTCCGCCTACCCTACGCCACTACGCCTACGACTGTACGAAGCTCGCACGGATCGAGACAAGCTGCTCCGAAACCGGACGAATACGTAAGCAGATTGCATAAGTTGATAAAAATAGTTATGCACTAGCTTTACCGCGGCAGTCCCGGAGTGTTTTATTTATTGTTTTTGGAAGAACGATAAAGCAGCGTGTCAAAATTAAAAATATTTGGCCGATTTCTTTTTTGTTCTGTTCATAATTGTCAGGACAGGGTTTGTGTGTAAGAAAATTCTCATTTATTTCATTAGTAAAAAGCACCCATGCGAAGCCGAGGCGTTTCGCTAGTTGAAAACACAAAATGAAGTCCAAATTTTAAAGACCACTGCCTTATCGCCAGTAGCATAAAAATAATTTGCACGATTTTATTTCAAACAGTTATATTTGATTCTTGGATCGTAGATTACGTCACTTTAATGTTGAAAAATGTGTGCAATATTATATTTTAACTGTCTAAGATATGCCTATAATTTTAGGACTATGTTATAGTACTTTTCAGTAAAATGCACAATAGAGGTTATTATTAAAAATAGGCAACACTTGTATTTACATTTTTGATCTCGAATTCGATTTCTGGGTTTAGTGTGTAACAATAAACTTGTAATGAGGGCTATCGCGCTTGAGTTCGCCGCTAGAGGCACCAGTGTAGAGTAAGGTCTCTAGATGTCAAAATATCTACTGAACGTTCACTGTTTACGGATTTTTTTATTACGGATTTTAACTAATGATTCATAATAGCTGTAATGGTTGTGCAATCCTTCATTGATTATGGATTAGGATTTAAAGTCAAAAGTTAGGATCTAATTTGGTAGCACTTGAAGAAAGAATAAGATTTGTCTGCTTCATGCTTGCCAATTTTAGGAACATTATAACCTAAATATTCATTTGAAGTTTTAAAATGTAATAAAATAAACATAATATAAACATAAGGGTACTTAAACATATCCAAAACATTAAATTAAAGCACTGCAACAGGACCTTACTCGACAGTGGCGCCAACTAGTGAGCACAAAAACGATAGCACCCATTATCTCACTTCCTCTCTCCTTAAACATCATTACATTTAGTTTCCTTGCTCTTGTTTCACGTTTATTATTGTATATATTATAAATGTAGATAAGTATGTTTTATGTATGTATGTATTTGTTGTATATGTAAATGGTACACCACTGACTACCTGCATTATTGTCTCTCCTTCTCCCTTGAATCCATCCAAAGGTTGTCTGTAAAAGATCGCTTTTAGCGATAAGACCGCCCACTGTGTCACCCTGTGTAAAATGTCTACATTTATATCTGTTATTTTTTATGGTGTACATAATAAAGAGTATTCTATTCTATTCTATCTTCTGGTAGAATAATATTAGTTTATAAGATGTTTGTATACTAACCCAAATTAACTAATAGTGTGAATTAAATGTTTTTTTTTTTGGTATAAAGACACTGCGCGTGACACACTAGAAGTTTTATTGTTATTACACCTATTGGCATTTAGTATCCCACCAAGAGTTAATAAAAAAAATGCGTTTAAAAAGTTGGAGTGTTTAATCGATTATCGACTTTTGTTGCTGTCGTTGCTGACCGTACACGAGTGTGATAAATAATGATGAACGTGATGTGCGGCGACCGGAGACGGCGCTGCTTGTCAAGGAAGATGTAAGAAATCTGCCAAATCTATGTTTTCGATTTTCATGCAGTCCTCCATTTCGCCACGTTCATTTAGATCTATGCAAGATATTTATGTTTCTTGCGCCTTGGATCCATGTAGTACTTTAACTACTATGCCTAAATAGGAACGTAAAGTGACGATGCGTTTCGATAGTTTGACAAGTTGACAACTTGACTTGAAGAGTTGATGTTCAAGTTCCGACTAGCTGATACTTTGTACATTTTATTGTTTTTATCTCTTTTACTCTTTCTAACAATTCTGTATCCTCTTTCTCAGTCTAAATAAATTGTAATGTCATGTTGCTTGTTCATGAAATTGGCTGACATATTTCTAGCACAGCGAGGAGCATTCGTAATATTTTTAATTTTATTGAACTGATTTAGATTAAAATACAAACCAATTTTTAGTATCAGAATGGAAGAAATTGGAATTATATTGCCGGAAAAGGTAATGTTATTCAACAGTGGTGAAACTAACACTTATACTAACTTTTTACTAACATTAATCATTGTCTTACAGGATGATCAAGTCACTGATGCCAAGGGATTACCTTTCGCGGGCCCGCAATCTTTTGAAGAATTAGAATCTGAGGATCTGTACACAAAATACAAGGTATGCCAAACAGTCCTCATATTTACTAAGCAGATGTCTATTTAGAGAAACACTTCTATACTACAGGTAGACCAGACAGCAAAATCGAATTTAGCTCATTTCTTGATCATTTAAAAAAGAAGTCCTCATATTCAATTTGTTGATTGAGTATATCTATTTGTTTACCCAACACAGTAAGAAGTCCCGGGCCACCATAATTTTTTCGAAAGTCATTTAATATCAATCTAATTCTTATCTTTTATGTTCAAATTTCTAGAAACTCCAACGCATGCTAGAATTTTTAGAAGTTCAAGAGGAGTACATAAAAGATGAACAAAGGAACCTGAAGAAAGAATACCTCCATGCTCAAGAGGAAGTGAAGCGCATACAATCTGTACCACTTGTGATTGGACAGTTTCTGGAAGCTGTGGACCAAAATACTGGCATAGGTTGGTTTTGATTTGTATATTATGTTAAAATATTAGAAATACTGGTTAACTTTGTTTTCAACATAAGAAAAAAACCTTCAGATGAAGGTTGGCCTTAATAATGAAATCAATTCATTATTAAGGCAACCTTTGTCTGAAGACTGCAAGAGTATTTATAGTTTCCTGAAATCATGTATGAAACAAAGAAATTAGAGAATCTGAAGAGGAGAGGGATAATGTTGGTCAAAGTAAGATTAAAACAGATGAGAATGACCATACTACCAGTATGGTGCAATTGGTAGCATCCTGGCTTCACTGCAGGCTGCATGCTATTAATATTATTGTGCTATGATTTGTTTAACCTTACGAGGTTGGCCATAGTAACCCAGAGTGGATTGAAGCCTTAATAAAAAGTAAGAAAAAAAAGGTATGAAAATATTTTTGAGCTCCAAAAGCACCTAAGAATTGTCTAATTGTATTTTCAGTTTTGTATAGATATTTTTAAGTCATCATCTCATTGTTCTACAGTTGGCAGCACTACAGGCTCCAACTACTATGTCCGCATTTTGTCAACAATCGACCGGGAGCTGTTGAAACCATCTGCATCGGTGGCTCTGCACAAACACTCCAATGCACTTGTGGATGTCTTGCCCCCAGAAGCCGACAGTTCTATTTCTATGTTGCAAGCTGGTATGTATTTTTGTCTTTATTGTAGCATTTTTTAAGGGTTTTTCTATTGGATCTTGACTGGAACTTATTTCTGCTATGCAATTATACTATCTGTATGGAACTCCCTCCACCCCATTAAAATGTAGTTTTGGAAAGTAATAATTACAACCTTAATTATTTACCTAAAGAAGTATTTGTGTCAAGTGCATTGTTGTTGGTCATAGGTTCGAACCCAGGGAGGTGCTTTACTTTATGTAATATTTATTTCATCACCACTGCTCTCAAAAACGGTGAAGGAAAACATCGTGAGGAAACCAGTATGCCCTAGAACCAAAAATTCGAAGACATGTGACATCTACCACCCGCTCTTACAGAGATAGGCCTGTGTCCCAGCAGTGGGGACGTTATAGGCTGGCTATGCTATGCTTCTGGTTTCTAAACCGAAGGGATGATTTTTGAAAAATTGTTTGGTATTTTTCCACCATTTGACTTCAAGATTATTTATACCTCGATTTAATCTAAGCAAGCAGTAGAATCCTCCTCGAAAATTTTGATAACCTATTAGGGGTTGATTTTCGAAAAATCCAAACCACATCATTTTTATTTTTTAACTAGCTGCCCTGACAGACGGCTGTAGTTCTGGTAACAATATCTCTTCACTATTGCTGAATCTTCATCTCGACTCTCGACACTCGACGGTTTTTTGTCCACACAGACCTGTAAGAGATTGAAAATATCATTCATAGTCTGAAGTCTGATTGCGCTGTTGGCTATGGCAACATCTCTACGGGCATTGTGAAGGCATACAGTCATTTCTCCAATCGTTTTTATCTCCAACCTTGCCATTGACTCCGGCAAATTCCCAGACGCTTGGAAAATATCGGAGATTCGACCCATCTGCAAAAGTGGCGACGGAGCATGTGTCAACAACTATAGACCACTTTCCATTCTACCAGCCTTGTCTAAGGTATTCGAAAGGAACACAAAGAAGCGCCTGGTCGACTACCTTGAATACAACTCACTGCTATCACCTCAGTACGGTTTCCGATCTTACTTGACGACCAGCGACACAATTACCGCTCATTCATCCTCGTGAATTTTGTCTCATCGTTCTTATTGCTTATGCCCCCAGTTTCATAAAACAGATTCAATAAAGTACTTGGACATCATGCTAGATAACACAAAATTTTCACTTGTATATAGATGCTCTTTCCGTAAGAATCCGTGAACTAATATTTGTATTTAAAAATCTTCGTCATGTTGCGGACACAAGCTTATTGAGATCAGTCTTTTTGCGTTATGCCAATCGCTAATCTCGTACTGCATAACAGTATGGGGTGGTGCGACGAAAACATCAATGCTCCGGATCGAACGTGCACAAAGGGCCGTTCTAAAGGTTAGGCATTTCCTGCCTTTCTTTGAGCGAACTCGTGTGTTAATTGTACGTCAACTTTTCATTTTAAATACAATCATGCGCAAACACTCTCCTCTTACCTATAATCCTACTTTATTTGAAGGCAAGCGACGTAAACACGCAGTTTATTCTACAACTCCATTCCAAAGTGCTTTCTCCTGTCGAAATTTTGGTTTTCTTCGAAACTACTTGTAAAATTATCTTAATTTTGTGAATTTATTCCCTACCCAAACCGCGTTGCAAAAAAAAAAACACTCAAGCTGGCTACAAAAATTGGACTATGATACTACGGAGCAGCTACTCATTGTTCCCTCGTAATATTTAATAATAATTTATTTAGCAAAAATAAGAAATAATAATAATTTCTGGTTCTTGACTGTAACAAACACCCTACACACACTACACACTCACACTATTACTCTACCTTTCCTTACACTTCATTAAAACATGTCTGTTTTTTTCCCTTCATCAATAAATAATTAAGGGTTTAGAGTTTGAAAATTGACCACTGTAATATTAATTCAATTTAATTCGGGGTGAGAGCTAGGGTCTCACAACATATAATATTTTGTGCATTTTTGTCAAAACGCTATAATTCTTGTCTCTATGTTTATAACTATATGAACTTTGGTGAAGAGAGAAAATAAAGATAAATATAAGCTATATATTATTATGATAAAATTTAAGTATTAGGAAATAAACTGCATTTTGTTCTACAAAAAAATTCAGTATTACACAAATTTTACAAAACAACTTTTGTTCAACAGATGAGAAGCCCGATGTACAGTACGCCGACATTGGTGGTATGGACACACAGAAACAGGAGATCAGAGAGGCTGTGGAGCTGCCACTCACACATGTGGAACTGTACCGACAGATCGGTATCGAGCCCCCTCGAGGTGTGCTCATGTACGGACCTCCTGGCTGCGGCAAGACTATGTTAGCTAAAGCTGTAGCTCATCATACTACAGGTTAGTGACATACCATAGATGCAAATTGAAAGATGATTTTCTTGGAGGCGTGAACAAAATGGTCTACATGACCATGTAACAAGCCCAGACTTTTAAATAAGCCGCCGTAGTAGTTATTGCATTATACTAAAATGTTTGCTTAATGACATAAATATATGTGTAGTTCTTAGACCAGAATGCATAAATTTTGCACTCCAAAAACTTAGCATCTAGTTTAGCAAAAGCTCAATACTCACGCACAAGATGAACTCTGTGTATTCACAATGCTGCCAATTCAGTTTTGAAGACCATCGAATGTCCTTTGGTTAGCCAAAAAGGACATTCATTTACTTATGGAACTAAAGATTCAACCACTTTGCCTATCATTATTAGTAATGATAGGCAAAGTGGTTGAATCTTTAATTTCATAAGTAAATGTCTTACTTCGAACAAGCATCAAAAGACATGTATCTTCTAAACACTATTTAGATGGAGCAACTTTTATTATTGCTTCAAGTTATGGTATGCCACCGGCAAGAAACGCATAAATTGGGCTTAACATTACTAAAGATTTATGTTCCTACTTTCAGCGGCGTTTATCCGCGTAGTGGGTTCCGAGTTCGTACAGAAGTACCTCGGCGAAGGGCCGCGTATGGTGCGAGATGTGTTCCGTCTAGCTAAAGAGAACAGCCCTGCCATCATTTTCATTGACGAGATAGATGCTATCGCCACTAAAAGGTATGTAAAATCTTACAGTTACAACATAGATAGACCGTATTCTTCTGTAACAAGCCGTGTGCTCGATGGGGTTTCCCATCGACAAAAACTACGAACTTCCATATACACTGTCATCCCCTATTTAACCACTTTGAGGTGAATTTTCAAAAATCCTTCGTTTGTGCTCACTTTCGTTATGAAAAGAACTTGTGTGCAAAATTTCATGCTTCTAGGCCCAGCTGTGTAGGCCCTAAACCGCTAGACCTAGAAGCATGATTTTTTTTCTAAACTTTAATCCAGGGTATGCGTTGTCTGTCAGTAAATTTATTTAAGAATTTTATTAAATAGTTTCCTTCCATTATTCACCAGTTTCTTTTAAATAGATGACCATCAATATTTAAAAGCTTGACTATAAGAAACTGGTTGACACTCGGTCATGATTATCACATCAACCACAAGACCTCCACTGTTACAGTTACGCCTGAGCCAATAAATTGTCTCACCAACCGGTCTTGAGCTTATGAGTCGCTTTGTTTCCAGATTTGATGCACAGACTGGTGCCGACAGAGAAGTACAGCGAATCTTGCTTGAGCTGCTGAACCAGATGGATGGTTTTGATCAAACCACTAATGTCAAGGTAAATATTATCAATATCATTCAAATCTATACATATTTAAGTCGCTTTTCACATATGTCGCTGTGACCTCGTTGTGCATTGTTCTTCTAAACTCCGCAAAAAGATTTTGATGCGGTTTTAACAATAATTTAGAGACACACACACACACACATAAACCTTCCGTAATAAATTACGGAAGGTTTATGTGAATTAACATTACATAAAATAAAGATATCTCAATGTATTGTCAAGTTGGAAAAACCGTGCAATTTTTTTTTTACCTATTTTCGGTTATCTAATATGTTTTACTGTTATTTTAGGTGATTATGGCAACAAATCGTGCTGATACTCTGGACCCTGCCCTTCTTAGACCTGGTCGTCTTGACAGGAAGATTGAGTTCCCTCTACCTGACAGGCAAGTACCATTACGCTTTTATCATATACCTCTGGTTGATAGAAATCTTCTCATATAATCGACGCAAATGTCTACAATAATACCTAAATTAATTTCAACCCGTCAAATTACCACTAGTTTACATTTGTGTACTTTTAAATACACATAATCCGTTGTGATCTATATATAACACCCACATTTACACACAGGTGAATATATGTGTATCTAAACACCAGTGGTCCTCTGCCTACCCGGGAAGAAAGGCGATAATGTGATGTTATGTTAAATTTATCTTGTGAAACTGAAATTATACCTGTTAACTTTTATTCCTTAATATCTAATATACATTGTATATGCTGTTATCGTACCTATTTTAAGTAAATAGAACTGTCTAACTTTTAATGAAACTTCCACAGGCGTCAAAAGCGTTTGATCTTCTCGACGATCACAGCTAAGATGAACCTGTCAGAAGAAGTAGATTTGGAGGAGTTCGTGGCACGACCGGATCGCGTGTCTGGTGCCGACATCAACGCCATCTGTCAAGAGGCTGGCATGCACGCCGTCCGTGAGAATAGGTGAGCCGTTCGTTGATTATTACTTTAATGACTTATTCCATACAACCGGGAAAAATTGCGCAGTGGAAATAAACTGGCGAGTAATTTATGCGGACTATCCAAATGTCATTTCTTTGGTATTGCTTGTCGAATCGTTGAGCTCCTTAAGTTGAGTTGAGCTGCACTATTACTGACAAATGCGTGCACTGACTGGACAGGTCCACCTAAGCTGTGTGGTTTTTCCTCAAAAGACCATTTCAGGCACAAATCTACATGATCTTCACATGATCTGACCAAGATTATGTCTGGACTTTAAAAGAGACTGTGACCTCTGAGTTGGTTTCAGCCTTTCTTCTTAGAGTAGTCAGATAGGAAACGCCGACTTCATTTAAAATATGATTGACATGTAAAAGTGTTTGTACAAACCTACTTACAGAAATAAATTCATTTATCATTTATGATACGAATCCAAGTTCGGCACTCCCCATAAAGAGTATCATTTAGAAATCATAATAGTATTATTTGTATAAGCTTATTTGAATACTCGACGTAGATCCAAATCGGTTAAAAGAACTTTTACCAATATAACAGGCTGGCATACTTCGTTTCAGGTATATTGTTCTGCCCAAGGACTTCGAGAAGGGTTACAAGAACAACATCAAGAAGGATGAGAGTGAATATGAATTCTACAAATAAGTTTCGTCTTCGTCTATATTTCTATTGATTGAATTTATTGTAATTAATAAACTTAAATACACGTAAAATACTTCTTTTGACCATAGCCACCTTCCTAAGAGTTGACTACAAAGTACTCTGTGCTAAATACTACAGAACATTGGCATATTGATAAAAGGGTTGGGTTATACAGCGCATTATACGTTGGAGGAGTGCCGATATCTGGTGGGACAGTAGTGTAACCTAGCCACGGCATTTGCCCTCTAATGTCTGTTCCAAAAGTATCTGATGGAAGTGTAAACAAACCCTGTTACACTGAGAATAAAAAAAAAACTATTAACACATTCACCTGTACTTAGAAGGTTAGAAGGTATCAACTTCATATCTCACTTGTTCGAAAAAATAATTGATTACATTATTAAATTATAATTGAAAAATCATCGACGAAAATTACGGTAAATATTAACCTCAATTTTCAAATGAAAAACGGAATTTCGGGTTTAAGTAATCAAATCAAAGCACTCATGTAATTGGCAATACATATTGGTATCCAAAGGTACGTCTTCTGATCCCATTTGTTTACATTTCCTGCCAATACTTTTGGAACAGACCATAGCTTTCTGACTGTTGTTCTATCTATGGTACAGAGTGATAGCGCATTGAAAAACGTCAGTATCTTTGCACATTGCACACTGTAATGACAAAGACTGAGGACGGAGAGCAATAATGAGGATTTGCCGACGCAAAATAGAAGGAATTAAATTACTCCGCCCATAGAGAGCCAACATAAGAGCCACTCTATCCAAGTGTCAACGCAGAAGCTACGTTATAGACAAACACCACATATGACTAAAACACAATAATACCACCATCAACTAGAAAAGAAGAAGACCACAAATAGTTTCAAAGTCTATATTCTGTAACAGTTCTTAACAATGTGATTTTACAAATATGAAATAATACAATATATTTGGTATAATACCTTATAAAAAATGATGTGAATGTAAAACAATAAATTAGAATAGATTTCACTTCATCGACTGAGACTTAATATGAATATCATTGTGATGTGCTTAATATTATATAATATTAACAATGTCATTCTCATCTTAGATATTGTAACAAATAATATCAAGTGCAATAACTAGTTTACTTTAAATAATAAAGGCTTTATTAAGGCACTACAAATCCTAATAAGGCGTTGTCAATATCTAAAATTATAAATCAATGTATGATTTTTTCCTTATCTAGCTGCTTTATTTGTATACAGTAATAAACACTAATATGAAATTTTAAAGGTACATTTCTGTTAAAATTAGTAAAACGTCAATAGAAATGTTAACGTAACGCGCAACAAGACAGGCTCTCTATTATAGGCGCTTGAAATCACAGTACATTACAGACCGAATATTACAACTAATTTAAAAAAATAAGTAACATTATTCTCGTATAATAATTATTAACATAATGTTTAAAAAGACTCCGGAAATATTTGTGACTGACCATCATCTTGAAAGTATAACAACACAGGAAGTTTCTTTTTCGGAATGTTAGCTAATTTAGAAAGTAATAAATTACTGATTCGCTAATTCTTAACCTAAAGAAAAGTGTATAAGTTTTTAATAATAAGTACAAGGCAATCCATAATACTGATTTATAATCGATTTTTATAATTTTCTGGCACTTCATGGTTCTAATTTTAATTACAGTTAAAGAAAACACTTTTTACAAAACATATGATTTTATAAACGAACACTAACCATTTAGAATTAGATAATAATAGAGTAGAAGTAAATATGTATTTTTCACAACACGCTAATTTTACTCTCATAGAAATATACTACGATATAAGGTATTCAACAATACGCTAAACTGGACGGGGCTGAAATTTGGAATATCTTAAATATTATGTATCATGAAAAAGATTTCACGATACCGAAAAGGCTCTTTCAACAGCAACAGTATATAACCTTCACTTGTAAATACAAAAGATTAAAAAAACGAAGGAATGTGATAAATACCATATTGTGTCAAAGGAAATACAAATACATAAATAATGGAATGATCACTGGGGCTGCAGTGGCTAAGTATTTGTCTTACTTTAGTGCTGCACACAAAATAAACTTAAACAAGTTGCTTTATAACAACTTTGGTATGTCATGTTCGATTATCATCAATCTACTACTAACTTAGAAGTACATCTGTATAAATAGCTGCCGTTCATGTTCATCATTTGTCCAGTTTTTATCGATCTGACCGAGGCGGACCAGGTGGCATTGAATCTGAAATAGAAATGTTACCTTTGATTAAGGAATACCACTAGCTACGTAGATATTTTTGGAAAACGCCATTGACCTCAGCGCAATCTCACCAGAACAAAATAATGCGCTTTTGATTCTTATTATTAAATAAACGTCTTGGACGTATCTCGGAACCCTGGGGTCCCGGGCCTTTGGAAGGCGTAAAACGGGACGAAGGCAACTCGCAGAGGCCCGTGAGACACTTTTAATGAAACGAGGCATTATTATTTGTTACGACACACTAGCAGCTAATTAGCTGATGCATGTGTTTCCAATAGCTTGGAGATATTTAATCTGTCCAGTCTGATCTTGAACCAGTTTAGTTTGGGAGCCATCACCACTTTTTCGGGAGCCTATTGCATGATGTTGCTTTTATTATGTGAGGAAACTGTTAAGCGGAGGACGTTTTCAAGAAACAACTAAGACTAAGAGTGTTAATAAATACAGTGATAAGAGTGACAGGTGAGAAAATATGGGAAGTGCAGGCAGAATTTAGAGAAGGAATGGGCTGTATAGATCAGATCTTCTCCCTAAGGTGCGTAGTCGAAAACATCTGACAAAGCACAAGAAAGTCTACTGTGCTTTCGTTGACTTGGAGAAGGCCTATGACAGTGTGTGGAGGGAAGAACTGTGGTCGATACTTTCCTTGTACGGTGTGGACTGGCGCTTGGTACGGGCACTGAAATCTTTATACAAGGATTCCAGTGCTTGTGTTAGGATAAATTGGGCATACACGAACTGGTTCTGCATCTCTAGGGGTGTTAGAGAGGGTTGTGTAGCGTCACCATGGCTGTTCAACTTGTACATGGATAGTTAGATGTCTGACGGATTTGAAAGATGGTGAGTGTGGATTAACGATGAATGTGTTGCCTTCCCTACGCAGATGATCAAGTTCTACTTGCATCGTCAGCGGAAGAGTTGCAAGACATAGTGACTCTGATGGATGAATCATATAAAATGAAAGGGATGAATATAAATGTGAATAAGACGAAGGGGGACGTCGGGGTGATTGAAAGAGAAGAGGATGTATCGGTATGTGATGTGAAATTAAATGATAAGAGTGTGGAGCAAGTGAGTGAGTTCGTATATTTGGGGAGTCTGTTTACAAGGGATGGAAAGATTGATGGAGATGTGAAAAGAAGAGTAAATACGGGAAATAAAGTAAATGGTGTTACACATGCAATTGTGACCAACCAGTTGATGTCCAAAAAAGCACGACTGGCTGTTCACAATGGTGTGCTGGTGCCTACGCTTATGTATGGATGTGAGTGTTGGGTGAGGCAAAAGAAGCATGAAAGTAGAATAAACGCTGTGGAAATGCGTTCCTTGCGAAGCATGTGTGGTGTGACTATGAATGATAGGCTGAAGAATGATGTGATAAGGCCGTTGTCTTACAGTTTAAAAGATGTAGTGACAAAAATTTAAAAGGGTATGCTTAGATGGTTTGGTCATGTTGAGAGAATGAATGAAGGGCGACTAACAAAATGTACTAACAAGGCAGATGAAAGTGGAAACGCCGGGAGGGGACGCCCTAGGAAGACATATAGTGACCTTATTGGTGATGTTCTTCAGAAAGGTCAGGTGCGTAGGGGTGCGTGAGGAGCTTCTACAAGTTGAGTGTATACTAACTGGCGGCTGGATCAGTGGCGGCGACGTGGTGGGGAGGCATGAGCGGCACGAGGAGCGCCGGCGGGCCCGCGCGGCGCAGGAAGGGGTGCGTGAGGAGCCTCTACAAGTTGAGTGTATACTAACTGGCGGCTGGATCAGTGGCGGCGACGTGGTGGGGAGGCATGAGCGGCACGAGGAGCGCCGGCGGGCCCGCGCGGCGCAGGAAGGGGTGCGTGAGGAGCCTCTACAAGTTGAGTGTATACTAACTGGCGGCTGGATCAGTGGCGGCGACGTGGTGGGGAGGCATGAGCGGCACGAGGAGCGCCGGCGGGCCCGCGCGGCGCAGGAAGGGGTGCGTGAGGAGCCTCTACAAGTTGAGTGTATACTAACTGGCGGCTGGATCAGTGGCGGCGACGTGGTGGGGAGGCATGAGCGGCACGAGGAGCGCCGGCGGGCCCGCGCGGCGCAGGAAGGGGTGCGTGAGGAGCCTCTACAAGTTGAGTGTATACTAACTGGCGGCTGGATCAGTGGCGGCGACGTGGTGGGGAGGCATGAGCGGCACGAGGAGCGCCGGCGGGCCCGCGCGGCGCAGGAAGGGGTGCGTGAGGAGCCTCTACAAGTTGAGTGTATACTAACTGGCGGCTGGATCAGTGGCGGCGACGTGGTGGGGAGGCATGAGCGGCACGAGGAGCGCCGGCGGGCCCGCGCGGCGCAGGAAGGGGTGCGTGAGGAGCCTCTACAAGTTGAGTGTATACTAACTGGCGGCTGGATCAGTGGCGGCGACGTGGTGGGGAGGCATGAGCGGCACGAGGAGCGCCGGCGGGCCCGCGCGGCGCAGGAAGGGGTGCGTGAGGAGCCTCTACAAGTTGAGTGTATACTAACTGGCGGCTGGATCAGTGGCGGCGACGTGGTGGGGAGGCATGAGCGGCACGAGGAGCGCCGGGGGGCCCGCGCGGCGCAGGAAGGGGTGCGTGAGGAGCCTCTACAAGTTGAGTGTATACTAACTGGCGGCTGGATCAGTGGCGGCGACGTGGTGGGGAGGCATGAGCGGCACGAGGAGCGCCGGCGGGCCCGCGCGGCGCAGGAAGGGGTGCGTGAGGAGCCTCTACAAGTTGAGTGTATACTAACTGGCGGCTGGATCAGTGGCGGCGACGTGGTGGGGAGGCATGAGCGGCACGAGGAGCGCCGGCGGGCCCGCGCGGCGCAGGAAGGGGTGCGTGAGGAGCCTCTACAAGTTGAGTGTATACTAACTGGCGGCTGGATCAGTGGCGGCGACGTGGTGGGGAGGCATGAGCGGCACGAGGAGCGCCGGCGGGCCCGCGCGGCGCAGGAAGGGGTGCGTGAGGAGCCTCTACAAGTTGAGTGTATACTAACTGGCGGCTGGATCAGTGGCGGCGACGTGGTGGGGAGGCATGAGCGGCACGAGGAGCGCCGGCGGGCCCGCGCGGCGCAGGAAGGGGTGCGTGAGGAGCCTCTACAAGTTGAGTGTATACTAACTGGCGGCTGGATCAGTGGCGGCGACGTGGTGGGGAGGCATGAGCGGCACGAGGAGCGCCGGCGGGCCCGCGCGGCGCAGGAAGGGGTGCGTGAGGAGCCTCTACAAGTTGAGTGTATACTAACTGGCGGCTGGATCAGTGGCGGCGACGTGGTGGGGAGGCATGAGCGGCACGAGGAGCGCCGGCGGGCCCGCGCGGCGCAGGAAGGGGTGCGTGAGGAGCCTCTACAAGTTGAGTGTATACTAACTGGCGGCTGGATCAGTGGCGGCGACGTGGTGGGGAGGCATGAGCGGCACGAGGAGCGCCGGCGGGCCCGCGCGGCGCAGGAAGGGGTGCGTGAGGAGCCTCTACAAGTTGAGTGTATACTAACTGGCGGCTGGATCAGTGGCGGCGACGTGGTGGGGAGGCATGAGCGGCACGAGGAGCGCCGGCGGGCCCGCGCGGCGCAGGAAGGGGTGCGTGAGGAGCCTCTACAAGTTGAGTGTATACTAACTGGCGGCTGGATCAGTGGCGGCGACGTGGTGGGGAGGCATGAGCGGCACGAGGAGCGCCGGCGGGCCCGCGCGGCGCAGGAAGGGGTGCGTGAGGAGCCTCTACAAGTTGAGTGTATACTAACTGGCGGCTGGATCAGTGGCGGCGACGTGGTGGGGAGGCATGAGCGGCACGAGGAGCGCCGGCGGGCCCGCGCGGCGCAGGAAGGGGTGCGTGAGGAGCCTCTACAAGTTGAGTGTATACTAACTGGCGGCTGGATCAGTGGCGGCGACGTGGTGGGGAGGCATGAGCGGCACGAGGAGCGCCGGCGGGCCCGCGCGGCGCAGGAAGGGGTGCGTGAGGAGCCTCTACAAGTTGAGTGTATACTAACTGGCGGCTGGATCAGTGGCGGCGACGTGGTGGGGAGGCATGAGCGGCACGAGGAGCGCCGGCGGGCCCGCGCGGCGCAGGAAGGGGTGCGTGAGGAGCCTCTACAAGTTGAGTGTATACTAACTGGCGGCTGGATCAGTGGCGGCGACGTGGTGGGGAGGCATGAGCGGCACGAGGAGCGCCGGGGGGCCCGCGCGGCGCAGGAAGGGGTGCGTGAGGAGCCTCTACAAGTTGAGTGTATACTAACTGGCGGCTGGATCAGTGGCGGCGACGTGGTGGGGAGGCATGAGCGGCACGAGGAGCGCCGGCGGGCCCGCGCGGCGCAGGAAGGGGTGCGTGAGGAGCCTCTACAAGTTGAGTGTATACTAACTGGCGGCTGGATCAGTGGCGGCGACGTGGTGGGGAGGCATGAGCGGCACGAGGAGCGCCGGCGGGCCCGCGCGGCGCAGGAAGGGGTGCGTGAGGAGCCTCTACAAGTTGAGTGTATACTAACTGGCGGCTGGATCAGTGGCGGCGACGTGGTGGGGAGGCATGAGCGGCACGAGGAGCGCCGGCGGGCCCGCGCGGCGCAGGAAGGGGTGCGTGAGGAGCCTCTACAAGTTGAGTGTATACTAACTGGCGGCTGGATCAGTGGCGGCGACGTGGTGGGGAGGCATGAGCGGCACGAGGAGCGCCGGCGGGCCCGCGCGGCGCAGGAAGGGGTGCGTGAGGAGCCTCTACAAGTTGAGTGTATACTAACTGGCGGCTGGATCAGTGGCGGCGACGTGGTGGGGAGGCATGAGCGGCACGAGGAGCGCCGGCGGGCCCGCGCGGCGCAGGAAGGGGTGCGTGAGGAGCCTCTACAAGTTGAGTGTATACTAACTGGCGGCTGGATCAGTGGCGGCGACGTGGTGGGGAGGCATGAGCGGCACGAGGAGCGCCGGCGGGCCCGCGCGGCGCAGGAAGGGGTGCGTGAGGAGCCTCTACAAGTTGAGTGTATACTAACTGGCGGCTGGATCAGTGGCGGCGACGTGGTGGGGAGGCATGAGCGGCACGAGGAGCGCCGGCGGGCCCGCGCGGCGCAGGAAGGGGTGCGTGAGGAGCCTCTACAAGTTGAGTGTATACTAACTGGCGGCTGGATCAGTGGCGGCGACGTGGTGGGGAGGCATGAGCGGCACGAGGAGCGCCGGCGGGCCCGCGCGGCGCAGGAAGGGGTGCGTGAGGAGCCTCTACAAGTTGAGTGTATACTAACTGGCGGCTGGATCAGTGGCGGCGACGTGGTGGGGAGGCATGAGCGGCACGAGGAGCGCCGGCGGGCCCGCGCGGCGCAGGAAGGGGTGCGTGAGGAGCCTCTACAAGTTGAGTGTATACTAACTGGCGGCTGGATCAGTGGCGGCGACGTGGTGGGGAGGCATGAGCGGCACGAGGAGCGCCGGCGGGCCCGCGCGGCGCAGGAAGGGGTGCGTGAGGAGCCTCTACAAGTTGAGTGTATACTAACTGGCGGCTGGATCAGTGGCGGCGACGTGGTGGGGAGGCATGAGCGGCACGAGGAGCGCCGGCGGGCCCGCGCGGCGCAGGAAGGGGTGCGTGAGGAGCCTCTACAAGTTGAGTGTATACTAACTGGCGGCTGGATCAGTGGCGGCGACGTGGTGGGGAGGCATGAGCGGCACGAGGAGCGCCGGCGGGCCCGCGCGGCGCAGGAAGGGGTGCGTGAGGAGCCTCTACAAGTTGAGTGTATACTAACTGGCGGCTGGATCAGTGGCGGCGACGTGGTGGGGAGGCATGAGCGGCACGAGGAGCGCCGGCGGGCCCGCGCGGCGCAGGAAGGGGTGCGTGAGGAGCCTCTACAAGTTGAGTGTATACTAACTGGCGGCTGGATCAGTGGCGGCGACGTGGTGGGGAGGCATGAGCGGCACGAGGAGCGCCGGCGGGCCCGCGCGGCGCAGGAAGGGGTGCGTGAGGAGCCTCTACAAGTTGAGTGTATACTAACTGGCGGCTGGATCAGTGGCGGCGACGTGGTGGGGAGGCATGAGCGGCACGAGGAGCGCCGGCGGGCCCGCGCGGCGCAGGAAGGGGTGCGTGAGGAGCCTCTACAAGTTGAGTGTATACTAACTGGCGGCTGGATCAGTGGCGGCGACGTGGTGGGGAGGCATGAGCGGCACGAGGAGCGCCGGCGGGCCCGCGCGGCGCAGGAAGGGGTGCGTGAGGAGCCTCTACAAGTTGAGTGTATACTAACTGGCGGCTGGATCAGTGGCGGCGACGTGGTGGGGAGGCATGAGCGGCACGAGGAGCGCCGGCGGGCCCGCGCGGCGCAGGAAGGGGTGCGTGAGCAGGCGCGCGGCCGCCTGGCGCGCCGCCGGGTCGCGCACGAGCGCACTCTCCACGAAGCTCAGCAGGTCGGGCGGGCAGCGCGACGCGCCGCGCGGCCGGGGCGGCGGCATGTCGCGTATGCGACGCATCGCCTGTGATACCACATAATAATAATATTTATTAAATTATAACATTTAATAAACTTATTGAACCTATGTTACAAACCGATGTAACCTATGTGACATAAGTTGGTTGGTGTTGTTTTTATGTTACCTTGAGTGTCATAAAATTTACTTAATGTCGGTCTGTAACTGTTAGTGATCTTTATTTTTATCTATAGGTACAATGGTCCCAAAACTAGGCGGCGCCTGTATCTTGGGGACCAGAGTTATGAAAACGACACCCATGTCGCAAAATTTGAAGATTTTCGCAACCGCCATCTTGGATTTTCCTTTTTGACTTCATCGGCTTTAGCACCCTCGAAAACCATGAAAACGATATCCATAACGAAAAAGAAATATTTTTTATAACCACCATTTCCATTTTAATTTCACTTCACTATCGGATAAAACACCCTCGAAAACCATGAAAACGGCACATTTTTTTTTTATATTTCGCAGCCGCCATCTTGGATTTTCATTTTGTCCTCAATATCGACTTAAACACCCTCGAAACCCATGAAAACTGCCTGGCATAACGCTTTTCGTTAGGTAACGATTGCTACCAGTTTACTTCTACCCGCGTAAAGAACTTCGAACCACAAAATGAGCTACGGCCATCATTGACTGCATAAATGAACATTCATGCGCTGATTGTAAACAAACACAAATATGAGGGTATAATTTCATTTAGACTGTTACAGACTGTCAAAATGCCCCATAATGTTATGTCATAAGAGGATAATAATTTAAAAAACGACTCCACTTGTCAAATTACCCACAACTTTAATAAAAATGCAACCTTTTTTGTATTCCGCTAATGGGGGCTATCGTTTTTGTGCTCACCAGTTAGCGCCACTGTCGAGTAAGGTCCTGTTGCGGTACGTTTATTTGATGTTTTGGATATGTTTCAGTACCCTATATTCATATTATGTTTATTTTATTACATTTTAAAACTTCAAATGAATATTTAGATTATAATATTCCTAAAATTGGCAAGCATGAAGCAGAAAAATCTTATTCTTCCTTCAAGTACTACCAAATTAGATCCTAACTTTTTACTTAAAGTCTTAAGCCATAATAAATCAAGAATGGCACAACCATTACAGCTATTATGGATCATTCGATAAAATCCGTGATAAAAAATCCCGCAAACAGTGAACGTTCAGTACATAATTTTGACATCTAGAGACCTTACTCTACACTAGCGCCTCTAGCGGCGAACTCAAGCGCGGTAGCCCTCATTGTGCTACCGTGTAGTTGCAAACGATTAAACATAAAACTAAATAAAAAAAATATGAGATCAAAGTGAAAACTTAATAACAATAATAATAACACATAACATAACATTACTATTTCCGCCAAAGGGTTAGGCAGAGGTCTACCTGTAGTACACCCACATTTCGCCAGTTATGTTTAAGTTCCATGTAATAGGGGGCGAGTTTATTGCCATCAACTGGGCACTAGTCCAGTCTCCGGGCAACTACTGAGAAATTCCTGATGGAAAAAACTAATGATACTTTGCCTAACCTGGGAAGCGAACCCAGCCCCTCAAGCTCAACAGTAGCGCATAAACCACAAATGTGTCAATTTTCTATCTTTGCTTCGTATACATGTCATTTTAATGACTGTGTTGTTAAATTTATGTCGAAACCCAACGATTAATTGCAGCTAGAGAATGCAATCTCGAGACGAGATTGGCCTCGATCTTGCGTGCTAAATCTGGTGCCGAGATTGAGATGTTCGAGATCTAGGTCTCGACCGCAATGCTTAACTTCCAACTTTCTGACTAACTGGCCGACTCCTTGACGGTTAAAAAGTGGCTATAAATGATTTAATTGAAATAAATGCTGAGTTTAAGTTGAGTTGAATGGTCAAGGTCTCGAACATGATTGTCTTCCCACGAGATTGAATTCCCTAATTGCAGCTCAACATGACATTTCCTGATACTCTTTGTGTATTGGTTTCAACATTATCGACTTATTAGGAAAAGCTCACAGAATTTTAAAACAGTGACGTAGCAGTACCTTTTACGGTGGTAAATGCATACAAAGCTCAGTGGTCCTCATTTTGACTAGCTTTTATTTAACTTGCAATGTTTGTATGTATGTTTGTTTAGGTCAAATCTTGCAACTGTTTTTTTATAAGCGATAACTCCCCCCCCCCCCCCCCGGTTGAGCTGAACTTTTACATGTTGATTCAGTTTCGTAGACAAAGCATTTTTATGACGCATGACCTGATTCTACACCCAAGATTGGCTCCAGAAGAAGGTACTCCCAACGGTCAACGATACGGACACGAAATTTAATATAGGCATATAATTATGATAGTCCGTTCTAAAGCATACTATGACCTGGCTGCTGCACCCAGGATTGGCTCCAGACAAGCAAACTTCTCAGCGGTCAACACCACAGACACAACATATTATATATAAGCATTCAATTATGAGAGCCCTTTCTAAAGTCCACCATGACCTAGGGAAATATAGCTCCAGAAGAGAGAACTCCGAAACAGTGAACAGCACAGACACTAAATTTTATATACGTATTCATACACCATGACCTGTCTGCTGACCCAGGATTGGCTCCATACGAGAGATCTCCTCAGCCGTCAACAGCACAGGCACTAAATTTTGTATACTCATTCAATTATGATAGTCCATTCTATAGTATGGCATGACTTGGATAGTGCAATTCTGTGGGCTTCACACCATGACTTGCGTAAAGGCGTGTATGAGTTCATTGGATTTGTCTTTACAAGTACATTTCAAGTGAAGGTGATAGAACAGATATTGAAACAAATTCTAATGCTAAAAAGTATAGTATAAATTTTACGTAAAAACATTTTTTTAAACAAGCTTTTGATGAACAGGTGTGAACGTCCTTCTTACACTATAAGCCTCAAGCTTTTAAGAAAATATGAAAGTTCTATGTTTACGCAAGTTTTGTTTAGTATTTTTTAGTTCTTCAAAAGATTGTTTTTAAAAAGGTTTTTACTTAAATCTTATTTTTTATTTCGGTAGTTTACTACTTTCCATGAATGGAAAACAGGATATCAAATCAGAAGGAAGTATTTCGATACACAGTCTTAGATCAACAATAGTACTAGATTTACGATGAGCGCATCAAACACGGCCGGAAAAATAAGACCACAAGAGTACATTAATGCAGCGGCCAACAACAGAGGCATTGATGGACGATCGTGAAAATGTGGGCCGAGGCGAAGCTGAGGCACACGTACGTGAGTCCACCAATGCCTGGTTGCAGCCAAGGCTTGTACTTTTCTCAAATAATGCGCGGAAATTCAAACTAAGTAAATTAATTATAAATTTCATAATCAATGACGAATAACGATAACTTTTCTCACGCCAATATGTTAATTTTTTCTTTTTCACTATAAACAGCTCTATTTGCTAAGCCAGTTCGAGATTTAAATAAAATATTTGATAAGTTACGTCCTTGGTTGTCATAGGTCGATGTAAAAAGTTCGTTCCATTTTTAAATTACAGAACAGATATGAGTTTTCATAGTAATTTATTCGGCCGCTAAACACGACAGAGATATGGATTTTCATACTAACATTGCCAGCCGCTGCTCGCGTGTATTTTACAAGTACAGTATTTTTGATTTATCTCGAAGAAGGTTGTCAAAATAAAGCTCGAATTACCAAGCATGTTCGAGAAAATAATCTTGTGGTCTTATTTTGCAACATAGCTTTTTTCAAACTTATTGCTTAGAAACTATGTTTTATTTTTCCATAAATATTTTTGTTCTTATTTTGAAAATACGTTTACTTTTTAACCAAAGTAGTAAATATATTGCAAACGATTACAAACTTTTTGTTTGAGTGTTAAGGTTTAATCAAGTTATATGCAAACGCGGCCACTTGAGCGATGTGTTTTTGTTCCTAATCGTTAATCTTGTGCTATTGTTAATCGAAGTACACAGTACGATTAAATAATTTACCTGTAAAGGTGGTTCATTGAAGAAAGGCGGTTCCCCGTCAACCATTTCCACGAGCATGATACCGAGCGACCACACATCTACTTCAGGACCGTACGGCAATCTTGATATCACTTCTGGCGACATCCAATACGGCGTACCCACTAAAGATTTTCTTTTAGGCAGTTCCTGAAATTAAACACAAACAAATAAGGTCCATATTACAATAGTTAAAAATATTGGATCAGCAGAAACTATGTAAAAGTTTTTGTTTACCTCTGAGACTTGAGCACAAAATCCGAAGTCAGATAATTTCACCCGACCGTCCGCGGTCATAAGTATGGAGTCCGACTTAATGTCTCGATGAATAACTCCTTGACTGTGTAGGAATGCTAGAGCCTGGAAAATAATAATTATTTAACTTAATGGCTGAATAAAGTACCCATTATTAACAGTCATTACACTTCGTCGCTGCATCTTCGAGATTAACGTAATTCACCGGGTGGTAAACTCCTAAATGTACTAGGCATCGAACACATTTTATAGAGATCAATCAAAAAACTACCAAAAAAACTGAAAACTAGCTCATTTTCAAGCAGAATAAAAATCGTATACTTGAAAATCAGTCCTAAGATTAAACAAATAAAGCTAGTATTCTGCTTGCACTGTCGCGTGACGTTATCATCGATAACGCAGCTCTATAATATAAATATTTGTGTTTCTGAAACTCCTTGCAGACAAGCACTCTCTCATTATTCCATTCTTTTCAATTTAAAAAAATAGCAAATTGCTGTGATATTTATAGCACGCGCTAGGCGACTACTTCAGCAGTTGGTCCTGCTGCTTCTATTCATGCAATTAAAAGGCAGGTCTAGTAGTTCTTAAGCATTCGAAAAGCGTATCATATTATAAATATTAAAGATTTTGTTTTCTAAAAACACTTAACTGATTTGGTGATACCACATTAAACTTACGTTCTAAAAATTTACAAATCCTGATTGCTATTTATCTAAAACTATAAACATCTAACTGGTAAATTACGTAAAGCTCAAGGATACAGAGCCGAAGTCAAACTTACCTGTGAAATTTGACCATAATTACACGAGTCGCTGCATCCTAAGAGATTTACAAATCCAACAGCAAAGCAAGGTTAGGCCCCTGCTTTTGCAAGCAATCCCGACCTTAGAATTAATTAAGATAAAATAGCCCTCTCAAAATTAATGGCCCGGCGATCGCTCTACAGATCTACGGAATTTAAGGATGATTTCCACCATACGGCTTGCATCGTATCGGATCGGAAAGGATACGAACGGACGAGGCGACACACAGTGTTGTTTTTGCCTCGAAAAACGGACATCCTCTTTTTATCAACTTATCCGATAGAGCAGGTTATTTTAAGAGTAAGAGTAAAATACCCGTGTGCCAATTTTACACCAAACACGAGTAAAAAAATGTTTAATATATTTTTAAACTTTTCTAAATTAATTAATTACAAAAACACTACGCATTATTTTACCCTTTTCTTTATTATGTATAATAAAACTATATAAAAGCTATTTAAAAAAAAAATACAAAAGAGTACTAACTAGTACAGATGTAAAGAAATATGCTTTTTTTGTGTTTTTAGATTTTGATTTTTCATGGTTGTATCTTTGCTTAGTTGGATTCAATATTTATTGTAAATCATACTCAGATCCCAACCAATCACTAAAAAAAAAAACACATCCATATCTTGCGGTATCTAGGAGTAATTCACTTCTAAAGTTTTTTCTGATAATTTTGATTTTAGGGTCACCACTTCACAAAAAATAATAATTTTTGTTTATAGGTTTAAATTTTATGTTGGATTCAATTTAACATATAATAATACTTATCTACGTATACATATTACCACCCACTCTCATAAATTTTACAAATAATGTTCCTATATATTTTTATTATTTTTACATCAAACTAAACATACAACTAAAGTAAAGTTATTATTTATACTAATGTTGTTTCATGCTTTATTGCATGTCAAGCCAAGTTCAGAGATGAACAGGGTGAAGCACACCTTACACGAACTATTTCGAGCTACTTTCCACCACCTAAATCTATTAGACCTACGAAAATATCTCTAAATTTAAGAATAATTTTGACGCAATTAAAATTTAATTTGACAATCGCGACCCCACGTGGTACTTGTTTGCCCTAGCCCGTGATTTTTTTTTAATGCCGGAGGCGCGCATTGGGGCAGCCTCGACGTGTTTTATATGGAATTTTCCACTTTTTGTATGGAAAATATGAAAAATAATAACCTACATGTAAAGTTTTAGGGCTGTATTTGTTTCGTAGAGGGGTTCGAAATTTTCATCAGTTTTGCGATAGGACACACTATTTTCGAGATATAAGCAAAATATAAGAAAAAAGAGATACATTACTGTTTTTGCACCTGCAGGCGTTAAAAAAAAGGCGTAGCATGACGCTTTCTATTTCTTGGAAGACAAGACATAGCTATTTCCATACAAAGTGACATTTCGTTTCTCTATTTTTGACATCGCACCGAAAAATCCTTCTAAAATCCGTAATTTTGTCTTTTATTTTACCGATCGTTGTCTAGGTCTTTTTATATGTAGACTATTTCAGAAGAATTTTTTCTATCCCAAACGTCAAAATCACACTGACAACTGTCAGTTGTCTAAGGTAGTGAAGACAATTTGATTTTGTAATCGCCATGCTAAAGACAGTAGAAAACTTTTTACTCGACGGCCGCAAAGTATAAAAATGGAATGGAAAAATGGAATTTTTCACTTTTTGTATGGAAAATGTGAAAAAGTATTACCTACATGTTTAGATTTAGGTGTTTAAGGGTTTCATAAAGGGGGTCGAAATTTTCATTATTTTTGCGATCGGACACGCCATTTTCGAGATATAAGCAAAATAAAAGAAAAACGTGAATAAACTACTGAATTTCGTAAAAAGTGCAGTTGACTCTTTCTACTTTGCTGCCGTTGTACTGTCTTCACGGATCGTCATTTTTGTCTATTCTTCCGTCGACAAAACCCGTTTCTTTAATGGTCATGCTACGCGTGCTGAAGTCGAGATGTTGTGGTGAATTTTAGTTCATGACAACTAATTTTATTCCACACCTTTTATTCGCGATTAAAAATAGTCAGATATAGTTAGGTAACCAAAATTTTAGGTGAAAAATGTCAAATTCAGAATAGCAAAATTGCCACTTTCACTAAATTACTAACTCAGTGCCATCTTAGTGATGTCAAACTTATAGTTAAGTTGTGTCACTTTAGTCTACTTCAGAATGGGAAATCGTCGTTTGACAGGAATAAACAAAATTTTTGTGATTTTTAGTCTAGTTTAGAGAATTTTGTGACAAGAGAATCGGCACCATTAGTAAACTAATAAATATCCAAACAAATATCTAAAAGGCTAAAAAATTGTACATTTATAAAACTAGTAGGATTACTAGCATTATAATTCTGTTTATTCATTTTAATTTAATTTGTTTTTAATTATTTATAAAATAATATAAAAATAGTTGGATTTATCATTAACAATGTGAAAATCAATGATATTGTAACATCTTTCAGATAACCATGTTATTATGTCCTTTATTTATTTTTAAACATATTATTTTACATTTTAAACATTTCTTAAAAATAAATACATATAAACAATTTAAAAATATTAAAAAATAGTAGCCCATCGGTATCGGGAACAGGGCCCATTATCATGTTGTTTTTTTTTTTCAATAATAAAACATTTTTTTAAATACGACTTGTGTCAACCCTAGCGCCAAAATTTCAAAATCCTGTAAATTCTAGATACCATAAGATATGGATATGATATTTTAAATAGGTACTTCTTAGTGCTAAAGCAACAGCTTGTCTTGATATTGAATCCAGATTCCATGAAATAAGCCCATAAAAAAATAAAATCGATAATATGTAAAATTTGATGTTACTCACTTCCGGTTAACGATAAAAATTTAGAGTTTGCTTGATAATTTACTTAATATAAAGCATCAAGTAATTGCAATCAAAGATATAACAAAAACCGATTGGATCTAAAGTTATTGCGATTTCTATGGTTTTTATGGAAACCATAGAAAAAAAATGAAAAAAATTATATCTCCAGATTGGGGCAAAATTGTCACTCGGGTGTTCTAGTCTTGCTTTTAAAATGACCTATTTTATCGGATAAGCTAATAAAATGGGGATGTCCGTTTTTTGAAGCAAAAGCAATACTGTGCGACAGCCGCTCGCGTCCGGCAGGATGTCGACGCATACGATCGGCTCCGTACTGTCGCTTGCGAACGTATCCGATTCTGCGCCTAGTCAAATAGTTTCATTCCTACCGTGTTGATGTTTTCTAATTCGGATGAGTGTGTGATCAGATCATCGGATATGGCGACAGGCGAACGGAGCCGACCGCCCGCGGTCAAGCTGCTGTACGCGGCTTGGTAATATAGACTTCTTCTCCATAGAGATCTACGTTTTGGAATGGGCAACTAGCTTCAACTTTCTGACTAACTGACCGACTCTTTGACAATTCAAAAGTGCCTGTAAATGGTTTAATTGAAATAAATGCTTTGAGTTTTGAGTTTTTTTTTGAATTTTGGGACTTTAAATACTGTGTACACGATTTAATATCGTTTAAAGATTGTAAAATCCGTTCTGATCCGATGCGATGCGAGCCGTTTGGTGGAAATCATCCTTTAGAGTGTACTACCTGGTGAATTATGTAAATCTCGAGGAAGCAGCGACGATATGAAATTATGGTCAAACATCACTTAGGTAAGTTTGTTTAACCTTTAATTAGGATGGGGAGTATTAATACAGGTGCATACCATAACCACATGTAATAACTATGTTAAGTCCAGTTTAACGAACTGTTTAGTAGATTTGCCTCATGAGTTGCCAGGTGTTGTTTAATATTAAATTATTCGCCTTCGGGCTTAGAGTGGTTTTAGACTGGCGATTTTTTGCGCGTATAAGAGCGTTTTTCGACAGTATACGCACTATAAGCCTATCTGCAACCGTCCTTAGCCCTACTCGGATTGTAATAAAACTGTGTCCTACCTTCAAGCACTGTTTGCAGACGGTAGCGATTTGTTCAGGGTCCATCCGTGCCCTCGTCACGATGTCGGTGAGCGCGCCGCCCGCCATGTACTCCATGACCACCCACAACTCGTCGCCCACTAAGTACGACGCGTGCATCTCTACGATGTTCGGGTGGGGGTAGTCGCGCATTATAACCTGGAGAACGAATTTTATAAGAATTATAATAATTTTATTTGCTGCGAATACAATTGCAAAACTTGGTGGTTTATGCACAGTTCATATTTTGCCTGTTTAGGCAATGCAAATTAATTTTACATTAATAATACTTAGGTACTTATTTAAGTAAAATTTACAAATATGTGCTAGTAAGCTTTTCTATGACAAAAGCAAAACAGCCTTCTAAAATATTTTTTCCATTCGTGACGAATAACTCATGGATACCCCCCTCCACCTTAGGAGAACGGCGGTTATTGTCTATTACTGTCAGTGGCATATGTTTAAGAAAGAAAAGAGACAACTTTGCCCCACTATTTCCTCCTGGGCCTGACGCGTTACGGCTTGCTGTTGTAAGCCACCCACTGTGTTGTTATTTTAGTCCATATCTTCTCCGGCGGTCAAAGAGTATCCCATTATAAGTAAAATACACAAGAACTTACAACTTCATTGAACAACAGTTCTCTCCTCTGCTGCTTCCTCAAGTTCATCATCTTGACGGCGACCCGACGGCGCGTGCGCGTGTCCGTGGCGGCGCACACGACGCCCGTGCTGCCCTCGCCGATCTTACTGAACCCGCTCAGCGTGGCGCGAGGGTCGCCCTCGCTTACCACGAGGCGCAGGGCCGCGCGGAACTGGCGAATGAAATCATTTTAATAGAGATAACACAGCTTGATATCCTTTATTATACACTGACGAGATATTCAAAGTCAAATCATTAATTTCAAGTAAAATGCACTTTTGAACTTGAAAATTTACATAAAAATTGAATTGATTCTAGGTGCCCCTTCCAAAACGTAGTTTCGTATGGAAAAGAATGGCCAAGAAACTTCACAGTTACTCTTTTAAAATGTTTGACAATATTTTATATCATAAAATAAAAATATCATTATTTTTTTTATCAATATTATAAAGATGTATTTGTTTCTTTGTAAGTGTGTATGTAGGGTAATCTTTGGAACTACTGGTCGGATTTGAAAAATTCTTTTTGCATTTGATAGCCCAATTTTTGAGGAGAGCTATAGGCTATTTAACTTTACGCTGGGACACTTAGGAGCCGAGCAAACAGAAAAAAGTCAGAAAGAACGCTAAGTAATAGCGGGCAGGCGATGCGATGCGACGAAATGAGTTGGGGGAACAAGAAATTTCACGCGGACGAAGTCGGTAGCAAAGACTAGTTAATTATAATTATATCAGAACACAACATCAAAACATGAAAAAAGATGGCGGTTTTAGCCGCGTTAAACGCAATATTTTCAGAGTGATGTATGCAGTGTGTGGAAAAGATGTGAATATTTTTAAATTACTTGAATAGTAAGTAATTATTATCAAACAATGAAAGAAAAAACGTACTGCTGCAATTCGCAGTCGCAGGCAGATTCATGTAGCAAAATCTCGCTTCGTCGTCTTACCGCTCAGAAAGATACAATAAGAAACCAGATATTTAATAATGCAAATATGGCAACTTGATATCTGTATCAGACTACATGGGATTCCAATAATACAATGCTAAGAAGACATATTTAATAATATGTAGGTATGTATATGTTACAACTAGCTCGGGAACAAAGAGGGTGTCGTCATGAAGGAAACCTGTATTTAAGTCAATGAATGTGAGCTAAATAGATAGGTGTCGGATATCAAGCGCGATACTGCGCGAACTCTAGCCACTAGTTTATCTTTTGCCCTCTTTTTATACATCGAAAAAGGGGCCATAATGATAACGGACAGATATTTTATTTTCTGTTTGTTGTTTATGATATTTACGAGAATGTGGCATAAAATGTTATACTTGTATTCAATGAGAAATAATTTTATTTCTTATTTTGTAATGAGTATTATGGCTATCACGAGATAATTAGCTGTATTTGGCTATATTACGTAACATAACTCGTTGGATACCTGTTCATGCGTCAATCGCAGTTCGTGTTTGGATGCAGCGAGCGGCAGGTGAGTCGCCGCGCCCGGGGCACCTTGCGTGCGCGACACTCCGTACGCGTCACCTGGACACGGATAAAACATTTTCAGTAAATAAAAACATCTCTATTTTTTTATTGTGTCTAGTACTAGTATTTCCAGCATCACCAGAGCTAAACCTTCTCGTTTCCAGTTTAGATTAAAGAAGTGGAAACGAAATATTTTAAAATTATCTGCTAAGCGATTCAAAAACCGAGTAACGGAGACAATGGCATCTATTCTAGTCTGCGGGGTACTTGCGTGACACACTATCAGTAGAAATTGCTTTCATTTTGACAGTTCAACAACATTAATTGCGTTATTTACGTTGTTGAGCAGACAATTTTATGAAGCAATAGATTAGCCATAATTATCCTTCAAAATGATTCATATTGTGATTGAAAGTGTGTTACGCAATTAGGGTTCTGGTCTACCGTTAAATCGCTCGGCAGTTGGAGTACATCCTTCAATTAATAGTTATTCTGAAATATATCTAAAAATAAAACTGATTAAAATCTATACCAACACATCTTTCTACACAAGTCGCAAAATGCGCGCGTGTATACTCGGCAATAAACGGGGAGAATTTATGAAGGAAGTCAGGTGACTCATTCCCAGCATCTACCTAAAATTCTATGCAGACGCGCACTTCGTTTGTGGGCGTGCGAAGGGCGACCCATGCATAAGTCTAGCTTTGTAAGGCATGAAATTTGAGGTGATAGTTTATTGTTGCAAAGATATTTTCAAGTTTAATGACTAATTTTATTGTGTTTAGAGGCAGTTTTGACTGTTGTGGTAGATATTATTTAACATGGGTAACACATGGTTGGTTTAACACCTAAATTACCTAAAGATGTAGTTTTATTACTGGCAAAAATATTAAAAGATTATTAGAAAAAGTTAAAAATGATTTCTATAATTTGTATATGATACTACAACATGCAGATTATGACTGCTATGAAATAATTAATTTGAATGCTATTTACATCTATATTCCCTGGAGAATAAATATCATATGTGTAACAATGGCTTGCAATAATTCTAAGCATCTAGATTATTCAAATACAAATGAATCCGTGCTTTAAAATACAACTGCATGTTTGTTCACATCTATTATCATTTATCATGCATCAAATCAGACTTATAAATACTATTAATAAAGACTGAAAATAGGCCTTACTGGCCCTAGTGAGTGTTTAAAGCTAAAGATGTCTTTATAATTGCAATGCTTTTTGTAGGACTTCGTAGTCCTAAAAAAATCTACTCTAATAACAATTACTTGAATAAAAATATCATACCCATGTTAATATTGTTTCCATTAAGTCCATGAGGCCCATGAGTCATTGGTTGTGGTGGATGATTATGTTGATAAGGCACATTTGCATTCTGTATGTTCTGATAAGTCATGGGCGCATGATGATTATCATTAATTTCTGTTACTTGTCTGATAGTAGCCTCATGTGCATGCTGGCTCCATTCTACAGGAGACTCAGCAATGGGTTTGTTCAATGTATAGTTGCTGTGTTCTCGTCTCAAGCTCAGGTATTGTTGTGGGGCAGGTGGCACGGGCGGTGACTCTTCAGGTACAGAAGGAGGAACATTAGGCTGACTCCTCAAGTCTCTTCTGATTCTCGGTGGGCTTGAACTCCTTAAAGAGTTAGACCTGGCAACATTTGACGTCTTTGGCAACACAACTCCATTCTGCACAGGCAGTTGTGGTTGTATGTTTGAAGGTAATGGCCGTGCTATTGATGACACTGAGGTGGTTCTGTGGTCACCTCTTACTATAGTTTTTAGATCTAGAATTTCGGTGGGTGTAATTTCTGATGGGTCTACCAGAGGTAGCGGTCTGTTTGTTGATTTTAATATCTGTAATAGATGCAAATAGTGTTATTTAGCACATATATAACTCTTAAAATTACACTATTATCCAATCGGTCATCTTTCTAGACATAAGTCCTTATATATAGTGTGAATAGATTTATATGTGACAACAACAAGATTACACTGATGTGTCACTCCATTTGAGGGATATTAAAAAGATATTAGTGTTCACTCTTAAGTAGCTCACAAATAGTAGAAATCACAAGTACATACCTGGTTATTACCTACAAGTGAAGCCCATTGCAAAGGAAGTCCAACAAACTTTCCCTCTCGTTTATCGAAGCCCGTGTGTACTCTGTGTTCAAAATTACTTGGCGGCGAAATCAGAGGCTTTTTCTTTTTCTTAGAAAACATAGTGTGCTGTACACTGCAAACAAAACATGCATCACTACGGCAATTCAATGTTTACCTGCTATTCTAATTGCTGAAATTAACACTACTTTATCATTCTATGTAACGATACTAATGAAAAAGAAAGCTTACCGATTACCGATACTTTCTTTTATGATAACACCAATCGACAGTCAATTCGACACGGCTACTTTGCTACGCTTTTAAGTTCTACAACAAAAACAACTCACAGTTACTTTCGAGGTGCGTACTCCGAGCTTATAGTAGTTAAGAACACACACAGAATACTAAATCAACAGCGTATTCCAACATTCCTCAGCAGGCATCCATGCTCTACACAGGTATGTATCACAACAAATTAAATTAACGTAATGATATTAAACACCCCACATCCTCGGCAAAGATAAAAAGACTGTACCTTAATTAGGAATTACTATATTGCAAAGAAAAACTTTAGTTTTACACGGTAAGATTACGAAATTCAACAGAATAGTTTTTTATAAACGATAGACGACAGCAACTAACAACTAACAACGCACAGACTACATAGAATAGACAACGAACGAAAAACAACCACAGCACAGACTGAACCACAGCAAAGCAAAGCAACCATGAAGTGAAGCATAGTGATGCACCAAAATAAATATTTGATAAACAACAGCTATCGATAAAATGAGACAATAGAATAGATAGGCAAATGCCTCTATTTTCTGAACCAACTCTTGATCGGATCGTCGGTTTTTTTGTGCATAAAATCAGGATCATTGCGCAAGTGCTTGCGATCAGCGATGCATTGCATCCACTAGCTAGTGCGTTTGTAGTTTGCGACAAGTGACAAGCGTATGGACCAGCATTACCTTTAGCTTCAGGGCTCCCGCAGACAGACGCTACGCGACAGTGCGACACAAAGGTGCCGCTCGTCGCGCGACGAGCAGTGACACGTCGCGTGTCGCAACTGTTTGTAAGAGCCTTTACGTTAAGACTATGGCATCTCTAGTAAGTCTTTTACTTCAACCATTTCTTTTTCAGGCATTATTTTCATTACAATAAATTGGCAAAATGGCAACATTTAACTGACAGTCGATTCTGACAAATGACTGTCACACTGACAGACAGATTGGGATCCAATCCAACCGTGATCCAACCTACAAAATCAATTTGGCTTTGTTTGTTTGTGTATTCTCTGATTAATATTGTTACTTGTAAAACGGAACAGTATCATTGATTGAGCACCGTAAATATCCAAAAACATCTTTATATCCATATATCATGAAAGAAAAACGGAAGAAAAGCAAGCATAATAAATCCAAAGATCGAGAAAGAAAAAGCAAACGGCGTTCGCCGAGTGTATGTTTATTTTAGATACATTTCAATATTTTTAATAACTATAGACTCATCAGAATATCACAGACTTTCTATTTGCTTTAAATTTGATATTTTTAATAACTCCTTACTCAACTTTAATTTACAGCCATCAAGCTCAAGTGGTTCAGAATCTGACGAATGGGTAGAACAAGAAACAAAAAAGACCAATGAAGCTCAGAGAGAAGACTGGATGTCAATGACTGGTATGCTGAAGACATACACAAAAGATGACATCAGGCCAAAGAGAGAAGAAAAAGAAAAAAAGAACATTGATTCATACAATCCAGGAACTAGTAGTAGAGAACTAAATCCATACTGGAAAAATGGCGGAACAGGTATACCGCAGACACCAGAAACCTTTAGGAAATCTAGGCCATTTGTTAAACCTTCTGATGGTGATGACGACGACTATTATTCCAGGTCTAGAAGTTTCAGGCCAAGCACCTCTGACAGAAACTCAAGCAGAAGTTCATATGAAAAGCCCAGAGAACATTATAGTAGTAGAAGAGATTCCGACAGAGATTCATACAGAAAGTCCAATAACTGGAGAAAAACAAGTGAAAATAGTGAAAGAAGACATGATACAGAGAGAGAAGCAAGAGAAGTACTTCCTGTACCTGTATCAAAAGAGAAGCACACTGAAAAAATTTCTGCACAAGAAAAACCAGAAGATAATAAATATCTGAGTGATGACAAGTTAAATAAATTGGCTGCTAAGATTGTAAAAGCTGAAATACTTGGAGATGAAAAACTTGTCACTGATCTTAAATCTAAGTTAGAAGCTGCAAGGGAATACAGGAAGCAGAATCCTGATGCTGGTAAAGAAGATGAGGATGATAGAGTAATGTTGATATCTACAAGTATGTCTGGCAACAGCAGGCCACTTGCTAGCAGTGAAAAGGGAGACCCAAGGAGTAAGAGTGGTAAGAGAAAGGCTGAAACTCATACTTCTGGTGAGAGGACAAAGTACTTTGGTGATGATGACAAGTATAATTTGGCACAAATGGTAAGTTTATTTTCATACTAGCTGCGCCCTGCGGTTTCAGCCACATAAGTCTCGATCCCGTGGGAATATCAGGATAAAAAGTATCCTATGTCCTAATCCAAGTCACGGTCTACCCATGTGCCGAATTTCATCAAATCCGTCTAGCCATTTTAGTGTGAAAGCATAACAAACAAACATACAAAAAATCAAATCTTTTCTCTTAGTTATTTTAATTAGTTTCGATACAGATATCTAAAATTTGCAATGGTTTTGTCTAGTAATAATTTTGTGAGAATGGGTTTAATTCTTATTCTATTTCAGTTTCAACAAGAAAAATATGGAAATAATTATAATGATGAGGCAGAGTTTGCCAAACTGGCTGCTAAACATAAAAATCCTAATGACGATATTGAAGACATTTTCATGGATAAAATATCAAGAAACAAAGATGCTGCAAAGGATAATGAAAACGAAAAACAGCTAGCTATCAGCCAGCATGTAAAAATGGAAAAAACTTTAGAAGGATGTGAACATTGTATAGATTCAAAGAACATGTTGAAGCATCTCATGGTTAGCTGTGGAAACAAAGTATATGTAGCACTGCCTGCAAGAAAGTCTATTGTTAAAGATCAGTGTATAATAACTACCATTCAGCATGCTACTTGTGTAACAGCCATAGATGAAGATGTTTGGGAGGAAATAATGGTAAGCGTTTCCGTAAAGACATAATAAGTATCTGTTATACATATTATTTAATAATGGAAGTGGTTATAAAATGGTTTTTCTTTTTCAGAATTATAGAAAAGCTTTAACACAGTTCTACAATTCTCAAGGTATGGATGTAGTGTTTTATGAAACAGCAACAAAATTACATAGACACCCGCATATGACGATAAACTGTGTGCCTCTACCTAGAGATGTAGGTGACATGGCTGCTATCTATTTCAAAAAGGCCTTACTAGAGTGTGAGGCAGAATGGTCTATGAATAAGAAAGTTGTGGACTTAAAAGGAAAAAATATAAGAAGAGGAATACCAAAAGGATTACCATATTTCTGGGTAGATTTTGGCATGGATCCTGGCTATGCTCATGTTATTGAGGATCAACAATTGTTTCCAACAACCTTTGCTGAGGTAAATATTTCTAACAATAAAAGCCTTTACATTTAATAGCCAAAATGCTGCCCGTATTTTGGTTACTAAGTTAAAATAAACATTTCATACTTAATGTTGAAAAAAAATCATCGGTTTTTCAGGAAGTTATTGCTGGGATTTTGGATTTAGACCACGCCTTATGGAGGAAACCACAGAAGGAGTATGGAGATGTACAGAGGAAAAAAGTATTGGAGTTTCTTAAGGAATGGAAACTTTTTGATCCTGTTAAAAATAAGGATTAACTGCTGCTTTCAGGGACATCACTTAAAAATAATGAATAGTTAACTGTAATTGACAAGTACATTTTTGCACATGTCAATGCAATTAGAGTATTCTTAATCTTCCAATTTATACTTGTCAATTTAATTAATGAGATTATTTTTATGTGACATCCCTGAGTGCCAACATATATTTTATTATACATTACAATAAATGAACTCATATTTTCTTTTGAGTTTTGTTGGAAACCCAGTAACTAGTAAAGTAAGGTGGTAGTACTATACTGATTGGCAGCCTTATTTGTATGAGGTTACTCATACAATTCAATCTGACTAGCCTTTATACAACTATGTTGGGGTTGGCTTCCAGTCTAACCGGAAGCAGCTGAATACCAATATTTTACATGGAGTAGCTGCCATCTGACCTTCATAACCCAATTACTGGGTAACAATACAATTAACAACTATAAATCAAGGAGTTTTCAAGATAAATAGTAATTAAAACAACCAAATTAACATTATAAAAATTAACCTTTATCATTAATAATATATTTTTTTATGATTTGTTCTCTTCTTTCAACATTTCCTCTATTATTTTTTGTCTTTCTGCTGCTTGCCTCATTTTTGTAAGAACTACAGATTCATAATCTCTATCTGAGATTACTGATGGACCAGTAACCTCCTTCTTTGTTGTTAATACTGGTCTCTCATTTACCCATTTTAATTCTAAAGGGTTATCTGGCAAACCTGAAAATTAAATCAAAGTTATTAAAAGCACAGACTTTAAATTGTGTAGTACTGATCGAAAAACGTAAACAAAGCAAAAAGAGTATGTAAGGATCGTAGCAGGTGGCATTCTGTCTTAGTATTCCATAGTTTCTCCATGGGAAGGTGTGAGTTTGTGTATGTATGATATAAAAGGTGAAAGTTAAAAAAAAAAATACCACTTGAAAGATTTACAAAAAAAAAAATTTTGCTAAATGTTTACCTTTCTCGAGTTCTAGAGCCAGTTCTGATGCTTCTTTACTTGCAAATTCCACCAATGCACTCCCTTTTTTCTTTGGAGATAAAATTAGGGCTACAATATCACCATACTTCTTCAAGAATCTTCTAAGAGTAGCTTCATCATAACCACCATTGCTTGAGTCAGTCCTGTCTGCTTTCCACTTTATCTTAATTCTATTGAGACTGGAATCCCACACAGGCTGAGTCATGAGACCCATAGTTTTTCGTATTTCCTCTTTCATTCTTTGCTGTTCTTGTATTAATAGCCTGTTGCCTTCTCTCTGTAGTCTCTCAATTTCTGCAGCTAGTTTTTGTTCATCTGTCAAGTTAGAAGTTCCCGACTCGGCTTCTCTTTCCCGCCTTTCCAAATCCTCCTTTAGTTTTTGCCTCTTACTATCTAACTCTTGATGCCGAAGTTTTGCTGCAGCCTTAGCTTTAAGTACTTTATCATATGCGGCCCTAGCAGATACATCTGTTAATATTTCTAATGCTTGCGATAATGCGTGGAAAGTCTCTGCAGCTTTAGGATCGTCAGGATTTTTATCAGGATGGCATTTCAATGCTTTCTTTCGGTAGGCTTTTTTGATCTGAAAACAATATTCAGTGTTAAAACACAAAGACGAGACGAGAAAAGCTATAGATGTAAAAGGAATTGATAATATTGCTATTAGGGAAAAGATAATCAGTATATTTGGAATAAAAATACCTCTGATTCTGTAGCAGTTATTGGAACGTCGAGCACGGCGTATAAGTCAACATCTTGGATATTTTTTTGAGCCATGTCGGAAAACAATTCTATACTACAGTATAGTACACACACACAATATTAATTTCTTTATTGTCTAAGAATATTAAAGTTTAGAACACAGGTTTTGCATTTCACAACAACGTGACATTTGTCTAAAATTGACAATACAATGACAATTGACATTGGCAATCTGCAATCGAATACGACAGATAAGAATCCATACTAATAATATAAATTCGAAATAAGCCTGTCTGTTTATTTTTTACCTATTCACGCCTAAACCACTAAATGGATTTCTTGACAAATGAGGTACCATTACATTTGTCGTGATCCCACAAGTGACACTGGTTAAAGAATTATGAAAACAAAACTACTTAAGGGGGATGCGCCAAGGCAGCCCGCGAAATTCAAATTTTCATACGTTTTTCGCAATTTGCAGGTCAGTATCAGGGTGTATGTTGATCTAAATAAGATTCGCGGCCGTAGCAAATATTTATTTATAGAATTATAATCATAAAAATCATCAATACATCTCTCTAATTTCATATTACCCTATTGAATGACTATTTCATGAAGTCATGACATTAGAGGCCAATTCTAACTTAAGGAGTTGTATTGCTGATTCTAATGATTATAATTCTGTAAAGCCATATTTTTTACGGTCGCGAATCATATTTTGATCAACATACAACCGGACACTGACCTGCATATTGCAAAAAACGTAAGTAAATTTGAATTTCGCGGGCAGCTTTAGCGCATCCCCTTAATAATTATTATTTTTCAGTTATATTTTATAGTCTATCTATTCACGCCATAACGGCTAAAAGGATTTGGATAAAAAGCCGTATGTATTACAGATAGGCCATGACCTGGGTTAGGACATGGGATACTTTTTATCCGTATTAGAACCTTCCTTTTAGAACGTACCCGTGGGATAATTTCCGACTTGCACGCGGACGCAGTCGTGGGTAAAAGCTAGTATATAATAAGCAATTCATCTGAATTTTAGTACACTGAATTCTAGATCTGGACAGTAGTCTTTTGGCTCTTATGTTTTTTTTAGAGATGTCCGTGTGATGTTCTTAATCTTTCAATTGTTAGTCGAATTTGAAATAGACAACCTCAGATGTTATATTTTTCTAAATGTACTTTTATTAATCTGTTTTATAACCTCTTTCAGTCCATTTCAGCTGACAGTTGTTATTTTGTTATTTTATTTCAAAACGTTTTAATATATGAGAATCCTAACAAAATACTTACATAAAAGTACCAAAGCGAGAACTATTAATATGTTTTCAAATTGTATAAGTAAGTGTTTGTAGGAAAACCAATTATTTTTGTTTCTACAGAAATACTTAAACTTCGCCTGTTTCATGTACAACTTTAAATTATTAAAATATCTGTATTTTGCAGAACACCGTGCGCTTATTCGTACTGTGCCTTTGGTACGATATAATTCTACTGCCACAGAACCTGTTGCATCGCCTGCACCGGCTGTATCTGAAGGTAATTATTACTTTTTAATACTAACCTTTGCAAATGGTTTTTCTCTGAATCACATACTCAGTTCCTATTAAATTAATAGGCTGTTAACAGCTATTACAGCATTAATGTGTAGAAACGAATAGTATAAAGCTTTTTACATAATTGGTCTATAGTTGAATCAGAGTTGTGAAGAGCAAGGATGGATGCCTGCATTAGTTGAATTCAAGTGATACTTAAATTCACTGTAATGAGTAGATAGGCTGACTATTTAAAGTCTCCATGAAAGCCTTAATGTAAAACACTATGTAGTATTTGCAATGAGTTGGGTAACTCATGCCAGATTTCATTTTATTTTCAGATCAAGTGGCCAAGAAACAGATTTTGGAGCATCCAGATTATTTTAGTGTCCATAACTTATTTACAGTCAAAGATTTATTTGATGCAAGAGTTCATTATGGACACAAGGAAGGTTCACTAAATGATTACATGAGACCATACATTTATGGATCTAGGCTTGGTCATTTAATATTTGATTTAGACATAACTGCAGAACATTTACGGAAAGCACTCAACTTTACAGCACATATTGCATATAGAGGAGGGATCATTTGTTTCTTTAACAGAAATGCCCTAAACTCCCACTTGGTTGAAAGAACTGCACAAGAGTGTGGAGAATATGCACACACAAGATTCTGGAGAGGAGGTATCTTCACAAATGCAAATCATCAATTTGGTGCAGTTACAAGGTTGCCTGATTTATGTATATTTTTAAACACACAGAATAATATTCTGAACCAACATACAGCTGTTAGAGACAGTGCGAAAATGTTGATACCAACTATTGGTGTGGTTGACACAAACTGTAACCCCAACCTGATCACCTATCCAGTCCCAGGCAATGATGACACTCCAGCCGCCATAGAACTATACTGTAAATTATTTAAAGCTGCCATAAGTAGAGGCAAAGAAGAGAGAATGAAATTTTTGCAAGAAAACAACTAAAAGGTTTGTTTATTAGGAGAAAGTGTAATTAAAATAGTTTATAAAAATATAATATTTTATTTCAATATAACTGGTTACTAAAATATGTATCACATATTGGCACATACAACTTACAAGTGCCTAAGGATAAGATAATCATATGGTAATGGTCCCAAAATTTTATTCACCAATACATTTCTAAAACGAAGTGAATGCCATTGTTGTTAAGTAGTACACTCAAAATATTAGTTACATTGATTTCTCAAACTTATGACTATGAGTCTGGGCATTAGGATTTTGGAAATTTGAAACAACATTAAATATCATGGCAGAATAAACAATAACAATAAAATAACAAACATATTTTCTTAGGTATTATTACTGATATAATCTTAAAAGCAAGACAATATTCAACTAAGTTCTTACTAATCTGGAAAATTTAAAAAATTACATTCAATTTGGGATAGTTAACAGAAAATTTTTTGAATGATATAAAAATAACAAAAAATTATTTTAAGCATGCCATAATTAGTTAATTACATGTCTAATTTGTTCAGGTTTTATTCTCGTTGAACTTAGTTGTACTTAGTACGAAATTTAAAGGCTACCATACAATATCAGTTCTATATACAGATCTGTCTGATCTGAACAAAATTCTTATTATGTTATGGCCTCAAGATTGATTTCATCAACATCGGCCCCAACAATTACTCTAAGAAGTAAATTGTTAAAACTAAGAGTTGGATAATTTCGGTATATGGGCACGTATCTGGTTAGATTGTTCTCTCCATGTATAGTGTAGTAGTCATATGGCCAGAGAAAAATAGACATAAGCCTGTTTGTTCATAGTCAACCCAGAAGAACTTTTCTCATCATATGAGGGTGAGAATTGTAGTCCACCTCGCGACTCTCCCAGCTTCCAGTGATGCACTTAGAACTGCACAGGTACTGCAGAAGCGGAATGCGGTATTTTCCACAGAAGTCAACGAACTTTATATGCTCCACGCGATTGTCGAAGAAGACACCTGCAATTAGATTTTGTTTTGTTAGAGCCTTTGGTTTACATTAGAGTGTTTTTCTTTTGAAAACAAGTAGCTTCACAGTAAACTATAACTAAATATTATAAGACGATAAGATTCGCAGAACGAAGCCTAAAAAAGTTTAGTTTTACATAAACGCTGCATTCCTCAGCCACTGCACTAGATAAACTTGATTGTGACCGATTTAACGGAGGCCACGGCAAAGCTATTTTGTCTCGATACAATGATGCTTGAGAGCTGACATCCTGCCTTATCACTAGCATCTAATCATTTTATTGATTTTCTTTAGAATTTAAAAACTACATTTCTTCCTAAATGATTTATCTACCTTCTTTTATGACCTTTCAACTTGAGCATAATAAATACCACAACTGAGAGCAAAATAAAAATGTATATTTAAATTCCACTTAAAATTTAATATAGTGGCGTCTTGTAAATCTCCTTATCATATTATTGCAAGATGTCTTTGCCATTCCCGCCCCGGTAATGGGAGCGCGAAGATATGAAACATTTGCTTTCTCCACGAACGTATTCTATTGCGAGCACATTCACCTACTTCGAATATTATCGGAATGTGTGCAATAGTAATAAAAGCATCGAATGGCCTCGTGTCCGACTCGCATTAATTGGCTTCAGGGGCTGTTACGGAGCAAATAAGCTTAGGCCCATTGACTAGCTAGGTACCTACCTACCTAACATATCAAGGACCTAATTCGCAGATACTGTTGAAATTAAAAACAATGCTACTTTTTTATCACAAACCAAAAAATAAGCGAATCAAATAATAAAAAAAAAACCTAAGTATCACGTAATGTTAAACATTTTATGGGAAATGAGTTAATTAGTCCAATTGCAATCTTCTATGAATTCGCCCTCAACCACATGAATCACCTCAACCTCTTGGCCTTAAATTTTTCATTGCTGACCGTATAACCTAACCTGTGCCTAACCTATACCTATAATAAGGTTGAGTTCTGAAAAACAAAATTTTATGTTATGTTGTGTGTATTGCAAAGGTCATAAAATAATTAAGTATAGCTTCACGACTTCGATTCCAGAACACTAATTGCGATTTACACTTAGTGTTCATACACATGAGCGGCACGCGTCAACAGCAGCGGCAACTGCACCCGTCGAGACGCGTCGTTGGCATTGACAGCCGTCGACGGCGGCTGCCGCTGCCGCCGTGCCGCATGTGTCACGAACTCAATCTTTTACTAAGTATACTGTATGGTGTTACCTTTGCATTTGGGATTAACACAGCATTGAGCAGCTCCGAGGTATCTCATCAAGGTGAACGGCACTTCGCCAGCCCGGATTGGGATCTCATGGAGTTTGATAGTCCGGCCAGCTAGTTCCAGTAAAGATGGCGGCTGCAAAGTCATGTCTCTGACAAATCTCACTACGAGCGGGTTGTCGCGAAGACTCAACTGTAAAATAATTATTTTTGAATGTCGGTGTATAGGCATAGACCTATAGCTATAGGCATTTGCATTATGCAGTATCTTGATGTTTGTCCTTTAAAGGAGTCTAACTGCAAAACTTTAAGGGAGGGGTAGCCGTAGGTATGCCATCGACCGAATTGGGTCGTAGTAATAGTTTGGTAAGATGTTCATCCATAAACTGTTCAACATAAATTGGTTGGGTGGTAGTAGAGTAGGTACCAGTAATTACTTAATTTATGGAAAGTATTTTAGATTATTGGCGGGTAACTAAATATATGATTATGCATTTTTTTAAATAAGTACCCACTTTTGAATATTCAGCAGCTCTATTGTGACACTGATTTTAAGTATTGTATGTATGTAGTTATGTGTGTAAATAACCCGTGAGTCACCTGTTGTGTAAAATAACAAGATTAAAGTTTGTCATTCAGACAACATCGATTGGTGAATATAATACGTTAGGCTGCGTATAAACAGAATACCTACCTCATGGATTTATCACTTATCTACATTCCACAATCTTTAAAACAAAAAACATAGGTATCTCTACCTACATCTAATGTTTTGTTTAAACAATAGTTAGATAGACATGCAGCCTGCAGGCGACTACTTGATAACAATAGCAGAAATCACACATAAGTAGGTCTCCAGAGAGAGATCCGTCTACAGTTAATCGTAAATGCTGATCTAAGGACATGTCAATTAAGACAATTAAAGATCCCATAGATGTTAATGTTAGAGGTTTCCTACTCACCTCTGTCAAATATCTTAGTTTGATTATTTGCGTAGGTAAAGTCTTCAATCTGTTCTTGTGGATCAACAATGAGCGTAGTTGATTCAATCTAGCAATGCTCGCTGGTAGTTGTTCTATTAGATTGTCGCTCAAAACTAACGCCTGGAGCCCAGTCAAGTGTCCAACGGACTCCGGTACTTCGATGATTTGGTTACCTCCTATTGATAGAATCTGCAAACTGTTGAAGAAGATACAGAAATAAGAATTACCTAGGAAGGGCAGATCTACTGATACTCGTAATAGCTTAATTTGGATCACTTGCATGATTCGGAGACTGAGTATGGGACAAAGTAGGTACCTACATAATAATTGTCTAAACGCCCAACTATTGAACTATATTCGACTGCAGTAGAAATTAAGACCTACCTAGTTATTGGCTAATTGACGCTACCTACTATTGAAACAATATGTTATTATGCAAATAGCAATTCATACAAAAATAAAAATAAAAAATGGGGCAGAGGTGGACTAATAGTCTCAGCCGCCCTAAGCCGTTTTGAAACGGGATGGAAACCGAAATACAAAAATGGAAATGATTTGGACAATTGTTTTAAAATGTAGCGACACTGGCTACAAATTACAATATAGGTTACCTACTTACGGTAGCTACTACGTAGTCACCTAGTGAACTGCTTATAAGATAGATAGCGGTAGTTTCAGGCACTTTTGGCGCAGTGGTTAGCAATCGGCGTTTGCTCTAGTTCGCGGGTTCGTTTCTTGCATGGAACAAAATATTTGTATGGCCTACAGTACCTACTAATAGTAGTTCCGGGGCTGGGTGTTTGTGCATGTGTAATTTTTTGTCTGGGTTAAACTCACCCACTACAGCTATAGGAGAGATTCCTGAACTGAATTAAACCTAGTTGAGATTTTACGTCAGTCAAATCGGCTATTCCCCATTTTGCCCCAGAGGTAAAAATATGTTCAGTATTTGATTTCCCCTCCTCTCATTTTAACAGTCATACCTAACATTAGATATATTTTAGCCATTTTGCGACGTCTAGCCACGGAATAAACGATAACAAACTTAGTATATTTATATTTTATCTATAAGTATGTCGTCGCGTCAGTCGGCCGGCAGCGATGTAGCGCTATCATTTTGCACATAATGGCATGATACAGCATTTTGATACCCAGAGAAACTGTAGTGTTTGTTTGTTTGAACCGACTGATAACAAAAATTATATCAGTTTCGACATGATATGCGAAATTTGCTAGCAGCGATGTAGACGGGATAATGAAGACATAATTTTTATAGATGGACATAACTAGGTACCTTATTGTCTTGTTTTATAAATAAATCATAAGCTGTACAAACACTTGGTATTGCAAGATGTTTTCATTGAATAGGTAGTTGTATTAAATTAAAAGTTTACAGGGTGTCGTTTTGAATTGTAATTAAGTGGGAGGTAAACGTTGTTTTGTTTAAATACTGACGTTGATTGTAAAATATGTAGGTAGGTATGTCCACAATTACCCGTAGGTAGGCGATTAGACAAAGAGCTTCGATGTTTAATGTTTATAAATTCGCGATTGTTATTATGAGAAGTTAGTGCGAAGCATAGGAATATAAGTAATCCTATAATACAGGTACACAAAACATGGTAATGGGTGCAAGTAGTACTTTTAGTTGAAAAAGTATCTACCTTAAATATAGATTTGATATTTTTTTACTTAGAAACAAATGAGTAATATTCACCTGTTAAGTTTCCATATGTCCTTTGGTATGTTGACTATGTTGTTACCACCTAAGTAAAGATACCTAAGAGATATTATATCTAAGACTTGCTCTGGAAAGAAGTTCAGCTGATTTCCGCTCAAATTAAGCTCCCGCAGCGAACATTTATTACTAAAAAACGATTTGGGAAGCGATTCATTCGTGAGTTGATTATGTTTTGCTATCAGCGATGTTAGCTGACAATGTTTGAAGATATCAGGGAGAATCGTCAGCCTGTTGTTGCTCACATCCAATATCTTCAAGTTGCTAAACCTGTTTATCGTCTCAGGCAGTGCCTTTATCCTGTTGTTATAGAGGAGTATTATCTCGTAATTTTCTGCGCAATCCTTCTCGTCAACAATGCCTTTTAGTTCCGATGATAGGCTGATCGTTTCCAACAGTTGGCTCGACAGATCGAGGGTTTTCTGCTCCCTGGTGTCACTGTCACAGCTATCTGATGTATAACATTCCATGTTTTCTAACTGCGTCGCGATACGTCGGTCTTGGTATCATTTGATGTGGTGCAGTGGATTAAAATCACATCGTACTGATATGACAGCCGCTAGCGGACCGCTCGCCTCCTACGCGGCGCACGCGCAACTACTCATGAGAGCGATAGCGTCTGCGTACATAAGTATTCAACTTGATTAAAACTTCCCACAATCGCAAGTGAAGTCAATAAACGCTTGACATACATTGCGTGACCTACAGAGAAACGATTTTTCATACGGTATGAATATCGCCCATTTGCACGCAATGTATCGATCCTATTGAATAAGAATCGTATTTAGACAGACCCAGTGTTTCGAATATATTGGAGCCTGCTGTGTTACATAATGTAACGCAATAGGTTGTTACTGAAGGACCTGACCCCAAAACTCTAGTCCTACTAAAACAATGGTCAAAGTAACATATATTGGGACTCATAAAACTCTTTGTAAGAAGAAAAATAGATGCTCAATGCCAGGGAGCACTTAAATGTGTCATTGGTGCAATATTATAAGAAGGATTTCAGACCACCATTAAATCGAGATTTCGGTCTTTAATAACATGTAGTAGTATAATGTAAACTAGGCTTTAGATATATTTACTCGCTTCTTTGCACCGAGGAGGTTCTCAATCGATATCAAATCAACCTTTATTACTTTGTGTATCACTCGTTCTTGGTGTAATGGAACTTCCTGTGAGTAAAGCCGTTTACTTCATCACTAACTGCAACCATGAACGTAAGTGTGAAACTGCGATTGATGTTATTATTTTTGCGAAATCTTACTAAACATTACAAAATTGTTTTTGGTAACACTGTCGAGAATATCATTATTTACTTTTATCTATTATTGATGGTAATCTGTGGCGCAACTGTTTTACCGAATGAGCTCATGGAAGGAATCTGTAGTACCAATAGGTGGCGGTGTGAAGCGTTTACGTGACGTCACCTTCGTACGTTCAGTAATCGAAGGTCCGAGTGAATGCCGAAACTAGCCGAACGAGCGAGTACAAGTCTGAAGAAACTAAAATCTGTCGTACACTTTAGTGATGTAAATTTTGAAAAATTAACAAAATGATATTGTAAAACCGTAATAAGACAGTCTTATTTTGATTTCAATTGTATCTTAGTGATATTGTTTTGACTATACCATCCTTAACTTGTATTTCGTCGGCAAAGTGAGTTCAGTGCGAGTGCAAGGGTGGTAACGAGAAATGTGAAGCATCTATGAAGTTCAGGATTCTAAGGCCGTTTATTTTATACCTCTAATAATGAGCGGACGCCCTAGGACCACGTCATTCGCCGAGGGCAGCAAATCCGTTCGAAAGACTTTCGATAATCAGCCACCGAAACCACCTCTTGGAGGCGTAAAAATCAGTAGTAAGTACCTACCACCTAACCATTCTTTTGTCGGCCATCGTGATTTCTTACGCCTGTGACGTATTTCAATACTGACAATTTTAAAAATGGCTGCAAACTGCCACAAACTCAACTTAGAAGCACGTAATTTACCAAAATTTTGTGAGTTAATCAATATCGACAGCATTTTATGTCCGCAGTATTACAAAAATGGCCACAGGCGGTGCTTAGCCTCTGCCACATAAGCCTGGCGTGTGACAGATAAATCGTGTCAAAATATCTATTGGAGGAGAAATGCGTCGTATTCTAGATTAACTCTCGGATATTTCGTGAAATTGTTAGTTCTGATTTTTGTTTTCTATCATCTCGAATCCATTTCATACAACTCGCCTAGTTACGGGAATTCATGTTTTATAGAAATTACTAATGAGTCTTTGAGGTTACTTGCTATCTATCATGACGTAATAAATTAGGGTTTTTTGTATAAAACCAGTAGCCATTAATTACTTGATGGAATTTTGAACGTAATTGTTCTCCTCCTGTACAAGGATAAGGCCATAGTTTCAAGGAGAGCTGTCATGAGTGAAGGCTCATCTATCATGCTGTTCAGTTCCACATCAGTTCCTCAGTCCTTGCTGTCTTAGTGTCAAGACCTTATTCAGTTCTGATCCAATTCATTTGCATAATGTTAATCTGTTAGATTCCATTGTATCTATGTAGAAAAAGTGGGCAGAATCTTCTGATTGTTAAGCTTCAGATTATTGATCAGCTAACTTGACTGTCAAGGAATAACATATTGTACTAAAAGAAGATTGAGTCAACATTGTAAACTTTACAAAAAACAGTTCCTATTCTTTAATATTAAAAAAAAACATGATATATTTTGTAAAATATTTTATAGCTTCAACACAAGTAACACATTTAATTAATATTGAGGTCTAAATATACAAGCTATTCCTAAATTATTGGTATAAGCTGTGCATTAATGAAATGGAGAGGGAAAATTATGCAAAGAATTTTAATTAGGTACCTACCTATGAACTGTGGTTGATACATAAAAATATAATTTGATCATAATTTTTTATGACATACATTTTGATAAGCAATAATTGGGAATAAGAGTTTACTTATCGAAATGCGTGACAAGTGACACACAAATTTATAATATTTTCTTAGTATTGCTACACCTTGACTACACATATTATTTAATTCTATTAGTCAGTGGGAATGGTTCTTAATAAATTATGATTAAGGGGGATGTGCTAAAGTAGCTTGCAAAGTTCAAATTTATTTATGTATTTTCTAATTTGCAGGTCAGTGTCAGGTTGTATGTTGATTAAAATATGATACGCGACCATAAGGAATATGGCTTTACAGAATTATAATCATAAGAATTGGTAATACAACTCCTTAAGTTACAATTGCTCTCAAAGGTCATGATTTCATGAAATAGTCTTTCAATAGGGTAATATGAACTTAGAGAGATTGATTGATGGTTTTTATGATTATAATTATATAAATTAATATAAGTTATGGCTGCAAATCATATTTAGATAAACATACACCCTGATACTGACCTGCAAATTGCAAAAAACTCTAGAAAATTTGAAGTTGCAGGCTACTCTGACACTTTCGCCTTAAGCTGATAGTGTGTACACTGTCGTGATTACAATAGCACTGACGTATAACTAAGCAATAAGCTCATTTTATCCTTGTACACTAATGGGTATATTCTTTGTATAACTAACATAAGTATGGGATATCCAATATTGTATTCAATGTAAAACAGGTTTCGTATATTTACCACTATAAATAAGTATAATAAAAACTTAATTTTAATTTATAGTTGGGTAAAACAAAATATAGGATGCTGTAGTTAATAAACATGTTCATGTTTAGTTTTCCTAACTTAATTTATTTTCTTAAAAAAACATTGTTTTCTGCAAATGGGAACCAAACAATATTATACAAAAAGTAGTAATGTTTACCACATTACTACTTTTTGTATAATATTGTTTCAAGATAAATAGGAATGTATTGATATTTTTGTTCAGAGTGTTTGGGCCTGCCGTAAGCGACATTACGACAGGCCCAGATGGATATCCATAGATGGAATTCTTTTAATGAAAGGCAACTAAAAACCAGTCTTCGTTGAAAGGGTCTTTCTTCAACAAAGACTGGATCTTAGTCACTTTACATCGAGAGAATTGGAAAGAGAGTAGGGGCCTTTGCCCTGCAGTGGGACAAAACAGACTCTTAATAATAAATTTCTTTAAAGTAGAATGCTTCAAAGGATTTGGGAGAGGCCTTAGCTCAGACGTGGCAAAGTGCAGGCTAACATAAAATAAGAAAAAAAGTAATATTAAAAACAGTTCTCTTGATAGACAAAACAATTGTCCTAAGTCTAGTTCTATTGAACTTAGTACTTGAATGATCAGCAGATTTTGTTAGGATTTATATTTTAAACTGATCAATTCTTGGCTCTAATTTATATGTTTTTTAACCAACGAAAAAAAAGGAGGAGGTTCTCAAGTCGACCCATATACATATATACTTTTTTTATGTATGACCATGCTTAACTTTTTACAGAGTAGTCAGATTTTTACTGTTATATTGTATTATGATAATATAATCATAATATTTTTCAATCATATTATCAATTCTTAACCTACATAATATATTTCATAACATTATCATTATGTAAGCTGTTTAAGAACTTACTTAACTTTTTAAGTATGAGTTAAGTAGGAAACAAACCTACCTAATATTTTTAGAACTTTTCTGTCTCCTTGTCATGGACTGCTTGGTAGGTACATGGTGTCTCTGACTGCTAATAATATTGAGTCTGAGCATCTTGTCAATTACACTACATAAAACTTAGTAGCTTAGTAATGAACCAAGATTATCTTATTAAGTGCCAATATTGTTATTATGATAAAAATTGAAGATTAAGATTAGAGATACAATTTGTTTTATAACACTGAATACCATCATGATAGATAAAAGGACATTTTTAATTTAAAAAAATTGTTTAATTAATCTTGCAGCCAATGAAAGTTGTTAGCACGCATTACTAACACGTAGGTATTATGATTAAATACCAAATAATTGTAACATCGACAACGCAACGCATAGTGTGAAAGCTGCGGCTTTAGTGATTAAAAAAATAGCAAAGTAGTGGGGCCCTTCATGGTTAACACTTAGATTAGAAGACCGCCACTTATGCATTTTTAGTAACATAACCTTAGAACAAATATTTTTTTTATTTGGTCTGAGAACATAACGATCAACCTTGACTACACGATTCGTGGCTATTACTAACGAGATTAATTTATTTTTATTTTATTTTAGGTCGTTATTTTGTTATATTTTTGCGTAAATAACATTCGATAGCCTTAGTTTGGGTTCCTTTTTCTTTGGTTACAACTTTACAAGCAATATCAAAAGGAATTGTTTAATGATTAAGGAAACGTATCACTTTCACAAAAGCATGCCTTTTTGCGTTGATTAATAAATGATGATGATGATGCTGGTGGTGATTTGTATTTTATGTTACCTGCAATAAATAGGGCCTCGATAAGTTTTATTTGCATCTGCGTATCACGTTTAGCTTATTAGGTATTAGTCAATTGTTCACGGTTATCGGTCGCGTTATCAGTGACTGTCGTCGATCTCGCTATCTCGCGGTCGGCATGACCGCACCATCCTGTCATTCGCGGAAGAACCGTGCCAACGCACTCTCGGTTTTCGAGTTGCCTTTCGCTCGACTGTCGGTCACAGTCGACCGACGTGGTCGCCAGAGCCGGTGCATGTTGCAAAATTACCAATTGGTTCGTTAACCCACTTCCTCAATGGTGCGCCGTTGCGGCAGCTATCCGGTACGCGAGTAATTTGAAAACAATCTGTCGTTTTGTTCGATACTTACTTATGTACGCGTGTCAAATATTATACAGTGAGTAACAGTGCTTGGTACCGATTTGTGGAACGTGATGTGATACATATTTTATAATTATATCGAGATTATTCAGTGAAAAGGTCAATGAGAATGATAGTAATCTGTGCTGTGCCTCTTGTGGAAGACCTTTTGTTGTGCAGGAAACTCTATAAAAATAATGTTACGACGCCGAGGGACTTACACTGTCAATGCTGATACTGATAATCGGCATAGCAGAGTAAAACCAGCAGAGCCCTCGTTGGTTACCAAAAAAATTGGTAGGTAACAATTTATCACCAGCACTTTTACATAACATTATCGTAAAACATTGTGAGTCCTATTTGACGTAGAACTTTACAACTGCCAAAATATTATCGTGAGTAGAAACTACATAAATGACGTTAGTTAAGAAATCTTATTGATAACTTTGATAAACAGTTAAGATGGGTAGATATGTACTATAACTATTTATCTTCAAGTATCATCTTCCGCTGTGTATTACTCAAGCTAGGTATGTTTGTAATGACAACTTCTGTAAATCCTTCTGTTTTATTAAATATTATAATAGAACAATGCAATTGTTTTGATTATGATCCGCCATCGGCGCTTAAGTGCGAAGGATCGCTGTTTTATTTTATTTACAGTTGAAACGACAACTCGTAAATACCTACTTATAATAACCGCTAACCTTTGAGCCGAGATATCAAATATCTAATCATTCCGTAATTAACTTACGTCGTAGCTGGGATAAAGGTCATTTCCCAAGTGAAACTACTTGAGATGAGCTGATGTGGTACGCTTGCTGTAACCCAACTTCGTTCATATTCATGAAACGTATTGAGGCTCCCGCAGACAGGCGCGAGGCGATTCTGGTAGAACAATTTCCATTAAGTTTTCATAGAAATTGTTCTACTGGAGTCGCGTCGCGCCTGTCTGCGGGAGTCTTTTTGGTAGGTGTTTAAGTTTAATACATTTTGTTGACAACAGTTTTAAACCATAGTACCAAGCTTAGAGATTTCATAAGTTGATTTACAATTACACAACTAAAACTAATAGCTTTTAGGTGCCGTCGATAACCAGGTGATCGTCATAAAGTGACGATTAAAATTAAATTGTATATAGGTATTATACTATAAAACAATAAAATATGTCATCACAAATATTTCACATAATATTCTGATAAGATATAAAAATATTATGTTCTACATCGAATTCGGCGAAGTGAAGTAAAAAATCATGTACCTAAACTAAAATCATAATTATTATTTATAGAATAATTTAGTCATTCAAATAGAAGTATTTCAACAAATAGGAGTCACGCATGTCCTTTGTGCATAGTGTGCATAGCATCGCTTATTGTTACTAGCGCTCGCAGTAGGAAAGTGTTTTAAGTATGTACCCAATCAAGACAGTTGTTTCTCAATCACTATTGTAGATGCGTAATTGAATGCAATTTCGTTTACAAAAGCATTATGATAAATCCTGTAGGGGTATGAAGCGCAATCAGATTCAACCTACGCAATCTACGTGTGTTTACGTTTTTTTCTACAAATTCTGCGACAATACTAGCGTCATACTCATAACCAAGGCCTTTCTTGGAAATGCGCCCAGATTTATCCCGGTAAAGATAAATCACAGCGATATAATTAGAAAAGCGGCATCATATATGTATTGTAAAGAAGGAAAGCCTCTTTAATAAGCTTTTACTAAAACAAAGTGGGTGTTCTTTTCATTCAACCGTTATAAAGAAATATGATTCAGAGCTATGTATAGTAAGTAGTATTAGGTGGGTCAGCGGTGGTGGTACTTTCCAGTAATTCTAGATTTAGGATATTTTGTTCACGGTAATTTTAAAATGTTACGGTGTGTTAGTTAAGACGCTAGTATAAAATTAGGCTGTTTACAAAAAAACCTGAACCAGCGAAAATATTAAATGTGAAAAATTGCAATCATAACTCAATATTATTGACAAATTCAGTTGGTGAAGGGTAGATATAAACTTTTACGGATGGTCATGAAGCCGGCCCATCCCAATAAATCTGGACTACAAAATGTCCGTGGATGGGAGCCCTTTAAAACAAGATTTTGGCGGTAGGAGAGTCGCATTCTATACTCATCCGACCATGTTTACTTAGGTCCTCAAAAAATAGGAGACCATCGTGGACTCGAACATCAAATTAGGTACTGTCCTTCGTGTCACGTATTCCAATCAATAACTTTCCGAATTCTAAGTATATTAAATATAATTTTATAGTATGATACTCTAATGTAAACAGGTGAAAAACTGAATAGTATACTGGAGAGACACCGAAGTAACGTGTAACTAATATGGCTGACCTTATTGAAACAAAAAGAGCAAGTTATTATAAAACCGCTGCGTGATAAGCTGATTACAGTCGATCATCAATATTAATTTCACATACATTTACACAAAATATCAATACAATCTACGCGTTTGACATAGGGCTGTTCCAATTCGAACATCGGGAGACTACGCAGCTTAGCAACATGAAGGCGCATTTTATTATAAGGTGAGCGATGCGTCATAAAGCTGGCACGACCGGTTCCCCCATTATCCGCGGTTAGTCTCTTGCGACAATAAGGCCTTGGTGGAATTCAGAGACGGGAGCGTGCGCGTTAAGCGTAAAGAACCGCAAACACGGTGTCGCTTTACATGAACATTGAACAATGGTGCTGTGCACTCCGCCTACGTGTATTAATGCAAGCTCGTTATGCGCAGTGAGAGTTTGTGCATGATCGTCGTTAACTAATCGTCGTTTGGATGCAATTAGCTAAAAACACGCGTTAGTTGTTTTAACATCATCATTTATCGAAATATAACGCATGGTACAATATGTTAATATGAAGGAACACTGAATCAGTACTACTTGTTTTAACCGCGTGGATTTTGGATATGAGCTGGTCAGCTGGCCCATGGATTTACAAACTTTAGACATTGCACCTGTTGTTATATTAAAAACCCCAATATGCAATGCAAGCAAGTCGAATATACTGATTCCACTGTACGAATTGGTTGTGAACTAAGCTAGACAACAAGCAGACAGTAGATTTCGTGTTTTAAGGTCAGCACTTAGATGACATTACTTAATATTCGAAGATTCTATTGGTGAAATATGCAATATTGAGCTTATTGTTCCGCTCAAAGTACCTCTTTACATCCAAGTATTTATTACATACAGTGTGGAAATCCGTACGACAAATAATTTTATTAAACTAATTTATCTCATGGAGACTCATTTGATTTGAAAGTAAGAAAACCTGAATTTAGATATTTTCAAGTCGCTTCCTGACTTAGACGTCGCACTAAATGGAACGAAATGAACATTGTTTTTATACCAAATGATTGGTGGCTTTGATTACAGACACAATCTTAAAAAGAGTCCTTATTTTAACTACTTCTTTAGAGGTTTCAAAAATACAGGTGCCATTTTTTCGCTCGTTTTCTATTCGATACGGTGCATCGATATTCGTTATTTTCTAACGTAAGTAGTGTAGGTCCCTATGTGGTGTTCGATTTTTTCAAGCGGTATACGATGCCACAAAATCAATTTGTAACATTGAAGTGGAAGCATATCGAATGATAGGTGCGTGGTCCCGAGGCCTTTCACGTGCCGAGAACCCAACAAACTCCGCCAAAAGTTCTAATCCAATTGCCGCGAGTCCATGACAACCATAATTCTATTAGCTTGTCTATGTACTTACCTATAGTCTGTAATAGTAATTACTTTCTGTGTAATAAATAAAAAACATTCCTCCCCTTATATTATCGATTTGGACAGTACACTTCAATTAATAAAATTCATAATTAATATTATTTTAGTCCAAATTAGGTTAGTAATTATTTGTTAACACTCTGCTTTCACGCCTACTGAAAGTAAAAAAAACACAGATCTGGGTTATCTATTAATTGGTTATAAATAGCATATTTAGTAGCAATTTTATTTGTAACTTATTATTTTATGAACGTAAACGAGGTAAAAGGAGTATGTAAGGATCGTAGCAGGTGGCGTTCTGTAGTTTCTGCATACTCCCATGGGAAGAGAGAGTTTATTTATGTATGGTAGTTTATTTAGTAGCAACTGATCAAGTAAAATTCCAGTGATGTACCTCATGAGACTCCCAGGTTGTCATGTTACATCCAACTCCTTATACCGTCTTCTGATCATCTCATTGATTGAACTCCCGCGCTTACCCTTTCTCTCTTTGTAGTCTCCAAGACTACCAGATGTTCCCGAGGGTACTGGTCATATACCAGCAAAGACCTGAGCCCTTTTTAGCTCAGCCTATCAGCTTCCAAATTATGTGAGCACCGCTGCGGTCTACCTCTTGTGCAATTCTGCATTATCTAGTTGTGCGTCATCTATACATATAAAAATGAATCCCTATTTCCCTTGGTCACGCCATAACTTGAGAACAACTTTACCGATTTCATCAATCTTTTTTTAAATAGTTTTCTAATACTTTGTAGAAGGTTCTTACGGAAAAAAAAATAAGAAAGTTGCGAGATTTATGCGGGTGAAACCAATGGGCGCAGCTAGTATTTTATAAAGATACTCTCAGCTTCCTCCGGAGCCTGCTTCACAGGTTACATGACCTGTAACTTGCTTACTGGCCCAACTGTATTTTGTTTGCATTCTTTACGAACAGCATTTTGAAGACTGGTTGACCAGAAACACAAAACCAGTGTTTCCTCAAGGAAGCATTGCCTACATTTCGATATTCGTGTACATATTTTTATGAATTTGTATCATGAAAATCATTTTTGGGTACTGTAGGTTCATGGTTACCTCACTATAAGTTGTAGGAACGAGTGGCTCGTGCAACGTAATGACGTATTTAGACGTTTTTATTGTGTTTGCATAGGGAACATAGCCATAGAGTGCACTAGTTTGTCGTTCTTATTTTGTGTACATAGTCAGTTAAAGTTGAGAATTATTTAGAGTTCGCAGTGGGTGACGTCACATCTAAATTATCACCGGCTCTATAAAAAGGTAGACACGCGCGCATGCGATGTGATACTGATAGAGTTCAAATGCGACTACAATAACTGCGTGTTTGTGTTATTTAAATAATTTTCGTGTTTTCTACTAAAAATTACTCGTAATAGATTAAGTCACATAAAAATCACTCTACGTTAGACATCAATAAATAAAGAAGTCTGAGGTTCTGTAGATGCAAGAAGGACAGAACCGGTCGAAGTGGCGATGCTTTGGGAATGCCTGTGTCCAGCAGTGGATGTCTTTCGGCTGAAATGATGGTGATGATGAGGTTCTGTAGTAAGGTTTATGAAATATAATGATTACTTAGAATTCATGTTTTTTTCATGAATACAAAGGTACACGTATGCAATTAAATTAATCTTAATAATAAATTGATCGCTTTAACACAACACAACAACAACGACAGCATAATTATGATCTCAAATGGATTGAAATAAATGATTTCGAATTTGAATTTAACGTTAAAATTAATATTACACATAGGTAATCTAGAACTATTTGGTAAAATTTTCCGTTATTACTTAATAATTTACATAATAATATACAACTTTCAACATATAAAAAACTATTGATTAAACTATAAACAGACTGATCAAGTTTTTTAATAACTAAAACTGATACCAATTTTTTTTTCTAAGGAACTGTTTATTTGGTATTTAAATCTGACCATGAAAACCTCAACATTATTAAAGTAGCATTGTCCTAGCTGAAAACACTGAAACGCTGAAAACAGCTAGGTAAAGTTATCTGTTTTTTGTAATTTTTAACATGGTAATTTTCTGATGGCTTTGATAAAGGTATTCATGTTTTCATCTATCATAATATTCATGACAGTTAGAATTGGCTGGAGAGTATTTAGTCGCGAAGTTTGAATTAGCACCACATGCTGTAGTATCGAGGCTCGACCTCTACGGGGCGGGGCGGCGGTTTTAGTCCCCGCGCCTTCGGCCGGCAGTCTACCACAACGCGCGCTCGCGTGCGATCCTCTGCCAAGCTGGAGTGTTCCGCAGGGCCGGTATGCTTCGACAACTTAGGAGTTTCCGAAGGTCCCCCCACGGTGGCTCAGCGCCCCGTAGGAGAGGTGGCCGCTCGGTCCGAACCTTCGCTACTTCGATTACTTGATACGGAAAAAAGTGGTCAATTAAGCCGTGCCCGTGATCGTCTCTCCTCTTTCTGTAAAAAACTTCGTCGTACCATCAGTGAGTGTCCATATAAGCACAAATAACCTCCTCTGTCGTTTTAAACTTGTGTATAGAACCCCTGATCGGTGTTACTCGGTTTCTCGTTTGCAATCATCACACCAGTTTTGCACTATTTTAAATTCGCGCCAATGTATCGTTGCATCATGTATTGTATGTACACCAACAATGTTCTAATGCTGCTTTTGTGTTTTGCTGCGACACGCAGGCGACGTGGATACTCCTAAAAAGAACGAGCTGGCTTCGGAAAAGAAGGCGTCCTCGCATCGTAAGTGTTAGATTTCGCGCACATTAGCTCGGCTGTAGTGCCACATGATTCTGTTTAGTTATTCACCACCATTTTTATTATTGGTAAAGCGAGAGTCCTCCATTCGCTATCAAGTGCCCAGTATAATATTAGAGACATTAATCTGGGAATGAGGTTCAGTAAAGATTGGAGGATAATCGCAAGTCAAGTAAAATAATTTCATTTTGTTATCATTTATTGTCTGTGTTCCTTTTGTATTTGTCCTGATTGTTGATGTTGTGATGTTTGTAGATCATAATGTGGGTTCACGTCTTTTTCTAAATCTATCTAAGTACTTACTGGTTTTTCTATTAATAAGTAAGGTTGTGTTGTGGTATTTACTTACAAAATTATGTGTGGGTTTGCTATACGTTTGAATATTAATTCTTACTTCACGTTTCAGTCGCTAAGTAACATTAAACTAGTTAACATGTGCATTTTAATATATAAAACAATAATGTACTCAGTCTTGTGGTAAGGGCCTGTTGTCTACATCTGTCTCATGCATCAGTCATTGTCATCGTAAACATAAATTCCATACCACACTAATTTGCACATCGACTCCGCACGAGTAAAGTATGCTAACGATAAATTCTGTTTAGTTTGTGAGTCTTTTGCAGTGTTCCAAAAAATAAAACATTTTTAAAATTGTCATTTAATCTCAAATAAAGTACCTACCTATAGGAAAAGCTCATAATGATGGGAGTATGTTGTACAAGTTGTTTAATTAGTTGAATATTTGAAAGTTTTTGCACAGTACATTTTGATTTCCTTTAGTGTATTTTTTGTTCATAGTTCGTCCCGTATAAAAATGCAAGTAAATAAAATTATAATAATAAATCATAAGACAGGTAACTAGGGTAAGCAATGAAAGTCCATTAACACTGCCACGTTTACACATCATCAAAATTGACATAAAATTATTTGATAAATTGCTTTTCAACATTTCATATATTATAATAGTAGATGTAATTCGTCGCTGACCGTACCTTTATAGACTAACAATAACCATCAATAGGGGCCTACCCCGTACCGTAGGGGCGTACCCTAGTACGTAAATGAACGAAAACGTATGATCCTACTAAGTAACTTCTCTTTTCTACAATTTGAATTTACATTAAAAATTTGGTCGTAACTTTGGTCTATCACACCTAAATACTTTTTACAGCTGTTTAAAAGTGCTTGTCTGAAAAACGAAATTTGGAACAACCATCATGATGACATGTAGAAAATGCATTTTTCTAGTAGTCCATCGTTACTTCAACTTAAAATGATAATTATTGCGTTAATGTAGCTAAAATCATATTTGGATTATCAGAAAGCATCTTTTTGAGTGTGAAGTTTCGCATTTAATCAATCAAGTTCATGACTGCTTACGATGGTCAATTGAGACCAATTTAATTATTAAGTAGGTATCTCGAAGCTGGGTTTTAGGTACGTGAAAAAAAGGGCTGCTTTCACCTAACCCAGCTTTAAATGGCGATATGCGACTATATTGGCGCTTTTTCTGAACCCATCGCGAACTTCACCCGCCTTTAGAATTGCTATGTCATAGTTTAGAGAAGTATCATTTGATTAGTTTTCATTTGACATAAGGATCAAAGTTGACGAGATCCGGACGAAATAAGCGGGTGGTACTCGATGTCAGACTAGGTAGTAAAGTTACTAACAAGTGCCAATTGGTAAGACAAGGACAATAAATATGCTAAACGCTATCTCTAGAATATACAAGAGCAGGCCCATTCATTTATAAAAAATATATAAAACGGATATCGGATCTACAGCTATTTAAAAGGTCCTAAACAGGTGACCTCAAGCCAGGTTGATAGACGTAGTGCCCAGCGCAGATGAAGCACTACAGAAGCAACAGACATAAGGAGTGACTGGTTCCTGCTTCTGCGATTGCTATAATAGTGATAGGCGCCTCACGCTATCTTTCTGAATGGTAGATGCAAGATGGCATCGATTCGCCTATCGATTAACCGTTAGCATTTTAGTAATACGAAAATGGGGTCTCCAAAAATGCATGAAATACCGATTTAAGGAGTCATTTCTAAGGAGGACCAAAATACAAAGAAGGTTTGGCTCAAGGCGTACGATTCGACCTCAGGGTTGAATAGTCAAAACCTTGGAGCGCATAAGCTTCGGCCTATTCAAGATACTGACCGTTGCGTTGATATAGTCACTCCATGGAGCGCACATCGGTACGCTCCGCTCCTTTTTAATACAATTGCTCCTAAGGAGTTGCTACGGTCAAATAGATTTTTACTTCGTTGTGGTGTTCTTTGTTTGTTTTTAAATAGCGTTTTTTTTTTGTGTTTTCATCACAAATAGGTGGTAGAGTCATACTTATCCAAAATGTTGGCACTTGTAAATCATCGTAATCGTCTAAAAATTATTATAATCAAAAAAATCCAAGGTTTAACGTCAGTAATTTCAATGGAAATCGATTTTACATTGTAACAATAGAGCAAAAAATAGAGCATTATCTTCTAAAAAAAATCTTTTGTAGGACTGGCTTACTACTTGGGTAGTTGCGGAAAGTCGATTATTTTCCGTATTGCTTTGCTTCCTGTTAGTGGACACGTGAACGTCTGCACTCGCAAACTGCGGCGGCGGTGTAACGAACCTTCGTCTTTACTTTCTAATATTTATGCTCATGTTCTAAATAATTCACACTATCACGGTGCGTGTTACCGTTGCCACTCTATTATTAAAATATGAACGTTAAAATTGAAAGATTGCACAACGTGTGACGTTGCATTGTTAACAGTGGTAAATAGAATTTTGTGGATAAGTATAACCCACACCCTAATTGCGTAACACACTATCAATCACAATCTGAATCATTTTGATGCCTATACATTGCTTCATAACTTCGTAAAATTTGTTTGCTCAACGACGTAAAAACGCAATGAATGTTGTTGAACCGTCAAAATGAAAGCCATTTCTACTGTTAGTGTGTTACGCAATTAATTACCCCGCAGTTTGTGATAGTTTGTAGTAACGTACGACGACCAATTTATTTGTAGAATTATTAAAATACCTGTTTGTTTATTTCTGGGTACATAAAAAAATTAAAGAAGTAGTTAGATAAAAACCTGATAAACAAGGGTGGGGTGCGCTCAGGTTTACGTCAATAAGGGTTGCTATGGGTGTGGCAAGGCACCACATGCTCGGAGTTCTTTCAAGGTGGAAATGATATAGTCCATTTGCTACTATTAGTATTAGTACTGCTACACATAACATACGATGACGTACATGTGGCCTACCCTCATTTACGTTAAAAGCCCGTCATTTGAGAATTTAATGGGTTGCCTTACAAATTTTTAATCACTGCAGTCAGTTCGTCGAAGAGCTGGCAACTTATAAAATATCGATCAGCTTATATCTGTAACTAGCTTCTGCCCGCGGGTTCGCCCGTGTGGATGTCGGAATTTATCCCACGGGAACGTGCTACCGGGGTAAATAGTATCCTATCAACCAAAGCGTGAAAGGGTAACAGACAGATAATAAATGCAAATGATGTTTTTTTATTATTAAAAAGGTTTTTATGATTCTAAATGTCGAAATTAAAAATAATAATAATTTGTATTAACATTATCATCATTAATTTGAAATACTCTAGCACCGCTATTGACCACGTATTACCTACATTCTAGCTAAGTTAGTTTATAACATCAAATTGTACTAACTTTTAAGCGGGTGGACTGAATAAATGAAATAAATACTAAAATAAATAATACTTCAAGATAATTCTGACTACATTTCCAATTCCTTAAATCTCTTAAAAAGAGGTACACAAAAATTTCAATAATCATGTGAATTTTAAAATCATCCCCTTATTTTACCCCCTTTTTTTTGGGTGGGAAGTCATTAAATGACCTCCCGCTCTGGGCGGAGCGGAAGGGCGTGTCAGACTCTTACTGACTAAAACCCACCCGTGTTCCTTCAGTTGCCTGTGCGCCAGGGCCACGGTAACTCTTTCGAACAATCCGCGACTCCGGCAGGCTTATTTTACCCCCTTGAGGGATGATTTACAAAACCGCTAAAACAAATATTTTTTTATTTCTTACCAAGAGCATACATTTTAAATTTTAGATCCCTAACTTGAAAGAAATGGTAAGTTTCATATACAAATTTCATCCCCTATTATTACACCCTTTTAGTATCATTTTGAGACAAAAAGTAGCCTATGTCCATCCCCAAGATGCCATCTGTCTCCTTACCAAATTTTATCGAAATCCGTATAGTGGTTTAGGCGTGTAACGGTATTTTACAGACAAACTAATATTAGACCTACTAATATTATAAATGTGAAAGTTTGTGAGGATGGATGGATGGATCGATCGATGTTTGTTACTCTTTCACGCAAAAACTACTAAACGGATTTGGATGTAATTTGGGATACAGATAGTTTATAACCTGGATTAACAAGTAGGATACTTTTTATCCCGATAGTACGTTCCCGTGGGATAATTTCCAACTTCCAAGCGGGCGAAGCCGTAGGCAAAAACTAGTTTATAATATGTATTAGTATGGATTATTATAGTAGGTATGGATTGGTACACAAGTAATGTGTGTAATTTAAACCTAGTGTTTGCGTGTCTATTGAAAAGGATTTTTATTGGTAACTTATCGTGGCTGTCAGGAGTAAAGGCTCGCACATACTGGCGCGACGCGACGCCCTACACAAAGGCGCCGCTCGTCGCGCGACACGCGGTACCTTTGTGTCGGACGTCGCGTCGCGCCAGTGTGTACGAGCCTTAACGTGACACCTATCTATTAAACTCCTCAAAAGAAAAGTTGGGCTGTATTTAGCTGTAGGTAGAGCTGGTGTTGTAATTGTGTAAACTTTGACCACGTCTACCTCATTAAGGTAACACGTGTCAACAAAAGCGGGTTAGGTCACGTCAAATAGTTGCCAAATATGTCGTAGTCTGCAGAGGTTATCGAGGTCAGAGGTTATACATATAAATGTACATCTGAATTTTTGCATTTGATCGATTTGGGCGCTTTTAAATATTCGCTCACGGTTAATAAATAGGTGGCTTATGCTCACATAAGCCACCTATTTACTAGCAACAAACTGATCACAAGTCCATCTGCTGAGTTTCGATTTTGTTAGCGTTATCTTATCCCCCATGATTGTTCAATATAGCATGGCGGATTAAAATGAACTATGCAAACACCGCGGGAGCCTGCTTAGCAACGTACACTTGCAGGATTGTAAAAATATTTTACAGAAATGTTAACCATACGATTCAGTTTAACAAAACTAAACCTAGTACTCGGTAACGTTATTTTAATTAGCTGATGGTAGTGCTGGTACTAATTACATGACGAAGGCGCTAACGTTTTGAAAACAACGTACGTTACTTTAGTTTATTTTATGAAATAGATGTTAACTCCATAGTTATTAATGACTTCACACGTAGACATTAGGATGTTATTGGTACTGTACCTACTTGTTAAGATAAACAAGTGCAACTGGTGAGCCCAGTGAAATGATGAGCATTAATTGGTAATGACGCAAAATGTGCGATTTATCAACTAGTGCCTGTTTATATAATGTACCTAAGCGTTACGTCACTGTATTTGACCTCAATTAATGCTTTGATAATCTAACTTGATAATCTAATCGTTGAGCTCCTTAAGTTTTGAGTTGAGCTGCACGATTATTTACAAATGCGTGCACTGACTGGACAGGTCCACTCATTCTGTGTGGTTTTTCCTCAAAATACCATTTCAGACCCAAATCTACATGGTATTCACATGATCTGAACAAGATTATGCCTGGACTTTAAAAGATACTGTGACCTCTGAGTTTGTTTCGGCCTTTCTTCTCAGAGTAGTCAGATAGGAACGCCGACCTCATCTAGTTTTAAAATATGATTAACATGTAAAAGTGTTTGTTCAAACCTACTTACAGAAATAAAATCATTAATAGTTTAACAGTTACGAGCGTTAACTTGATAGCATTCCAGGAGATTGAATGGTAAAAGCTTATTTGTTGTTAATTTTTTTTAATTATCTTGTGTTAATGAAGTCCATAATTTCAAATGGCCATGCCAATAGCACTGTCAGTCACCTTGCACAAGTCTTTTAAAGTGCAGGTGTAAGTGCACAGCGCGCAGGACAGGTGAGGCATTGTCAAAGATAAAGGATACTGTAACGACTCGGCTCAACAACAGTCAGGCTAGGAATAGAATTCAACTCAATTCAATTCAAGAAAAATAATTAATAAACCATAGAGAAACGTTCCAATTTCATTCTTGTCATGGTTAAATTAGTAATTTTATATTTGAATTAGCCAGATGACTGCTGAAGGCTTGAATAAAAATGAAATGCTGTTCGTTGGAAAGCGCTGGACCAATTTGGCAATTTTTTATTTTAAATTATTCGTAATAGTCCGAATAAGGTTTTTACGAAAAAAAAATGGAAAATTTTCAAATTCGGGAAGAGCCAAACGTCCTTTTTACTCTGGGATTTTTGTATGAACTGTTTAAATTTGGTCAAGACAACATCAGTGGGGTCAGCTAGTTGCTCAATAATTCTTCACTCAATGTATTCCGATCATTAGTTTCAAGGGCACAGATTATGGTTGCTTTGGTTTGGTTTTGTTTTTGGTGCGGACGTGTGTGTTACACAAGTTTGCCCATTCTTTTTTGGCGATTAATTAAATATACATACAATTAACAAACCGAAGTAGAAAACTAAATAGAGCAGTGATTAGTATATTTAGTTATACACGAGATTAACTCAGGTTAGGTGTAATGGCGACAAGTCACAGGAACAACTCGTGCCCCTTAAGCTACTGTATGATCGGAATGCAGGGTCTTGAAGAAGCCGGATGAAAGAAAATTGCATGCAGTGGAGATGAGAATGTTGAGGTGGATTGTACAATGATGATAATGTGTAGATAGAGTAAGAAATGAGTACGAGTATATTAGAGAAAGTTTGTGGCGTCCGCCGGTGACAGGACATATGGAAGGGAGCCGTTTGGCTAGGTATGCAGAAGTGATGAAGAGGGATGCATTTCATAATTATTCGTGTGACTTCACACGAATAATTATGAAATGCATCCCTCTCTACTTAGAGATGAAATAAATGTTGATGGATAAAGACAGAGGGAGGGGGAGACCAATGAAAAGATGGATGGATTGTATGGTACGATATTTAATGAAAAAGAAGTGAATGATATTGATAAGGTGACGGTTCACAGTTGAGAATAGAAGAGTAAAACACTGCGCCGATCCCAAGGACCTAAAATGGGGCAAGGGCAGGGAGGAGTGAATCTATTTCTGTCTGATCTTAAGTTACATACAATTTTATTCCGATAAAAAAATTTTAATTATCAGAATTCTTTCAAATAAGTGTACACTTTTAGTTTTACTCAAATGCCCCAGTTGCTACAGAAGACGTAAAATTAAACGTACTTATGTTACCAAATGCAGGCTATTACCATACTAAACAGCAGCTACGTCAAATTGATTTCCGCCAACGTGCGCATTCAGTTCGTGTCGCTCCTTTGTGTCTAAAATCTATATTTTCGCTCTTTGGTTGTATTCTCGGTGCTCTGAAGTGAGGCGGCCGAGCGTAAACAAATATGCCATGCGTTAAAATCCCATGTCGCATGCCGCACCTGCTCTTTTCTGGTAAACTTTTATTTTTTAACCTGCAAATAAAATCTTTTTATTATTAACGAGAGCATCGATGGTATTATTGGAGTTCCGTGTTATAATTTGCGGTACTGCTGTCTGTTTGTTATAGCGTAATGTGACCACCCAATATTCAAGGTAAATGAAGAGTATTTTCTTTTTCTGGGGGTTAATACAAATAAAAACATTTCAGCGAAATTGTAAAAAGGTGACTCCAACCATTCAGAATAGATTAAAAAAACATTAAAAACTGCCGTAATAGTTGACTGGAGTTCAGAAATGTTAGATATTTTAATAAATGTGTATATTAACTTAGCTCTATCTATAGTCAACTTAGGTCTTGCTCTTGGCACTAGAAACAAATAGAAACACAAATTTCGCAAGTACGACTTGCACTTGGCCGGTTTTAAGTGTCTGCGACCTTGTCACAAAAAATATCTAGATGGCCAAGATTTTATAAAATGATTTTATTTTTAGATAAATTGTTATTCAGTTCAATCTCGTAAAAAAACGTTTAAAAATGATGGATAATGATCGACGCTGTTCATATACACTAAATAATAATTCAGACACGGCAGGTTAGTTGCCGGACTCAGTCGATCGAGTCGTTTGTGAAATGGTCTAGAATGGGTTCTTTTGAAAGTGTTTTAACGCGTATATAGAAATTAACTGGTATTTGGTTACTCTGTTTCGAAATAAATTACAATGATATGTCCAACTCCGTTTACGCCACCTATTTATTACCGTCTGTGAAATGGATTCGTTTACGTCACCACACCACTCAATTGCATTAGAGAGGCCATTCAAATTGTGTTAGAATTTCTTTTAACTGACATCACAAAAAGAGGAGTTATTCCACAATTGTATTCCTTAAACTCCCATTTTGAACATTAATAAAAAAAAAACTATAGAAAGCATATTTAAAATGTATTTTGTTCGTGTTTCAGGCAAGGACGGCTCAAAGGTGACGACTGTGGTGGCGACGCCGGGGCAAGGCCCCGACCGGCCACAGGAGGTGAGCTATGCTGACATGAAACTCATCGGAAACGGCAGCTTCGGCGTCGTCTACCAGGCCAAACTATGCGACACCGGCGAGCTCATTGCCATCAAGAAGGTGCTCCAGGATAAGAGGTTTAAGGTAAGTTTAGATACTTCTATCAAATTTTACGAAAGTATCGCTTGATTCGTTAAATTGATAGACAAGTTTGGGGGAAGTTTGTTAAGATCCAACTCCTAGTTTAAAATGAATCTAAATCATCAGTCGTTTCAGCACTTTTTGTTTGAATGTCAAATATTAAAAAAGAGCCCCCAAAATCCCATCATTCACCCAGCTTTCAATTTGTATATAATCCCTATTTTCTATTTAACCAGAATTTTCTCCTGAAATAAATGATATAAGGCATTAAATCGAATCGAAGTGAACCTAACCAATGACACTTAGATTTTAACGACACTCCTCGAAATTGGAGGTATGTAATGCACTGAAAATTGACAGTGAAATTGATCAAATGAACATTTCCTATCCATCACCACCTATTTATTTCATTCATATCTTTGATCATCAATACTTACTTCTGTATACAAAATAAACAAGACGCTCTGGCCATAGCGTCTTGTTTATTTTGTATGCAGGTTGCCAATTTCAAGTGTTAGGGCAGGTTATGGCTATGTTATTAATATCTTCAGCGGTACATATTAATTGACTAATTCCGTTTTTACACTTTACTTATTGCAGAACCGAGAGCTTCAAATCATGCGACGACTGGAGCATTGTAATATTGTCAAATTGAAATATTTCTTTTACTCCAGTGGAGAAAAGGTGAGTGTTTTACGTTATGATAATTATACACCTATACCAATTTATGTGTCTAATCATTTTCTTAGACTATTTTAATTTTTAGTAGTTATTGGATCTAACTTCTGGTTTGGACCCATTTGTACTATGAATTCCAATAAAACTTTGTTTATAAGGGTCTGCAAACTAGAAAGGAGATATCTCATTTAGCTTCTTTGGTTAATTTGTTTTCCGACGATTGCTATTAATAGTTGTGCAAATGATTTGGTTCCTCTGTTTGTTTATGTTAGGTCTATGCTGGTAGTTCATGCTTATGAGCGTCATGTGTAGGTATAATAATTATGTTGGATCTTGTAGTTGAAAATATTCAATTTATAACATTTTATTCAAATAATGTTTTGAACAAACTTCCTTGGTATTGATATGAGACATCTCCTTTGAGCCCTATTTCTTCAATATAAGTAACTGATTTACTTACTGTGTATTTTGATGTGATCAAGTTACCTTTTTTAGTTCGCTTTATTAAGGGTGTATTATTTGTGTGTTTTATTTGGGGGAAGGCGGCAGTGCCCGCAGCAGTGAGCTCAATGTTAAACGCAATGCAGTCTCTTGATGTCGCAGTACGTTTATGAATCAATTAGATTGTTGCGCTAGTGTGCTAACGCACAAATTAGGCCTTCCAATTCAGGCTACGGTTTAACGAACAATATTTTTTCTTTTGGTTTTAACATTACATAGTTTACATGATTAATTAATGTACCTAATCGAAAAAGTATCGGTCGGTAACCGTGACAGCCCGTCAAACAGTTGTGTGCATACATGATTTGTTGAGAGCAAGTCTTATTCACGTCATGAGCCGTAATCTTTCAGCCATGAGCTTTTACATCTGATAAGGTCGATGCCCACTATGTTCTTCCATAATCATCTCATAAAATGTAACTTGTTCTGTATTGCGTCATCTAAGTTGTGTTATATGATTCTAACTGCTGCTTGCTTGATACATTTTGTTTTCTTACAGACAGCTTTAGTGTTTCATTGCCATGTACGTGGTTTATTTGCACTCGCCTGTGAAAACAGAAAAAAAAAATCTTCGTAACGCATTATACACGCACACTAAAAATGTTAAGAATGTTTTCTATAACATCTGGTGGAAACAATCAATTATATCGAGTGTTTATATTTAGGGTAACGTCTGTTCTAAAGTTGTCCTTAATATCTTTTAACTAAACGAGAACTTGTAAATTCAATCAAAAATAAATTGATTGGACTACGTACTAGTGAAAAACGTGTAGCGTGCTAAACATTTAAATAAACCTTGACTCACCATATAAATGCATAGAAAGGACATTTAACAAAATTAAGATCAGTCAAGGCAAATATGTATAGCTGCGATATTATGTATTTACTTGACGAAGAGGCACGACAAGGTCAGGTGCTAAACAGATTTGTACTGATGACTTCCAAAAACATACACAAATGTTTTAAGTATGTATAAATAAAGTTTTAGAACACCTGTTTTTCGCGTGTGTAGTTCAAGGTTTGACTTTCAGCAGTAGAAGTCAGAGTTGTGTATCACTAGAGCCAAGAACCTTTGGACAAAAGCCAACTTTGAAATCTACTCGCCTTTTTAAATGTTAATTTTCAACTTTCCCAACTAAAATTCGGGAAAGCTCCAAAAATGTTGAAGATTTCTTCCTTGCACCAGTTTTCTTTTAATGCATATTTTTCCAAAGTGTATGTACATAATGGAAAAGTATTTCAACTGCGGTAGTTGTGTTTTTTATACCTTAATGTATTTTCCAATATTTGTCTTTTCTTACTTTTTCGTAGTAAACGATGTTTGCCTCATGTTTATTTTATCCCTTAAGATTTTTCTTTCTCTATCATTCCTATACGTATGAAGCATTATGCAGAATTATACAACTTGCAATATTAACACAATATCTCATTGTTATTTACAAGAGCATCGCTAGGTACAATTTAATGTTGTGGCTGCTGAATATATTTATATATAACTTGCGTTCTAATTCTTTATTACAGAAAGACGAAGTGTACCTGAATTTGGTGCTGGAGTACATACCCGAGACTGTGTATAAAGTGGCACGTCACTACTCCAAAGATGAACAAACCATACCCATTAGTTTTATAAAGGTAGATCTATTTACGTAGCGCCTGACGACGTAGATAGGTGATATGTGATACTAATCTGTTTGCCTTTCCAACAGCTATATATGTACCAGTTGTTCAGAAGCCTCGCGTACATACACTCGTTGGGCATCTGCCACCGAGACATCAAGCCACAGAACCTACTCCTCGATCCTAAGACGGGCGTACTCAAACTTTGCGACTTTGGCTCGGCGAAACATCTCGTTCGTGGCGAGCCTAATGTATCCTACATTTGTTCCCGATACTATCGCGCTCCAGAACTCATTTTTGGCGCCATAGATTACACCACTAAAATCGGTAATTAATTTATTTAGTCAAGAAACCTCTGTTTATTATCATTAACCAGGTAATACCATCCTAGCCTTTTCTCATGTTTATTGGGCTTACATACCACTTGTTTAGCATTTTTTTTTTATACGAAAACCAAATATTTAACCTCAATAACTCAACTAACCTTTGTAAGTCGTGTAGTTTCAGTATTTAACGCATGCGCATGACTACCCAAAGGTTAAATAGCACCTGCTGGTGGCCGATAGTCATGCAAAGTTGATAAGATACGCAGTCGGACTGATCTGCGCAGTAGATGCCTAGAAACTAATTTTGAAACGTCAATGTCTGATAGGGATCAACAGTCAGGCCACGCGATTAGACTGCCAGGCGGTTGCAAAGATGGATACGTTGTTATCTCAGTCTGTTCTCCGATACATTGTACATTATGTACAGATGCTATCAATACAACGTGAATGCTTTGTACAGTTGTCATTGGTATTGATTGTGATCGTTACTCTTTATCGCTTAGTGTAACAAAGCGAATAACATGGAACTCCAACCTTCGGTTAATGCTTCTAAAATATTCGAATCAGAACAAAAAGAAAACAAAACTAAAATAGCACTTGGATTAAGAACAGATTGATGGGGTCGAACAGAAGAGGAGGAACTTTTTAAGCAATTCTGTATTTTAATTCTTTTTACTTGACGCAGATGTGTGGAGCGCTGGCTGCGTAGTAGCAGAATTATTATTGGGTCAGCCAATATTCCCAGGCGATTCTGGTGTTGATCAATTGGTTGAGATCATCAAGGTAATTATGTGATTTTATTGCCCACCTTTACTTATTATTAAATGCTTAAGATTTTTTTCTAATGAAGCATTTGTTTTGCAGGTACTAGGTACACCGACACGAGAACAAATTCGAGAGATGAATCCTAATTATACAGAATTCAAATTCCCACAAATCAAGAGCCACCCATGGGCTAAGGTAAATTTTCATGTTATTATACATTCTGTATTTCGTCCGGCTGCACGCTCCATCTTACTTGCGCAAATTGCAATTCTCCCAAGCAAGCATGAAATGGTAAGATGGAAAAATTGTATACCGTGTTAACTTTTTGCTATGGTGTGGACGCTTCATGTTGTTTGCGCATGCAAGTCGCTGCGTGTAGCCGAGCCTTTAGTCGAAGGGTCATTAATGATGAAACTAGGGATTTTATCAAAACTTACAATTTTTTAAATTAGTTACAATGAATTCCAGTGCAGAATGTTAATTTTAACTGTTTCTATGTTGTTGTTGTTATGTTTATGTGCGCGAAATATTCCTGATTAGTTCAATACAACACTCTAGTCAGAGTAATTCAAATAGCACTAATATGTTTTCTTTTTCTTCTCAAGAATTTAATAGAGCTAGTCCAGGTGTAATACAATCCACTCTTGAAATTAAATTGCCAATTTGCCAAGTAGTGCCACACCTTAAATACGTATTACGTAACACACTCGTATTATATCGACAATACCCTTAATTTTAATAATAAAACAAAATTCATTGCCTCTTTAAGTTATAAAATTGGTCTCTTATTAATATTGGGTAACTATGCCCAGAACATTCGAATGGATAGTCTGGGTAAAGCATAGCATCAATCTGTCATACAGATGTAACTTTCGCGCGAATATACTCTTTTAAGGAGGATGCGCTCAGGTAGCCCGCGAAATTCAAAAATACTTACGGTTTTTGCAATTTGCAGGGCTCTGTCAGGTTGTATGTTGATTAAAATATGATTCGCGGCTGTAATAAATATGGCTTTACAGAATTATAATCATTAGAATCAGCGATACAACTCCTTAATTTAGAATTGGCCTCAAAAGTCATGATTTCATGAAATAGTAATTCAATAGGGTAATATGAACTTAGGCTCTTATTAGACTATCATAGAAATATGATCAGAGATGTATGAGTCATTTTTATACGAAGAACCTATGACGGTATAATAACTACATATGATTAATATTTTCTATGATCATAGTTAAGGGATCCTATTTGACAGCAAGCGTACAAATATGATAATATCCGTCTAACCTCAGAAATGTCGTCTAAATGCAAGAATTTGAAAGCCTTATATATTGGGGAATTCTGGTTAGAAATTGTAAACTCGAAAAGGATTCTCCGGTAGCTAGATATTTCAGGGTTACTAATAAATGCATTGTTTGCACTAATTGGACATCTAAAGTGAGTTCATAGCTTTTTAATTATGGGTGCTACCTTTGACAATATAATTATAGTTAAACACAACTTCACCCATCCGAGATATTATTTTGCAAGACTTTTTATCTTCTAATCTAAGTTCTTAGAGTAACGTGTTATGGATCCCTCTCTCTGATCGCCTTGCTATCCATTATCTAACTCAAATACGTCTTTTATTTTTCTCTTAACTGTTTTTATCTTCTTTTTTAATGCAATTAATAAAATTGCACTCATAGCAACAGATAACACGGCTAAATCGTTATCCATCTTGATTAAGTATGACGTTTATATGATAATAATTATGTGTAATATGTAGAAATTAAGAACAGCGTCATTTAATTATGATCATAGAATTTGACAGATATGAAATCATATTTATATGATAAACATATGATAGTGTATTTGGGCATAGCATGCGCTACACTACACACCTCATTTTTTTTTAATGTCTTTTTTAAATTAATATAGTAGTATAATAGTCATTCTGAAATCAACGAAATTTTCATTGGTATAAAGTTGATATTTGTTTAAGTAGAAATAACATTAGTTGGAAAGAAGGATTTGAACTTATGATCATCGACCATAGGATTACATTATCTTTTAATAAACCTTTATTACAACCTACGTCTTCCGCGTACCGGAAGACGTAGCGTTGAAAGGCCTCTCCAAAGATGGACCGATGACCTGGTTGAAAGCCGCAGGAATCTGCTGGATGCGAGAAGCACAAAAGCGGTCGAAGTGGCGATGCTTGGGGGAGTCCTATGTCCAGTAGTGGATGTCTTTCGGCTGAAATTATGATGATGATAACAACTAGATTCGGCATGCCAGGTTTCCGCTTAATAAAACTTGATTCCCTAGAGGGGGTACAAAATAATGTGTTATATCCTCATTCATTATATTTGTATTAATATTTTTCTAGTAACCAGTTATTTATTTAAACAATAAAAATAATAATAATCGAAAATCACCCGATGTGAATGAATTAAACAATCTGCCTTCTAAATAATTTATTAATAATGACAATATAATAGGACACGGTGCTATAGCTTGCAACAAAATTAAGGAAAACATAACCGACCAGTTTAGGTAGGCTTCTACTTTTGGAGATACATTAATCAATTCAATAGATTTTTAATTTAAGTACTCGTGTAGTAATATCAAAAGTTTAATTTACTTATTGGTAGATGGCGCTGTTCACAAAGTGTTCATGGGTTTCATTTTAATCAACTTTTCTTAACATATCAAATATATTTTTTTTACAAATAAAAACATTTAAGGAGTTGATACACCTTTTAAATTTATTGTGTTAACATACTACGTTTGTTCAAATAGATAAAATCATTAATAATGCAACGCTAATTTTTTAAACTGTAGTAATATAAATGAAAAAAAAGGAACGCAACTCGCAACTGTCAAATGAACGATTTTCAAAAAAAATACCGTAATAAAAGTGAAGTGAAGTGTAAAGTCCACTAACTTTGGCAATGAATTACTCACCAAAAACAAACTTTTGTGGGGTCCTTTAACTCATATTTATAAAAAAAAAAACTTATGATTGTTTTAAAATAAAAATAAATACGTAATCCTGGCAAACATTTCAATAAAATAGAATTAAACTTGGATGAAACACCTGATTTTACAGGTCCACCCACCCCTGCTACCTGAAAAGCCCGATTACTACCACAGAATGTCATTTAATATGTTGAATTTTCCAATTATTGTAAAGACATGTATAAATAAATTAAAAAAAACACATGTGGCAGTCGGGGACTGCCGCGGTAAAGCTATTGCATAGCATTTTTTATCAACTTATGCAATCTGCTTACGTATTCGTCCGATTTCGGAGTAGCTCGTCTCGATCCGTGCGAGCTTCGTACAGTCGTACCATATACATACACGTAAAGCGAACGCTCGGCCGAACTGCATGGTATGCGTAGTGGGGTGTTAGGTTTTATTTTCGTTACGGAATTTCTTGATTCGGTCGCCGCGCTCAAAGCCCGCGATAAAAGCTATGCAATAGCTTAAAAAGTTATGCAATAGCTTAAAAAGTAATCAATTTCATTCTTGTCCCCTAAAATCACGAGCGGTTGAAATTCCGTCTAAGTAACGTGTATTACAGGTACTTGTAAAATAAAAACATACCCTATTACTATATTTTTAGACTTCTGGCAGCATTCTTACTGTAAACGTCAGAGTGTTCGAGATCTGCCACATTTAAACGCTGTTCGTTACAAATCGTTCTCGAGGTTAGGTGTGTGAAAATAATTCCACCTAAGCAACTGTATTTTCTCAGGTAAGAATGATTTTATTATCATTTTATGTTTCTGGATTTGTTCTTAAAAATCTAATATGTATCTAATGTGTATCATATAAAAACTTTGGTTCGATTAGCACAAGCCAGTAATTCGTAACGACCATTACGTAACGTTATGTATATACAGAACGTAATTGTTATGAAATGGAATTCTACGGCTGTGTCTAGCTTTGAATTTGACTAGTGGGTGCCTGCAGGTATGCTTGCATTAATTTTAAAGAATCACGGCGAGTCGCATAAATTGAATTGTAAAATAAAAAGAATTTGAGAGAAGTTGGAATTTCGTTATAATTGATCTTTGGTGCCTAAAGAATAACTTTGTGTATTTAAAATATTTTCGAAACCCGTAATAAATATAATTTGTTTTATAATTCCCAACTTATTATCTTGATTACTATGACACGTATAGAAATTGACTGTAATTTCAAATTATTTTCTCACGAATATTATTATTTTATGCGGGGGTTTTAAATTATTATAAATTCCGAAATTTGTTTTTGGACCAAGGATCTATTCCAACTTCTCTAAATATCTTTCATTTTATCTACAAATCCTGTCATGATTCTTTGCTTCCAATGATTTGATCCCAATGATTGCTGGCTCTTTGCTTACGGTCATGTTTTTTCAATTTCTCAGATACCCACGGTACGGTACTGAAAATGCCACTCACAGGGGCAGAGCGAGCAAAAAGGTTCAGAGAAAACCTACAAAATAATCCAGAAAAGAATGCCGCTTATAAAAAATAGCAGTTATATGTATAGAGTGAAATAGTGACCTTGATAAAAATAAAAGATAGAAAAAAAGGAAACAATGAAGATGGCAAAAACGAAACCAAAAATAAAGCAAAATGTTATACAAAGATTGAATGGATTAAAGAAATAAGAGAAATAGCAGTAAGTGATTGTTTAAAGAAAAACTAAAACGTGTAAATATTTCATTAAGTCTCAGAAAAAATCAGAAAAATGGAATTTACAAGTGAACAAAAATAAAGGGTTGGAAGAAGGTAAAAAGTTAAAACAGGCATTCCAAGTTACTTATAAGGAAAATTGCAAGAATCATGAAAATAAGAGACTAGTAAAAAAAGTTATTTTTAATTACACAAAAATAACTGCCAAAAAACTTGATGGAAAAACTTTAGGATTCAAATGTAGGATAAGGTTGTCTTACAAAAAGCGTTTACTCAATACCAAGGTTAGAGAACTGCAGGAAAAAAAGAGTGTAAGACAAAAGGTAAAAATAAAATGCAAATAAGGTATATCACAATCTATATGGAATTTACAAAGGAGAAGGCTGTAAGCAGAGTTTCTCGACATTTTATAGATATAAGCCATTTTATGTTTTATCATCGAATGCAAGAACTAGGAATACCTGTATGTGCATAGCAACACAGCAATATTATATTATTATTAAAGGCGAATGGTGTTGTATCATAAAAACATATTGAAGAGGTAGCAAAAATATTTTCTTGTGATACAACATCTTTTGACTGTATGTATGGTAATTCTGCATACTGTAAAACTGTACAAGTCGAGCATGATGAAAGGAAATCTGGTGATCAAATTACATACTGGAAATGGGTACGAATAAATCACAAGTAGAAAAATCTGGCAGAGAAATAACTACAACAAAAATTACGGAACACGAACAGAAGAAACCGTCAATAATCGTATCTCTGAATTTGAGACGGCCATAGTGTAATTCAAATTACATTATAATAACTAGAAAGAACAACAGCGGCAGTACAGACAATGAGTTAATGGTCTTAAAGATGGAGAAATCGTAATTTTATGCGATTTCTCAAAAGATGGTGAGTGTAAATACTCAAAAGAGATACAAGCAACGCACTTTGGGGCTTCAAAAACTCTATTATCTATTACAATTCATTGTGGAATAAATTTTTTCCAAGAAAAATTACAATCATTTGCTACGCTATCAGATAGTACTCGCCACGAGCCTGATGCTAGCTGAGCACATCTTCCTATTTTAAAATATGCCAAAGAAAAGTACCCTTTAAATGTAATCCATTTCTTTTCCGATAGCCCGACTTATTATTTGTTAAACCTATTTACAGACAAATTTAAAGTAAAATATTCTACTTGGTTCTTCTCGGAAAGTAGACATGGTAAAAGTGTTGCTCACGGTGTAGGAGGTTCAGTAAAACGACAACTGGATAGGAAAGTTGCTTACGGCTAAGAAATCACAAATTCAACAGACGCTTATAATATGCTACAAAATATTATGAAAACTACAAAATGTTTTTATGTAAACGATAATGTTATGGAATAATAATATAGGCAAACATTTTCCATTTAATGTTAGAGCTGTTTCTGGTACAATGAAATTGCACCAAATTATATCCACACAGAAAAACATAATTAAACATAGGTTAATTAGTTGCTTTTGTGGAGATGTAGCAAGATTATGTGATTGTCATTGTCCTAAATCCCAAATACGTGTACCGAATATTGTGACTTGTGATGAGAACTTAACATCAACGAATATGAATGCAGTTACTTCTGTAGTCAGTAATATAGTTGAAGATAACTTATTAGGCCATATTAATTCTTCTGTAGCGATGACAATCATGTCAGAAAACAACATATTTTCTGATAGGTACTGCAATATTATGTTCCGTACCGAATATGATATTCGAAGTAATCGAATATGATATTCCCCTCCATGAAATTGTATTTAAACGTTTAGGATAGAATAGAATACTCTAGTATGGACACCATAAAAATTACAGATATAAATGTAGAAATTTTACAAAATGCAATGGGCGGAACATAGTCTTAAATCAACTAAATATTATTGAGTCTTCATTTATGTTATAAATGTAGCATCGGTAGAAACACATATAGATCATTTAAAAAAATCGAATGCCAGTAATACAGATATTATAACCATAGGTCTTACATGTCCACAAAAACAACTTTTGCAAGATATCCAGTCTCTTCGTAGTACATCATAAAATAAAAAACGAGCCCGTATACTGAAACCTGGGGAATACCCACCGTCCAGAAGAACTTTGTGCAATCCATAAATTACACATTTGCCCAATTTGTCTTGGTGCTGAAAGTATGTATCCTTAGCCCAAAGACAAGTAATTTGTTTTATACAGGGTGGAAAAAATCAATGGGCCCTGAAGGGAAACCACTTTAAATCCTTAAGATAGATTATTTTACTTAAAGGAAACATTCTTTTATTTTTTTAAAGAAACAAAACTGTATTAACAGATTTCTCGACAAGCTTACCTAAACCGGGACTCGAACCAGCTAAAAATTCAGAAAATAAACACTCGCTATTTTATTCTACTAATCGATAGGATTATTGTTCAGGATAAAATATCTCTAATAAATACTTTGTCTTAGAAATAAAAAAGATCATGAAATCTAACATTTATTTTATTTTATCATCAATTCTAATATGAAGGACACGTAAACATGAAAGAAAATCATTATCTAGCAAGAACTATTGAACTAATTAAAATTACAATTTTGTTACACTTTAATAATTTAACTGATAAGTTGCTCGAAATGAGACCCCTCGTTACAGATACACAAATTTAGTCTTTTTTGAAATTCACTTCGTGTAGCCTTCTGCAAAGTGTTGTGGTGTATGCTCCTAATAACATTTTCTACCTCAACCCTTAGCTCTTCTACAGTCGCATAAGACTTTTTGTAAATAACATTTTTTACATGGCCCCATAAAAAATAGTCCAAAGGCGTCAGGTCTGGACTTCTTGCAGGCCATCTAATCGTCCCGTTTGTACCTATCCAGACATTGAAATTTTCATTAAAGTAAGCCCTGGAAATTCTACTATTGTGAGCAGGAGCACCGTCTTGTTGAAAAATGATATTATTTCTTTCGTCTTGTGGGAGAAGGTTTAATACATTTTGTAAAAGATCTAATATTTCAATGTATTTTGCCGTATTCAGATGTCTTTCGTAAACGTGCACCAAAACAACCATATTGCTTCTGATTCCGCACCAAACATTAAAGGAAAATCTGACCTGATTGTTTGTTTCGCGAACACGGAATGGATTTAGACGGGACCAATAATGATTGTTACGCCTATTATACATTCCATTATTACTGAAATTTGTTTCATCAGACCATACAATGTAGTCTAAGAAATTTGTGTTGCGGGCTATTTCCGTTTGAATATTCAGACAGAACTCTAATCTTCTTTGACGATCTCCGGGATGTAGTTTCTGCACCAATCGTCCATCACGAAAATATTTGTATTTGTACTTTTTCAAAACACTAAGTATACGAGTATGGCTGGTGCCTATCTCTTGAGCAGCTTGCCTACTAGAAGCATCTGGGTAACACTCAAAGTATGTCAAAATGTTTAGATCATAATCGGAAAAGTCTAGAGTTTGTTGCTGTGGGCGTTCTAAACGTTTTTTGAAACTTCCAATATTCACTAAATTTTTCACCATTCGCGACAAAACTTTTCTAGACGGTATTTGTCTGTCTGGATACCTGTCACCATACCACTGTAGATCTAAATTGAAATTCTTGTTGTTAGAAATGTAAGCTTCTAATAAATCGAATTGTTCTTGATACGCCATTATTACACAATTACGAAATGGAAACAAAACAAAACAAAATCGATAAAAATGTCCAAAATGTTCGTTGGAATTTTAAAATAAAATTGCAGTTCCGCACCGCAAACAAAGTTAAACGTTCTATTTTTAAACTTTTCGTCAGAACGCCTCGTCTAAGAAGGAAATGTGCATAAAATTATTATTACCAATTAAACGATTTTCTTATCTAAATATTCAACAAGGTACTTAGAGATAAATTAGCAAGCTTGTACTTCATAGAATGTCTTCGGATGTTAGAGTGGAGTTACAAGAAAATTATAACGTGTCTTTTACTTGTTGAAAGTGAACAGTTCTAGTCTAGGTAATGTTGATTAAAGCCCATGTGTACTAAATATTAGATATCATGGATATCTTGTACGACAGACGAGTGTAAGACCTAATGTTTCTTGGAGAAATTTTATCTTTAACATTGACTGTATCGACTAGTGAAATAAAATAGCGAGTGTTTATATTTTGAATTTTTAGCTGGTTCGATTCCCGGTTTAGGTAAGCTTGTCGAGAAATCTGTGAATGCAGTTTTGTTTCTTTTTAAAAATAAAGGAATGTTTCCTTTAAGTAAAATAATTTATCTTAAGGATTTAAAGTGGTTTCCCTTCAGGGCCCATTGATTTTTTCCACCCTGTATAAGTTGTCTTGCTTTATTTGTTTAATTTTATAACTTGCGTTTTAGCGCGCGTTTTTACGTAGCAGTACAGTTCGCGCAATAAATTGCGTCAACTTAAAAGTTGACCGGACAGAAGTTCGCCATTTGGCTGAGCATTTATACAATTGATAACCTAAACAATCCATTGTGCATTCAAATTCATGACTCTGGTCCGGCCAAGTTAGATTGTGGGTACCGTATTTAAGTGAGGTTTTAACGAAAAAATTGTCCTCATATTTGATTGTCTATTTTTTTTAAATTATATTTAATGAGAGTTATAGTTATGTAACTGAAAATACTAGTACCTACTGGTTCTATTAAAATGTGATGACTTTAATTAGACTGAATAAAGACTGTATAAAAACTTAGTTATTTTGATATTTAATTTAGTTATATTAAATGCGCCGTAAGGAGTTCGTTACTGTCTTACGGTAAGCAATTCCTTTTTTTTTTCGATTATCTTAAAAATACAGTAACCTAAAGCGTTTATAGTAGTATATTTTAATGTTCAATTTTTATCTTTATATTTCTTCAATAGATTAGACTGTTAAATGTGGAATAGATATTGCGCAAAAATATATTTTCTGGGGTGACAACCTTCAAAAGTTATGTAATGGAGCTCTAAAGGGAGAAAACTCCCAAACCGCTGTGAAAATTTCATATCAAGTTTTAGTTTTAAGAAAATTTACGTTATTGAAGAAGAAATAAAGTATTTGACATTGGAATAATGTTTTATTTTTAGTTAATAAAAATAAAAAAACTACTACCTACTAAAAGGGCAGGAAATAAGGACAGGGCCTAATGCAGATTTAAAGCAATGAAACTAGCTATACGTATACAATATACATATAATGCTTCATGGATTGTTGATTTTACTTGTTGCTCTCTAGCTCAGTATATAAAAATGTACTCTGTGATACAGGCTGGCAGGGACATCCGACGCGCAACCAGTTACTATGGATTCAGTTCATGGTTCTGGATTCCCTGTGTTGAAATTTTTCGTAGGTTATTTTAAAAAAAATATGTGTTCCATACATTTTGACCGCGTAGGTATTGCATTTTTCTATGAAACAGCAGATTTTTTTTATAAATGATGGAATTTTTCTATGCTAGGGTGTTAAGAATCATGTGCTGAATACATGGTTACAGTTTGCGCGTTGATGGTGCCGCCCTGTAATCATGCAGAACACAAACATTATTTATGTCGCGGAAACAACTGTTCTTGTTATTCCGTGTGCACTTGATAATAATTATTACGCAGTAATTAGTGTGATATACATAACTAAGAAGCGCGCGTCATTGCAGTTCATGTTGCAGCGTTTGTCCACGCCCAAGACTGCCACTGACCACCAGCGCATCCGAGTAAGATATCGCACTGCGGAGTATCTAGATGCCTTCATTATACTTGCCCTACTACAACAATACTTACGTCTTTTCAGTCAAATGATATCTTCAATACCTCATACCAGGTTACAAATGAAGACATTTAGAGTAGATAATGTTGACCTTGAAAATAGCCTTGGCATGACTTGAACAGAATGCCACATACAACTAATCAGTTGGAAGCTGTCTCGTATTGCAATTTGTTTGTTGGTGTTCAGTGTGCATTCGTACTGTGCGACTCCGTGCCAGTTTGTTTCTGACATTTGTTCACGTTCTAAAACTGGCTGTTTCGGTTTGGGTTATATTTTTTTTATTAGAAAACATTTTCTTGCAGGAACAAACTTGCAGTGTGGCATTTGATCATTATTTAAATTAGGTTCAACTAAACCATTTCATCGAGATCCAGTGATTGTTCTCTAACTATTAACATTGTATATACCGTGATATTACTTGTGTTTATATGAAAGAATTTATTTCAGTTGCTAACATTTTAACTTCAAGTTTTCCTGAATCACCGAGGACTGTAACCCTGTCCACCACTATATTCACGTTTTTGCCCGTTCTTCTCCATAGGTACCTACTACGCTTAGGAATGGGCAACTAGCTTCATCTTTCTAACTGACCGACCCCTTGACAATTCAAAAGTGCCTGTAATTGGTTTATTTGAAATAAATGCTTTGAGTTTGAGTTTGAGTTTTCACGAAGTATAAAACTTAAGGAGCACATTACCGATTTTTTTTTTCACATAAAACCCATTAGTAGGTCATTGCAAAGTAACTCTTACATCATTGTAATAAAGTTTAAATTAGAATGATGCCGTGAGTTGTATACAACTCCGACAGTATTTATCTCTAGCGATCTAACGGACAGACTCAGAGAAGGATCGCTTGGATCGATCTCGGGTAGCAGCCAGCATGTATGTACGTGTGTGTGTCGCAGGTGTTCCGCGCGTGCACGCCGCCGGACGCCATCTCGCTGGTGTCGCGCCTGCTGGAGTACACGCCGGGCGCGCGCCTATCGCCGCTGCAAGCGTGCGCGCACAGCTTCTTCGACGAGCTGCGCGAGCCGGCCGCGCGCCTGCCCAACGGCCGCCCGCTGCCGCCGCTGTTCAACTTTACCGAGTACGAGCTCAGCATCCAGCCGTCGCTCAACGACTTCCTGAAGCCGCGCGCTGGCGCCGGGCCGGCCGACGCGGCAGCGGGTGCGGCGCCGGCCGACGAGGCGGGTACGGCCGAGCCGCGCGCGTAGGCGCCGCGCCAGGCGCCCGCGCTCAGTCGCGTGCGCTTAGGCACACACGGCCGAGTCGCGCGCGTAGGCGCCGCGCCAGGCGCCCGCGCTCCGTCGCGTGCGTGCAGGCACACACGGCCGAGCCGCGCGTGTAGGCGCCGCGCCAGGCGCCCGCGATCCGTCGCGTGCGCGCAGGCACACACGGCCGCACGCGACCTAGTGATAGTTACTTTCGTGTTGGCCATCGGGAAAATTACATGCATAATAGGTGTTTTCGGCGAGTAATCGTGTGATACTGTAGTGTAATTGTCGATAAAGCTTGAGCTGTCGTAGTCGGTAAGAAGGGTAAATCCGTTGTAGATTCTAAACCGTCGCGATGTGATTACTTTGTACTTTTGTAAGCTCAAATTGTCCCCTTATGTACATACCTTATATGCTGAGTTTGAATGTTTATTTAGTAAACGACAGATAATTACCGTCTGGATAAATTGTTTTGTTTTATTTTCATTTTAATATCTCGTCAGATTCTGTCTCTTTTAAAATGATTTCGCTTAAAACTGTAGCCTTTCGTGAGACGTTTTATCATAGAGAGAGGTTAGTCCCTGTTCGTTTCACTTGAATCGCCTATCGAGGGGTAGACACATGATACTTACCTTGCTTGGGCCGTGTAATCAGTAGGGAAGACATATTCAGTAGTGTATTAGAGTATTTATTGTTGAAAAGTATCACTAACTCAACAAACTTTTACGAAGCGTATGCCTAGTGTTATTTCAACGATGAAACTTAGCAAACGGAATATTTTGTTGCAACAATAGTTACGCATTGTAAATTTTTATAACTAGCGTAAACTGATCTCTCAAGATAATTTATAATAATGATATGATATCTCAGAATATTTGTATAAACAATTCAGAGGATATAAATTTTAGATGTACTACACATATATATTTGTTTTCGGCAACTTCTATGTTAAACATTTTTTGCTGTGTATTTTTGAATTATCCAATGCTGGATAAATGTAATGTACCTATTTAATAGCACTGTCGATGTCCTAATTATAACGACATAGTTTTTGGATAATATTGTATTCTATATTCAATAAATGATATTTCTATTATATGAAATTTGTCATTGAGAACACTATGGTTATTAGTAGTCATTTATGAAACGATGTTTAAATAATGGTAAAATTTCATTGTCATAGTTTTAAGTATTCGAGTAATTTCATTTTGCACTTCGATTTTGAATACAGTTACAAATTAGGAAAGGTTTAAACCTCTAAGTATAGACTAACAAAATCTTTTCGTCATGGTGTAGAAGTAGCCTAAACGCAAAACTTATTGGTGTAATGTCGATTCCCTTTTGCACCACTATTTAGAAAAACCTGTTTTTTTTTTTTTATTCAGGCAGCTGAATAGCACGATTTTGCATAAATAACATAATATTTTAGTCTTATTTGGACCAACTTATAGTTATCAGCTTTGCGTGATAATATTGGAAACCTAATAACTAATCAATATTTCAGTTGAATACTGTTACATTCTCATTATCCATAATTTTAAATGCTTGGCTGAGTCAATGTAACATTTATTATCCATATTTTTCTAGACATAAACCAGGGCCCCGACCATTAAAATAATTAATTATAACGTATCATTTTATCGTGTACCATGTTACAACAGGACAGTACTGAACTCGCTGTTTCTCGTCGATAGCTCGCGGTGTTAAGTGGGGCCTTTTGCGCCGTGTCTCTGCTTTGTGAAAGATCGAGTTCAGTGTTAGGTATGCCTGTAATTACTTTTAAATTATTGTATTTTAAGAAAAGCGCTCGCGCTTCGCTTTGAAATCACATAATAGTGGATCTTAGTTTTTGTCGTTAAGGCTATCAATTTGCTGGAACACCCATATAATTCGTGTAAATATATTATAATTATCTTTATGGTACGACTCTTGAGTAACGCGTGTGGGTGGCAGCGGAGGGCTCGCTCGCTGCGGCGCGTGCCGAGGTCGCGCATGTCGCCAGCCGCACCGGGCTCAGTAAGAGGCAGTAGTTTAGATATTACATGTATTTTATTAAGTCTATCTATCTAATATGAATTTTGTAATCGACGTTGCTTCTTAAGACCTTCTGTGTAAAAAGTTATAAGACATACTAGTGACCTGAATATTTGAAGCGATGTTATTAAAATCTTTATCCCACTGAATTCTCACTTTCACGATTTGCGTGCACATTTACAACATGAGAATTTTCCGTAAAATACATAGTTCGAAATGGAGTTATGACTTATTATATAAATTATTTAAAGTAAATTTTTCTTATTACTGTAATAATATTAAATTTAATAGTGAGTGAAATTTGTATTTTGTTTTCATATTTGTTTTACTGAATTTAAATACTTCATAACCCTCATATCGTTGTTAGTTATGAATGAAAATAACATAATTATTAAAAGTAAATAATTAAATGAATAGTAAGCATGGCTTTTTATTTTTTTCATTAGTAATAAACCCTATTCTGCATAAACAAACAAACAGTTGCAGTTTTATTTCTTTAATTCGAAATGAGACTGTTGTGGGTGGCGAGTAGGTACCTACACAAGGCACCTTGTGTACTCGGCACCCGCATAAGGTTGAGTCGCCTAAACGGAACTTTACATCAGAATATGACCCTGCCAATCGCATTACGAGGCCAAAAAAAGCATTAAAAATTAATTAAGTTTTTTTATGGGAACACCCAACATCTAAAGCTTGGCATAAGGCCGTTAATCCGTAACAAAGTTAACGGATAACTTGGTAAACTTTAGAGATTGTTAACGGATTCCGTTAACTTTCCACAAGTCCGTGATCGTACGTCGTGCCGTTCTGAACTAATATTCAAATCAAAATAGTTCAGAACGTGTTTTTCACGGTGCAGCGCGGTCCACGCGGTGTCTTTTTGGCAAATAGTAGGTACTTAAATAACGATAACGGACTTGTGGAAAGTTAAACGAATCCGTTAACAATCTTTAAAGTTAACTTCGTTACGATAAACGGTATTTTTGCGTTATCAAAATTAAAATCCCTGATGTTGGTCATGTCAGTGTCAGTCAAACCTAATAGTAGACTGCACCAAAGGGATAAAGCAGTGTCTTATGTCGCGGGCGCCGTATTGAATCCCGAGCGTAACGAAGGATCCTAGTGCTAACTCCCGATCAGAGCGAGGGAATTTAGAGCAAAAAGTGAGGGAGACAAGAATCCAGAGTGCAGCGAGGGATTCAAGGTCGCCCAAGACGAAGGCTCGTTTATCCCGAGGAGGATACTTTACTTTTCACACCATCTGCGAGTCAATAAAAAGCTATAGTTGGTACAGTCCGATTTAAACTTATGGCGGCTCTGAAGTGCGCTACTCGCTGCGCAGTACCTCACCCCTCACCCCCGCTGACACGTGAATATGTTACAGCACAGCGCAACGACTCGACTCATGCTCCGAGCCGCCATAAAGTTTGAATCGGGCTGTACTAGGATCGAAGTATTTACTAAAATTGGACGTAGAAAAGAATCCAACCCACAAATGAATCGTGTATATACCAAAACACGTGTAAACGAACTTAAATATTACGAAAACAATCCAAGTAGGTGAGTACTTAAAATTTAAGCGCAACATCATGTTGCGATAAATTTCACTTGGATTATCTTCGTAATATTAAAGTTTTAACTGCAAAGAATGTTTTGTTATACACAATTCATTTTTGCCCATTTGTGGGTTGGATCCTTTTCGTTTAACTACGTCCAATTATAATTAGTAGACCTATTTAAAACAATTAAAAGGTAATGGTGCCAAATTTTTTGTCACAAATTTCTCTAAATTAGACTAAAAATCAGCAAAATTAGTTTATTCCTGTCTATCTTCGTTTCCCATTTTGAAACTGGGAGGATGCGGTAAGGTAGCCCGCGAAATTCAAATTCACATACGTGATTCGCGACCGTTAGAATCTGACAGCACTAATGTCATTTTAATTATTCGATTAATGAAAATGACAATTTTGCTGTTATGAATTTGACGTTTTTCACCTAAAGTTTTCTGTCTAACTAAATTAGACTATTTTTAATCGCAATTAAAAAGGTGTGGAATAAAATTAGTTGTCATGAACTAAAATTTCCAAAGCACATTTCTCTACTAGTTCTTGAAAGTTTGGATGCTTGTGAGTTTGGAAATCGGGGGAAGCTTATATAATTGTAGCTGTTGTCGATTTACGACATTACAAACAGACAGATCAATTCAAGATGTCCTTGATAGGGCTTTCCTACGGCGGCGCGGCGTAATAAAAAGAAACAGAAAAACATATACCTGTGGATACTACGACATGGATCTATTAAATGCATGACCTACACGCGTAGCATGACCATTATAGAAACGGGTTTTGTCGACGGAAGAATAGACAAAAATGACATTCCGTGAAGACAGTACGACGGCAGCAAAGTAGAAAGAGTCAACTGCACTTTTTACGAAATTCTGTAGTTTATTCACGTTTTTCTTTTATTTTGCTTATATCTCGAAAATGGTGTGTCCTATCGCAAAAATAATGAAAATTTCGACCCCCTTTATGTAACGTTTAAACCCCTAAAACTAAACATGTAGGTAATACTTTTTCATATTTTCCATACCAAAAGTGAAAAATTAAATTTTTCCATTCCATTTTTATACTTTGCGGCCGTCGAGTAAAAAGTTTTCTACTGTCTTTAGCATGGCGATTACAAAATCAAATTGTCTTCACTACCTTAGACAACTGACAGTTGTCAGTGTGATTTTGACGTTTAGGATAGAAAACTTTCTTCTGATATAGTCTACATATAAAAAGACCTAGACAACAATCGGTAAAGCGAAAGACAAAATGACGGATTTTAGAAGGATTTTTACGGTGCGATGTCAAAAATAGAGAAACGAAATGTCACTTTGTATAGAAATAGCTATGTCTTGTCTTCCAAGAAATAGAAAGCGTCATGCTACGCCTGCTTCAGTCCGGCCGTCGAGAGAATGCGGTGACAGGAACGCATTCTGTCGATGGCCTGACTGTTTTTATCTTAAATAAACGTGGTGACTTATGTCCCTTCTCTAGCTATTTTAATTAAATGGTAACAGATTTGACCAATCGATTTTTTACCATAGTCGACTATGGTAAAAAATCGATTCCTATAAATTATGTCGCTATCGCGACCTCAGACCGCGACCCATTTCACTTCACTACAAATGTCAAAGTATTGAAATTAATTTACGTCTGTGTTGACTTGACGGTGCGAATTGCGAAATTCAGAATTTATTATCTTATGTTATTGGTGTTGAAACAATGCATATTCCTAATAATTAAATAATAGTTAAATTATTGTGCCTGCTTTAAAGTTGTAGTATACCATAAAGAAGGGTGTAAAGCACAGCTTCCTTTCGAAATTAAAGTGATATGGGTATGGGTGTATAGTTTATCATTGTAATTAAATTGAGGAGGAGTATTTATCTTAAATTTTATTCACAATGCACGAAGCGTACGAGATATCTCACTTGCTCAATGCAACCGTACAAATAGAGGCTATAGCTGCTTATGGTAAGTAAAAACTTCGTTTTTGGAAACAAATCTGCTATAAAATCAAGACAAAATGAGTCACACTCAAAACAGATCTGTTAAAACATCAGTAAACAATATTATCAAACATTTATTGTTAATTAGCTAGTCAGGCCCGAGGTGGCCCGCTAGAGGGCCAAACAATAGATAATCAATTGTGTCTCATTAACGATGCTTGATGAGTTAAAGAAACGCCTCATCTTTTTGAAGCAGATAAAGTAATACACATCAAGGTCTATTTAGTTGAAAAGCCACAGAACCAATAGATGTTCATTAATTATTAATTTCGGCATGTAATAAATTATTTTTTGCCAGTAATGATGGCTTCGTTGATGAAAGTCAGCTACTAGCTTTACCATTTTTAGGGTTCTGACCTTAGAAGTAAAAGTTGTTTATTTCTTTTACTGTTTTACTTTGGAAATACCTATTTACAGAAGTCACAGACAAAATATTATTCTCTTATTGTGTTTAGCTATTTTTGTTTTATTTTAGATAACAACTTGTTACTGGGAACAAGGCAGGGTCATCTGTTGATGTACTCAGTGTCTCAAACAAATGGAAATCAAAAATATGAGTTGCAGCTTCTCAGATATTGTAAAAATTTTAGTAAGAAACCTATACAACAAATTGAAGTCATCCCAGGTATTTTTTTTTTCATATAGTTACTCCAAAATGGTGATGTAAGTTCTCTGTCTTGGTATTAAGCTAAACACCTTACTTAAACATAATCTTCCCAAGGATGGTGAATATTATTAACATTATTTATAGAGGATATTAAGCTATAAAAACCACAGTGGGCAGATAGATTTGTGATTTGAATAATATCAATTTTATTAATTTAATTAAAGTTTTTATTTACAGAAGAAAACTTGTTGCTGTGTCTAACGGATAGTGTTCTGTCAACATACAATATAAATGGTGTTAATTTTCCTATGGTGAAGACTTTTGAACAAACAAAAGGTGCTTCCCTGTTTGCATTAGACAACACGGTAAGTGTTATATTTAGGCCTTATTGGCCTTATACAGAATTCTTATTTTTTTAATTCAACTTTTGTAGCTTTTCTTTAGGTTTCAGTTGAACATTACAGCCTATCTTCTCTCCAATATTTTTTTGCAGTGTTTATTAAAATATTAAGATTAAATAAAGTTACGATAATCAACCATTCAGGAACATGAGTGGCTACATTCTAGATTTTGAAGCAGTAAATTTTATTTTCTCAGGCCATCTTTGTATTTTACCTTAGCTGATAAAGTTTTATATTTTCATTTCACAGCCCACAACATCGATGACTGGAGAATCCAATTCCGTTGTTCGTCTGTGTGTTGCTGTCAGGAGAAAACTACAACTGTTTTATGGGAAGAATGGAGAATTCAAACAACACTTGTTTGACTTCACAATCCCTGATGTGCCGAAGGTCATGTCATGGGGCCAACAATATGTGTGTGTGGGATACAAAAACGAATATGTGCTGTATGATGTAGGTGATAATGTTGAATATACTTTAGCAAACGTGTTTAGTTAATCAACCCTCAAATTTTCGTAATATATTGGTTCTCATATGGCGATGTTTACCCCCAAATATATCGGTAATGCGACACTTTAGGGTAGCATATTAGGTACATGAGATTTTTGTTTGTTTATATGTCCCTACCCATATATACTACTTTTGTTGGGTTTTTCCATCATGAATTTCTTAGTACGAGGGCGGCACTGAAAATTTCGGGAATCAAGGAAGTGACACAACATTACTATTTAAAAATGTATTTATTGCTTTTCGAAGTATCCTCCGCGAAATTTGACACATTGTTCCATATGATGGAACCAATCATTGAAGCAACCATTCCATTCGGAAGTTGGGGTCTCCAAAATAGCCGTTTTGTAGGCGTCCACAGCTTCTTCAGGTGATGAAAATCTCTGTCCACGCAATTTATTCTTTATTTTAGGGAAAGTATAGAAATCATTAGGGCTTAGGTCGGGGCTGTACGGCGGATGGTCTAACAATTCTATGTTTTCTTGCTCTAAAAACTCTTTTGTTCTGTGCGCGGTGTGAGAACTCGCATTGTCGTGATGGAGGATGATGCGGCGGTTGCAGTACTCTTTACGGAGTTCAGAAATGACCTGTGGCAAACAAATGCTAGCATACCATTCTGCATTAACCGTTCTTTGTCCCTCAAGAGGAATAGTCGTAACATGGCCGGTTTTGGAGACAAACGTGGCCACCATTTTTTTTGCAACACTCTGCGAACGAACAGTTTTTGTTGGCTTTAACTCATTTTCGAACACCCAAACTCGTGACTGGTTTTTTGTTTCGGGTTCGTACGCGTATATCCAGGATTCGTCACCTGATACGATGTTGTATACAGCATTTGAGGATCCTGCGTGGAATCTTTCGAGAGTTCTGACGCACCAAGTAACGCGAGCCGCTTTTTGCTCTTCACAGAGCGAATGCGGTATCCATCGGGAAAACAACTTTTTTACACCTAATTGTTCATGCAAGATTATTTGTATTTGACTCATGCCAATGGCTAAAGTTGCCTGAATTTCGCGGTATGTCACATGTCGATCTTCCTCAATCAGCTTACGCACAGCATCAACGTTTTCTTGAGTGACTGCAGTTTTTGGACGACCTTGACTTCGAAAGTCATAATAAATCATCGCTCTTGAATTTTCTCGAGTCAATTCCATTTTCTCAACGACTAAACAAGTTTGACAAAACCTTGTGACAAGACCGAGAATCTTTTTTTAAATAAATAAATGGTATTCGATTTTTAAAACCAAGGAGTTTTCAATTAAAAAGATTTTAATATGACAGGAACAGTGGAAATATTCCCGATACTTTTAGTGCAGCCCTCGTAACAGCCCCGAGTTTGGAAGTTGGCGGTGTGATACCCGCGTGGCTCGGAAAGCATGTTAAGCCGTTGGTCCTGCGCCTGATCTCTCTCCGGTCGTGTCGGATTGCCGTCCCATCGGACTATGAAAGTGAGGGAAGAGAGAGTGCACCTGTGTCTGCGCACACGCTTGTGCACTATAAAATCTCCCGCGCCCAAGGCTAGTTTCAGTTGAGATTGGCCGCCATGGCCGAAATATGGTCTTGAGGACCATATACTACTTCTATCAGGCGCGGAAACTTTGAAAAAAAAAAATGGCGGCTGGTGGATGTGTCAGATTCCATAGAAAAATGTTCAAACACCTTTCAACTTAATCGGTCCATTAGATTCGGAGAAAATTTGCTGTGACAGACGGAAATACAGACAGACAGACTCTACACGAATGATTCTATAAGGGTTCCGTTTTTCCATTCGGACATACGGAACCCTAAATTCTATAAATCATGAGGGGTAATTGCGTAACACACTGACAGTAGCAATGGTTTTCATTTTGACAGTTCAACAAACTTACATTGCTTTATATATGTTGTTGAGCAGACAAATTCTTTATACTTTTTTTGTAGCTCTCATCAGGAAAGCCACAGGAGTTATTCCCAACAAGCAGTTCTAAATCTCTTGAGCCAACTATAGCGAAATACTCCGAAACTTCATTTCTACTTGGTCGCGATCAAACATCGGTTCTCGTGGAAGAAGCCAAAAATATAGATATAAAGAAAACTATCAAATGGTCCGAAGCGCCTATTGGTGTCGGTAAGAGAATATTGATGATATTTGTTATATGTAAACAAACTAGCGACCGGCCCCTACTTTGCACGGTTTTTACGACTCGACAAAACGTCGAGTTTCTTTATTACATGTACTTTAACGTATTACATACACAAAGCTTCTCAAATAAATTCTCTAAATGGTGGTGAAAACCGCATCAAAAGCCGTTGCGTAGTTTAGAATAATAATACGGTCACACAGACAGCAGACAGACACGAAAAGCGATTTAAATATGTACATATAAAAATATAGATTAAGTATATATATATAGCCCTGGAATAAAACAGCTGGAAGTGATAGACCTTTGTCCTGCAGTGGGATGATAGAGGGTGACAGTAGCCAGTAAGATAATATAGCATAAGCATAATCAGCCTATAAAATTCCAAGTTGGAATTTTATTTCTAGCTACTGGGACACAGGCCTCCTCTTTGTAAGAGGAAGTGGGCCATAATCCACCACCCAGGCCCAGTGTGGGTTTGTGAAAGTCACTTCGAATTTCTAGTTCTAGGTCTTGCCAGTTTCCTCACGATGTTTTCCCGTTTTTACAATAAGATAATATATGAAGACTTGAATGCTTCTTGAAAACGGTTTTCATGACACTTGTGATAAAAGTTAGTCAGTTGTATTTCATTAAACCTAACATGTCTAAATTTTAAAATAATGTTTATTTCCAGTTTGGGATGAGCCATTTGTGCTAGGACTGCTATCAGACCAAGTCATTGTACAAACAGTGGAGCCATCCCTGTTCATACAAACCTTACCTGAACTGAACAAAGCAAGACTGATGTATAGGTAAGAATGTCTCGTATCCCGTATGTTACAACTCCTGATACACCCTGGAACTCCAAAATCGAGCCACCCTGCAATTCAAATTCAGAACAATGATGACACCAAATTGATGGCCAGTATTGACTTCAAAACTGCATAAAAACTTTTGCTTTGACTCATCACACATTAAATTTCTCTTTTACACATTATTTTGATGTTTAGGCCTTTAAACCTTTACAGTACAACTATTTTCTTAATGTTCCTCGGCAAACTTCTGTCATCAGATTTCTATCAGTTGCCCGTTTGCATTTGGTGCAGACCGGACGCTTTCAATCGACTTGGAAGTATATAGAGTTGTTTATTTTAGAAGTGGGAGGAATGCTGCTGAAGTCGCAGGCACAACAGATAATTTTAAGCGTATACTTGTATTTTTTACAAGAAGCCAGTGGAATCAAGAAAGAAAACAATGGTTATTTTCAAAAAGTTTAAAAATGTGTTTAGAAGCTTGTTGTGTTTCAGTCGCAACTGTAAAGAAAATGATAAAAAGATAAATTGGCTCTCTTCCCATCACCAATAAGAGTAAAGAATACTTTGGTATTTAAAATTTTAACGAAATTGTTTGCAATTTCGTTAAAATTTGGACGATTTTGACCATTCTGTCATAAGTAACATGATTTTCGATTTTCATTTACGCTTTAAGGAATTTCCTTGTTTGAAAACTTTAAAATCGATGTTGGTTGAGGCTATCCAATTTGGAGGCTGTAGAATTCCTCTATATAAATTCGGCGGTGATTATACAAGTCCGTTGATGAAGCGTTTCAAATAGACCACATCAGTACTTTCCCATATCAAATATCTTGACGCGAACGGTGCGTTTAAAGGAGACTTCATCCTTACCTACCTGCTGTAGTGTATTATTATTTATAATTTACTTTCAACACTGACATTTGTTCCCAGATGTAAGCGAGGCTTAATATTCGTGTCCTCGGTAGGCCAGGTCTGGTGTCTCAGCTCCGTTGACATCACGAAGCAAAGGCAGCAGCTGCTGAAAGACAAACATTTCCAAATAGCAATAGAATTAACGGTAAGTCATACCCCCGCGTCCTAACCGAAAGCGTACGCCGCGGGTGTACGCGATTGACGCGATCGTTTGTATGAATCTGAATTACTAGCTGTTGTCCGCGACTTCGTCTGAGATCCAGGATGAAAAGTAGCCTATGTTCTTACTCAGGTCTTGGTCTATCTGTGTGCCAAATTCATCCAAATCCGTTCAGCAGTTTCTGCGTGAAAGAGTTACAAACATCCATCCATCCATCCATCCATCTATCCTCCCTCACAAACTTTCACATTTACACACTGCCACGCACCACGCAGCGTAGCGCGTGAATGCGTGTTTTAACGTTGCTTGTATCTCCGTTTGTATAGAAAACACGCACAGTCCAAAACACAGAAAATGCATCCACGCGCGTTCATTCAGGAGCGTTGACACGCAACATGCAGTGTGATGCGTGGCAGTGTGACAATCGCCTTATAGTATTAGTAGGATGATGACGTACAAACAGGACTTGATTGATCGTGCGACTACTCGCGCGATGATCGCTTTCGGTTAGTAAGCGGCCGTAGAGAAAATTGAAATAACCTCCATGATTGGCGGTAGGTACTTAAACGTATGTCCGGTCCTATTTCCAATAATTTCAGAACGTTTGACATCCTAATTCTAACTGCAAATTCAGGGGATCGGGACTGGATCAGCCTGTTGCAGATCAAAATCATCTAAACAATTACGAAAATTAAACTTCATATTAATGATACAAGAGATGTTTCCGAATAAACACAGCACGCAACAGCTGCCATTCTGACAAGAACGTTTAATTTTATTAGCAGTTCAAATCTTTTTGAACAGTATATTCGTTCCCCCGTTACTAATAATGACGCTGACTGTGCAACACTCGGTATATTAAATAAAAACAACAATAAAGTCATAAATACCTAATGGCTACAGGTGGTCGAAAGTTCAGCTGGCAATTGCGAGGTCTTGACTAGCGTTTTTTATTAGTAAAATCATGTTGAACACGACATGTTACCTGCCAACTTATCAAACAACTAAATACAATTATTAATCCACGAATGACTTCGCTCCCCTCTAACTGCCTATATGAAATTTATGTACAAGTGATATTACGGAATGTCATATAAATAGTACAGTAGACAGCAGGTCAAGCTAGCTACACGAAACTAAAATTTCGCTAAACGATTTTAAACCTTAAAATGTTGTGGGTTAAGTTCAAAATCGAATGAGAAAATCTGACAGATTGGGGCTACTTGATGTGCTGGCGACTTTACATATCAGTTACATGCGTTTAGTCATACGTGTAAATAAATAGTATCACCGGCAAAACATTGAGGCAAGGAAAATAAGTAACTATTTATTTTCCTCTAATCACGGTGGTGTTTAAAAGAGTTGTTAATGAGTAATATTCAAGTTTTAGTCTGTCATCACAATTTATTCAGTTGAGGTGTATTGAAACGTTTTGTGATATTGTGTGTTGTGTCTAAAAAAATCAAATATATCTTTTGTATTTTTTTTTATGTTATTGTTCCCGTATTGAATAGACTAATTACGCAGTTTACTAATAGTTATTTATGCAACTGTTGTATAATAAGGGGTAGTAAAACACGAATGTGGGTTTATCACACTCGGCTTCGCCTCGTGTGATATTAGTATCACCTGAGTGTTTTAATACCTAATTATGTACAGTTGCATACAAGACTTTATCTACACATGATATGAATCCTATATAAAAGGTTCTGAAACCATAGGGTGTTGTACAGTGTTGTAAGAACTATGTAAATTCACGGAAAGTTTAATTGCTTAGTATCGAATACAAACAAACTATGTATAGGTAATAATATAATTATTTACATTGTGGACTGATTTTTGTAAACAACAAAGTAATAAATTTTTGCAATATCGAACAAAAATGGCGGGATACGACGTGAATTCGAATAACCTATACGTTTTTTTTTTAAATTACGGCGCTGTGATAGTGAAGCGCGCGTGCATGACAATGTTCTTTTTTTGAAAAGGAGTTGCATAATGAAATTTAGTACAACATTATAACACTCGTTTGGATGATATGGTTACTATGGCAATGGTTGTTTTAATGTTGGCAAAAGCAAACTGTTTCAGAAACTTTTATAGAGGATTTATAGCATGGGTGTAGATAAATAAAATAAATTATTAGTCGAGTTTTGAGGAAAATTGTTTAAATGAATTAATTATTAGTGGTTTTTATTTACTCAATACCTATTTAATACAAGGCCGGTCTAATTTCGAGGTAAATACGCACGTTTTAAAACATTCCTCCGCGAGATAAACAATAAATAAAAAACTTATGATGGGGACACAAGTGATATCTTACCAAACTCACAAATGTGATTTAAGTATTTGATTTTTGTAGCTTAACTAGAATTAGATGCAAGTGCAGTGAAAATGCCATTTACAGTAAAGGATCGTATATCAACAATAGGGCTTCTAGTAGGAGTAAGTATCCTGGCAGTTCAGTTTTCAGGAAGTTGTCTGTTCGCACTATAAACAAAAGGCTTTCTAAAATGTTTTATTGGCACCCATTATTTCAACAGAGCCTCTCAGACTGCACACCAGAAGAAAAAGAGCAGAAGATACATTCCATACAAGTCCTGTACGCATTGGAACTTTTCGACAACAAACAATATTCCCAGTCAATGAAAGAGTTCATTAAACTCAAAACTGATCCCGCTGACGTCATCAAACTTTTTCCTGAACTAGACTGTAAAACAAATGACGATAAAGAACAAACGAAGAAATTGACGGGAAAAGATCTGGAGAGCGCTTTGAACGCATTGATAATGTATTTGAAAGAGTTGAAATCTAATATAGGAAATAGCAACGGTCAAGACGAGGCGACCAAGCAGAGGAATGTGACGCAGCAGCTAGAGTTGATAGATACTACTTTGTTGAAGTGCTACTTACAGGTAAATCTAGAAGATATTATTAAAACGTATTAACCGATAGAAACCCGGTGGCCCTCTGTAGGGCCACTATGTCGTGGAAGAAGACAGTTCGTCGGCCCAAAAAAAAACAAAAAGCCCATACAGTGAAATGCTCAAAAGACGATATTAGCCCTCATTTAGAAGCAATAATGATGATTATTTAACCGCACGACCGCGCGACCCTCTACGTAGAGGGCCAGCGGGGCTTGACGGTATGGGCGACATACCGGCCCTACAGAGGGCCACCGGGATTCTATCGGTTAAGGATGCACATTCAAAAAAGAATCTGTAAAATTTTCCATAGAAAATTATATAATGATTATCATGATGTTTTTAATTTGTTTTGAACTATTCACGAAGTTACAATGTCTCTTACGCCTCCTATTGTTGTAACCTTTTTAGGTAAACGATGCTCTAGTCGCACCTCTATTACGCAACAACAATTGTCGCCTGGAAGAAGCCGAGAAAATGTTGCTGCAACACGGGAAACACAGCGAATTAATAATATTGTACCAAACTAAAGGACAGCATATGAAAGCGCTTCAGCTGCTGAGAGAGCAGGCCAAAGAACCGGACTCTAGTTTAGAAGGTTATCAAGGAACGAAAAATTATTTGCAACAGCTTGGTTAGTAATAAATTATGGATTAAAATTGTACTGTTCAAAAAGAAAGAGCTAAACACCAAATGTTTTTATTGTTTATAACAATAACTCAGTATAATTATTTCCGAATCTCATCATCGAAATATTGTACTAAAGCAGCAATTCTATCTTCCAGGTGCCGAACACATAAACTTAATATTCAAGTTCTCTGACTGGATATTGAAAGAACATCCAGAAAAAGGCTTGAAGATTTTTACCGAAGTAGAAGACTTGCCCCGTCCAAAGATATTAGATTTTCTTTTAAGAGAACATGAATCTCTAGTGATACCATACTTAGAACATGTTATTCATACGTGGAACGACACAAATTCATTATTTCACGACGCCTTAATAAACATGTACAGAGATAAAATAACTGATAAGAAAGCGAACCTAACAGATGCAGAGGTACAACACATCAAGTCGAAATTAGTTGCGTTTCTAGAAAAATCTGCACATTACACTCCTGAGAGAGTTGCTGTGCACTTCCCTACTGACAGCTTGTTTGAGGAGCGAGCTATCATTTATGGAAAGTTAGGACGACACGAGCAGGCACTCGCCATTTATGTGCTGATATTGGGTAAGTGCGACTTTTATGCCTAGTAGTACGAGAGCCCACGACCAAAACCATGTCGCATCGCTTTATAAAATCGTTAATTTAGTTAGACGATTCTGAATCCGACTCGGTGGGCATTACTGGTCAGATGCGTCATAGTTTTATGGGGGCCCATTTCCGCTAAATCAAAAAAAAAATACGCATATGGTTTTATCACAATATGTTTGATATTCAAAATGCCTCATGTATTTAATGCGGCGACAAATTAATTTGAATTTGGGAATAAAAAATAATTAAAGCCGGTAGCAAAAATAGTAGGTTGGCAGTACAGCGAAGGATAATTTTCAGTAGAAAGTAGCAGCTTAATAATCAGTAGTTAGCCTTGTTTTAATTTAAACTGGCATCGAGTTTTTGTTTTGGCGAGGCTTCCTATTTCTGAATGGCAATAATGGTAAGGTGTAGTAAACGGAGCACCGCTCGGCGGGGCTCCAACTTCTGGGTGGTTTAAAAAAAATAACTACGAAGGGATGTAGCGGACCTTCCAGACCCCGCCATTCCCTTCTGACCTAACCTGTCCGAGTCGGGGTGCCCAAGTCCCGAACTCGCTTCGCTCGTTCTTGCATACTACCCCACTGTTAATATTAGTCGCCATGTCATTACTTATTGTACCTCGCCTATGATTTAAATTGACCCTGTTTAATATATTCGCTATCTTAAAGTAGTAGCCATTATTTAGTTTTTATAATTGCTTGCATTTTGAAGCTCATCTAATGTAATTATTGCTAAAATATTTAATCGCTGCCAAGTTATTTTTTTAGTAGCAAATAGTTAGTCGCCCTAGTTAGTCCCTTTAAGTTGTTAGTCGCATGGAAAATAATTAGCCTTCAAAATATAAGCAACCTGATTCGATTTAAAAAAAAATCTTTTGTATGGCTGCTGAGGTTATCAAAAAACTATTTTCAGACATTTTAAATGTCACCTATAATTCTCAAAACGAAAAGAACGTATCGGAGTCGCCCGGAAACGCACGGTGCTTGTTACACTCATATTCCTCACGACAACGATGATGAGAACAATGATTAAAAACTATGTTTTTTTTTTTTTTTCAATAAACTGTCTTTAGCTAACGTTATTCCAGTTTCCTTTTGTCCAATTTATTAAAAAAGTCCTTCAATTTCAGTTCGATGGTTTCGGGTAACCTCTTTATTAATCGTACGTAAAATCACCGCAATACGATTTTTTTAAATTTCTGATTATTGAAAAGTTGTCTGATTAGTAAGGTGCGACACAGAAATTGTCTGGTACAATTTTTTTCTACCCCTGGATCACTTTTTCATCATGAAAAGTTTTCAGACAGAATGCTATGTTACCTAGGTATATGTAAAAAAATTCAACACATTCAAAATGGTTTTAACACAATATGCTCCCACTTTCTTCTGAAAAATTATTTATTCGCTTCACCTGACCAATGTTCAATTAAATACAAGATTTTAAGACGGTTTGCTATGGGTTTTATGTTTTGCCTCAATTTAAATTTTCTCAAATGGTCTCCTGGGGTACGTGCGACGGTACTGGTGTCTGAAAATCAAACAGATTGCTATGAAACAGTTCGATATTTGATTTTTGTAATTTTTTTAAATGCGATTATGACAGATGTGACGCGGAGAACTTCTGAAGTTAGGTTTTTTTTATTCAGAATATCTATTGATTGTATACGGTTTTGTTCGTAAAACGATAAGGCAAAATTGTGTTCATGAGCTCTCCTACTATAGTGAATACACGGCTTTGTATATGTACAAGGCCTTAACCTTTCAATTGCCCACAGGCGACGTAGACCGAGCAATACGGTACTGCGAAAATGTAAGCGCGAGTCCAAATGACAAGAGCCAAGATGTGTACGTGATACTGATGAGGATTCTCATGAACCCTGAACAAGACAGTGCCCTCATCGGTAACCCCCTAGCAAAGGTACCGAGGCATCCGAAGACAGCTGTACCGGACTTGGAGACGGCACTCAAAATATTGGAGAAGCATGCCGACAAAATATCGCCCTTGAAAGTAAGTATTGTTTGATACCGATGTTAATATTATGCCTCAGGCATTAAGTCCGCCTTTGTACAGTATTTTTTTACTTGTGCGTTAAGTTTTAATAAATAAATAAATAATATGTCGAGGTTCCAATATTAGTTGTGTGTAGGACATGACATGTGACATCCAACCAACCTACGCACTCTAGGCCCGCGTTATTGATTACGGTGCGCTTTCTCATAGATAGGACGCTGTCCCAGCAGCGGGAACATTATAAAAAAAACTCAATAATGAGTTAATTTTCGAATATTAAATTCAAAGTCAAATTAATCCTACTATCCTACTTCCTACTATATATAATACTAGCTTTTGCCCGCGGCTTTGCTCGCGTTAATTTAGACTTTGACTAACAATTCGGGTTATAATTTAATCATGATTCGAAAGACACGTGGCGCCATCTATTATCATAAGAACGTTTTTGTTGTTTTCCTCGGGAACAGTACTTTTTTGCGGAATGAAAGGTACCCTATGTCCGTTTCTGTATCCCTGACAACGTATATGCAAAATTTCAGGATGATCGGTTCAGTGGTTTAGGCGTGAAAAGGTAACAAACAAACAAACAAACTTACTTTCGCATTTATAATATTAGTTAGGATTAGGATTATAAATGTCAAAGTGTGGATGTTTGGATGTTTGTTACTCAATCACGCAAAAACGGCTGAACGGATTTGGATGAAATTTGGCACATAGGTAGACCATGACTTGGATTAAAACATAGGATACTTACTATCCCGATATTTTATCGGGATCGAGACTTATGCGGGTGAAACCGCGGGGCGCAGCTAGCTATTTATATTTTAGTGTTAGCAACGGATTAAATTCAAATCTTTCAGGAAAACTCTGTGGTAGAATGTCTGACTTCGTTGGATCCGTTGTGAATTCTTTGCTTAAGATAGTTTAAGAGGTAGTTTAATTTTCTTAAATACTTACTTGTACAATCGATAATGCAAAAACAAATATTATTTATTTGCAGGCCCTGTCAGTGTTGCCTGACTCAGTGCCCCTGAGTCGACTGAAACATTTCCTAGAGAGCGCTTTGGACGGTCAGCTGACGTTGAAGAGACGCACGCAAGTCCTCAAGGGATTGTTGTACGCTGAACATATGCAGGTGAGATAAGATTTATATTCCTTTGATTACGCACTTCTTTTTTTTATGCCCTGTTCCAAAAGTATCCTGATCACCTGAACAGGGTTGTTTACACTTTCATCAGAGACTTTTGGAACAGATTATACAATATCTTTGTAGCATAATGGTAAGATAAGCTTACAGCCTAAACGCTTCAATGCGCCTAAATATAATTTAAGGAAAGTCTCGAAATGAACCTAGCCTCCGACTATACTAAAAGCCAAGACATTTATGATAGTAGCGGTCATAAAACGTACGAGTAGGACTGTGAATATTTAGCACGCGATTTCTCAAAACTCCTGAGTCTTGTGTCATCTCGCTCCCACGTCTTATGGCCGCGGATGCGACAAATGATGGCATGTACTATAGTGTGGTAGATGACATTATGTTATACTTTTTGCTACTTTTTATGTTTGTTACAGGTACAAGAACTGAAGCAGTTCCACGAATCGAAGAGTGTAGTAATAAACGCTTATAATGTGTGTCCCGTATGTAAGAAACGTTTTGGCAACCAGAGCGCCTTCGTTAGATACCCCAACGGTGACATTGTTCATTTCAGTTGTAGACTCGACAAGTAATATAATATGTTTCCTTGATTTCATACTTCATGTAAAATATTATTGAAATTTTGGTGCACTATAAACCTCTGCTAACCCCTTCAGGGTAATGGGCGTGATGTTCAGTTAATAGTGTTACGGATTTACCGTTTTTCAAACAACTTTTGTTCGTTTCTTATAACAAAATGGTCTCGATTTTATTTCTTGGCTGTGATTTGATGATGAATTTTCATTAGAAACAAATTATTATATCTCTGGAAAGTGACGTAAATGAAAAGTAATTAAACAATTAGGGGGTTCCTTGTTCTACTTTGACACCCTAACAACGTAATGTTTAGAAAAAATGCAATTCAAGTTAATTGATGTGACACTAACTAAGTGATGTAGAAAATGCTTAATGGTTACTTAATTTCTAGAATAAACTTATAAATTTTTATAATCATCATGTTTGATGATGATCATCGTTGAATAAACAGTCAAAAGACTTCCCTAGTTGGACATAGGATTTATTTCCGTTATTTTCATGTGTTTAAATACCTCATACATATGAAATATTAAGCTAATTTTGTACAGCTACTTCAAAGGTTTATAATAAGAATCAATGTACAGAATGTAATATAAATGTAGCCATGGATTATAACTATGTTTTACCTATGTATTATTAGCTCATGTATAAAAATATTGATATTATATGAAATTTTTATGCAACAATATTTGTCTTATTTCTATTTCCTTAGAAATTACACTTAAGGATGGTTTCCACCAAACGGCTCGTATGGCATCAGATCGGAACGGATTTTACAATCTGTAAACGAAATTAAATCGTGTACACAGTATTTAAAGTCTATATTACCAAGCCGCGCACAGCAGCTCAACCGCGGGCGTCTTCCACGACACGCGATCTTAGCCGAAACTGCTGCGACGCGCAATCGGCTCCGTTGGCCTGTCGTCGTATCTTCGCATCGATCGTCAACACGGTAGGAATGAAACTATTTGACTAGGCGCAGAAACGGATACGTTCGCAAGCGACGGTACGGAGCCGATCGTATGCGTCGACATCCTGCCAGACGCGATCGGCTGTCGCCGCATCCGTTCCTATCCGCCGTAACCTTTTCGATCCGATGCGATGTGAGCCGTTTGGTGGAAATCATCCTTTAGTTTTAGTTAAAAGATAATTAAAGGTAAAACTGGTTTTAGATTTGCTTAAGATGGATACCTTCATATTTTCGACTAGCAGTGCCCGCGATTTCGCGTGGATGTCGGAATACAATCATTTTTCGCTTAGAGGTGTATGAACAGATTAGATAATAGTTACAACGGTCTAGGTACACCACTCCTCTATTAAACAGGAATAATCTTCTGATTTTGCCTGGCGGGAGACTGATTTTTGAGAATAAATAAAAATCAAGGCGCCTGGTCAAGGCTCATCATATGTGCACCTGCCGTACTCATTAAACCAACCGCCTGTCTGGCGGAGTGTGCTGAAGCGTTATCATGGTAAAAAGGATCACGCTTTAAGAGCGCTGTTGAAAAATCTCCGAGAAAACGGGCGAAACAACGCAAATTATCAATCAACTTGTGAACATGCTTCTCTGTAAAAGATGTTAAAGAGGGCTTGCCTCTCCAAAGAGCTCCTAAGTACATAAGGTTGGCCGTGTGAGAAACAACCGATTTACTGCGGTCCACCACTGGTTAAGGCCGCCATTTTGGATTTTGATTTCCTGATTTTCGGCACTGGCGCCCTCGAAATTATGAAGATTACACCCATGACGAAAATTTGGCACATCATTTTGATTTAGACCTCTTTTTACTCCAGAAAACCATAAAAATTACATCCCCGCTTTAGAATTTATATCCATCGTTAAAAAAAAAAAATTGGTATTACACAAAAATGTAGCCGACTTCCATAAAAAAAAAAAAACACTACAAAGTGCAAAATAACTTTTTCATTTCTCATACTCGGAAAGTAGTGTTTGTTTCATTCGAGTAGCGGGTGGAAGACGCTGCTCCCCATCTTTGGTCGGGAAAGACTCTTATGTAGTAGGTAATTGCTTCCCTCTTTTGGCGGGAATGAATTTAATAGTCGGCTACGACAAATTTTACACAGAAAAATATCAATTAAAAAAAATGCTGCGGTCTTGTGAGTATATAAACAGCTAGTGTGAATTTAAAAAAAACCCTATTAAGCGGGATGGTCCGCGACGAGGTGACGCAGTGTGTTCTTATAAAATTTTAAAAAGGCTTATTCGGCGGGATACTTACTCTGTAAGCTGTACCGAAATTCAAAATATCGCTTTTATAGACTATTTGATAAAAAATTAGTCCCATGTTATTATTATCAACACATATTTTAGAAAAACTACTACTTTTTACTTGCCTTATATTCGAAATGAAAAGTAAAGTGTTTAACACGGGTTAAAGTCATCAATTCCTACTCGAACTATAGCTGCCCTAGTATGGGAATTAATTCCTTTCGACCCTTGTATAACAATCTACTATAGTTTGGGTAGTCGTTGGCAAGAAAATTGCGAATTCTGAGACTTGTATTTTGACGTGTTTTGTTTTTGAAGTTGGTTCTAGTTTTTGAAAAAAAATAATGGTGGTAGTTACTTACCTCACACAAATTCGTTTAGGTACACACGGCACACACATATCAAGCTATACATTTCTAGTGCTGCTGATGCTGTAGTGAAGCTGATGTCTCAGTGTACGCAAATCCTATACAATGCGAGATCAGCGGGGTACCTAATTACGTAACACGTAATGAGTTTCATTTTGACAGTTCAACAACATTCATTGCGTTATTTACGTTGCTGAGCAGACAAATTTCTCAAACATATGAAGCAATGGATTAGTAATAGGCTTCAAAATGATTCAGATTGTGATAGTGTGTTACGTAATTAGGGTGCTGGTTATACAGGAAAATTATAGCTTGATATATAGCCGTGTGTACCTACTACTTTATATTGATACTCAACTTTTTTTCACAACCGTGTACCCAGTCACAATAGGAAGGTATACTGTTCGTCATTGAGGAGTTCCGTGACAGCAGGGTTTCTTCGTGGTCTATAATCAGTTGACCACTGTTAGGTACCTACTTAACCAGCTTCTGTGTTTCTTCTTCCGTACGATTACCTATTCACAATATCACAATAATGGGTACTGTACCTACCCCTCGTCGAGTTCCATGGAGTAAGTAGGTAGGATATAGAATAGATGTAGATGTGTCATCAATATTAGTTAAACAAAACAGTATATTTATTTCTGGACCAGGCCCTTAAGGATACATTTCGCTACAGTTTGGGACCGTGGCGGTTTAGTTGAGAGAGTTTATTTATTTATTTATTTATTTATTTATTAGGGACAAAAAACAGTTACATGCTACAAATTACAGAAAAATACTTAAACTAGGATTGAACAAGCACGTAACCCACACCATTGTCCACGTTTTAACTTAAGGTTAGAAGTGCTAAATACATTTAAAAAGAAAATATTTAAGTAAAATAATAGTCGCTGCCACAATAGTATAACTATGTTAGGTACTTAGCTTAGCTCAACAAAAACAAAAATTACTCGCTAAACAAAATATCCATAGCCATTTTCTTAAATGCCAGCTTCGATAAACAAAATATGTCCAGTTCAACAAAATGCGTGTTGTAGGAGTCAACAAGGCGACGAAGAGGTGCACGTTCCCCAGCGTTAGTCCTGCAAATGTCTGTATGGAATAGTTGAGGGACACGGACCCCCCTTCGAATAACACTTCTGGGTACCTTGTAGCACAATTTGTTTGTGAGGTCAATACAATCAAATTTGTTACTGCATATGCCGTGTAGTGTCATGACATCAAGTAACAGCCGCCTAGATCCCAAATCTAGTACGCCATACCGCTTCAATAGCTGCACGTAAGGAACCTTTGACCGGAAGCACTTATAGTTCATGCACCGTAAGAACTTCTTCTGTACACTTTCAATTCTAGTGCCGTATTTGTCATAGAAAGGGTTCCAGATCGGGACGGCATATTCTAACTGGGATCGTACCAAAGTCTTATAAAGCAGCAAGAACGTAGAGGGCCGCACAAAGTCACGTGATGATCTCATGACGAAACCATACATCTGATACGCCTTGTTTACTATATTGTCAACGTGTTTGTCGAAGTGCAAACTGTCATCCAGTGTAACACCTAAGTCACGAACAAAACTAACTACATTTAAGAGGGCGTTATTAATTGAATAATTAAAGTTTATTTTAATACTCTTTTTGGTAAATGAGTTACTCAAACTCAAAAGCATTTATTTCAATTAAACCATTTACAGGCACTTTTGAACTGTCAAAGAGTCGGTCTGTTCGAAAGTTGAAGCTAGTTGCCCATTCCAAAACGTAGACCACTATGGAGAAGAACGGGCAAGAAACTCCAAGGACACTCTTTTTAAATCAAGATATTACTAAATCCTGGGTACATTATTCTTGTTGCTTCTATATGTGAGAACAACGTAAAAATATATTATGAAACAATTCAAAATATAAGATTAAAAATAATAAATAAGCCGTGGCAGTTAAGAGCTGACCAGTTCCAACCGACGGCGCCCGTTCACGAACATGACGTGTGGATCAGCACCATACAGCTCAACCATTCTGTAGGGAACCGAATGATCCAACACACGCGCCACCATCAGTGAGACATTTACGTGAGCATGACATAGTCTCAACTGCCATGCTTTCAAGTCAACATACATAATAATGACATAATTATAATAAACGAATCCATGGTACCTCTTCACATTTACAAAATTGAAAAAATGTTTCTAAATTATACAAAACTATAGTTTGCTATGTATTTAAGATATGAATAAAATTTTACTACCAAAAGGAAAAGATAATCATTAATATCTATTGGAGTATTAAACAATAAAACATATTTTATTAAAATTAAAAAAAAATCAAAACATTAAGTTCGCAATGTCAGAAAAAATAAAAGGGAACCATCTCTTCCAACCATTCAAATTTTAACTAGTGAGCCCAAGTGGCTGTGAAGCCAGGACCAGCATTAAGCCAAGCACTTTTATCTACGATATAATCATTGAATTTATAATATGCTTGTCTACATAGTGTGCGTGCGGTTAATGCATGTTCTAAATTTCTTCTCATTTCGTTGAAGAATATCGAGTGGTATTTTATTATAACATTTTACACAGTACCCCATAAAAGAAGTATGTACCTACTTTAGATAACCTGAAACTGAATTTCTAGTGCTGAAATTATGCCTGCCACTTATCTGACTAAAAAGATGTAGATTTTTTCGAACATACATATTGTTTTCATATATAGGTATATTGACAAGGTACCGTCATGAAGTTAATTTTTTAAACAGTTCCCTTAGAGATTCGCGTTTGCGGCGGTTGTAGATGGCTCTGACAGCCCTCTTTTGCAGAATAAAGATAGAATCAATATCTGCAGCCCGTCTTCACAGCAGAATACCATACGACATGATGCTATGAAAGTAACTAAAATATACTAGTCTCACGGTATCCACGTGTGTTAATTGACGGATAGGTCGTTTAGGAGGCGCTATTCGCAGGCCCAACCCGCAGACTCCAGCTACGTGCCATCCCGAGCTAGGACAGCAGGATGGTGCCTTCCAAGGTCTTTAGTACTAATATCACCGCTTATCAAACGATATTAACGAAGGTGGAAAGATCGGACCGCACAACCTCATAATAATGCAAGGTTCCACAAGAGTGGACCAAGAATTTAACTTTGCGAAACCCCACAAGTTGCCTCTAAATTGACATCGCCTTTTTTGCCCACATACATACTTGAATTGCCTATTACTGGCAGTTACGCAAGAATAGGTTCTTACCCCGAAAAATCTCAGCAGTCTATCTATCTATACAGGGTTATTGGTAAAACACCAGCAACCTCTTAAGGGGTCGTTGTACTCATCATTATAAACAACTTTTAATATTGACCAAACCAGAAACCGCGAAAAAAAAAAACAGATTTTCCCTACATTTATATTCGCATAACAAAAACAGCTGATAGATAATAGAACAGCTGATATTTTTTTCGCGATTTCAGGTTTGGTCCATAGTAAAAGTTGTTTATAACGATGAGTACAATGACCCCTTAAGAGGTTGCTGGTGTTTTACCAATAACCCTGTATACATAAAACACAAAAAAAAATCTACCTATGTCCGTTATAGACTTTGAAACCATCCAACCGATGAGCCCCAAACCGATTTCATTAGAAAGGCAAATGCGAAGATGGTTTTAGACCAATTTTTTTAAGTTCTTTCTTTAGCATAGTAGCACACGCCGGGTATCCGCTAGTAGTACCTACATATATAATTATTGCCCGCCTTATCGCATCCTAGAGAGCAGAGAGTTAGTAGAAATGTTGTTTAGTATAAATACATTGAAGATATCAAAGCCACCACCCCACCCATACAAAACCAAAATACAACAAAACTTTTTTTATTTACGTGGGGAGATCCTATTGGAAGACCACGTTTGAGGCAGGATACCGAATAAAACCCCACTGTGTTCCTTCCTGGTACCACGATAGGCAGTGCGGGATTTACTCGCACATGCTGTTGAAGTTAATTGTTTTGCCTTGTCATTCAAAAAAGACTGAACATTATTACATTTGTACATATAGTCCACAGATTTTTGAATCTAATCTTCCTGTGATAATATTTTTAGGTTACGTTATTTCCTTATCTATTTACTGTAAAATATAATATAGCTATGTTTGACTGCATGTACTACATGCCACTGATTAATTAAATCAAATGTATGCGCTTGATACTAATTAATAGGGAAGGAGGAAAACGCGTAATTTATTGAAAATAATAATTATTTAGTACTAGGGGAGTTCAGTGCAACTAAAGGACGTGTTGTTATAATTTAAAACAAAAAAAACAAAATGTTTCGCACCAAAATTAAAAAGCGAGAAGCAGAAATTATTAAAATCATAAATGTAAGTTTATTTTCTTTATTAATTAAGGCAAAGGCACCGCGTGTCGCGCGACGAGCGGCGTCTTTGTGTAGCGCTGTAGCGTCGCGCCTGTCTGCGGGAGGCTTTACGCATTATTAGGTACAAGTGCAGTCGAAGTGCTCTTACAGAGGATCGTGTATTTAAACAATGTATCTTTCACTAAAAGTATACGTGCATAAGGTGTATATACACCTTATATAGCCTGGTAGTTTGTGGGGATGGCTACAGTCGTTATGAACTTTACTGAGAATTATATGATGTGGTCTACTTAGCCGTGAGCTTTTTAGCAAAAATGGTTACGTGATTTAAATACTCCATGAATAGACTAGTATAACTTGGTTACTAACGCAGGTAGACTTGGTAAAGAGGAACATCAGCACTTATCGTGAATAGGAGTGAATGAGAACAAAACCGGAAAAGGTTTTTTTTTCAAAATATTTGTAGGTAAAGTAGCGCTTCTTTGTTTTATACCATTTTTATATACCCATAATTTTTGCAGAGCCTTACAGACTGCACACCCGACCAGAAAGAACAGAAAATACAGGAAATACAATCCCTGTACGCATTGGAACTTTTCGACAATAAGCAATATTCCCAGTCTATTAGGGAATTTAGTAAACTCAAAAAAGAGCCCGCTGAAATCATAGGAATGTTCCCTGACCTAGACAATGATGACAAAGAAAAAACGAAGAAGTTGACGGGCAAAGATCTACAGACCGCTTTGGATGCATTGATAGAGTATTTGAAGGAGTTGAAAGCTAAGATAGGAAATAACACAGGTCAAGACGAGGCGATGGCGACACAAACGCAGCAACTAGAGTTGATAGATACTACTTTGTTAAAGTGCTACTTACTGGTAAAGTTATTTGTTAACACAAAGATTGACGCAGATTAAGCCTTAAGGAAGATAATTAAGTATGATTGTAACCATATTGTGATAAACTTTTCAGATTAATGCTGAGGTCTCGCCTCTACTACGAAACAGCAATAACTGTCGTTTAGAAGAAGCCGAGACAGTGTTGCTACAGCACCGGAAGCATCGCGAATTGATGATATTGTACAAAAATAGAGGCTTGCATATGAAAGCGCTTCAGCTACTATCACTACTAAGAGAGCAGGCCACGGGACAGGATATTAGCGAGAATATTGATCGAGAAACGATGAATTATTTGAAAAAACTTGGTTTGTTCCGATTTGGATATCATTGCTGATCCGTGGTAGGTACTGGTTGAATTAACACGTTTTATTTTCTAGGGGCTGAACATATAAACTTAATATTGAAGTTCTCTGACGGGATATTGAAAGAAAATCCAGAAGAAGGTTTGAAGATATTTACCGAGGAGAACGTAGAAGCAGAAACCTTGCCCCGTCAAGAGATATTGGATTTTCTTAAAAAGGAACATGAATCTCTGGTAATACCTTACTTAGAACATGTCATCCATACCTGGAATGATACGACTTCTTTATTTCACAACTCCTTAATAAAAAGGTACAGAGAAAAAATAACTGATAACAAAACTAACCTAACAGATGTAGAGGTACAACACATTAGGTTGAAATTAGTTGCGTTTCTTGAAAAATCAGCACATTACACTCCTGAGAGAGTTGCTGTGCACTTCCCTACTGACAGCTTGTTTGAGGAGCGAGCTATCATTTATGGAAAGTTAGGACGACACGAGCAGGCACTCGCCATTTATGTGCTGATATTGGGTAAGTGCGACTTTTGTTTAGTTTTTCCTGATTGAGACACGAGTTGGAATTTAAATTACCTGGCTTCGGAAAGTCAATTTTTTCCTAGTTCGGGCAAAATCTGCTGTCGAGTCTCATATTAGCCAATACCCGGTGATCAACATATTCACCAATAATTTCACTTTACAGAATATCTTTACAGAAGCTACTATAGGTGTCTTTTATACTTCGAGGTAAAAAAATTAAGCAGTTTGTCCATTCAAGATACCGATGAGGAGCGAGTGTGTTGTTTAAATATAACTATTTTTGAAATGTTTTATAACCACCTATTTGCAAATTCATTTAGTTGGTAAAATATGATATAAGTACCTAGTATGTACGTATATATACCTACCTAGCAAGTCCTAGGTTCTTTACTCTTGCAAACTTGCAATTCTAAACGTTATTTTCTTGCAGGCGACGTAGTTACAGCATTAAAGTACTGCGAGAATGTAGGCACGAGACCAAACTTCAAGGGCACAGACGTATACGTGATACTGATGAAGATTTTCATAAACCCTGAAAAAAGCAATGCTTTCATCGGCAAATCTCTAGCTAATGTACCGAGGCATCCGGAGACAGCTGTACCGAACTTAGAGATGGCACTTAATATCTTGGATACATATGCCAACCACATATCACCCTTGAAAGTAAGTTTGGTAAAGCAGATCCTATTTTTTCGCGACTTTGATTTAGCATAAAATACGGTGGTGGAGAGACGGGCGTCATGGTTGATTACTCACATACTGGTATTTTTAACTAGGGAAAGAAGCATCACTACCCGTCTATACACGATGGGGCTTAAAATAAGTAGTCATTACCACGTCATTACCCACGGGTGGCGCTGCCACATCAATCCAGCTTGGGTAACCTTTGTGAGGAGTTTAGAAAGCAAAATGCGTTGGTCGCACAGCATTAACAATAACCTCTAACTAAATCATTGAAGTGTTCTACGGTAGAATCCCTTAATCAGTAATAAAAAAATTAATTTATGGAAATTTTGCATGATTGCAGGCCCTGTCAGTGTTACCAGACTCAGTGCCCCTGGATCGTCTAAAATATTTTCTAGGATGCGCTATGGACGGACAGCTCACGTTGAAGCGACGCATGCAGGTCATCAAAGGATTGTGGTACGCTGAACAAGTGCAGGTTTGTGAGATACGTATTATCTTTAATTAGTCATATCTTTTGAATTGCTGTATGGTAGCAGATCATTGACTTCCTCATGAATAGCTAGTTTTGCATCAGATTTGTATGGATTAGTTTTGAAAGGATCGTGTTAACGTGGCGCAGATTCCTTGTGAGTGGCCCTTTATTTCCTTTGTATACTGTCGGTACATATAATTTCTTCCTACATACCTATAATGTTAAGCTCGAGATAGATTCCTAGTCTATGGCCAACAGGACCCTATTCTATTACTAAACATACGCGTCTGCTTGTTTGTTGTACGTCAAAGGGCTGTTTTTTTACCGGAATAGGTGGCCAGTTCATAGTTTATATATAATATAATAAGTATGTTTTATGCTTGTTACAGATACAAGAGCTAGAAAATTTCCACGTATCGAAGAGCATAGTTATTAAAGACGGTAACGTGTGTCCTGTGTGTAAGAAACGTTTCGGTAACCAGAGCGCATTCGTCAGATACCCCAACGGTAAAATTGTTCACTTCAGTTGTAGGCTTGACAAATAAAAAACTTTCGCGTGAAAAAGTGTCTCCATACATTTACAACTGCGGGCGCAGTGGCAGTAATCAATTCAAGAACCGGAAAGTGTGTCTCTTGGATGCTGCCAAACTCAGAAACCGATCACGATCGAGTTTACACAACTGCGTGGTGCAAACTAGTGACCGGCGATGCATAGCTCGGCCGTCAAGATAATTAAATCATATGCGGACAGATATTTCGTCAAAATAATAAATAAAATCAAAATGTGGGTAGATTTGCCTTTTCTATAACGAAATCTGCCTATCTACATCCACATTATGATTTAGAAGTATATTGTTGACTTTTTTCATAAAATTAAATCATTACTTCAGAAAAAGTTTTTGCATTCACCCATTTTCAAATAACATTGTTATTTCTAAACAATCTTTAATAAAAATGTTATTATGTAAGTAGATATGTGTAATATATTAATATTAATATAATTGTTTTAGATATTTGTATGTGATTTTGATTTATTTTTAGGGTTGAGTTTACAGTAGAAAAATTCTTAAATGTTACTAGCAGTGCTTCCAGATTCACTGTAATTACAGTAGATTTACTGTATTTTACACTTTTCTACTATATACTGTAATGATAAAATACAGTGTATGAATATGGTTCCCTATCCATTTGCATAAAATGTTAAGACCTAATATAACTTAGCATAATTTTGTTTGGCATAATTATATTTTCGCATTATATAATTACGCATAACAGCTTACGCATAATTTTTGTAAGCATAATTTCTCTAACCATAATAATGATTAAGCATAATATTCTAAAGCATAAATTTATTAAGCATAAAGTTCTAAAGCATAACTTTTTTATGAACAATTTTGTGGGTTTTTTTTTTCGCTGTAGGAAGCATGAAGGAAGCAAGCATACAGCATGCAAGCAAGCATACAGCATGCAAGCAAGCATGCAAGCAAGCATGCAGCAAACAAGCAAGCATGCAGCATGCAAGCAAGCATGCAGCATGCACAGTTTCTGTCACGGCTCCGGCGCTGCGGGCCTCCGGCGGCCCCATGCGTGCTAATCGTCGCAGACGGCTTTCGCTCACCACCGCAGCTTCGGCTTGAGCCGGCCAGCCTCAGCCGCGGCGGCTCGCTCGCAGCCGCCTGCTCCTCACCCACGGGCCGCCTCGCCCCTACGCGCCTACGCGATTTTAAATTACACTCTAGGGGTAGGACAAACAAGACTACGTGGAGTCGGTTTTGCAGCAGTTCGGTTCTGTCACTAACTTTTGTTGCACAGCATATTAAATTTTTAACCAACAATATTATGCTAATAGTCATTAGGCCTACTAACGTTATGCGAATCAAATTTATGCCAAAACAAATTAGTCTTTAAGATGATTATGCCAAAATAAAATGTAGGTATGCCTAAAAAAATAATGCCGAAGTATTATAATGCCAAAACAAATTGTGCCAAAATCGTTATGACGAAGTATATTAGGACAAAGAACATTATGCGAAAAGAAGGGATCCCTATGAATATACTGTAAGTATTTAATTTCCAATCATATAGATTTATCAAATCTAATACGTAAAACGAAACGCAGCTAACCTAGAACCACATACATTAAATTCCATCTTCTGCCTCGTTGTAAGCTGCAAGTAATATGTTTGCCTCACTCGAACGCTGAGTGCGAACGCAAGTTCAGTGAAATAAATAATTTATAAACCAAGTAGAGTAACTGTCTGATCACAAAAATCATTCAAGCAAGTATGTTAGCTCAGCCGGCCATTAGTCCAAATTCCGAAAACTGAGTCCAAAAGAAATGATTTCGAGAATGACGGCAAAAATTTATGAAAATCATGAGGAAATTATTTTGGAATAACTTACAATAATTTGTATACAAATAAACTAATAAAGCAGCTCATTTTTCATTTAATATTTAAACAAAGTTTTACTGTTATTTTACTGTAATCGATTTTGAAATCTACAGTATTGTTTTTAGAGACTTCTGTATTTTTTAGCTGACAACACTGTAATTTTACTATTGGGATCTGGAAGCACTGGTTACTAGATACCATAAAGACCTACTTATTTAAATATAAAAAAAAAAAACTTTATCAGAGAATGTTCTTTTGTTTAACAAACGAGGAAAACGCTATTTAATGTTATCATGTAATTTATTAACATTTCTAGAGCATTACTATAATTTTTAATATTTCATTTATTTATACGCCTACTCTAAAAAATTAGTTGCTAATAGGTAACCTACCTATTTATTATAATATTTCAAAGGTGTTATTATGAATCTATGCTCAGAGCGCCGATCGCGCCGTAGATAGTTACAGTACAATTATTTTCTTAGGGTCCTTCGCGAATCATTGCATTTCCGAATACAAACGAATACTAATTTCCATGTCCATCAATTATTAGATTTATCGTGGATAATAATTTGAATTCAGAACTAAATACTTTAATTGTTGTTACGTCAAAACAAAACAACAATACTTTGTTCTGAATTCAAATTATTATCCATGATAAATCTAATAATTGATGGACATGGAAATTAGCATTCGTTTTTATTCGGAAATGCGATGATTCCCGAGGGACATTAAGAAAATAGTTGTAGGTACTGTATAGGTGTATGTATTATATCGTAATAATTAGGTATTAGCTCATGTATAAATAACTATAATTAATTATAACTTACACACTCATAACATAACTTCACGCCTGTTTTCCCCGAACCGTTAGGCAGAAGTGCGCCTATAGTACACACCCACATTTAGCTAGTTATGTTTAAGTCCCATGTAATAGGGAGCTAGCCTGTCGCCAACAAACGGGTACAAATCCAGATACCGGGCTGCTACGGAGAAATTCCAGATGGTAAAACTCAATAACATTGCCCGACCCGGGAATCGAACCCAGGATCTCATTCTCAGCAGTAGCGCTGGCGAAAACTAGACTGAATACTGAATATTCAACAAAACTAGAACTAGAAAAGAGAAAATAGTCCACATCGAAGAAAAATAGAAGATCGAAAAAGTCAATGAAAAATGTGGTTTTAAGCAGAGATTGATTTCATTTTGCCGTTAGAGGGAAGCTTTCATCTTGAACCACTTTTGGACAGTAAAAGAGACTATAATTATATTTATTAAAGTCTAGCAACTTATGATTAGTTGTTATATTAGTAACTAACGGAGTATATGTCGAAATAGCCCGTATACCTATCGATGTCGTGTCGTGTCAATAGCTGTGATGCTAAAATTAGACCAACGAGGGTACCAGTTTAAAAATGTGTAGGTACATTGACGTATCCGCGATGCGTAGCGCCCAGTTTGTTTTTCATTGAAACAAAAATATCCCATCTCAATCAGATACTTTTATTGGAATTAATTTTGGTATTTCGTAAATCTAAAAACCTGTCTGGAAGGAAACAAAATAAACGGATTATTTTAATAGTTCAAATAAATTAACTTCTGAAGTAGATTACAGGCATTGTACCTAAAAAAATTGACGATCGATAAGAATCAAATTATCAGTAACAAATGTTACAATAATAATAATTACGAAATAGGCAGCTCCAAGTACTTATGCTACTTCTGATTGATAGCTCGTAGTTCAAGTAATTAATCAAACTAATAAGATGTATGTAGTACATTAGACACACCTGTAACCTTATACGCAGTAGTTGGAAACATGTAGATACATAGGTACCTATGTAATAGTTGCTAGCTCGTATTTATCATGGTGTAAAAAAATAAGGAAGCCCGCCGTTACGTCACATACGGTTTATTTTAACGCAACATACTAGAAAAACAAATAGCTAGGTAGTTGAATGGGTACAATCCGGAACTATTGGCACTTCTAGAGGCAAACTTACGTCCAGCTCGCTCTGCTTTTGACCATGTGACATTGAACTTATGTCTTGACATTAATTATGTATGTATGAGTAATGTAAATACATAATCAGTGTCGGTATAGGTATGTGTGTGTGATCGTACGCGCCCGATGACGCGCGGTGACGCAACGACGCCGTCAGCGCCGCCGAACGGGTGCGTCTACTCGCGTCTCATTGCCGCTCGCCTCTGTGGCCCAATGGATAAGGCATCGGCCTCCTAAGCCGAGGATTGTGGGTTCGAGTCCCACCAGAGGTACACAACCGCCTTTTTGTAGTGTCCGTTTGTAAATGTGCTTGTTAAGCGTCAGTCGTTTCGTAGCTTTTGGATAATTAAATGTAACAGGAGATTTTTTGGCTGACAATTTTATCAAGAGATAAAATTTATTGTTTCATTATAAATCAAATTGGACTTTTATTGTTGTTATTAATTGTTTTTTTTTAAAGCTTTGTTTCAGTAAATTATTATAGCACTCAGTGTTCTCTAATCTCTGTCCATCTCAAGAAGGAATTCTATTTACAAATGTTATACCTGAATTTATAAGTTTCTGTGTTTGTCTATATAACCTACATAGGTACAGGCTTCTAATCTATTACATATATAGGTAAATCACATAGTTTACCGCCTACAGGTTACAGTACGAGGAAGATAAGCAACCAATTTCGATGCCTATTTATCAAGTCTTAGTCCATCACCTGTCAGTCCAGGATTTCATAACACGAGCGGTGACACTGGCACGTTTCGCTCGCACATTACATCTGACACAGATAAAACTATCTACCTACAACATTGGCGTCGAGTTGTCGTAGTGTGTACCTATTATAAAAGTCCCATATCGCGGGGGAAAGCTGTTAGATATGATAACGATACAATTTTATTGATAAGGACCGGTGAAGCATCGATCAGTCGATAGCTCACCGGTCGTGGTCCCTACATGGCTCCTCGCGCTCACAAAAATCATTATCTATCAAATAATTAAGCTTTGTTATGAATTTGCCTTATCAGCGGTGATTTGAGGCAATCAACAGTTTTTATTTATTTATATACAACATTTTCTTTAGTCAACGGTAGTTTTTGAGTGTCCAGTGTAGAAGAAACAGGAATATCGTGGACGTTGACAGTGTATGATGAGAATGATGGGTGAGGGCGAGATGGTCTATGGGGACTACTACAACTACGAGAACAGCTGGTCGATAATCCCGCCGGACTATGGCGCTGACATGGGTTACCAAGTACGACAGCCACAGATAGAGGAAGACTATAAATACAACTCCTATGCGTGAGTATTTATTTTGGTATATACAAATGTAATAAGTGCAAAAATAAAGCCAAACTCCACTGTTATATGAAACGTTACTTTAGGATACTTGATGTCATAGCTGTGGGATTCCCGGTAAAACAAATGCATTGACATAATGATTGTAAGGAACTTCTTATCAGGTAAAATGCCATGGATGCTACTCAAAATATAGTCTCTAGACTTGCATACATTTATGAAAACGAAGTGCATTGTATGGCAGCACGCGATCCCGACAATGTCGTTGAAAAATGTCTTGCGGACGAATTTAACTGAGTGCATTGAAATTGACAAGGAGCGCAGTAAAACAACTTTATGTCTGTCAGCATGATATTCATGTTAGTTTCTTTATTGAAACGAATTTTCTAAACGAAATCATATTAGAGTGAAACGTAGCTTTCGTATTTTCTTCAGATTGCCAGTTTTGTTTCTGGCTTATTTCTAGCCTGAAGCAATTTTCTTTTCTTCAGCTTGTTTTTTAATGTAGTATTTAGTTGAAATTGTTAAAATGGTATTCATCAGATAACCGACCATGTGGATGTATTCCTAGAAGAGACAAGCAATGAACTGCTACCGTCTAGAATACAGATAGATATTATTAAGTACCTACTTACATTTCGCAATAACAGGTGAATCATTTATTTTGATCACTGTTATATAAAATACGGGTATGTACATCATGTATTTTATGGTTTCACACTAAACTGAATGTATAAAAGAAGAAAGACTTATCACTCCTTGTAACATGTATTCACACAAGTCTAGTCGAAAAATCTGTCAAAACCCAAAACAAATAGTTTTTTTTTTTATATAGGAAAAACAACGAGTTTTCTTTGAGTAAAGTCTCTTTTATGTTATTTAGGTTCATACTTTTTCTAAATGTTTCTAATCGTTTCGTTACTGTTAATGAAACTATTGAAATATTCGAAATATTATGCATAATGTTACTAGTATACCGGTAGCAGCAACGTTCCGGTCGATCGGTTTGGGTTCGCGTGTCGCACACTTATAGTCCCGTCGGCGATGAATCGGCGCACTGAGTACCATCGAGCTCGTAATCCACCAGCTGCAAGCTCTCCCATGCCTTCGTGGAGCCCTTAATTGGTTTGGAAACCCTCTTCGCAGGTTAGCGTGCTTTCACCCATTTAGGCTCAGTGCGCCTAACCAGATTGCCATAACGAAATATTCGTGAAACCCCATCGACCTACTCTATTCCACTCGCGAAGGCGTACGAACTTGGATAAAGGAGTTCCAGTAGCTATAAATTCGCTTTAAGTATCATAGGTGCTGACTGACGTGTTGCCGGGTGTCGTTTGTTTCTTTTTCCGCCAAACTATCTAGGTCACGAATGCGGTGTGCTGGCTGCGCGTGATTTATGTTTATTACTCTAATATGCGAACTTATTACCCTTGAACTTACATTTCTCTAGCCACATTTCGCAGTTCATAAAATTTGATACTGTACAAAAGTTGTCGTGTAATTTGTTGACATTGTACTGTTTAGCTCGGGTAATAGCAGCGGGTTAGTTTGGTCATAAGGTAATTTTTTCTCGCGGCGCCGGCGGCGGCGGCGGCGCTTGGTACGAACGGCGCGACTCCTCAATACGATATTCTACTTTTATACAAATTACATTTCTATCGTGCTTACTATCAACCCCCATTATTTTATCATTAACCAATGCAAATATAAAACGATCGTCTTTTTATTTTCAGTGACTAATTCACCATGTAATTTATTTGCTTTACGTATCGTTTCATTTATCTGTCAGCAAATTCCGTATATTTCATATATAGAACATACATGAAATACATATACGCAATCTATAATGATTTAGATTCTATAGTTATTGCAGCACATTGTGATATAAAGAAACATGCTCAGTTGATGTTTGAACTTGAACAATTGTGATTCATTAAACACGACGCCCTTTCAGATTACGAGTTAGCATTTACACCTGGCCGCCGCATCAGCTTCGTTTGTAGTTTGTATTAAACCCTCCCCGACAAAAGCGATATTTATTTTATTTTTAGTACCAAATTTTTGAGTATTTGCTAATGATAAAATAAAACAAAAGCTCTACGATTTTGTTTCATTTGTTATTAGTGTTTTCAAGGTTAAATTCTACGAATTTTGAACATTCACATAACCTTTCATTTGATGAGTTACCTACTCGATTATTTTCAAAGTTTTAATAATTGTGATTAATTTATAGTAGTACATTTATTGGGTGGGAGATGCAATGTGTTGTAGTAAAGCGTAGTGACTAGTGACCCGTGTAACAGAGGGCTATTGCACCTGCCTCCCTCCCCTCACAAATCTGGCCCTCGCAGCTTACCTCTCGATTATAGTATACGTAAAAATATACATAAAATCTGTAACTTACTGCTTAGAACTTTGAATAACTTAGAAGATTGAATTTGTGGAGAATATTGGTAAAGTTAAATAATATAATCTAAAATGTCAGAATTGGTTTTCTTTAATTCTGAAAGAGTATATTTCGATTAACAATATAACTTTTATTTCTGACTTTCATTAGTTAAAAAGGTATACCTAACTGGTCTTGATCAGCAGAATCACTGATTCTAGTGACTAAATAGGCATTCCTTGCCTGTACGTAACAGTTCTTGATCGAGAGAAAAAATAAGTAGGTAATACTTAAATTAGTTCCAATAAGAATGTTTTTTTCTTGTGATAAGAATTATTTATTGCAAATTTTACGACCAGCAACCTAATTGCGTAACCCACTATCAATGACAATCTGAATCATTTTGAAGCTTATTGATAATCCATTGCTTCATATGTTCAAAAAAATTGTCTGCTTAACAACTTATACATATAACGCAATGAATGTTGTTGAAGTATCAAAATGATAGCCATTCCTAATGTTAGTGTGTTACGCAATTACCCCGCGGTTTTTGATAAACGATGGTCACTATTTTGTTGTAATTTGGCATTTCGCGTAGACGTTGCGTGGTGACAATTCTTGTCGTAATGCCGACTGGCAACTGTTCAGAAATAATTTTAGCTGTATTGTTACTTAATAATGTAGTTTGTCAGTAATCTGTGTCTCATAACTTTGGTTTTATTTTGGTTCTGCTCTTTCAGCGTTAGAAATAAAATCAATTTAACATATTTGTAGCATTGATTAGTTTAGTTTAATTCTAATTAGACTAAGGAAAATAGTTATGTATGCCGCCGGAATTGGAACGAAAAATATTATCGGTTAGATTAATCGGTTGGAGGACACTGAACGAGACACAATAGAATTTTTATTGTTATTATGTGTCCTGCTAAGTGTTAACATTTAAAAGAACGTCATCATTTACTATCAAAAATTATGAAAAAACGAAAAAATAAAACTGAAATTAAATCATAAAACATCTGATAACTTGTCATATACTACCTCCCTATACAAAGCGATGAGCGCGCAAGCGATTGTAGCGATAGATTTAAAAACTCATTCTCAATAAGTCAATTAAACATTTCGTGAGCTGCACGCCACTTAGGGGTTCGTTCCAATATAAATAATTGCCCTTTGTTATTGCTGCGCTTTCACAGGGAAAATGATGCATGATCGCTGCCCTTTACGGCTTCACTTAAGTATGTTTTGATACATTTTCGAAAAACGTTTATTTTCTTTTGATAATAAGTGATGTTTATTTCTGTAATTAGGTTTATACGAACACTTTTACACGTCAATAATATTTTGAAAACTAGAGGTCGGAAACTACTCTGAGAAAAAACACTGAAACAAATGACCCCCAAAAATGATATCGCATGTCAAGTCAAAGAACCAGCTTAAAAGAGTTCTACAAAACTCTCTCTCATTGTGTCCATAGCTATGTTTGTAACAAACAAAAATGTTACGCAGTTTGGCAGACTTTTAAGTATATAATATGTTATTGTTAATACAAATTTTGAATAAAAAACAATTAATTGATCACAATAACTTTTAAACTCCAGACAAATCAATTATGTGAGGATGTTGATTAGTGTCGTAATAGTCATTTGAAGAAAGAACCACACAGATTTGATATGACTTGTCCAGTCAGTGCACGCATGTATCAGTAATCGTGTAGATTAACACAGAAATTAAGGTTTATGTTTGTGGGAAACTTATAGGATTTCCAAGTAATACAAGGATTAAGAGGCAATTCTAAATTGGAAAACATCTCGTATAAGATTTTTACAAGCGTGAAGTCTTGTTGGAATTTGTTCTACAGTGAGTAGGTAATTTACTTATTAACGAGCTTAGTAACGAATGTGCTTGTCAGTCAAATAAGTTTTAATTAATTGTTGTTTATTAGTTAGAGTGCCTCGTTCATCTAGTGGTCGCAAACAATACTGCTGACTCTGTTGAGCATGAGGTTATGGGTTCGGTTCCCAGGTGAACTTAAACATAACTGACGAAATTTGGTTATACTATAGGTACACCTCTGCCTAACGCTTCGAGGATCACAGGCGTGATATTATTAACAAACTCACAACACAGTACACGATCGAAAATATTAGGATGAATTAAAAATTATATTTCCAATTCAATTTTACCATAAAGAGGTTTGCTACGGACTACGAACTTCGGACTACGGGCTACGAAAAGCTACGCGGGATAATTTTGACATTATATCTCTATCTCATTTCCTATTTCTTTAAGCAATTTGTCGGTTTGTTGGCTCACTGGCTTTGAATATCAGTTTTAGACATCGAAGCATAATTACCTAATATTTTTTTTGATAAATAAATTACTGCCAATGAATCAATTCAATGCTACCACCGAAATTCTTCGAATACAGGAGAACTACCTAAGTGTAGTCAGTCAAGACTACTGGAGCCTTCTAAATATAGAAGTTGTTGAGTGCAGCTACAGATAAAACAAATTGCCCTATGGTCACGAAGGTTGTCTTGTAGAAGCTCCATTGTTTTCTTCTAATCGGCTGTTGCAGACTTGCATTTCGAAAAACTAACTTCTTAATAAAATTTAGTATTTCATAGTTACTCCATCAGGATCGAAGACTTTATCATTCATATGTTTAGTATAGAATAAATACAATAAAATATTTATTTGTGGGTCTTTTCAGAATACTAAAAGTATACTATAACTCGCTCGCTCGATCGCTAGATGTCTTACGCGTCCAATACAATAATGTTTTTAAGATGCTGTTCGAACTGCCCCGTTTCTGTAGCGCATCGGAGATGTTTGCTCAGAACCGAACTGACGGTTTCCATGCAGTTTTTCGCAAAAAAGTCGCATCACTGATGCGTAGAACGCGGCTCAGTGACAATAGCATCCTGAAAATAGTGGTGGAGAATCATTACTCCCCTTTTCTGAGGCACTATGTGGGGAGAATGGTCAGGTAGCATACTCCTTGCTTTGTCGTTCTCTGCACATCCTGCCGCAGTCACCAGCTACTCTTTATCTTTATTTTGTGTACTACTAATACTAACACTAGTGATAAGGTATTTTATTTACTAACACATTGGCCCATGTTGTTGTCCGAACTGAATAAATAAAATAAATAAAAAACGTCCCATTGGCATTAAAACTGCTTACTAGTCGTCGTCGTCGGCTAAGTTCATATGTGGAAGCAAGAGCAATACACTGAGTACTGAGTATTGTTAGGGCGGGTTGTTTCACGTCCACTTAGCGCACGCCTAGATATACTTACGTCAAAAATGGCGCAAACTATCGTCAAACTAAAAAAAGTTTTGTTTTACAAAATTATGGCCTTAACCTGTAAATAAATACAAAATAAAAACTGTACATTTTATGGTGTACATAATAAAGAGTATTCTATTCTAACATCCGTTAAAAAATAACGATTACAGTAACCGGTGTCATACCCACTGGTTAGCGTCATTTTATTCTTAAACATCTGTACCAAATAGTAAAACAATTTGACTCGGTTTTGTTGTTTTCGTATTTTTTTGACGATAGTTCATCTGATGACAAAACAAATAGTGTAGAAAGAAAGTAAAAAGTATTTCAAACTGTTAATAACCTCAAACTATGAGGCGAGCAGGAATATATTATCCGTTCTTTTAAAATAAGATAAATTAAGATCATTTAGGTGTCGAAAACATGAGTAGGTATACACACACATGCCATGCACGATGGCATGCATTAAATTAAATCACAGTCATGTTTTGCCTCAACGGCGTACAAAATATAAATAGATAAACATTAAATAATTATAAATTTATACATTATTCAAAGCAAATAATATGTCAGAGTATAGGTATGTGAGAGTAATATAATGTCTTTATATTTCTCAATCGGCGACTGAAACCGGTCTTTCTCAAGTTTTAAGAAATTTACAGCACATGCTCTATAAAAAACAAGAACGAATATTGTAGTTGAAAAACATGTTCTCCAATATATTCCAACTGCAAATGTAAGTTGGTCGACTATTACTTGGTAATTTGTAAAGCCTACTTAGCTGTGATAGTTTTCCTTTGAACTTCGTTATATATACCTACTACTGACGTGAATTTTTTCACATATACAAAAACAACAATTTAGCTGGCACTTGACTAACAAAAATTAGCACTTTATTAAGCTATTGCATAGGTTTTATCGCGGGCTTTGAGCGCGGCGACCGAATCAAGAAATTCCGTAACAAAAATAAAACCTAACACCCCCCACTCCGCCTACCATGTAGCTCGGCCGAGCGTTCGCTTAACGTGTATGTATATGGTACGACTGTACTTGAATTAATATCAAAGAAAAAAAAATACTGCATGAATAAAAAATAAATTAATAATTATAATTGCATAAGTTGTTAAAAAATGCTATGCAATAGCTTTACCGTGGCAGTCTCCGAGTGCCACACGTGTTTTTATTTATTTATTTAAAGTTCTCGCACATAATTAGATACAAAGGCGGACTTAATGTCTTACGCATTCTCTATCAGTGAACCAAGGGTGGTGTAGAGATAAGATGGCAGGTGCTCTGTTTAACAAAATTTAATAACTAAAAAAAAACCGCAAACGCTCGCTCGCTTAATATTTCGCAAACTGATCCCTGAATTGAAAAATGGTTTTCACACACCCGCAATATGTTTGACGGCCTATATCCAACGATACCCCACACTATAGGATAGATGCGAAAAAAATCATCCCCACTTTACGTGTAGGGGAGGTAGGTAATCGGAAAAAAAAACTATATTTTGTTTTACCACTTTGTCGGCGTGATTAAGCCGCGGATAGACAGACAGACGGACGGACATGGCGAAACTATAAGGGTTCCTTGTTGACTACGGAACCCTAAAAATACCATGTGCAGTCCAAACATAATGACTTAATGACTAATCAGAAACAGGAGTATCGCAAAGTTTAACAAAATATGTTATCGTGCTTATCTTATTAAGTACTTACTCACTTTGGTGTAAAGGTATCCATTTAATTAAAGTTTCAAATAATTGTCGGCGGTGGTTTCTAAGTTTGTTAGATGTTACTTGAAAATTTGACGTGAACGGCGAAATGTTGCCATAATATAAAAGTCACCTAACCATTTTTATTGGGATAAAGTATTGCTTTTTACTGGCATTATGGCAGCTCAAATAACTTTGACAATCGGTTTTTTCTGCAGTGAAACCAACGCAACGCTTTGTATTTAACTAAAGTTAAACATCTTACGTAAACGTTATTATTACGACGTATGGTTACGTTAGACGGACGTATGGTTACGTTAATCAATCAACGGTAATTATGGCAAGTTTTAACTGCGCGCCTGTCACTACGGGATCTCTGAAAACCTTATTAAAATCTGACTCTCTTTAAAATAGCCTCTTTCTTACTTCACAATTGAACATAATACAGTCAGGGAAATTAATTATTTTTTATCAAATTGACACATTAGGTCAATTTGCCGTGTTATAGCCTTTTCATGTCTGTCAAAGAATGACAGCTGTGATTTGAATATACGGATAATTTAAGTTGGTAGGTAGTCAGTTTGATACACAATTAATTTACATGAATACTGAATGTGGGATAATATTCCAACTTCAAACAAAAATAATTGTTTTAATCGTTTAGTTTTTACTAACAGTTTTTTAATCATGAGAAAAAAGTTTAATTAATAGATAAATCCGTAGGTATTTTATTGAGGACGTAAAGAGAACATCATAGATGAGTAAGTATGGGAATATTAAGAAGTACAAAAACCTTCATAGCTACGCCGCGCCGTGGCCCCGCCGTAGTTGACTTCACCGAAGCTAAATCCGAATAAAGAGCTTTAACACAATTTGGCCGTATTGTTCTAAGTACCCACTAATCTGCAATAGCACACCTGCAAGTCGTAAAACAAACTTCTATTTGTTTTAATTATAATGACTGTATTTAGTGATACCGGTACTTCAACTGTAGTTTAAGTGGTGGCTAAACCTAGTTTTCTATCATTTCATGTGGTACCATTTAATATAAGAAATGGTAAATTGGGTTTCAACCAAACCGCACTGGGCCCGCTCGGTGGTTTACGACCCACTCCCTCTCACTGAGAGGAAACCTGTGTCCCAGCAGTGGCAACATTATAATGTGCTGATTATGGCAAATTGGGTTTCTACTATTAGCTGCGCCGGAAAAAGGGCTTCATCTCTATCCTGTCGAAGGTACGTTTTCAATTTAATAAGCACAGTATCAGCCCACAGAAAAAGCGTTTTTATAAGCTTTGTTATAGTTACCTGTCATTCTAAACATGCAAAAACTTTCTAAATTGACAGCCCATTCGTATTCAATTTACCCGGTGTTGAATTTTATAATGACAAAAAACTTAAATTACCAACAAAAGTTGAAAAACCAAATTGGAGCTCTATCCAAGTTACAACATGTGTCCTTTAAAGTTAATTTTAACGTTTATTAGTGAAACAATAACCTATTATAGTGAAAAGGAGCACCGAAAACAATCGAATGCGTACACGTGCAAGGCATAAACTGATAACTGTGGAGCTCTCTGTACCTGTTCGCGGAAGAACGTATTGTTTTCACGCCTTCAATGCGCTAAGTACTTCAACATGTGCAAGAGATTTGGCTGTTGGACCCCGACGGATGGTTTTAAGTAGATTTTGAAAAAGGAACTAGTTTCGTGTACTTCTTCGTGGTCACGTTTAGATAGGGTATGCATGGTAAATTAGGAACAGCGGCGGTAGTGCTGGCAAGCTTGGTAGGGGTGGTATTTTTACAGGAATAAGACCAAGACTGATATATTTGAAATACTTTACCATGTTATGCCAAAAGAAGTGGGATATTTTGAAAAAAAAAACAAAATGAAAGGATGTTAAAATTGTTTAAAGCTGAAAAAATATTAAGCTACTACTTATTACAAAAAGCAACAATCCAATAGAGAGGTATTTTAAAGTTAGTACACAAGTCCCTAAATACACTATGAACTACGCTTAGGCAACAAAAAATCCGTTTCAAATATTTTGCTAACATAAGCTTACACGGGCTTATTAAAACACTCTAAATGAAAATCGTTATCCGGGCATTTGGAGCGGCGGCGTCCATAACGAACCCGGCCTCAACAATGGGCTTAATGCTCGCACTCATTACAAAAAGCGACATAACATAACGCGCTACGTCGAAAGCTCCTCTATTCAAAGTGTATACTCCAGTTTTTTTTGTTGGGAAGGCTTCGGCTGCGGCCCGATTGGTCGCCGGGAATCCCGCCCAGTCGGCGGCGCGTCGCCATTGGCGCAGGTCAGTGGAGCACCCTCGAGGCAAGTCCGGAGCTGAGTAGGCTGTCGAGGTACGAGGGCGGCGCGGGGTGTTCTTCACCCCGAGCACCACTCGAGGGTTGTTTAGTGCGGACGCGGCGTCGCGAGGCGCAGCACGTGTTGACGCGAGTGTAGCTACAGCCGTCAAGATTATCCCGAAGGCGAGTTCTCCCGGTCGGGAGATGAAGTGTGAGGAGGGCGAGAGCGCGCGGTCTCCGCCGCCGCTGCTGCCGCCGGCGTCCCTGCTGGCATGGAGCCCTATCCTGCTGCCGCCGTGGGGCCCGGCCTTCCTGCCGGCGCTATACCCGGCTGCCTTCCGATCCGCGTTTCCCGGGTGAGATACGGATATGTGATCATTGGTGAATCAAAAGTGATCAAGTGATTATTTTATTCCCGTTTTGGTCTTTTGATACATATTTATGAATTAAGTTTTTTTTTTATCTTACGGCAATTCAGAGTTCTGACTCGTAAAGTGCAAGTAGGTATTAAATAATTTTTCAGTCAACTGGTTTTGTAGGTCTTGAGAAGTTCAGTCTTTTGCAATGCTAAGTCCAAGTTCCACGTTTCCGTCACGCTTGTTTCCAGCACGGCTAATCCTCGTCCCTCAGGATCGTGACGTGACATGCCACGTGATAGTTTTTGCACCTCTTTTAGTGAGAAGTTGTTAATAGCGTTGTTTACAACCTGCAGGCTGTTATGTGAGCCGCCATTCACCAGGTCACGTATTGGACGCGCGGGAACCTCACAGCTACATGTAACTCCGATTGACACAGCCGATGGAACACTCGTTCAATGTAAAGAAACCTTCCATTCTTTGGGTCACGTATTCTCGAGAGGTGCTCTTTAACAATAATGCCTGAATTGATGGAATTTGGAATGTTTTCTTTCAATTACACACCATCGAGACTTGTCGCTTCTTAATATGACGTGAGGTTTGAAGTTTATTTGTGAAGGAGTGGGTGGACTACGTTGTTACGTGCTTGAATAGGAGATTTTTTTGTGATCCTTTTTACTTTTTCTAGAGTTGTAGGTGTGAGATTAATTTTAATATTTTTATGTAGGTAGGTAGGTTTCTACGTCCTTTATTTAAATTATTGGTCTCTTGAGTTAATATTTTGCTTTAACAGCATTTTGCATTGCTGCATTTTGCGTTTCTGAAAAAGATTATAATTGAAAAGGGTTTCCTCCACGTATTACAGCTTACTTCAACATGCAATACTTACAGTAAAAACATGTTGGCTTCAATTTAACATAAATCAATGTTTACACTCGGATACTGAATACGGTCGACTTAAAATATGCACATTTTCTAAAAAATATGAGTATGTGCGCGTTTAAATCTTTCCTTCACACATTTGAAACTTAAGCGCTGCGGTTCATAATTAATATAATTAGCTATTATGAATACGTACTTATGTTATATTTAGGTGCATACTGTGGTGCCTACTTATTAAATACATGACATTTTGTTATTATTATATCATAGCCTTCATTATAATTTCAAAAAAGTGTTGTCTTTATTTCTCGATTTTCATGAAATCTAATCCACAGTTTCCTTTGTCGCAGATTGCTGGACAGCATGAAGATGCCTGGGCAGCGGCCTGGTTTCCAGATCTCGGACATCCTGGGTCTGAATGAGGGCAAGGGCCTGGAGTCAGCGCCACCGCAGGGCTCCCTCGGTGGATGCTCTTTGGAGCTGCCGCCGTACGCGCCTCCCCATCATCCCTACTCCCACGAGCTACTGAGGCACCATCAACCCTGGCTGTCACTGGAACATCATGATGTGCATAACAACTGTAAGTACTTCGTGATCTATTTACATCGTTTGGAAATTCAACAATTCTATTCTGTAAAAATCTTACGGTGTAAATATAGGAGAAATTAGCTTGAAGTGAGCTGGTTAATACCTAGCATCAGATGGAATGACAGAGCAATTAAAGCTAACTTCACGCAGATTTTACTGATGGTTTTGCATACCGTCCGTCGAAGCTGTTATGTCGAAAACCACCACACAATGGCTGTCTAAGTTTGGGGACTTTAGGAACGATGTAGCTCCTTATTGATTGCGATATTCTTCATCATGTTTTAGCATAAACCTATCCAGTGCTGATTATTAGCGTCTATTTGTTCATGTGGTTGTGTTGTTTGTACGGTCGATGTACTTGCCAGAATAATATGTTCATAATTATAGTGAATTTGTGTTTTGAGGATAGTGCAAGGTTTGAATGGTGATGTTTAGTTAAAATGTTAGACTTTAAATTATTTGAGAAAAATTACAAGAGCGAAAGATACTCTCTTTTGCGTTAGTACTAATAACAATTAAGTACCTACTACAATATAAAAATCTGATCTTAGTGGTAATTTTGAGTCAACAATTCTACATTTTAGCTTTAAAGGTATTATCTCTATCTACACTTAATCAGTCTCATTACTCACGCTAACTCGGCGGTTAACAATTACAGCAAGTAGGTAGGTACTTAAATTAGTGAGTAGAGTTTAAAACAAACAGCAATCCATCTAGTGTTGATCTAGCTTCTCCATTGAAGAGTTTTCTAACGAGTCACGATGCTTCATTCAAGTTATTAGCTTTTGACGGCGAGTGCCCTAATAAATACTAGTGTATGGTCTAAGTGGCGCTCCTGAAGTTCTGACTGTGAGTATTGAAACGGGATCGATTGGTTTGCTGTGTACCCACTTTATTTAGTATGTCGTGAAACATTTCAATGAACCCATGGATGGACTGTGTGAAAGATGATATGGCTAGAAAGGGTGTGACTATCGAGATGGCGTCTTTCCATGCTGTACAAGGCCAGAACGCAAGGGTGTGAAACTAATCGCGTATTGATTAGAAATCACTTTTTACTAAGGTCTTCTAATCTGTACAGCAGTAGTACACAAATACTCGCGTATACTTCGTAGTGACCTAATTAACTACATTATTCCATAATATACAGTGCCAGTATGCATACGGACTAATCGACTTAGTAAAAAGGCAGCGACAACTTGGGATGCAAGAGCGAGCGAAGCGAGCTCGGGACTTGGGGCACCTCTACTTGGACAAGTCGGGTTCGAAGGGGATGGCGGGGTCTAGTGAACAAGCGAAGCGAGCCAATAAAGACCCCGCCATTCCCTTCGTGGTAATTTTTTTTAAACTATGCGAAAGTAGGGGCTCCTTCGACTACGCCTTACTACGTAGGTATAGAAATTATTATAGTACACAAAATAAAAGCCATTGTTATTTATTTATTCCTATATTAATAAAGTTTAAATATCATTCCATATATTAATCAATTATTTTATTAAACTATATCTTTAAAAGGCGTAAGTGATGTAGTATAGTTTGGAATCAGGACGCGCGCGTCCACGTTACAAGCTATACACGAGCAGTACCTACGCAAAATTCGTGTATACATTATAATCACAGATTTAAAAATAGCATTAAAATGTATACGCGAGCAGTTTCCTATGGCTGCGTTTTACACTTGTATAAATTAGAAAGACGCATCGAGACGATAACTAATAGAGAAGTATGGAAGAAAAAGACATACCATACCATAGACATACCGCGCCGACCACAAATAAATGGCATAAGGGCAGAATAATGATGATACGTTTATGTTCTAAAACGTTTTAATTTTTGTTTGATAAGTTTTTAGTCGACAATGGAGGCTTGATTATCCTCAAGATATCTGGCGCATACCTATAACGCAATAGTTAGTGATTGGAAAACAAAACAGTTATAATTTTAAATACTTTTTCTGTAAAGCCTTTTAAAGGCTTTTGACTGCCTATAGCCTAATGACCGAACGAGTGCGAAGCGCGAGCGAAGCGTCTCCGTTTCTGCTTGGGCAAGAATGCTTTCGTATTTCCGGATGTCCGGATGGCTGTTCTCCTCTACACGTAGCATTTCTCAACCGATTCTTGTAAAATTTTGTGAGAAGGATCGATATTATATGGATTTTTTTTTCGATTCAGTTTTCGAATTTTTCAAAATGGCGGTGATATGGTGGAGAAAGCGTAAAAAAAATGTATTTCAATCATTTCGCGCTTTTTGTTTTAAGGTGCGCGGTGAAGCTATGCAAAAATAGACACGCGAGGTCTACAGTTCACAGAACCACTATAGTATATATACTATACTATACTATGATTATAATATCTATGCAAATATTACATTCACATATTGATGTTAAATCAGCACTTTTTGGGAACAAATCTACACCTCGTCAAAGTATGTAACAAAAAACCTGCCTAAGTGGCCACTTGACACATACAATCAACTTATTGTTGTAACTACGTTTGTGTCACATTTAGTTCAATTTATGTGTTCGCTACTAGTTCAAGGCTCATACTAAGCATAACAAAAAATACTTCATGTGTTTAGTAATGTGATACAAACCCAAACACAAAGCCCAATGACTATCAAGAAAAGGAAATAGAAGCTTTGTTCTTGAGTAGGTAACAAAAATACTTGAAATTATTAAAACTAAGTAAGTATCATGTGTAAATTTGACGGCCAGCCTATTCCCTTGTGGTTCACATAGGGTTTTCCTTTGCGAATAAGTAGTGTTAGTGTTTTTCTGATGTTGCCAGCTTGTTGTATTGAAAATTGTCCTTTTTTTGTTGCTTTACAGGCTGTTTCGAGATATTTTTCGGAACCCATTTTCATCTGGTTCTTTGCCGGGCCGTTTTTAAAACGTCAGATTACTTTTATCTGGTGAACAAATATTTGCGTTTTAACAACTTTTGTATTGAATGAAAATGCCGTAAAATATATTTGAATTACTTCAATAATCGCCTAAAATATGATATAGGTATATGATATTTATCTGTTGGAAACTGTTATCAACACCATGCATACAAACAGTCTTAGCGCCCAGTTTATAAAGTCGTCATCTCATAAGATTATATACTTTTATCCGAAGATAAATGATAAAAAGTATCGTTTGAACCTTCAGCGCAACATAACGTGATGAATTATATCAATTTGTTATCCAAGGAAATAAGTAAGTAACATTCGAAACACGGTGGTATTTTCCATAGATATTGTTGCCATATTTTCATCAGGCTTCAAGCTGCAGACTTGTGTAAAACCATCGTGTGTCTTGGCCATATACTTTTTGTATATAAATGGCGATTTGTAGTTTGAGTAATTAAGTCCAAATTACAAACAAAACTGTAACATCAGAAACCCTAAACCTGAAGGCAGCCGTTGGTATATGATCCACTTCAGATACAAGCATAGGCCTATATCAGCAGCATTTATCTCCAAAATTGTCATCTCTGAATACTATCATACACAAATAAGTTGACCCACTCGAAAGTAATGTGTATTCGGTATAGCAGTTGGAGAGGCCGAGATTATTTTTTGAAATGCTCCTTCATTCAAGTGCCTTCACCCGCTAATCTAGTGTTGTCATTAATTATTTTTATCGCTTATCGAACACTTTCGGCTCATTCTGGTAGTACTTGTGCATTGGATTGCTTGTAGTTGTATTCTATCTGGCGTTGATTGATTGGCTTTTTGAGAGTTTAGTGGCTCATTACCATCGAGATAGTTGTATTCAAATATCTGTTGAAGTGTGCGTGGCGGTGATGTTAAAGTTTTTTATGAATGGGTAAAACTTAACTTAATCTGTTATGCCACTTTCGGTGTCTATAAATCGTGCTATAAATGTAGTTTAATTGCTAGTATTCTGCTATCTAGCCAAAGACAACTGGATTACATACTAGCTTGGAGCTTTCTTTGGAGCTGAAAATGCTATTCCTACTAGTACTGTGAATTAAAAAAAAACTGATATAGTAACATTCTTCACAAAAACATGTTCAAAATCTTCACGATAGGCCGATAGGATTCTTCAATTCTGATGACATTTTACTAAATCCCAGAATCTATGTCACCGGATATTGCAATGAAATTCAAAGTAAATAAAATCTCATAAGTCTTAAATGGGGTTGTGTACAGTTCACGCCCTGCAGGGTAATTTGAGGGTAGCTATACTAGCTACCAGTGATTGTTTAGCGCGAGGGGTGAGACGGAACGAATTTGTCACCAATAGATGGTGATGGGGCTCATGGGGCTCGGAGCCAGCTGTCGGCTATCAATTACACCATGTTTGCGGCTGTTAGGGATGCTATTTGTTCATTATTCGATGACAGTTATAGATTTGATTGTGTTGAGCTTTTATCTAGGAGAGTATGAGGATCTAATGTGGAAAGGATTTTGTATTTTACCGTGCTAGGTTGTGTGATTAATGATTTTAATGATTGGTTATGCAAGATTAGTGATACAGAGTTTTATTTTATTTTAATAATAACATATTTTATAATAAATAATAATAATTTTGCATTTTAGATTATGATTTCATAATATCTTTTGGCGACAACGTTATAAAATGTAGCAGTAAGCTTACTGCAATGTCACAAAATAACCCACTAAGTTAGGAGATAAAGAAAATTCGTGACTCGATACTTTTATTAAATTTCCTGGTAGCGCTTATGATGGTAAGCAGGACGATCGTTGAACAAAAGCTGCCAGCTGCCGGGGGGTGGGTGTGGCTGCCCCCCTCCCCCCTCTCGGCTCGCGACTCACCCCCTCTTTGGTACACCACGCCCAGGCGTACCCCGCCCGCCCGTATTATCATATCCGTGTGAAACAACTGAACCTTCGAGGGGTGAATACGGAACAATGTAATATTTGCTGTGATTTTTTCACGTCCCATTATTTGTTAGAACATGGAGTTAAATAGAGCGTAACCCTCACGAGATTAACTGGAGATTTAGTGTGAGTGTTTGATACAAGCGTCGTTTTGTTTAGTGGTTATATTGCTACTAGCTGTGTATGATTTCAATAATTGTTGAAAATTTTCTCACGTTTTAAATGGTGACATGATAATCCGACTAATTCCTAATTTGCATAATTCTAACATTAAATTGATCATTCATTTGATTAATAAGCATATTTCTTTTGTCATAGGTGTTGTTGGTCAACAAGCGAGTCCGGACAGCACATCCCGTGCTTCGGAACTATCGTACGTGGGTGCGTCGGCATCCTCGCCGCCGGTGACGGACGCGCGTCATGAGCACGAGCACGACGACGAGCACGACATTGAGCACGACGACGATCACGACCACGAACCCTCCGTTAACCCCGGCTCCGACAGCCTCGCACACAAGAAACGCAAACGACGAGTACTCTTCTCAAAGGCACAAACGTACGAGCTTGAAAGACGCTTCCGCCAACAAAGGTACCTGTCAGCCCCTGAGAGGGAGCACCTCGCCAGCTTAATACGACTGACGCCGACGCAAGTCAAGATATGGTTCCAGAACCACAGGTACAAGACTAAGAGGGCAGTTCAGGAGAAGGGGGCTCATGACTTGAATGTAGGGGGGCTGAACTCTCCGCGGAGGGTGGCTGTTCCGGTACTGGTGAAAGATGGCAGGCCATGTGTGGGCAAGCCTGACGGCCTGCCGCCGCTGGGCATGTCTCTGCCGCCGTACCATCAGTCCATGCATCATCAGCCGCCTGTGGGTGGTCATGCGCCACAAGGCGGCGGATGCTGGTGGTGAAACATACCTACATAGAAAGAGTTGAAGTGATTACCTAGTCCAAGTGTCGCAGTTTGGAAAATTCGGTTTATTTGTCGCAGTAAAAGCTTTTACTACCTGCCACGGTCCTTACGAATACATTGCTATTGTCGCAATAGAAAAACACTGAAGGCAGAGTAGACACCAGTTTTAATGTGTCGTTTACTTTGATCAACATAGAGATAAGACATTCTTCTCCATTAAACTCATCGCGATACTTCATCAATTATTATTCGTAGTGCAAAATTTCATAATTAATCGATTCAAATATTTTGCAGCCATACTGCAGTCTACACGTACCAACAAATAAACCGTTTTCTCCAAACAGGTGGCAGTTAAATTATGAGCAAATGTTTCGTAGTTTTCGTTATGAAATTGTTAAAATTATCGTTCAATTCAAATAGTAACTCGAATACGACTTACAAGTACACTTATTCGTACTTAGATTGGAAATTTTAAGGTATCTGGAGTTCCTACTTATTTGTAATATAATTATGTCTAATATTAATGAGTCAAGTGAAATTTTCAGCTGATTTTTGAGAGCGTCCTTGTTACAGGCGCTCGTGAAGTGATGATGATGCATTCCATTCCATTGGAGTTTGTATATTTGTGTAAAAACCTGTGTCACTTATAGCTAAGTAATATTATGAGAAATGACCAGATTTTATCAGAATGCAATATCTAGATGTAAGTTTCAGTATTATCATAGTCGAATATGTCTAGTTGATAGTTATTTATGTATATTCAAATGAAAGTTTTATATTAATATACGTACCATGCGTATGAATTTAGATTAATATTAACCCTAATTGTATATTGTGTACATAATTGTGTGATTAGTTACCGAGAATATAAAGTATTCCCATACGGTATAGAAAATTATATTGTCTAGTTTATTCGTAATAGATATATGATGTTAGTAAAAAATAATAATAATACATATTCACTACGTACCCATCCTTATATCCATAATCAATTTTCACACAGTGTTTAAGGTTGTCCCTTTCATCATACGCGATAAAACAAGATTGTAAAAATGTGTTATATATAAATTATTATCAGAATACATATTAAAATGATTGAAAGTATTTCATTGTTTTTCCTTTCACACCCTGTGCAGTTTCATTCTTAAAATAATGCCTTCGAATAGTGTCAGGCAAATTGTGAAAGCAGCGGGGTAATTACGTAACACACTAACAGTAGGAATGGGTTTCATTTTGACAGTTCAACAACATTCATTGCGTTATTTACGTTGTTGAGCAGACAAATTTTTCGAACTTAATCAGCAATGGATTAGCAATAGGCTTCAAAATGATTCAGATTGTGATAGATAGTGTGTTACGTAATTAGGGTGCTGATTTCAAAACTTCCAACAAGGAAGTGAAATAACTATGACCACTAAAAACCATAGAGTCCAAGAATTGTAAAAATGTGTTATATATAAATTATTATCAGAATACATATTAAAATTATTGTAATTATCTCATTGTTTTTCCTTTCACACCCCGTGCAAGGTTTCATTCTTAAAACAACGCCTTCGAATAGTGTCTGGCAATCGTGAAGAAAGAATTCAAAACTTTCAACCATTAAGTGAAATAATAACTATGCTCATTATGAACCATAGAGAATTTAATTTGGTAACTAAAGCAAAGAAGGTCAATAAAACGGAATGAAATGCAACATGCTAATCATACATAACGGACAAACTTGCCTCTTTGAACTGTGAAGTAACGGGTTGAATAAAATACTGAAGAAAATGTGTGGAGTTTTTTGCACGATTGAGTTGCATTTGTTTAGGTTAACAGAGGGGCTAGACAAAGTAACATTCGATTAGCGATGACGCTAGTAGAAAAACCAAAAAATGTATGGGGTTGACATAAGCTATCGTAATGTCACGTGATCATAAGTCAACGAATATAAATTAGCTAGACAATGTTAACATCATTCGATTCTTTGAAACGTATCGACAGCGTCGAACGATTACTTCCATAGAGATGCGTAGCCAAGTGGCACTTTTTGACAAGCGTTATCGTTGGTTTTCGATTCGTATGATGGAAACATTAGCAAAAGCAATAGCGATTGTAGAAATAGAATCGCTCCGAAGCGAATGCCATTTGTCTAGGCCCTCAGTTGAGTTAACTAAAAGAAATGCAGACTATAAAAGCATACAGGACAGGACATCGACACGCTACCTGTTACCATGGGTTCAGTACATGATTCTGAATACCCTGCGTTGAAATTTCGTCGGTTATTTAAACAAAATTTTGCTGTTCCATACATTTTGACCGCGTAGGTACTCTATGAAACAGCTGGGTTTCATTTTTATAACTGACGATAAATTTCTACGCTAGGGGGTCTAGAATCTGCCGGGGTCGCGGATTGTTCGAAAGAGTTACCGTGGCCCTGGCGCACAGGCAACTGAAGGAACACGGGTGGGTTTTAGTCAGTAAGAGTCTGACACGCCCTTCCGCTCCGCCCAGAGCGGGAGACGTCATTTGATGATTTCCCACCCAAAAAAAAAAAAAAAAAAGGGGGTCTAGAATCATATGCTGAATTCATGGTTACAGTTTGCGCGTCGATGTCCCTGTCACCCTGTATACATATATATATATTCTATGGCTGACCTACAAAAGGTAAGATAATTTGCATGACTCTTACATATTCCTGCACCCTAATTACGTAACACACTATCTATCACAATCTGAATCATTTTAAAGCCTATTGCTAATCCATTGCTTCATATGTTCAAAAATTTGTCTGCTCAACAACGTAAATAACGCAATGAATGTTATTGAACTGTCAAAATGAAACCCATTCCTACTGTTAGTGTGTTACGTAATTACCCCGCTGTATACTTTTGAGAAGACTCAGTAATACAATAAGCTTTAAGTATCGAATTTGAAATGGGCAAAACCGGCTTAAAGTACCTAATAGAACCGTCTCGTTCCATCAACAAACAGAGCATGTTCCGATCAAACAGTCCACGTAACGAGCAAATAGTACGGACGACACAAGTCGCTGTGTCGCTGTGTGACCGATCATTGTTTACCGTTACAATATTTACCAGTCCCGGCCCTTTATCTAATCGTTGGCTGCCAACCGCGATAGCTTGCGACCCGATTACTGGAATACCTGTGGCTGTAGTGTTTTCTATTCACCTGTTCTATTTATTTCTACTTGTAGTTCAAGTTAGGGACATGTTTTTAAAAGTTGCCCTCTACGAAGGCTCTACGAGGCTACGAAGGTGTCTACCAGAAATTTTGATTTTGTGTTGAAAGCTGTGATTCCGTGGGATTGATTTTTTTACCATAACATTATATTATAACTACAATGCGAAAGTCCACTTTTTAAAATAGGTCTTCTAATACCGTTTCACTTACCACATTGTAATTATAAATGTGTTGCCAAGCTGGAAAATTAACAAAATTTCACGTAGTTATGATGTAGTTAGTAGAGTTAAAGCTTATAAAAAGTCAAAGCTGTTAGAATCCTATCTTGAAAGGTATGAAATGGATACACTATAGGTACGTGTTGTACCTACTTCTATACTGCGTCCTCCTTACGTTAGTGTAGTGATAAATCACGGCGGGTGATTGAACTCTCCCTAAGGTACCTAATGTCTATGATTATCACTCTTTAGGATAGGAAACACCGACCTCATCTAGTTTTTAAAATATAATTGACGTGTAAAAGTGTTTTTACAAACCTACCTACAGAAATAAAATCATTTATCTTTACAAATTATGCCTGTAACCAGCCTAGTATGTTTTGGATAACACAACTATCGATCGGGATCTCTTAAAAATAACTCTTTGTATAACGGCAGGATAAACAGCTATACTATACGGACCAGCCTTTTATTTTTGGGTGGGAAATCATCAAATGACCTCTCCCGCTCTGGCCGGAGCGGAAGGGCATGTCAGACTCTTACTGACTAAAACCCATCCGTGTTCCTTCAGTTGCCTGTGCGCCAGGGCCACGGTAACTTTTTCGAACAATCCGCGTCCTCGGCAGGCATAGGCCCTTTCGGACCCCGTCAATGATTCTGACATCTCTTTAAGGCACGCGTGGAACACGACGCGCCGTCGACCCGGGCCTGGTCCTTGCCGGACGGTGAGCTGCCTATTGCTCGCCGTCCGCAAGCTCGCGCCTACAGTGGCCGGGAGTCGGCAATCGACTCCCGACGGCCTCCTACTGCGGCGACTGGGACGTGAGGGCGCAACGATTGCCTCTCCCTCACGCGCTCCGCCTAATCCTTCGCGAGCATTACTGCTTCGCAGAAGGAGGTGACGGCTTCCCATTCCCACTTGCTCCGTACCATGGCCTGAAACAGGGCCGGACGCGAGAGATCGCCGCAACCGATCGCCGCCACGAGGACACGGCGGCGCTCCACCCAAGCCGGGCAGACCTCCACCGTGTCCTTCGGTCGATCCACACAATATACGTCCCGGCCTGAGATACGAAACGAGAGAAGAAGAATGCATCAAAAGCAAAGGAGTTAGGCCAAATGAGTCACATCACATCTCCCGATTCAACCTCAATTACAAAGAAAATACAAACATTTAGGACTTTTTACCATGAATTACACAATGAAATGTAAACGGCCAATCGGAAACTGTTGTAGGGGTGATATAAAGACCTGATTAAAGATGTGTGAATATCTCCGACTTACAAAACTGAGAATGAATCGTACCTCTATGGCATTGATCGAAAACATTTCAACAAAGAGGTGTAGCCGTTTATTAAATAAATAATAACAGAGCACAAAGGACTGGAGTCGTCGGTAGCTCGACAATGGCAAACAAACTGAGAATTATTTTCAATAAATTCTCGAAACGCCTTCGAATCTGTCGCAGTGAAAGGGCCCAATGGAAGCAGTTGATTGTTGAAGCGAAGGATAAGCCGATTAGTTTAATACAACAACATGAAGAAATACAGGCTTTCGGTGCGAGGCTGACAGATTGTCAGTTTGTTATTATAAACGGTTCGTGTGGGCCAATCGTTGAAATTGGTAATAGATTGAAATAGCGAAATTCTTTAGACTGAATTGAAAAAAAAAAACGGGATGTTTGTTTATTAAAGTAAAAGTAACAAGTATCTTGAGTTGGCCCGATAGTAAAGTCTGTACCTATATCAGACTATTAGTAACTTGTTTTCAGAAGGAATCGATTTTAATGTTAGAAGAAAAACTGAACTTACATGAAGCAACGTGATCTCTGCTTTCTGTAATCTCAAGTAAAGAAATATTAGTAAAACAACTCAGGAGAAAGTAAAGAACTTAATGGAAAAGGAAAAACAAGTGATTTTGCGTACTTTACAGGGTTGCAGGGGCAGGGGTGCATCAAGTTATCTTTATCCCATTCATTGACACTTCTGTAAGCATGATGTGACCTAATAAGTGCTTCATATTTATGACTTGGCGTATTATAGCCGCTTGGACAAAACATTATCGAGCATCGCAAACATATAGCGATATTTGCTTCTGTTAACTTGACATAAGACTCAATTTCCCATGACATTAATCCATGGTGATAGTGCATGGTTTGTTCCGAATGACTGCGGGGTGTACTGATTTTGTTATAAAAGTTCGAAGGACTACGATCCGTATGTGTAAAACTTAGGGTATACTTTTGATTGTTTCGTGTATCCGAAACAGTAATATGAAATACAATATTGTCGGTGTAAGCGTAATATCGTTATGATGGACGAGCAGTGGGTCGGTCAGCGCGCAGTCGACTGCAAACAGATAACGTGGCCACATCAACTATGCACCTGGTTTGTGAGAGAGGAGCGTTACTTTTGGTAGTAAGATAGGCATAAAAAGTTTAAAAAATAATTGGAAATATACATTCTAGATCTTGATCAGTCCTTTTTATCAAACATTTAAAGGGTATAATTAAAGTTACTTCAGTTTGGTTTTGTCTTGTGCTACGGCGTAGCACTAATCAACAAAACCGAACAACTTGTTAATTGCATATTAGTAGACATAGGAAGCAACTAATAAATGATTGGAAAACAAACAAGTCACTCTAACATTGTTTTAATAACACAAAAAATTAATACCCACCACCAAATCCAAACTCACCCTTGACACGTGTTCACAAGTTATTTCAACAAAATATACTTCCTAATCTGATCTGATAGTAAATCACAGTCATCAAATATGTTAGTAGGATCTGAAGAACATCGTTAGAGCTTAGCCGACACGCGCTCGAGCCGTTTTGTGGCTAACCCTGAGCCACGCACCCCCACGACCCGCTCAATTTATTGCCATTCTCTAATAAACACGTTATGCTGTATACCTAACGAATATTAATAACTGACTTCCCGGAGCGTCCGATGATTTTCATTTTTGTTATTGCCTGTCGTCACGTCGTTAAGGCTTTTATACGGATTAGCTGCCTATTCGAATATGAATATTTTAAAGCTCGAAACAAAAATACTGAGTAGTGGTAGACATTAATAAAATTATGACTGCGCTTTCCACTGGAAAAACCATTTGCGATTTTTACGGAACCATCCGTAGGTTTTTCATGCGCCCTGTTTTACGAACCAAGTTATGTTTTGTAGCGTAATAATTCTCCTAGTATCTACCATTCGCAAAAATGTTTTAGTTTTCCTATATGTATCGCAACAGCCATTTTTCACGTGCCAGCTACAACGCACAGACATAAAGGTTTACGACAGGCCGTCATATTTATGGCGTGGGTATTGTGATATATTTTTTGTTGTGCGCATTAGGTTTTATCTGACTTTCCGCTAAATCAAGTAGCTACTGGCCGGTGTCAGGAAATACCCTCGCATATATCATCCCTGCGGATGCGAGCGTTTTGGGGTTACGTCTCGATTCCGCAGGGCGAGGTTCGGAATCATTTGTCTTATTGATTGGACTAACGGCCAATTTTCTTATTTGCTGCCAATAAATTAATACATTTGTGTAGATAATGTTTGTTTTCCGGCCACTCTGTTCAGTAGCTCTTTATTAATGTGATTTACAGCAACTTGGCACCTAATAAACTTAATTTTTTGTTTGTGTAAATGACTTAGATAAGATTGTTTTTTAAATTTTCTTTTAGCTATGTTTTATTGAATTTTTCTGACAAAACACTAACGCTAGAGTGAGCAATACATCCCTGACAATCTCCCGCAGCGAAAATGGTTATCCTCATTCTTTCACAAAGCACCACATGCTAAAAAAGTTCCGTAGCAACGGTTTTGATAGCTGCGGATATTTGTAGCGATTTCGGATAGAAAACATTTCGTCTGTGACGCGGGGCGATACGGCGCTCGCCCTCGACAAAGTAGATGCTTCGATTAAGACGTATCGCGCCCTTTTTTCTGTAAAAAAGGGAAAATGAATAGTGCGGGGCGGAAATATTACGTAGTAACGGCATTTCCGCTCAATAAATCGGCGTCCAATCAAAGGAAAGTCTGCTCCGCGTCCGCCGTATATCTTTGTTAATGTACACTTTATTTTATTGGGCTTTTTATCGGTTGTATTGTTATTATACATTTACCTTAAGTGATAACTATCCACATTGAGGCAGTTTTTTGCTTCTTGGCTTAATCTCAAGATAGATTTGACTATTGATGACTCTATTATGTCGAATTGTGCGTTTCGTTTTTGATATATTTTTTACTGTCTACAAAATTATGACGAAAAGGGACCCTGATTGCTTATAAAAGCATCATCGCTCCTTAAATGTCCTCATAATCAGTCTATAATGTTCCCACTGCTGGGACATAAGCCTCCTTTCTGTGAGAGGGAGTGTGCTGTAATCCACCACGCGGGCCCAGTGCGGGTTGGTAGATGTCACATGTCTTCGAATGTTTGGTTCTAAGACATGCCGGTTTCCTCACGATGTTTTCCTTCACCGTTTTAAGAGCAGTGCTGATGAAATTATTTACACAAAGTAAAGCGATTGCCTGGGTTTGAACCCACGACCTACAACTCGTAAGTCGGGGCCGTTACCACTGGGCTACCACTGCTCTCTAATGGCGAAAAACACACAGCTTCAAAACTAAACTAATTTATAAAATGTATTTTAAATAATACACAAGTTAAAGTGAGTCTATCGTATAAATAGTGGTGGCCTGTTACCTGTCGTCGTTATCTGCTGGGGGAGGCTAAATCAGAAAATCGATAAACGTAGCGAACACTGCGTTTATTACATGTCGCCGTCGCCGCGCCGTGTCCGTCCAATTTAAAAGTTTCCACTTTTGTCTTCGGTTACATTGGACAACTAAATCTGCTATTGGTTTTCTTGGAAAGTAATAGATTCTATAAATTTGTTGGTAAAATAATAATTTCAGCAACATCAGCAGTTGTTTTATTTAGTACTACATAGCAAATATTGTATGAATATATTTTACAAGAAGTGATGATTCAAATTATTCATGGATTTTCATTTCCTGTGACAATGTTGAGTTTATAACGTAACTGTATTACTTGCAATAAATTATACAGTGTCCGACTCAAACTACCACTGTTACTTAACAAAATGACTGATATTTCTTAGTACAATACTTTTAGGACGTCGCACGCGTACGGAAGTGCGGAATTGAGCCGTCAATATGTATCCGGACGCGGCCACAATACGCTCCCCGCTGTTTGTTGTGAATGAGCTGTCAAACATCGCCAATTAATTACTAACATACTTATTTGTTACTTGTTACCAATACCAACCACAGCTTTCTGCAATTTACGGCTGAATGACCACCTAAGTGCTGGACACACGCGTCGATGCAAAAACGGGCAGCTGAAATGGCTCAATTTTGTCAAACTTCTGCTACTAATGACCGATTCCTATAAATTACGGGACGTTATTGGTTAAAATTAAGATTCTAATGTCTTTACCAATAATGAAGAAAATACATACCTCATAGCTTTGCATAGTAGATCGTCCCATATGGAAATAGCTATCACAGGCAAAATTAGCTTACGAATCTATTTATATGCCCAGTTTAGCAATATAAAATGCTACCATTACTAAACAAAACGATTCGTTTTTGTTTATAGGAACCGAGCATAAGTATGTTGAATAAATAAATAAAAGGATGGCTGATTTACGAAGGACCAACACTAGTCCATCTTGGCCTTTTATCGTTTCAAAGTGTGATCTAAAATTAATATACGACTAAACCATTTGATCCGAAAAGTATTCCATTTAAGACATTAACAAATTCAAACACATTTGTATTAATATTGAAAAGCTGGGAACTCTTCCTTGCTAAAGAGTATTTAACCAGACCGTCATACTGCCGTCCACTAACTAAAAGGCCGTTAAGCCACTGTTGGTCGTTTTTCACTTTGTAATGTAGTCTTATACAACTTTCGATGCTCTATCTTTTGGTGTAAGAATATTTTTTCTATGATTTATAGTTTTAGAGATACAATAAATACTATAAAGCAGTTAAGGTATGGTTAGCGGCCTTATAGTGCAGTATATTATGTAAAAATGAAAAAAATTGCTTAGCTAAAGTTAGAAAATGAATTTAAATAAAATGTGATTAATATAAATGAATGAAATATATCACATATTGTGCAAAAAGATTATACCTACGTATATAACTTGCAACCTTGTTCCTAGGTAGCATACTTTTCAAGAGACATCAATTCCCACTTATTTTTGAGTTTTCTCGAAAACTACTTTTTGCACTTAGCGGCCTTTTACTTAGTGGACGGCAGCATAGAAACATAACATGTTATATCTGGTCGACCGTCCTTCGACCACCGGGTCGCGATGAGTCAGCACCTTGCTAATGGTCATCGGTCTGTGCGCTCATGATTAATTATCGTTATCAGAGCCACCCGAGCCCAGCTGATGGCTCTATGATGAGAGCTGGTTAGGTTAGGAGCATTATTTTATGAATAGAGGATGCGGTAGTTGAGATGTGTTTAAGAGTTATTCAAAGACAAGGGGACTTTAGTTTTTTTAATTCGCACCTATCGATGTTAGTCGATAGCTAAATGAGGGTATATCCAGCATTACGTTACAAAATGATTTAAAATGGCGCGAACTGTCACTTTTAGGGTATCCTGTGAGACTGGTGTAAATTAATCCATAATAGAGCTTTCAGTACTTATTATTTAAAATAAAAGGCACCCCGTTAAAAGTAGAAAAATAGAAACAGGACGGGAACTTTTTCTTCCATTTTCTTAACATAACTTAAACTTTTTTTGAGTTTTTCTGATAAAAAATAGTAGAATTGTTAACATTATTTAATTTTCAGGTATACGTATTATTATTATTATCAAGATTTTCGCATATCTCGGGACCATGAGGTCCCGGACCTTTGGTAGGCATACGAGGGGCCGAAGCCAACTCGCAGAGGCCCGTTAGAATCTATAAGTAAAGGAAATGAAGCACAAGCCGGCGATTATCCCTGTATGCACTGTGCAAGTGCACCCAAGGACAACCCCCGGTTGATGTTGGACTATTGCAGGATATGGAAAAAAAAAAAAAATGGACTATGGGTTTCTGTGGCTAAGATGGACTGGTTACCAAGAACTATGGAATGGCTATGGCCCCTGCCTGACCAATGTTTTATATATAAAATACAGAGATAAAATGGCAGGGGGTGACTTGCACACTCAATAATGGGCCCCCGGAAACCGTCGCTAGCACATAGTGACGAAGCGACAAGGGGGCAACACTTCCTGAGGTGCTTGAGGAGTGGAGAGGCGGCTATCAGAACAATCCCAGAGCCCGGAAGATGGTCAAGATCCCTACCAGCACTTACTGAAATACTTCCTTCCTCCGAGCACGTTTGCTCTTGCGAATCTCCACTCAAGCCAGCCAATAAAGGCAAGAAAGAGGTGGGAGCTTTGTTCCTCGTCATTGTTCACTCCAGCCGGCCAATAAAGGCAAGCCAGAGGTGAGGAACAAGACTTCTCCCGGGAGACAGGGTCCGTGGGGTCGCTACTGCCCAACAGCTCGCCACATGCTGCCCTGCGGGTTCCTGTATCTCTCTTGGTCTGACTCCTCACCCTAGACCTGTTTCAGCAAAGTAAACTCTACCAGTACAGACCTAGAGTTCAGGAGCGCGCAAGCCCCACCACGACGTCAACGTAGAGATACGGCGGTGGGGTTATTATTATTATTATTTATTTTTTAGGTTAGGTTATTATATAATATTTAAATTGTAAATACTATTGTAATTTAAGACGAATGAAATATATTAAAGTTAATTTCAGGTATTTAATTAATTTAAGTACATACTTTATTTTCTAGAAAATTCCGTGCCAAAAATCAGACATCCATGATAACTCGATGTTACTAGATAATAGGATTATTCGTTATACCTACTTCCTTGAATGCCGATAAAAATAGTCATTGCATATCACTGCACCTATCTAGTCGGCATTGGAAATATGCATTATCTATGGCACTACAATAACATGTACTATGGGTACTTAGAATACCTGTCATAGGTAGATATAATGTATGTATGGTCTGTTCCAAAAGTATCTGATGAAAATATAAACAAATGGATCACAAAAAGTACCTGTGGATGCGAATTTGTAGTGCTATTATTATTATTTGAAAAATTAAACCCGAAATTCTAATTTTAAAATCACCTTAAAGATGTTTTTCATTTGAAAATTGAGGTTAATTTTATATCCTCATTTTTTGTGGATTATTTTTCAATTTCCTACAATTTAATAATGTTATTCAAACTATAATTGTTGGAAAAAGTGGTGAGATATAAAGTTGGAACCTTCTAAATACGGACGAATGAGTTACCTTAATTCTCTTATGTGAGTGATTGCATAAGAATTTAACTTGAACAGGGTTTGTTAACATTTTGATCAGATATTTTCGGAATAGACTATACCTACCTAGATGGCACGTTGCATTTTTCCTATAGTCTAGCTATATCGCTATTTTCTAATCTTATCTGATTCGCAGCCTGTAATTGCAAACTGCGTTAGTCAGTAAAGGGCACGCTAAATGTGTCAATTATTGATTATGAGAGTAGGTATAATGTAGATATTATTACATCATATTCTTCTCTTCTTATTCTCACACACTATTGTCTACATTTCTTTTTCATTTCTCCTTTCGCAAGTCTTGCTGGAAGAAATTTCTTAACAAATAAGCAGTATCTTTGTACTCAATATGTATGTATCTGTTTTACTGTGTGTAAATAAATACTCTTATAAAAATAGTTATTTTCCGTAGTTACATAATATTGTGGACATTTTGATAGTTTAAACCACGAAATATTGTCTCCTCAGAATTAAATGGACAAGTTATCGTCATAACTTCTTAACAATTCGTACAGCGTTTAAATGTAGTGAAGTACGGAACAGCAATTGAATACAAATAAGTTTCGACACCCATCTCACGCTAATGATCAAGTATAAAAATAAATTAAGTAGAGGTAGTTAAATGCTTGTTATAGTTACTATAATTTGTTACACCTGGCAGATCCCCATATTAAGAAACAAATAAAACGTTTAAACTTTTAGATTGACCATCTGAAAGGGGGAATTAGATTGCCGCGGGGGGTCCCCGAGACTCCCATATTCTCTGACAAAGGCAACGTTGGACTTCGTAACAACGGGAACGACCAAAAAAGTTTCTCTTCTATAAATTATCTGTTCGCGAAGAAAAACACGAGATAATTTATATTTCTGATTATGTTTCTGAGTTTTCGAAGCAGTTTTTTAGCAGACGTGGAATAAAAGATACGTCACACTTGGACGTCTTTGATTATCGCCTCGTATTCGACTTTTATTCCATTCAATAATCTAAATTACGCTAATCCCTTATCCTTTTACGTGCTTTTCTTTGAAATTCGGAAGTCGTGTGGAGGACCTTTTGAGAGGATGGCTACGCGTTGGTAATTCTAATAATTGGTTCCTTTATTTGTCAACCGGAAAGGAGACCCACGTCAATGTATCGCGCCTTTAAAAAGATTTGTAATGGCAAAATTAAAGTGAGAATATTTATGTGCTACTTATAATGGGACAGGATTCTGTACTCCAGACAGAGTGTCGCCGCGCCGTCGGGACGCAAAAAATGAAGACACAGCAGGTTTATGATTATTTGAGAACGTTGGAGGTCTTACGTGGATAAGTAGTAAACATTATCTGGACTAAAATAAAGTTGTAAATAAGTTACGTAGTAGATCCTAATAAATGAAATAATAAGGTAAGTGTAAAGCTCTATAATTTAAATGCCTATATCTATTGTTTTATATCAGGATGTTAGAAAGGTAATACTAGATATATCAAAGTAGTTGTTCAAGGAGTTGTCGATAAGAAATAATGATTTTATCTTTAATATGAAGCACTCATTTTTACAATACCTACATATATACAGATAAAATAAACAATTATGATAACAATAATTTAATATCAATCTATTTGTATTGTTTGATAACATTTATCGCAATTATTGATAATTGATTAAATGTATACTTTGATTACAGGTAGGTATATAATGCTACCTATTGTAATAATTTGTATTATGTATACCTATGTATGATTCGCAACGGTTTAGCAGAATAAGCTTCAAATATTCAGCATTTTACCCCAAGTGTCACATCTACAATTGACATTAAATGGCCACATTACACGGAGGGTACAACAACAATAAAATAATATTCGTACATAATCTCGAATGACATTTTATTCGGTTAAATGGAGTCCCTGATCGCAACCATGTTTCGAATGAGCTTATTCTCTGGAGGCGTTCATTCATACAACTTGATATTTCGAGTAAACCGCACGCAAAAATGCGGTATTGTCACGGTATCTAGTGTTTTTGTTAGAACTTAGTTTTATGCAACGGTGCTGGACCATGAAATTGATTTCAATCCGCTGTATTGAGAAGGCGGAAGCTTCTACCTATCTGATCACCTTCATTCATAGATGGTGTTCATTCATAATTTACAACTGCACGTTACTACGAGCAACGGATTCGCAGGTAGACAATCATTAAGAATGTTTTTTTGAAATCCTTTCGCTGTATTTTTTGTTTGTCCAGAATGCTAACATTTTCGTTGCAATTTTATTTAAGGGTTGTGTTGGATCACAATTTACAAAATGCATGATGAAGAATAGGAAGATTTTCAGATATCATTCGTACAAAACATAATCAAGAAAGTTTGACGTGTATGACGTATGACAAATACCACGCCGACTCAACTTATAAACTTCTCCTTGAACCTCGTCTAATATCTTCAATAAAACTTGGTCCATTTGTTTTAAGAGCTCACAAGTATCCTCAGCAACTGACAATCGTTGAAAATGAGTGACTCCTCATCTTTATTCATTCAGTCAGAGACCGACACTCAAGACATAAGACAAGAGTATTGAATGGATCTGTATGGACACCCATTTACCGACGAGTGTTTTACGACGATCCTGCAAAAACTTAAGTCAGGTACAGATCCGGATGCGAACGCTGGTAAGGCAGGGTTCCCACGAGTGGACAGTTACTTATTACAATAGTTTATGAAGTGACAAGTCCAGCACTTGTTTGTTTCCCTTTACTGACTGTTTCGGACGCCTTGTTAGGGACAAAGCGCCATGTGTTTGGGATAGAGGCGAGAAGAAACCAATTGTAGTTTGGGCAACAGATGTGGGTTTGCGTGTTTTTGTTTAGAGTTAGTCATTATGTACCTTGTAATTGTTTGTTGATGACACAACGTCTTCAGGGAAAAGCAGAGTTTTATCTAGGTTTCTACAGTTTAGAAAGTATGCAAATTACAAGAACGAGTACAATATTTCGTGCGTCATGTCATGCCGAAACAGGAACACATCATCTGCCTAGCCTTAACCCAACTCTACATACAGATGGTCCAAATAGTGACGTCATAAAAAAATTGATCCTCATGCTCAGGGGTATCCGAAAATAACCCATGTATGTTCCGCTATTCTTTATAGATTAAAATGTTATGGGAACCGCTTTGCAAAAATTCTATCTATATTTTTATACGGCTTATTCACATTCTTTTTTTTTTGCAATTTTCATTGTTTTCGAATATTCTTTCAGACATAAAATAACCATCTTCCTATCATTAATTTAAGATACAAAAATGCTGATCGAAAAGGAGGAATTTACGTTCGAGTGATACAGAGTCGAAAAAACGGTAATGTTGTGCTGATGTTACCTGGGGCGGGTGTTGTCGGTTTAAGACATTTGTAACTTTTTTATTTTAAAGAGACAACATTTCTTTTTGCACGTTACGATTTTTATTTTAGCTAAACAGTACTCTTGTCATGGTTAAGTCTAGAACAATGTGTTTCTTATGTATAGACGAAAAATTATTATATCTCGAAAACTATCAAGAATAGCGGAACATACTTGGGGTATTTTCGGATACCTCTAAAAAATAATCTATCATGCTTCCTTTTTTTTTTGTAATCTATTTTTCTTTATGACGTCACTATTTAGACCACGCTGTATATTGGGGTCGGTTTCCATTCATACCGTAGTATGGAGCAATGGAGTTGTATACTTGAACTTATTTTACATCGCGAAACAGGAACACAAACCATACTGATTGATACGTAAACTACTGTAGGTAGGTGTACTTAGATACTGTAAGGTTCCCTTGTATATAGCAGCTCCTCATGTACCTATCTATTTCTTTCTCATTCGTAACGAAATACTTACCCGACGCCTCCACTAAATGTAATCGCTGGGGTCGCTTATAGAACTAACTTAAAGGATTTTCCCCAAAGAAAATTCTTAAAACAGTTATATAATAGGCATATGTCAAGAGTCATAAGAAGGTACCTCGTCGTGTAGACTCAGCGCAGCTGCTTTATGATCGCCGCCGCCGCGCGCCGGCCGGGCTTTTCAGCAACGTATGGCACCAAACACTTAAATTACTCACTTTATTTTAAGTTTACGTCACGGGGACGATTTTGTCTTCCACACCGCGGGTTATGCGCAACCGAGACTACGTGCAAGAAAACTAGACAGTCTACAAACCTCGTGGGCGCAATAAACAATATTTAGGCGACAATTACACGCAAAACGATCAACCTTTACCACAAGATGGTAATCGATCATAACAGAAGACAGATTTTTAGCTCGGCCGACCACAAGTAAAATTAATACAGTTTGCAAGATTTGACCAATACATATTAACTAACTAACTTGACAAGGCAAGTTAAATAATGATTGAAAAAAGAGGGTAGATTCATGAAATTAAAAGTAGATAAGTAAGATACGAACCCCACACCTAATATTTTATTATCTGTGGGCAACACAAATCATCTTAAGCATGGTATAATAATATACTTCGCCAGGTATAGCATTCCGAGACACAGTGGTCACGTGGGTGACACAAGCCTACGTCATCACCGCTGTGTTACCAGTAATGTGTCATGATAACTCCCCAACCGCCTTTATTACCTGTGCGAATCCGATAAATCAATGAGGTTTTAACTAACAATTACGTCGGTATAAGTTTAAATTGAATTGTTTCGTTTGATTAGAAAAACAAAAATGCTTGATATATATTTTTTAACAGAATGGTAATTGAGATGTTACCATACTTCTTGTTTTATTGTAATAAAGTGGCAACTGCATAGTGACGTAAGCTTGTGTCACTCTCGGAGTGCCAGACCTTGTTTTTTTAGACCATGATCTTAAGAAAATTGTTGTTTGTGCAACAAGAGAGCACAGTTGGTTTTAATTGCGAGTGTTCATTTTGCATCCCGAATAAGAGAAGGATTCTAGGTTAGAATCCTGAGCGCAGCGAGGGATTCAAAGACAAGAGATACAAATGCTAGGTGCAAAAACAGCTTAAATAATACCTATGTTAAATTAGTGTTAATTTATTAAAAGTAAAATTACTACAATTGGTAATATTTTATTTATATTATCAAAAAAGAAACCAAAATGATGGAAAGTGTATTGAACAGAGAATAAACATAAAAAAAATAAAATTGTCTTTCATTCAGTCGTCGTGCTGGCCAGTGCGATTATTCTAAAAACCGGCCAAGTGCGAGTCGGGCTCGCGCACGAAGGGTTCCGTACCATTACCTATAAAAACGGCAAAAAAATCATGTCCGTTGTATGGGAGCCCCCTTGAATATTTATTTTATTCTGTTTTATAGTATTTGTTGTTATAGCGGCAACAGAAATTCATCATCTGTGAAAATTTCAAGTGTCTAACTGTCACGGTTTATGAGATACAGCTTGGTGACAGACGGACAGACGGACAGACAGACAGACGGACAGCGGAGTCTTAGTAATAGGGTCTCGTTTTACCCTTTGGGTACGGAACCCTAAAAATGAGGTTGGCGCACTGACATGAAATAAATATTAATGCATTTTCAGTGGACTGGCGGTATAGAAAATTATTGAATAGAAAGGTTCGAATTTAAAAAACTCTTTCCATGCTAGCGGATAAAATGCATTTTTGCACTCAGATTTTGAATGATAAACAGAATCTTTCCGAGGTTGTGAGGTGAAAAATAAATTACCTTGCTTGTTGGCTTTTCTGGTAGGCTTATAGTAAACTTCCTATCCTAGTTAGTTAGTAATCGAATCACTAATGTAAATGATTTCAAGATAAGTAACAGGCATGTGACTCAATAGGAACCCCATCCAGACGCATTTTTAGAAAATAGTATTATTTCAGTAATTGAGTTCATGAGACTTTTTTGGGGATAGCTGTTTATTTATTTAATTTGCAATTATAAAACGTTCTTCATACAATTGAAGCGGTTGGTACAATTAGTTTCGTGGAACATCCGTCCGGAAGTGTCCGGCCGTCCGGCGGTGTCCGTGGTGGTCTATTTACACTGATCCTGCTTACAAAGCTGATCAATGAATAAGTTCCTCGACCACCCATAGTGTGGCGGTCGAGTAGCCAATTGCAGTGGAGTATGGCTTTAAGAAAGTACGGTTTGAATTATTTTAAGTTTTATTGACATAGAGAAATAATGGTTATTTTTGTGATTTTCATGAAGGCACAGAGTCTGGGTATTCAACATATTATTTTCCCAACAGTAAAACGTACTACGTATAAAGTTTCACTAGATAGCATATTAAAATAAGATTGCTACTGAAGAAGCCCCATAAACAAGGATAAAGAAAAATACGAACAAAATTGATACTCAGTCAAATAGTTTTCTGACAATTCAATTTGTTTAGTCGTACAATGGAATATTTCCCAGACAAGTTGCTTGTTATTTTTATGAAATTTTGGCACAAAATATTTAGTTCGTAAAACATCATTTGCTTATAATTGACCGTTCAATGACGGGAACTGTTTCTGTAAGTTACGTATTCATATTCTCAATGACGGCGGATCCGTGCCAACATTTCTTCGGCCTTATTTTATAACATTGTTCCAGATTTTTGACGGTCAAATTATATTTAATGTGCCCATTTGATGTGTACGCTTCACTGATAAATGTTGGACGATTACAAAGTTTGCAGAGGCGTGCGCGATACAGCTTAAATATTGATTTTGAATATTCATTACTAATAGCAATAAATAAGCGTTGCAAGTCTGAACGTCAAATCACAATGGGCAAAGATCTTGTCTCGTTCTTGCAAAGTTGCAATACGTAAAATTAGAGAACTTTCTTGCTCCCATACCTGCGTAAAGTCGTGTCCATTGATCACGGCACCTTTAATTCCTGCCCACATTTGTCTATTGTGGACGGGCGTTATTCTGTAAACTCCTCATTATTAACCATACTTTGTATAAAATATGTGCTCCACTATAAAGGTAAACATTGATTTTTTCTAACGCCTGAGAGAATACATGTTTGGGCCGCCACTGACAGACGGACAAAGAGACAATGAGGGATGATCTTGAATGGCGACCGCACACTCTGTGCGTACGCGCATCCTTAGCTACGATACAACGTAGTAACACTTAGTTTATGAATTATAGCAATGACTCGGGCTTTCAGAAACTTGAAAGCTCTCGGGACATAGAGTAAATAAAATATGACAGTAAAAAGAAAGAAAAGAAAGAAAAATGGGTTTATATTTTTTTATGTTTTTAGGTTTAGTAGGTACTAACATAAATTTTTCACATTATTGTGATGGAAAAAAGTTACAAAGCATGGACCTGTCATGGATATTAAGATAAAAAAAGAAAGGAGGCTTTCTTAAAATGTCTACCTTATAAAGTTTTCGCATTTAATTAAACCATTGCTGGATTACTTAGAACAGTTTTCAGAAAAGTTATATGAATACATACACATAAACTTATCTTTTAAGTGCGCTTCAGTCGTCATTCTCATACTTCCAAAACCAAGATGTTTCAGTGGCAAGTGCTGCCATCTTTTATTTTTATTTTTTTCATAATAGTTTTATCTCGAGTTGTTATGGAGTAATATGTATCTTTAAAGCATGCTACTTAACAGTGCTGTAATGAAACTAAGAATTTATTTCAATTCTTTTGACAATATCATATAATATTTTCCATCAATCCTTGTACCCTAGCGGCAACAGTCACAGAAGATCACACCCACTCCTGCGCAATGACTTCCCCGCCCTCAGAAGGGTCGGTCACCTTCGTTTGAATGAAGAACCGCGAACTATTCTTGTTATCGTTAATAGTACGCAATTTATGCGTCCCTTTTGATTTCTTGTGGTTTTATATGCGACGATGAAAAAATAGCACCCGTGATTTAACTGTCAAAGGTTTCTGAGACATTTGCGTAGAGATATAAAACCTCGTTCTGCCTATACGTACTTTAAAAAAAATACAGTATTTATAGCTGCTCTCTCTATTATTGCCTCTACGAAAGTTTTTGTGAAAATGTTAGTAAGTACTAATTTAAACCCCGAAAATTAAAAAAAGTTGTCATAACGCCCGAACGTTTACATTGACTTTGAAATCAACTCTGCTTGTTTTTTTTAAATGAAAAATGTGTAGAATACGTATATCAATAACGTATAGCAGAAATAAAAAGATTGCTTTCACTTACATCCTAATTTTATTCGCTATAAGAAAAGCACTATACTAAAAGCATTTGAGGATTTTCCTTCGTTATGGTGCTTCCGAATTCAGTAGATTTATGTGCCGCCATTGTGTGGGAGCGAGACGGCAACATCTATATAGGCACTTACTCTCTAACAAGAACAAAAGATTGTCGTCTCTATTAGCTACCTAACGAATCGCGTAGCGACGCATAGTACAAGCAAAAACACAGAGAATTATAATGTATTCTTACTTAAATAATATTCGGTTTAAGAAATTATTATATTTATTGTTACGAATATATTAAATTACTAGCTTCTGCCCGCGACTTCGTCCCCGTGAAATTTCTTGTTCCCCCGACCCACCCCGTCGCATCGCATCGCCCACGCTATTACTTCGTTTTCGCTTAGCGTTATTTTTGTCTTTTTTCTTTTTACTCGGCTCCTAAAGATTTGCGTGATGTTAAATAGCCTATAACCTTCCTTAATAATTTGGATATAAAATGCAAAAAACAAAAAAAACAGGCTGGTAATTCTAGAGATTAGTGCGTTCAAACAAACAAACAAACTCTTCAGCTTTATTATTTGTATAGATATATAGATATAGAAGATATTTGGGCTGCAAGAACTGAAAAATATCCGATAGATGATATAAATTATATGTCTTGGAAAATGTGGAATAAATCAGTTTTCTTTTGATCTTAAACTGGGTTTTGTTGGCGACATAATTAAATAATTGAGGACGAGATGTTCGTGTTATCTGATTTGATTGGCATGAACAACAGGCAGTATGGGTAAAATGAGGGCAAGCTTTTTGTGTTGGTGAATTATTTCAATTCAAATCAAAATATTTTATTTCACATAAACCAACATGGGCACTTATGAAACGTCAGAAGGTGCACTGTTCCAATTGGTTGTTTCCTATGGAGAAGAGCCGACAAGAAACTTCACGGTTACTCTTTTAGAAATATTAATATTTCAGATCACATAATCACACATAATAACCAATTAGAGATACCTACTCAGATTCCATCTGTACGTGATAGTCGCTTAGATTTTTTAATCAAACCGGATTATTTAGGTCATATCGAGTACACAATATAAATTATATATTGATCGGCACATTTAGCGAGCAAAAAATAAACAGAAACATGTAAAACGCGTGGCTATCTTCATAGAGCAAGTCAGAAGCAGTGAGATATATGATTTGGTGACTAATTAATCGTTTCTAGTCTATCTCTTTACGAATATTTTTGTATCCCTGCAATAGAGTATTTCTGGGTTAAAAAAAATTGTGAGTAGGTAAATAATTCTTGGTTTGACTTCAATCCCAGAGAAAAGAAAAGAAAATCATCGCCTTTTATCGCATATGCTACGTCAGGCGATCTTATGAAGCTCTGAAAATTCGTCTCGAGTAAATTGAAATTGGAGGGAGACGGCAGATATCAACGGTATAGGATTTTACACTTGGTGTGAAAGGGACGGGGATATTGGGAGTGAGAGCTCAATAACGAGCGTGCCAAGGGTTGGCTGTTTCTCTTACAGTCTGATACTCGGAGCCAAGCAATATGTGGAGATTTATGTACCTCCCCATGTACCGAGAATGCTTAGGAGGAAGTCTCATGACGCAACTTATTTCCATTGTTGCTAACATTATGCTCGCACCTAGTTATTGGGTCGTTATATTAAAAAAGTGTTGGGAAGCACTGACAGCAGATTTTCATCTTATACGACTTTTTACATGGAAACTACTTAGTGTAAGGGAGTTTTCTTTCCCAAAAAATCATAATATTTAAAATTACGTTTACGTACGTAAACGTAAACTACGTTTCTGTGAATTTCTGATGATGGTGATCTAGATGCAGCTGTTTTTAGTCTGCTATAGATATCATTATCCTAAAGTATCACATCAAATGGTAAACAGAGACCTCCATTTGCAGCTTAGGTAGCCAAATTATTGATAGTCTCCTTTGCTAAATGTATATCACTTTATAGCAAGATAATTATATTCTATACGCAAGAATCCTGACTGAAATTGTTACTATAGAGGTGTGAACAGTTAAATCAGTCCAATAAAGTGTACCAGTAACAGTTGTTTGACCTAATGTTATTTGAACTTTGAAGCGTCACAGCGAGACAGAAGGGCGCCGTCTCTCTAATCATTATAGATGGTGTTGGATATTGCACTGCAATAAATTATCTAATGGTTCTACCATTGCTCATTGTCGATTGCAACACGATTTGGCCTGATTTCATTTAGTTTGAACAGGGCGTAATCTGTAATACTGGTATGGCTTCGTTCATTGTTTATCATTTTAGCTTTGTATGTATACATACATAACATCATGCATGTATTCGCTGAAGGGTTGAGCAGAGGTATACCTTTAAGTACTTACACCGACATCTCGCCAGTTATTTTTAAGTCCTATTTGATAGGGGGCGAGGCTATTGCCATCAACCGGGCATAAATCCAAACTCCGAGCTGGTTCTGAGAAATTCCAGATTTCCAGCATAGCATGAGGTCCTAGAAAGCTTCGAGGTTTTTAGCTTGGTTTTCCTTAAAAATAGAATTGAAAATCGAAATTGCTGGGAGTCTCATAAATGTGCTGGGGAACTTAGAATGGAACACTCATCGATGTTTTTAATTGTAAGATGAAAATAATGCCGATCGTTCACAAAATAATTAAGGCACTAAGTTATTAGATCGATACAACCATACATATATTATATTAGTCATATATCCATATATTAGTCTAAACTAACCTGAAACTTACACAGAATAAAAAAACCGCTGCGCTGATAGAGACATGACTTACTTCGGCAATATTTGTCTGTTGCTAACCAGTGAATTAAAATTAAAAATAAAATGGGATGCCGACCCACTAAAGACACATGTATCTACGTGTATTGAGGTAATATTTACTACATTTAAAATCAATTTTTTTAACTTAAATCCGTACAGTATTTTTTTCAGAATTTACAGGCGATAGTAGGTATAAATGTATCAATGTAAAGTATTTCTCCAGTTGTCGATGTGTATCCAAATGATATGCAGTTGAAACTGATAGTAGAAGCTTTGGCCGGCTAGAATGCGATTAGCGTCGTGGACACGGTGTGAACGCAATAAGACCATGACAGAGTTTCGAAACGCGTTAAATATAAATAACAGGTGATTCCGACGTTTGGAACGAAACTCCCGAAATATTAATGTTGGTTATTTTTGGAACTTGAGCTGTATTTAGACAGGTATGTATCTCTATACGAATCCGTTTTGCTCCATACAGTTTTAATATAGCATGCTGGATTTTCTTTTTTTTTTCAGCTGCTGTTCACTTCATTGGGGAACGGAAGTTTTTGAAAAATTTAAGAATGTTTACAGATGTTAAAAAAAAGATGATCAATGGCCGTGGCCAAAATATATTATGAAAAAACGCAAAACGCAAAATTTAATACATATTGTCCAGAAAAGGTACGTGTGAAAGAAAAGCTACTTTAGTTGCACGGATGTTTCGCATGTTTTTATAAATATTACAGTAAACATTAGTTCATCATAATAAATAAGTATTAAACAATAATAAATGACCGTGACTCCCTCTCCAAGAGCAGGGCCCTCCCACTTAATCTCGGAGTATCACTAACAAATTTAATATTTACTCGTGTGACTTATCCTTATAAATCGGCAACAATATTAAAACCGCCAGTACATTTGATTGTCGTGTTGCTGCCACCCCTTACTTTCTATGCTTGGTGCAAGTTACAGAGGGTCGCGGCAAATCTGGCTCGAAGGACCAATTTGTGCGATGAACAGGTTCGCTGACTAGGAGAGTAGAAAGGTTTGACGGAATACTAAACGCGGTGAAGGACGAACCATAGTGGAAGTAAACAGAAATACTATATTCCACAATTAAAGGTAGTGAGTACAGACCACACGCACGTAATAAGAAATGATCTGTTAAGGATTTATTTATTTTCTTTAACTATTTATAACACATATAAACAGACAAGAAGAAAGGAACAGAAAAATACGTACAAAGATGATGCTTATTTCTAAAGAAATCTCTTCCAGCATATCTGCGATAGGAGAGTAAGTAGATAAAAAGAGATGTAGACAACGTGTGTAAGAGTGGAAGAGAAAATAAAATACATAAAATCAAAAACAATTCTCTATTTTAAATATAAGCATCAGTATGAGACTATACTTACACACATATACAGGGTGTTTGGCAGAACGTTAAACATACGAAAATGGTGGATAGGTGGGGTCATCTTCTACTTACTCAGCCCTAATTTATTTGGCCCTGGCACACTGGATACTTAAAAAAAAAATTTTTTTAATCTAGTTTCACCACTTTCTTAGTTTAGTTAGTTAGTTTTTTAATTTTGGCAGATTCTTATAAAATTATTGCTTTATTCAGATGTTAGCTAGAAAAAAGTTATGAGTCCTCAAATTTACAGAAAGATGTAAAAAATACTTAAATCTTAATTACAACTTGCATTAAAAAAAAAATGGTTGAGGAGCCAAATAAATTAGGGCTGAGTAAGTAGCAGATGACCCCACCTATCCATCATTTTCGTATGTTCAACGTTCTGCCAAACAGCCTGTATACTTCTAAAATAAATATCACTAAAATATATCTTATATAATTGCAATTATGATAAAGTGGAAAGAATAGTGTTCTTTCACTCTTCTTATAAATACAATTTGTATCAAAAGAAGATACGTAACAGTAGTTCAAACAGCTAGAATGAAGCTAGTAGGAATACAATTGATAACGATAAAATGAAAACATGTGCTATTCTGTAAAGTTCACATCGGACCTCATTCAAGTGAGAAACTTATTTTGTTTCGAATTTTAGAGTGATTTATACTTATACAGAATGTACTGCTCCTATTTATGTTTTCTGTGATTCTACTATACAATGTAAAGTGGATGAAATAATTATCTATTTGTTTGGCCACTTTTTATTATCAATGCTCTAATGATCAGCTAATACTATACTTTTGTTTTATGATCGCATCTGCTCATGACTTGCACAGCACGGTAAGTGAGCTTTAGCACCCTCGTTGTATGCGAGCCCATGCGCGGATTTACTACTAATCCGAGCCGTGGCCCATGTCTATCGCTCTCCGATGCTTTGCACTGAACTATGTGTTAACTTTATTAAAAGCTAGCCGTTTGTTTACGCCCCATGAGGATTTAGTCACGAGGAGTTATTATTTGAATAGCTCAACTTGATTTCCAGTCTTTGGTGGAAAATATGACCGGGAATCGCATTGTGTTTTCCGACACTCGAAATATTATGATAAAACTTAGAATAAAACAATGTTGTGTTGATTTGATAATAGGCAGGTACAAAGTACGGGGCTTCCCCTTCCACAGAGTCATAATATTGTCTGCAATATTAATTTCCCAAATCGTGTTCTGCAAAAATAAGCCTGACAAAAAGATGTTTTAGGAATATTTGAAAGTAGCTTAAGATTTTTTAAAGACTGTCTGTTCAGGAACCTACAAGCCATAAAGCACATAGACAGGTTGTTAGCAATTATCATAGAAATCCACTTTCCATTCAATTAAGAGCCTTAGCACAGCCTATGAAAGCTTAATTTCCATCAAAGCCAAGCTGGCGCAGTGAAGACAGGGCGAAGATTTAATCAAGTCTGTCCGTAATCAAACTGACATTATGAGGTGTGGGACGTCGCCTTCGATGTTAATGACGCTTTCTGAACACAATCGTTAAGCGTTTGATGTAGTGAACCACATTAGTTAGTCTTTATTTCCTTCGTTTCTTTGTATCTTTTATTTTTAACCCACACAAAAAAAGTATTCAATTTCGTAGACTGAGTGCTGCATTTTCAGACTGTAAATTTGATACCACAAGCACAGGTGAACAAGCCAAGAACGAATATCTGTAGGCCATACAAAATTGCTAACAAATATTTGTTTCGCAACGGAATCGAATGTGCGACCGATAGCAAACAAAACGATTGTTTAGCTATTGCGCTAACCGTGCCAAATAGTTATTTTTGGAGTAAAAGTCTAGAAACAATTTGTAGATAAAAATAAAGCTGCATGTGTTGTAGTGGGAGCGCTATTAGTTTCGGTGACTGGCAATAAAGTACACATGAAAGTGGATACAAAAATATATACAAATTGTTTTTAAGTGTTGAATTATTGCGTGCATTAGGAATTGCGGATACTTATCTTGATGTTATTTTCGTTTCTTCCTCACAGATCTAATTTTAGTCGGATAACAAGTTATGTAAACATAACACAACGATATTTTTGCGTAACACACATTGCGTTGATCTAGTTGTCGAAATAATACACACACACAAACACACTATACAATACACACGCTACACACACACTACACACTACACACACACGCTACACACACCCACATTTAACACACGCTACTACTAATACACAGTACTTATATGATTGTCAAAATTAAAGAGATTTAAATGCTGTGTTACGCAGTAGGTCTAGGGTGCAAGTATTTCAGGTTTGTTAAAAATACAATTATTTCAGTCAAACGTGTAATTGATCTATACAACTTCACTGCTATTTACCAACAGATGTGTTTGAAACAATCTGATTATAAAATCAAACACTAGGTGTCTGTATGTATGGCGGCTGTCAACAATGACTGTCTAATTAAGCGAATATAGGGTGACACCGCAAAGCTGGTGTGATGGATCCGTTTAATAAACGCTCCGGTTCACGAGCTTAGCCACGCCTCGAGCTCACTTCATTTAAATATTATTAAAGTAGGACTAGGACGATAGATACTCGGCAGTCGGCATATACTTGTAGGCACCTACTTGCTAACTTTCCTAAAACATTAGGTAGGTAGGTACCTATTTTTCCATAATATTTTCCATGGGCACATTGTAATTTTCATCCTTTAACGTTTCCATGTGTAATGCCAGTAAAAGATGTAGCTAAATAAAACAGCTGCGCATCATGAACCAAAACTTATATTCTCAGCATGTAAAACATGTATAGATAATAGAACTGTCTTCATCTTTACAACACCTGTCTATAATCTGATAATACATCGCTACAAGCATAATCAACTTAAACCATAAAATTAGCTTCGATATCGAAAGCCAATATCGTAGCCTTCCGAAATCAGATGTCCGATCAAAATAGCTGAGGCGCATTAAGTAAGATGTAGCAGCAGGGGTCGGAGGGCGAGGCGAGGGTTCCGCAGGATATTGCCTAATCATTCCCGCCTTCACACCCTACTAACTGCCAGTTGTTTTAGCATTCATCGCTTTATATCGCACCCCGGTACCCCGCCACATGGAGATTGATTCCCCATTGTTACAACACAAATGTTTTACTAAAAGGAGACTTAAATTGTCCGTTTACTTTTTAATATCGGTTACCCTCTTTTAAAAGGTAAAATTGGCGGCAGAACATTTTTAACTTTCTTATGAATAATGTATTCTAGCCTCAATTATCCTGTCGTGGCTGATTCATGATTTACATATTTTCTCTCTGTAAAAATGCAAAGTAAACAAATCCTCTTCAATATTATTTACGTAATTGGATTGCCAAGTTAATAATGCGTAAAACAATCCCAAAATCAGAAAAGTTGTGGCAGTGTGCTGTAAACCCCGAGCCGCATTCACGGGCTATTAATTCTGACAAAGTACTGTGGAGTTGTCGAAAGGGTTGCTCTGAGAACGGTTCACAAAAATGTTGTGACATTTTGTTGTGATGTATGAAAATAATGTAATGATATTCATTACTTGTAGACAGACAACAGCTGTTGATAAAGGAGGTGCTCGTTTCAAATGCGTGTTAATCCCAAACTCCAATAACGTGCTTTACATCACGCATCACAATTAAACTTTTATCCCTATCTCTGATTGATAGTAATGATCAGTAAACATAGGAGTATTGTGCAATAACATTACCAAGCCAAATGAGATCGGAAAGAACGGCTCGCACCGAATAGACCCCCGACCATATATCATTCGTTCAATGAGCTTACAACAATTGAACAACAAGCTATAGAGCGGCCGTCTCATTGTGTGACGTAATTTTATCAAAAATATCGGACATGACAATAGGAAGGCCGACAAAAGTCGGAAGAGCGGATGCGATTCGCGTCGTCTTGTCGGTCTTGTCCGACAAACGTTGCGCGCTGATTTTTTACGCAATCGACACAAAGAATTGTCGTTTGTCGAAGGGGATGTTTCCACCTACAAGTCAGCGTACATGCTCATCGCTCATTACGGACAATCGGAAATGACTTCACGTAGTTCGGGACATTTGAGGCACTTGTAGTGCCGCTTGTAAAAAGTGGTCATTGAGGATGACGTGTGGCGTGTGGATTTTTTTTAACAGTTTGACCCTATTGTAGATTAGTTATAAATTATTATAATGTCCGTATTCATGTGAGAAGTAAAATAAACTTCATGTCTGATACCAATCGTTAGAAATTGGATAGATCTGAAGAAATTGCATGGCTTTTGTTGTGAGCATAACGTTCAATAAACAAACCCTTTCAGTACACACCTAAAACTGCAAACTATAAAATGGGGTCGAAATTTATAGTGTCACAATTAATCTCACGGCGTGGGCCATTAAGAAAGTGCCATATAGTTGACTCGAGCCGTGTAACTGGCCATTATAGGACTTTTACTGTTATCGCAAATCGTAACGCCCGCCGCGCACCATGTAATTAGTCGACAATTCCAGACCATCTCATTACTACGATCATCAATCCACCGCATTCTCACAACTATATTTTTCTTAACAACTACCATTACTGTCTTAGCACCTTCATGTTTGAACAGTCTCTATACAAAGGCAGCAATGGCTTTTGTTAAAATCGATACCGTCAATTACGCTCTTCCCTACCCCCGGGGTTGCGTGTCAGGGGCAGCACACAAAGCATCCGTTTGGTCATCGGAACAATACGATGGATATGTCGAGATACAATTGATTTTCTGCTCGCTATTTAAGTCAATGTTATGAGTGAGGGGAACTCGTTTCCGTTTTGTGCTGTTACACTTTGACAGTATAAAAAGTAGAATTTCTACTGTACTTTTACTTTTTTCTAATGTACCTAAAAAGATTTGGGAACAAAAAGACGAAACAGGAAAAGTACAATAGCGATCCACTACCGTACCGTAACATAAAGCTAAACAAGTTTAAAAGCTTTAACTTTTCTGCGATGGATAGAACCAACTTATGATTTTCAACTCTGTGCTTATCAAAAATTCTACTTCACAAAGGAAATTATCTCTCATTTATCACATAAACAAGCATAATAAGCATAACCTTTGCAACTATTTTTCTGTAAATTTTTTCTTGTCTGTGTATATATGTGTGTACATAAATGGTTAAATAAATAAATAATGTATGCCACTCTCATAATTTCTTTAATAGAATAAACGGAAAACGTGACGCTAAAAACTCAATCAGAACATACAGATCGAAATAATACAATTAGTAGCAAAAACTGGCCATTAGAGAACTTATTGCACACAGCAAAAAACGTTTGTCGGTGTTGTACAAGAGCAACGCCCTTTCTGGCTGGCTCACCGACAGACAATACACATTCTCTGCTATTCTCTCTCCATAGGAAGGAAGTGAATCATTTTTATTCGATTAGCATCCGAACTCGGCTTGCACAAAGAGATCCAACATAAAAGAACTGCTACTGTTGCGTACAAGTTAAATTTTAAGAGTGATGACTCGGCAATCAATCAATAAAGGTGTTTAATAAAAGAGATCTGATCTTGTGTACGTTGTCGTAATTTATTGTGTAATAGTTCAATAAAATGATGAAGCTAATTTTGTATCTACAACCTTTCAGTAATGTAACTGAAAACCAATCAGCCCATTAATTTAAATTTTGAGTTTAGACCAACGATTACGTACATCTTACAATTTTCAGCATATTACCGTCAATTGCAAAAAAATATATTTTTCTTTTTTGCTTCATGTTTAAGCTTCTGTGTAATGTGTCACCTAATCACTACCAAATTCATAAATAGCAAGAAACTAGTAAATATCTATTGTCAAATAGGACGAAATAGTCAGAACATAATATTCTCGACGCGTAAGCCGCATGGAAAATAAATACAATGTAGCATAAATGCAGGTTTTCGAAATAGGCACACGAGACTTCACAAGCTGCCAAGTGCAATAGAAAACTGTCCGTGAAATGGGAAATTAATTTCAACACCATGTCGGAAACACTGCAGCTAATGCGTCTAATTATAAGTAGTGAATAATCAAGAAACGCTTATATCCTTGAGAGTAATGTCTTCAGTTATTTTAGTACGATGAGTTTAAATATTTCTGTCCTTAGTCGTAACATAAATGTTGGGCATTGCAAGGCCATATTTTGCACAAACAAATTCTGTATCATTCTACTAACACAAAACTATGCAGCTCTGGAATAAGGACGGGAATCAATTAGCACTTTGACTAGACCCTCTACGGCGTAGATGGTCTACGCCGTAGCCTTATCTATCAGTATCTTTTAGTAGGTTAAAACATTGTGTGAATAACTTTTTTTAACCAAGATGGTGGTTAAGTCCCGAACCCATTTTAAACGATTAAATTATGCATGCAAGAAAAACACAGTTGATCTCACGATTAAGGTGGAGTTGAAACCATTTTTACATACACAATAGATCAATTAACGTATCAAAGGTCTGGTTTCCAGTTGAATCGGCCGCTGTAAGGCGTTAATAGTTCGGAAGTAACACGCTAACTACTGCCGTCAGACTTGAGTCGGCCTAGTGAAGCCTCGCCAACTAATGCACGACTGAAGCTAATTGGAACTTAATTGAAATAGAACACTGCCGCAAGTGTTAGAGGATTTATGATGCTCTATTTTCGTAGTACGTTCACGTTTCATTGTCGTTAGGTACGAGTAAATAGAATAGAGTTTGTTCAGTACAACCTCATTGAACATAGAAATCATTTTAATCTTGCTGGCCACTTTGTTTGTCTGTGGTGTAACCTCGTTGTACTTTTTGCTGTTATTTTCTTTACCCCTTTTGAATGACCACATTGTGATCCAGTTACTAATTCAATAAATTTGTTATTTTAAGATGTTCAACAGCATTTTTATTTCCTAAATTCTGTTTGTGATGACACGAATAACTTATTGCCTTACGAACAAGTTAGCTACGAATAAGTTAGCAAGGTTTTTCCAATCAGTATCCTAAACATGTATCGTTTTTAAGGCATTTAAATGCTCATTAAACCTAAAAGCGCCCGCCTAGAAGAACGTCAATTCAAAGCTATCAGGAACACAATATGTGCCACTTATGAACTATACCATAATATGAATATAGTGCCATTGAGTTTTCAAAGTTAGTTTTTATGTGCGTCATTATCAAAATGGTTTCAGGAGCTTTTCACCCTACGATGGGTGGGCAATTAAGAGTTTTTACGATTCTTCAACACAAAAGTCAAACAGGGATAGTAAAAAAGTGTCATCGTTTTTATCGCCATTGTCATAAAATTCGGGCTTTTTATATAACACAATGATAATTTGTCATCCAAGACTGAGTTGTGTGAGCACCTGGCTACCACGCGACCCTAACTTATGCCCACTGAGGTACGCCTATAGCACAATTCGCAACGCACCTACTTTGTCAATGATTGTTTAATTTATATTATGTGATCTTCAAATGTTATTAAAGTAGTTCTCTAAACATGCAGATGTTCCGGTAGGCGGGTCGTACGGCAGCTGGTCGATTCCCCTGTGGTCTATGTATATATCTCTTGCGTATAATGGGATGACATTGGAGACCGTTTCATGAGACCGCTATTTACCGATTGCATTATCGCCGTTGTGATTTCCACCGGTTAGTCATGCTTAGTTACTGATAATAGTGCATCAAGGTGATTTACCTACTTTACTGTTTGCTTGCATTCTTCCAATCAGTTTTATCTTCAAGGCAAATATGTAGTATTATTGATGTAGTTAATTTTGGCCATGTATTTTATTAAAAATTACGTATTGTATAATTTATTATTTTGTATCTTCCTTTACGGTTATGGGAATGAAAATGGGAAAGAAAAATTAAAAACACAATAACCCGCTGTTGGGAGTGTGACAGTGGCGCCGACAACATTCGCGGTCGGCGAATCGACTTCCTGCGTACCGTTTCCCGCCAAAATGGATCGCTTCCGGCGGGTATTTGTCATCTCCAAATCACATAGAGTAAAAAGAGTCGTTGTTGATGCAATGTACCTCTTTTCTTTTTACGAATTTTATAAATATAGTCTACTAGGTCACTTTTGACCAATATTTTTCACTTGATTTTAATCTTGTAAGTCGTGAGTTGATCTTGAGTTATGGCTTTGCCTGACCGAGAGCAACATCAAAGCTTGTTATTTTTGGGAATTAATTTGATTCTTAAAATTAATACATGTTGTTGGTAATAAATCTAATAGGTATGATTAATACTTTTACGCTTAAAGTAAAATAAAACATTCTTAAAACACTTCTACAGTTTTCACGTCTCTATTTGTAATCTTATAATCCGTTTGTTTGTTACAAATATAGTTAATGGTTGCCTTTTCCCCTCGAGTTATTATTCATTTGAGATCCGGACCCTTGTCGCCGCTTGCGCAAACTGAGAGTGCTTTCAGGTCAACACTTAATGAGCCAAATGTATGATGAATTCGTAGCAAAAATTTTATGTATTTGTTGTATTGTATTTGTACTGTTTTTAGTGAAGGTCGAAAAATTATTGTTCTTTTTTGCTTGAAAAAAGAAAGTAAAATGTTGACATTTATTTATAATCTAAGTGGTCAAAGTTGCTTTAAATTTAATTATGTTAAAAAGTAATTGAGATAAGTCTACGAATGTCGTAGCAAGTGCTACGAAATTTTGTTTTTCGATATTATGATTTTTATTTAGTAATTTATTGATTGGTACGGATTATAATAATAGGGGTATTCGTACATTCGAGACGGAACGACGACGGATGGTACGGATTTATTTACGCATCCAAGTGTAATCGATTTCTAACATGTAGCCGCGTAGGTCCTTCGTATTATAACCGCATCAACTTCGTATCAACTTTTCCGAAAAAAAAAAACAGATTTTCACCGGCAAAATAATAGAGCTTATAGGAATGTAGGTGTTTACTAGTGCAGACCCAACAGTGCATGTTTTTATCATTAAACTATGCACGTTCCTGATACACGTGGTTTCAAGTGCTGATATACACTACCGTTTGCAGCGCTCGGTGTGCTCATTACACAAGGAAAATTTGCATGAAAATACTTTCATTATTTATCACTACGTAGACATCCAGTACTTCTTTTGACAACGGGCCTATTTATAGACAGCTTTAGGGAATAATGCCACAATAATTGCGTTTGGTGAAAAGTAGTACGTCCTGACCTTACAAAAACGATGTTACTGCCAATCTTTTTCATACAATCTCTTAATTTAGTGAAGCGTTCTTAAAAAATTAAGGAATGATGAAAGGGGAACAATTTTCTGAAAAATTGTGGGGTTATGCAATCCCGTAATTATTCAGAAAACAGTTATTTCTTAGATTAGGTTTTTATTCAGGCTCCTCATGACACGTTATAGGTACCTATCTGACTTTTCTGACGATTCTTCCTCATATCGACGATGCCATTATATATTTTAAATAAGCTTCAACCAGAATTCGGCCACTCGATCGACCTAACTGTAACAAATATTGTTTAGTAGAAAATATAAATCTCGTAGAAAAATATTTTCATTCTAAATTATCCGGAAACATTACCTTATGTGCAGATATGAATGCCAGGGCGTGGGTTGGCGTCACAGTGTCACAGGTAATTGTGAGAACTGATTGTGTAATTAGCGTGACAAGTCACAGAGGGCGCGGGAGAGAGTCACCCTCTGTGTTTTACACCCGTGAGACTTTTTAATTGTCTCTGTTTGCATTGTGCGCCTGCTGATGATCGTTTTACCGCTGTTTGTTTTAGAAAAGTAATTGGTATTTAATGCCTCTCACCTCGGTTTTGGGGGAGAAGGAAAATGGGGATTTTCAGAGTTTTACTTTCTAAAGCCATTTTTATTGCGTAGGCTTTTCGATAAATTTGAAATTATTCCATGGGTATTATATGAAACTTCACATTAAACTACTTTTCAAGTCAATGAAAACAGGCAGGTAGGCAATTTAAAACTTAACTCATTAACAGTGTTCACTTTTAAAGCATCTTAGTGAATGATCTGCGAAAGCTATTGTACAACAAAATAATGTGAGTGCATCAATTTATTTCAATTTACACGATGGTATTGTTTTGGCGGGCGAGGGCGGCGTTCCCGCGCTTCCGGGCCTCGCTTCCGACACGAGCGCGACGCGTGGCGCGCCATCTTTGAATTGCACCCTACAACTATTGACGATTGTTGCCAGGAAGAAAAACACAGCGCAAATTGAGGGAGCGATTACGCTATTTAGAACTTTACGACTTTGAACATTGGGGTTGGTTTCCGATCTTGTCTCATAAGTGTCTTGTGTCATTTCGGATTTTTATTAAAATCTTTGATTGTTTTGTCTGCTGTGCTAATGCTGTTTAATAATTATCTGGAACATGTTTCGTGCGGCGAGTGTATTATTGAACGACCGTCGCTTTCAGGATGACTATAATTTGAATTGAAAGTCACGTCGACAGCTTATGAACAGTCAAAGTGATGGAGGGGTCAGGTGGATGGGTGTAATTACGCGGAGTTAGTCATTTTCGCTTTTTATTACTAGAATTTACGGAATAGACTTTATTACTTCAACAGGAAATCACAAAGGTATAAAGAAAGCTTTGAATTAAAATAAAAAACATGCTGCCATAACAAAAAGAAGTATGATTAGAGTTTATAACGTTGGCGTGTTTTAAGCGAGTTTTAAGTAATACTCCAAAGTATTCCTTTAAACACACTGAATTTGCACAAACATAAACCCTTCGACCAGATGTATGAACGTAAACGAGGCAAAAGGAGTATGTAAGGATCGTAGTTGGTGGCGTTCTGTAGTTTCTGCTTACCCCCATAGGAAGAAGGCGTGAGTTTATGTATGTGTATGTATAAACCCTTCGTAGCTGATAAGTGTAGCTGTTGATATATCCGATAGTTGAACTCCGCGAAAATTAAAGTCCTATAGAGACTGTAAAATAAATAATCAACACACAAACCATAACTATACAGACTGTTTAATAACAGAAACTTCAAAAGAAACTGAACTGATAAAATAATAATTTACAATACACGCAATATTTGCAGAAACCTTAAATTGTGTCTACATACATAAAAAGAATGTTACATTTCACACGTGTCGAAGTCAAACAACATCTGACCTTATGGAAAGCAATTAAATTGTCCATTACCGAAACAAATAGAGCAAGCACGATGTGAGAACGTCAAGCGAGGCGGACAGAAGTAGCACGTCACGGCGTCACGGCGGCACGGCAAACATTTGCGCGGCCACTCCCCGTGTGTGCTCTTGATCGCTGTTTTTTCACTATATCCACGTTTGTTTCCGAAGACGAGCAAATTAGCTATTGCCCGCTGGTTATCTTGTACCGATTTTTAAGAAAACCTGCGGTGCTTAGTGTGTAGGTAGGTATCATTCAGCAGTTGAATGCTATTGGCTGTTACATGTTCATCTCTATTTGACGCTTACGGTGATAGTTGCTGATTAAAAAGTACCTAGTAGGCACAGCTGACCTATAAAAGATTAAATACGAGGTAATATTACAGTTTCAATGATTGAAGAACAGAATGACTTTTAGCCTTCCAAATCAGCTGTTCCCTACATTTAGTCAAGTTATGCGAATATAAATGCTTTGCAGCTAATTTATTTTCATGATTTCAGGGTTTGTCCCATAGTTAAAGTTGTTTATAACGATTAGTGCAGTCACCCCTGTTCAGGTTTTCAGTTATTTCAATTACACCTTGTATATTCATACATAGTGTAAAACAATGTCGCTTTTTGTGTCTGTATGGCTCTTCTATTAGCAGATTGTACTTGAGCGAAGAATAGGCGGGTCGCTAGTTATTAATATTTTGTAGTGACAAGATGTCGTAGAAGATGCACTCACAAACAAGTAATGCCCATACCTACAAATTCTTTGATATATGAACGGAAAAGCTTGTTGGAAAAAAACTTGACGTCCAAACAGACACTTGTGTTTTATGTTTACGTGTCGGTGCAACACTAAATTCAGAACCATCAAACGAGCTCGACTGAATTGCACTATCTGTATGCACGCTATTTGACTAATTTTATAGTTTTTGTCAATTTGCCAACCGGAATAGAATAGTCAACACGATCTTGAACTAGATTGTTGGTATTTTATTTTACAGGTAGCTGCTATTTTTATATAGAGCTATTCTTTATATACGTGCCTTTGTACCTAGTTTAGAAGATAAAATTATGATCTGAAACATAATGCAAAACGTTAAAATCAACCAACACCCAGTTATACAGAACTAAGAACAATTTCAACGACATAATTGTACTAGAATTGATAGAAACATCGGTTGTTTTAGGCTTCACAGTTGGATACATGATTACCAATTTAAGTTGATAGATAGGTCCATTGATTATAAAAGTAAGAAAATGAATAGCTGCTCATCTTCTGCTCATCTTGCGAAAATTCCTTCCTACCAAAACTGTAGTTTAAAACCAATACACAGACTGCTTAGATTCTGAACACCCAGACAGTTCTATTCAATATTCAGATACTTAGGTATAATAAAATAGAGTTTAGAAAATAGTGTGGCAAGTTTTCTGTTTATCGAACAACTTGTGCAAGGGGAAGCGTCTGAAGAATTACGGGGTGAAGTACGCCAACGTAGAGGGCATTACGCTAGAAAAGTTTTGTGTAACAATGTCTAATGTTGCCATTTCTATGCGCAAATCTCCCGACCGGAAGTAGCGGAGCGCGCGCGTCTCTCGCGGAGCTCGGACAACTTCGCTATTGTGGCGCCATCTACTACTGTCCGTAATACTGACGTGTTTCCGGCTTCTCTTCAAAAAGTCTTGAGCTGTCAACTCATGAGGGGATATCTTAGTTTCTTTGAGAGTCTTTTTATGAATTCAGTTCTCGATGAAAGATTTATTATTCTATTTGGAAATCAAGTCGTTGTAACGCAGCTTTATTATTCCATCGTCGATTGAGGAAAATTGTATGGCGCAGTTCTATTTGCGGAGAGACTGTTTGGTATGTTAACGTTTACAATAACGGCTTGTCTTACAACAATTAGGTATTATCTTTTCTAGAAAGATTAATATAGACTTAACGCAAGTGTATACGAATGAAATGCGTAGGTTCCTGATATCATAACATGACTAACAGACAGATAATAATTATGTGGTAGCGCTAAACACTTGAAACTGTTCAGGCCATGGCCGGCGGCGCGTAAGCACGATATGACCCAATTTACCCACTTGTATGATTCAAATACAAATTCCACATAAATTTATTGTGAATATCTCTGTATTAATCACTGAAAGTAAAACCCTACACACGCTACCGGATAAGAGATGGTCAACAAGTCATGACCAGCGCCAAATTGTGAACTCCCACGGCTGACGCAACTAATATTTCAATGATGTTTTCAAACACGTGAATCCTAAATCATCCTATGCTTCATGTTTCCGGTCCCTTAATAGCTATTATTTTTGTTATTGTACCTACTACTTATGTATGAAAGGTCTCGCTATATGTAGGTGTAGGTACCTATGTCTTAGTTGAGGCGAACGGCCATCGAATCACATGCAACATATTAGTTTTCCTCGTATCAAAGGTATTGTTGTCTTAGTATTTTTAGCCGTAGTAGCGCGTTTGTAAATGCCTATGTCAGACTTGATGAGAAAACTTTAATTTTGGCACGAGATGCAACATACCAATTAATGGACGCCACTTTCAATTATGACATTATAGTTTTTTAAAGACGTAGGAACGAAATAACCGGATACAATTTAAACGAATGGACACATATGCTATTATGTAAAATAATGTTTTAACTACATGTATTTGAAATAGTGATCAGTGAAGCGTAGAACCATGCAAACGCATCATCAGTCTATCTGTAGGCGGGCACTATTCGTAGCAAGGTCAGGCGATATTATATTTCAGCGTAGCAGGACCAGGTTATGTAGATCTCTCCTATTTTCTCTGTGTACCTCTTCGTTATCTATTTAACAAGTAGGTTCGGGAGACAGGGGAGGTCTATTGTGACTGGTTGTATATAGTGATCACCATCGCTGTGTATGTGCCCACGCATATCGACGCCCGCGTCACTCCCACCGGATAAACAGACGCCTGTTAGTGCGACTCTGTTCGAGTGCTAAGTAATGGTGGGTCAATCAAAACTGAAAGTAATCCGATGTTTACGACGTCAGATATATTATCATCTGCGTTTGTGTGTAGATGCTGGAAAATCTGGTTGGTTCATTAAGAAAATTATCGTTCCGTTGCTATCAAAGTAAACGTTTAAAAGTTGTGAAAATGTAATTACGACCAAATGTAATGTAATCTTAAGAGAAACAAACAAACAAAGTACATTATTTTAGATAAGTCAAGCTTATTTTAAGCTGAGAAGCTTTGCCAAAGCGATTTAACTGTTGTATAAGTATTCTTGCATTGTAGGGATAGATTTTATAGGACAGACATGAAAATCATAAGCAGTATAAAACAACTGCGACGTCGTTAAACATAATGTAACTATATGTATTTATACATTTAATACAAGATGTTGGCTCCCTTGTTCGTGTGGACGTAAATCATGGTGTTAATACTGTGTATCTGGTGGACATGGGACCCGTCATCGCTATTCTGAACAAAACGTGACTGCAGTGTTGCCAAAAACAAAAAGACATTAACACTCTCACACATGGTGGCTCTTTTTGATGGTGAACGACAGCGACAGCTTCCGATTACATTGACAGCTAGCATATAAAAAATGTCAGTGTGGGTTAATATGTACAATTATAAACGTGGTAAAACATCTATGCTATAGGATATCAACCATTCTGACGTGTCGAATTTTCACCAAAAATTAGATATTTAGGCTACGTACCTACTTATGATATGACCTACTTCGATTATTATACAATTAAATTATATCAAGTGGATTAGCAGCAGAACCGTACTAATAAACTTAACTAAATATCGTTTTGTTTTTATTTCAAACACATATTAAAAAATAACAAAACCTATTTGGTGCAAACCTACGTAACTCCTTATTTGAAAATGCCAATATGCGTATAATAAATCAATGGAAAATATACAACATATTACAGGCATTTTGCTGTCAAAAAAAAGAGATGCCATAAAAGTTTTCTTCGTTTATTTATTTTTCGTGAAATTAAGGTTTTTATGTTTTTTTTTTAAGAAGTTTGCCAATGTTTTTAACTTGTAAAATAGATATGCCACCTCTTTAGTCAAACTAAAATGAAGAAAGCATCTGATCTGCGTGCAAATATGTATTTAAAAAATTTACAAAACCTATTTGGTGCAAACTATAATTGAACGGTATGTTTCCTATTATTTTTTTTTTTTTAAATGAATTTAATTTTATTCGAAATATACATCGGTTTCTTAGTAAACTTCAACTATATCCAATGACCCTGGTTACTTATCACTTTTGGTGACCGTACATATCTATTAATTAAAAAATACACGAGATAATTATAGGCAGTTTTGGTCAAAAAATATGAGATGCCATAAATTTTTTCTTCGTTTTATTTATGTTTCATTATTTTAATGGTTGTCATTTATTTATTTGTAAAAATCATTCCAATGTTTTTAACTTGTAGGTATGTCACATTTTTTGTCACAATGGAATGAAGAAAGCCTCTCGATTTTTTATCACTACGACACAACTACAACAGTAAAACTAATTTGAAGCACCTACTTACTTTTTACTACTTTCCTGTGGTTGATAAAATAAATAAACCGCAACAGCACTTGTCTGTGGGAATAATCTCGGAAATTTCATCTTAAGCTATTTTCTTGCTACCAGACTTTGCAAGGTTATTTAAATATATTTACAACCATGCTATTAATCCTCTTTATAAGTTTCTGAAACAGCTTATAGCCAACATTATAACAACCAGTGTCATAGTAACCATAATTTCATCCAAACGAGTGTTATAATGTTGTAATAAATTTCATTACGCAACTCCTTTTCAAAAAAACTTTTTTACAAAAAAACAACCGACTTCCAAAAAAAAACACAAAAAATCGTGAAAAATAACTTTAATTTCGGAAGTCGGTGTCTTTGGTTGTGTATTTTCATTTTTGGTCACCGACTTCCGAAATTAAAGTTATTTTTCACGCTATTTAGTGTTTTTGTTTTGGAAGTCTGTTGTTTTTTTGGAAAAATGTTTATATTTTTCACTTTTTAGTTGTGGTACCTACCCCACATACATTCGCGAGTATACCACTACTTGATATGTAAATAACCGTGACAGGAAATTATTATAACATCATCAATATAAACCAAGTGGAAAAAAATACGCATTATTAGGGGTAACTCAAAAACTACTGGTCAGTACTTGATCTAATTTAAATGGGACCACATGTGAAGCACCAGCTTTCAAATAAAAAAGAGTCATCCAAATCGGTTCACCCAGAAAAAAGTTCTGAGCTTAATACAAATAAAAAAAATAAAAAATAAAATACAGTCGAAATGAGAACCTCCTCCTTTTTTTGAAGTCGGTTAAAAAAGAACATTGACATGCACTCGCGTTTCACTACCACTCCGTCGTAATAAAAAAAAACTTATAGGTTATTCGAATTCACGTCGTATCCCGCCATTTTTGTGCGATATTAGTATTGCAAACATTTATTATTTTTTTGTTTACAAATATGAGTGATACAAGCTTTGATTCACACCACCAGATATTTCTAATGCAACAAAGGACATTTCTAACCAATTATTGCCAGAAAAGTCGAGAAAACAATATGAATCAATAATTGTACGATCCAAAATAAATAATTAATACATACAATAAATAATTTTATTATTACCTATACATAGTTTGTTTGTGTTCGATAATTAAACTTTCCATGAATTTACATAGTTTGTACAACACCCTATGGTTTCAAAACCTTTTAGAGAGGATTCATATCATGTGTGTAGATAAAGTCTTGTATGCAACTGTACATAATTAGGTATTAAAACAACCCCTTATTATACAACAGTTGCATAAATAACTATTAAGTCACTCAGACACATTGCTGACCGTCAAACAATAAAAATGGTATAAGATGCCCTTTGCCAATCTCTTATTAACTATTGCGTAGCCTCGTGGGGAGGGGCCGCAAAAACTCATATTTTGGAGATTAAAAGAGCGCAGCGGGCAATTCTCAAGGTTGGAGCTGGACTTGTCGATTCAGAACTGCTAAAAGTTTACAAAGAATGGAATGTCCTGACAGTCAGACAGACGTTTTTACTAACATAATTTAAAAAAAAACACGCCCAGTTGAAGTACAATATGGACTTATGAGTATCTCAAGGAAAACACAGGAAGGGTACGGAATGCCATAACCCCTTATTTAAAACCAGCTTTTCTCACAAATTCTATTGCTTCCTTGGTTCATTCATCTACAACAAGGCAAACACCGCACTTTCCATCCGCCAGACGCCCAAAAGTGGTTGTAAGGTTTCTGTGAGTAAATGGCTGAAAACTATGGATTATGAAACTACAAAAAAAATATTGATTCCTTTAATTTGAAACTTCTTACATAAACATTATCTCAGATAAAATTACAAACGCTACACCTACACAAATCCACTCACTTACACATGCATACAACACACAGTCAGATTCACTCTCGAAAGTTTCCATTATCGTTATGTTATTTTAATTACGTTACATTGTTATTTACCTTATTTGTATTTTTTCTTTCATATATTGTTAATTCTCTTCAGTCTCATAAAAGCTTCCAATTTAAGCTTGTACATATGAAGCGTCGTGGGGCCCTGGTGACTTATACCATAGGCGTTGCTTGCAATGCCTATTTGAAGCTCCAGTCTCTCACAAATGTAAGTTTATCCTGAAGCTAGCTTTAAGCACTACTACTGTACATGTTTGAAGAGAAAAATATATATACTTATTATTATTAAGCTACCCGCGTTCCCTTTTTTTCAGTAGCAGCAAGATAATCAATTGATTATTAGGAGTGGACCTAAATGAGTCACCTATTTGACAGATATGTCAACTCCGTTACGATTGATCAACAGATAAAAGCAAGACATCTAGCACCCTTATTGTGTAACACACTAATTCAATGACAACTCGAAAGATTTTGAAGGAAATTACTAATCCATTGCTTCATGTATTTGAAACATTCGTCTGCTCAACAATGTAAAGAACGCAATGAATGTTGTTGAACTGACAAAATGAAAGGCATTGCCACTGTATGTCTCTTACACTTTCAACAACAAATTCGTTATCTATGGCAGCTCTAATACAAATCTCTGATTACCGACTGGGCGTGAAATAGGTAACCTTGGTATGTCGGAAAAAAGTCAAGCTAATTAGATTTGTGGATACTCCATGCGTCAATAGACGAACCGGATTATTGATTAAAAACATTCGAACGGAGAGCCAAGCTATTTGAGTGGTATTAGGGAAATAAATCATCCAAGTTGTACTGCGCAGTTCGTTTTATATGCAAACTTTTTATTTTGTGTCTTAAATCCGAGGTTAGACTCGCAACGGGCTACGATTAGGTAATTTCTTTCGTAGTGTACTTCGTTCCAGATTTATAATTTGTGACTAACGCGTCATACAGTTCCTTATAGTTACCTTTATTTCTACATTTATATCTGTAATTCGCATGGTGTACATAATAAAGATAATTCTATTCTTAGATACAGTTACAGTCTTAGATACAGGTACAGGTACCTACGCGATCCCTTTACCTTGTTTTAACGATTCCTCACGACTTCGCTTTTCAATAAAATGATGAATTATTGTGTTAGTAGTTAGTAAATGAAGAATACCTATTTATAGCAGCAGTCACTATGTGGAAAATGCATATCTAGGCTTCTTAGTTTTTAATCGTGCCTGTGAGTCATGAATGATAGCAACTACTAATGACGTTTTTCGTAAAAAGTAGATGGCTAGTATTGAAACTGTTGTTTCGTTCAGCTGACCTCGCATTCTTCACGAAGACTGTAATGTGCCGTGTTGCTCGCAAGGCCAGAGTAGTAAAAGTAAAAAAATGAATCTTTACATCAATGCTTTTCCTGGTTTCATGTCGTTATTTATTGTTTACCTAGTTTGTTTTGAAACTTCCTTGCTTTCTATTAACGGTTTCCTAAAGTAAATAGAAAGCAAGGGTGACAATCATGAAATGGTGTATGAAAAGTGCTCCCGACTTGCGTAGTGCCTACGCCTACGAAAGTAATTTTTAAGTACCTATATAAGTAAGTTAAAATTCGTCTTATTTACATTTAAATGACATACTTTTGAGAAAAAACCTCCTTTCACCATATTTGTTAAATCTGAAATTAAAACCACTTTAATTTGATAAGAAATTCAATGTAAATCACAAATCTACAATTTATTTCTCGTATAGTAGCCAGCTACGTGCTATGAAAATTTAAATATTAAATAGAAAATGTAATATTATTATAATTTATTAGTAAACACACATTGTGCCATTAAACAATTGTGTAAAATACGTGTATGCTCGAAATGGCGACAAATAATGGTACAGACCATTATTTGTCTACACACTGGATGCGTGTCATCAACGTGAATGTGCCAAACTTTTACGACTGTGACTGACGCGCGAGAATCATCAGCCCTGCAAATTCTTCAACACTTCAAACGATTACAATAACTCATGCACAGTTTAGACAACGCTAGCTTTCGGCAACGCGGAATTAGTCGACCGTACTGACTAGTGACTAATTCCGTCGCCATTTTAGCAGTCCAGTTGCTTTTATAGCGAATAACATGCTTGATGCGCAAGAGAAATCTTCAGCCATAACTCTGATGTATACGAATTTAATCGCCCTTTGCTAAGTGCGACTAAACATTAACAGTTCGGAGAATTATCTGGAGTTGTAGCTGTTCTAGACAAATGTGCATGTGTTGTGGTGTACCGCACGTCCATATAATTAGCCTCGGTTAGGTTCCTGAAACATTTCTTGTTGTATACACGTTCCGCATTGGATACATGCTTTATTGTTCTAAACAGATTATGCGAGACGTTTATTGATAATAAAATTCACGGTTGAACTCCGTTTGTAGCTGGCGAGTCTGTGTTTGTACTTGACAATGTCGTGGAGGCTGTTAAAAATGCAAATAGCTTCAGGAAATATGAAGCAGTATGTATAGGTAAGTGAAATTAGTTTCTTGGGAAAGTCGGCTAAAAGTTAAATTACTTATTTAACAGAACTGGTTTTCTTTGTCTGGTAAAGACTTCAAGGACTATTCGTGAAACAGAAAATTCAATTTGATTGTTGGAATCTTAATATCTAAAGTACTTACAAATTTGCTGTCATTGTATAAACCTTGATTTTCCGTATGTGGTGGTTCTACTTTTTAAACATTATCATTATTGTTGGCAAAATATTTTTCTGCTACAACAACGATAAACGTTTCTGAATAAAATTTGTCAATTTATTTTTGTAATGTAATGTAATCTGAACCATAATTATTTTAATATTATTAGAGCCCTGATTCAAATAATTTAATTGCTTCCATAAAACGTTGTGATTGATATTGTTGGTGCATCAACTTGTCCGCTGCTCCTTGCACTCATCATTTAATAATACTTCAGAATAATTAATGGTTCTTCCAGGAATTGGATTGTTTATAACCGAACATGGCTACTTCAAACGGAAATCGAGAACTTATGAGATTAGTTAGCTAGCAAGCAATATATGTCTCTAGACGTGTAGGTACCTAGGCTTCGACGTAAACATCAAATAGACCTTTTCTTTTAGCACTTGAGCTTTCTATTTCCAGGACACGCATTGCTTAAGAAGTTTATCGTGATTTTATTACTAATCCTACAAATTGATCCATCACCGTTTATACGAGTACAGGCTGTACTTTACATAAAACTAAGCAACATTGAGCAAAAATTATTGCTGAGTAACAACTTTTATTTTTTGTATGAAAAGTCGCTGTTTATGGCAGCGCGCAATGTAACGCACGCAAAACATTGTGCTTATGGGTTTTAAAGTTAATTTATAACATTTAAAACTAGTTACCGAGAAACAAGGTTTTAAAAAAGTTGGAAGTTAGACCTTCGACCTTAAGTCGGACCTTAATATCTCCGTAACAAGAGGGTTCCCAGGGATAGTCCAGGTCAAAAACCATATCACTATGACGGGGAGTACAAGTGACTCACGGCTTCGTTAAGCGTCTCTTTGCTTATCTTGATAGATAAGCAAAAACAGCCTATAATCTACCTGAGTTAATCTGACCTGATCTGATCTGGGTTTGGATCGACAAACATCTTTCTTGGGGTCCTCAGTTGCAGGACGTAAGTCGCAAAATTTTTGCATCTGGTAAGTCCCTGAGACGATTGCGGAACTTTCTTCCGACTGCCACTAAAACTGCGCTTGCACAATCCCTTTTACTTCCCATCCTTGACTACGCTGATGTCAGTTATCTCGATCTCACTGAGGCACAACTAGATAAACTTGAGCGACTTCAAAACTTTTGCATAAGATTTATTTTTGGCCTGCGCAAATATGATCACATTTCTGAATTTCGTACAAAGCTCAATTGGCTTCCCATACGTCTTCGCCGGAATTCACATATCTTGTTTCAGCTCTACAGTATTCTATTCAACCCTAAAACCCCCTCTTATCTTAAAGAACGTTTCAAGTTCCTTCATGACACACATAATAGATATCTTAGGTCATCGGAAAACTTAAGACTAGAGATGCCGATGCATTCCACCAGCTTTTATGACAAGTCTTTTACAGTTCAAGCAGTACGGTTATGGAATGCCTTGCCCGAGTCGATAAGGCGTGCTCAATCTTTGTCCACTTTTAAAATTATGGTTAAAAAACACTTCCTCTCTCCTTAAACATCATCATTACATTTAGTTTCCTTGCTCTTGTTTCATGTTTATTGTTGTATATATTATATGTAGATAAGTATATGTTTTATGTATGTATGTATTTGTTGTATATGTAAATGGTACACCACTGACTACCTGCATTATTGTCTCTCCTTCTCCCTTGAATCCATCCAAAGGTTGTCTGTAAAAGATCGCTTTTAGCGATAAGACCGCCCATTGTGTCACCCTGTGTAAAATGTCTACATTTATATCTGTTATTTTTTATGGTGTAACATAATAAAGAGTATTCTATTCTATTCTATTCTATTCTGACCCCTGCATAACTATTCTGCAGGTATATTATACAGGGTGGCAGGGAGATCAACGCGCAAACTGTTACCATGAATTCAGTACATGATTCAGAACGCCCATGCGTTGAAATTTTTCGTCGGCTATTTAAAAAAAAAATTTAGCTCTACCATACATTTTGACCGCGTAGGTAATGCACTTTTCACTTCAGTAGCTCAAACATGTAGGTTTTGCTGCCTGAAATCAGTGAGCAAAATGCGATTTTGCTCACTGAGTGAGACCAAGTAACTTTTTAATTATTTTTTTCAGAAAGCCGCGAATATATTATTCAGCCTTGGGTTAATCATACAATTCGAAACATTCACACTCTATCTCTTTCCCGCCATTAGAAAGAGAGAGAGAGACAAAGATCAGCCCTTTCGAAGTTCCGATTTTGAATTCGACCTCAAAGACAAACACGTTCGGAATTTCCTACTAACTAAAGAAATTTTGCAAAAAGATAATTATGTCTTTTAATGTAATTTATTGAATTTTTTACTTAAACTACTTACTGCTGCTTACTTATTGTTGTATTTAAATGAAAATAAGTATTTACTGCAAATAAAACTGATATTTAACATGTAAATATTTATTTCTAGTTTCAATAATGTTACGTAATATATTTTGAATAATAAAATATCATGGGTGCTATTTCCGAACACGCCTTAACTTAAATAAAAGAGCGGGTTACTTTTAATTTGCAGAATTGTAGTAATTTTACTTTTAACTTTTAAAATGTTCCATTTTATTGAATTGGTACATCTACCTACAATTTTAATTATTTTGATTCACAATAAATAGTTATTTCAATCTATTCCTGTTTATTATTTTATCTCCTAAAGTGTTCTCGCTGCTGAAGTGAAAAGTTATGTGTGTTACACGAGAGCAAAGATTTTTGCATCTCGTGCCTTTGAATCCCTCGCCACACTCAGGATTCAAAATCAGCACTCGCAGCAAAAAACAACTTTGCTCTCTTGTTGCACAAATAACTATTTCTATGTAACAGCATTTTTTTTATTAATAACCGATGAAGCATTTTATCGTAGCGGGGTCCAGAATCATGTACTGAATTCATGGTAACCGTTTGCGCGTCGATGTGCCTGACACCCTATATAGGTGGTTACCTACACCTATTGCGTCTTAGCGAGATTATTGATCTACATATACATTATTAAGAGAGGCATGCTTAAAAGGTGACTCCAAACTTAACAACGTAATTTACATAAGTTGATGAAATAAACATTTTTATTTTTATTATTTATTATTAAGACACAGGGGAACTGACTCATCATACCATGCGTAAAGATTCAACACGGGTAGTAAAGTAGGTAGGTATTTACATATCTACCATACTTACATTCCTACCTTAAAAGGTAAGAAATGTTCCACAGGTTTCCAATGCGAAGCAGGAGCCAAAACAGTGAATATTCCATTATTGGAAAGTTCCTAAGAATATCAACAAATTCTCTTCTTCTATCTCTTTCTAATTCTATAAATAAGACAAGGTAGCGATCGAGTTTGCTATAAAGTTGTCTGTTCACGTGTCAACAGATACTATATCTTTGGAGGCGCGTGGCTATCTGTTTAGCATCATTGTTTCTATTACAAAATTAGCTCTAATTTATTTGCATTCGAATCCATTATAAACTCTTTACTCTGATTCTACACGTGTCTTCACCCAAGTGTAAGTACCTAGCTAAGTATTCTTTTATGAAGGTATTTTTATAACCAAAGACCCTTCGTTTATCACCTACAATATTAAGCCATGTAAAATCTGAGCTCGGAAAATTGTGAAAATTGTCCGTCACTACCGACACGTTGCCGACTTGCCAAAACATTATGTCATACGGACGGAAACTATGTAAACGTATCATAACAATTTATGGGTTAGGGACAGCTTTCATTATAAATACAAAAACATACGTATTATTACTAAAATAAATTTTATTCATGCATAAGAGCTCTATTCCAAAGATGTAAATATATTTCTTTATGATCGGGAAAGTAAACTTTTTATTCTAACATTCTCTTACTATGGGCGGGCGGGAGAAACGCATCGCCCGCCCGCCCAAAAGGGAAAGGATCTCGTCTGATTTGACTCTTATAACAAGTTTGTCGTCTATAGATATTATAAAATATGCAGTTACTATCTATCAGTTACGCAATATATACAATATATATAAATTCTTCTTGTGCTAAATAATAAATGATTTTATTTCTGTAAGTAGGTTTGAACAAACACTTTTACACGTCAATCATATTTTCCGAGGTCGATGTTTCCTATCTGACTACTCTGAGAAGAAAGGCCAAAACAAACTCAGAGGTCACAGTCTCTTTTAAAGTCCAGACATAATCTTGGTCAGATCATGTGAAGACCATGTAGATTTGTGTCTGAAATGGTCTTTTGAGGAAAAACCACACAGATTGAGTGGACCTGTCCAGTCAGTGCACGCATTTGTCAGTAATCATATCATAGCTACATTCACAAACATGGAAATTATCTACTTATAAAGCCGTTGGTGCCGCAATGTTACATTGAGCGTTGTCGCTTATATGCAACTCTGTCTCCGCAACTAAGATTTAGATTTTTTGTGCTTCTGTTTATCAACAGAAATAAAAATTATCTAAATCTCAGTTAAACTCATCAAACCTAGGCGACATAAGTCTTAAATTTTTTTTTTTGCAAGCTTGGCCCCTTTTCTTACCTCATTTACTATCGAAGCTATCTCTCCTTGGTCTCTTTGGACCGAACCAAACGTGAAATTAATCAAAATCACACAGACAATTAAATACAAATAATTAACACTAAAATATTGAACCGTTTAGTGTTCGATCATTGACATTATGCGCGTGTACAAATAGTGACAGACAGAATAAATTGTCTCTTGTAATGATCTATAATTACTATTTTATCTACAAACAACCTGCATCATTAATATCTAAAATGTTTTGGCTACATCACTTAGAGCTAAGAATCTAAGGTGATACAAATAATGTTCTCATACAAGCGGGTGTATAAATAAAGCAAATGAGTGTCGTCATCGCGTCGGTAACGAACTACAACTCGTATATTGTAGTTGAGGTGTCGCTAACCGTCCGTAGCGGTGCCTGACAGACTTGCTCACCCTTCACACCCCCGTATGAACTTCAAAATGTCGCAAATGAGTTAAACACGTCATGTAAGGACGAAAATAGGTTATTTTATATTTGGAAAAACAATATTTTTGCGATGACAAATGCACTTAGTTGTTTTTTAGATTTATTTTTGGTAAACATGAATAAAAAATTGCTCTGAGAAAGGTACGCTGATCCGTGAATTAAGATTCGAATGATTAAAAGTGATTATCGACGTAGAGACTATAATCTTCCTTGCCTGCCTTCTTCTATTCGGAGCGCGATTGCTGTTCCTTCTCTATTGTCAGCTAGTTACAAGCGTAGCCTTTTATATGCTATGCTATACTCCACGACTACTGCTGTATCTAGCAGTCGATGATTTATGTTTTTTAATATATTTTATTCCATTTTTTTATTTGGTTTATTGATGTGTTTGTATGAATTTTAAGTTCAGGGGTAATCAATGTTACAATTATAACTATATTATTTCCGCGCATAGAGCAGATTAAATGATTAAAATTTTGTTAATTTACATTTGTTTTTATTACGAAAAATTTACTCCAATTTAGTAGTTTTATTGATAGATCACTTTGTATGTCAAAAAATATTTTATGAAAAGAAAATTGCAAAATTTCTACGCCAAAGGCTTCTTCTCCACCCTTATTACTATAGGTACCCTATGTTTTCCAGACGCTAATATACCGAGTCATCCGTTATACACCTACATCATTATATTTTTATAAATGTCTATTAAACACTCTTTGTACATATTGTCGATAATTATTAAGTCATCATCACCTATTTCAATGAACAAAATAAATTTTGACGAGATAAAAAGGACGTTAGTCGTTTGACGTTTTGTTTGAATTCAAAAATCGTCCCAGATTTCCGCTATTGTTGATGAATATACTTACCGTCTTATGCATAATAAAGCCATTCGCTACATAAACCTATTTTAGTTATCAAACTGTTTCGTCCCTTTCTATCAATTTAAAATGAAGTTTGACAGAAAGCGACAAAACAGTTTGATAACTAAAATAGGTTTATGAAGTGAATGGCTTTATTATGAATAAGACGGTTAGTATACAGGGTGGCAGGGACATCGACGCGAAAACTGAAACTATGAATTCAGTACATGATTCTGAACCCCCCTGCGTTGAAATTCTTCGACAGTTATAAAAAATAAATCTGCTGTTTCATAAAAAAATGCAATACCTACGCGGTGAAAATGTAGGGTAGAGCTATTTTTTTTTAATAACCGACGAGAAATTTCTACGGGTTCTGAATCATGTACTGAATCCATGGTATCAGGTTGTGCGTAGATTTCCGGCACCCTGTTTTTAATAATTTTCTGATGTTCCGAAGGATGAAAAAGCGCTTGTAATAAAACTTATGTGTGTGCTATTAGGCGCCTTATTAATCAGCGACGCGCAGATAATATATCGCGTTCTACTTATTCCTAGGCAAGTTCAATGTTATCGCTTTTGGTCCCTGGGCACCACCTATGGTACTTATTTTGCGATAGAGCGTTATAATTATCAGTTTAGTTTATGTCATCTATAAAGACGGTATGGTATGCTACGACTGAATAATGACAACCCAGATGCCCCATTCCCGAGATTTTCTAAAGTTCCCGATGCTCTAATTATATATATCTCGTGTCTATCTATTGTGAGCATTACTTCGTGTATGTTTGAACAACTCGGTAGTAATTTCAGGCCGGCCTTTAATCGTGCTTGGCAATAACAAAGGGATCAGTAAAGGAATTTACGATAATTAGGTGCTATTCCTCCGATCGATCCAATATTCAGTGTTAATATAACAATCATGTTGGTCTGTAAAGTTCTTGATGTTAGAACGATGTCTTGCTCTACATAAGTTAACTTGTTTTATAGGCTATTGTTTTCTTATAAAATACTACGGAACGACATACGGAAAAATAAAAGAAAAAAAAAAAAAAAAATTGTGTCTTGACAGGTTTAAAAAAAAAAAATTGCGTAGGTAAGTAGAAGCAAGAAATAAATGATAGCACTCTACAGCCTCTGAGGTCTTGCACTAGCCTTTGTTACTGCCCGATAATAGACAGGAAACAATAATTTATATGACTAATAAAAAACTAACGAAAATTTTTACCCATTCTCCAAATCACTCCAACGGAATGCAACATCAAAATTTTTCCGCTATATCAAATGATCCTGCGTGAGTTCTACAATGGCATAGTTACAATCACGATACCGCAGAATTATGTTAGTAAACAAGAGGACGTGGCCACAACTCGACCTCCCAGTATGATCCCTCTGTCACCTTCTACGACGCCCACAAAAGTGACAGAATAGTCCTATATGTAGCTAACAAGGTCGACCTGGAAAATACGATATCATAATATTATTAGCTCGTGTTCGTGTTTCTTGAAGGGCAAACACCTCACAGCACTTCTACTTTCTTTGATAAGACTAACAAACTTTCAAAAACGTTTAAAAAAGTCTATTCATTATGTACACTTCAAGTCTAGCCAACCAGGCGCGTACTACTGAAAAATATGAACACGTAGATACCTCTCGTGACAACAGAGGAAATAGAATATGCCTACCATCGGAAGTTGTTTTAAAGTCTCATCTTCAGTTGTTTATAGCAGATCTATTTATAAAACAAGTTGAATGCGGGCCAAAATTCGATAAAACGTGATGTTTCAGGGTGATGCACGTGGGTCGTATGACGCCATACGGCCAGACAACACACATACCTAAATAAGTAGGGTTATCCAATGTAAACAGACGAGATACTCACAACAATCGTAAAAAGGAAATTGAAAACGTTTCACTGAATGAAGTATTTCCAGCTGATGACGTTCAAGTGCTTACCGTGTACGTCATACTTTGTGGTCTTAACCACAACACCAATCTCTTATAATAACAAGGTGACGGATTCGTCTTTGAGAGATCATAGAATTCAATTAACAAAAACCTCTTCCAGTATTCGTAGTGACACAACCTTTAACAAAAACAACACTTGCAAAACGTGATAATAAAATAATAGAGGAAAAAGCTAAGGAAGATCAGTTCAGATTCATAACTTCTGACTTTATTTTAAATCGAAATAAAACTTCCACCAAAATATTAATAAATCCGGTTCTATTCAAATGATTAAGAACCATCTTTAGATCTCCGGAAGTGCGGGAATCCACGAGCATAAGGGGAACTAAATTATTTCAGTATACAAAATGTATGAAATGAAAACGAACTTTGTCACTCTCGTGTTATTGAATTTTACTATAACTGTACCTACCTATAATATGTAGAATAAGTTAAAATGAACAATCAATTATTAGGAAAACCATATCGATCGGTAGCAGGCAGTTGTAGTAATAGTCCAGCTGTTACCAGAACTGCTACGCAGAGATTTCCTCGTAACCAAAAAAGAAACAGAGAAATTGGCTGCACGCAATGATGATGCTTCTAGCATACCTTGTCCCTGGTATTTTTCACTTCTTTTTAAAAGCGTATCAGCGTTCTTAAAAATATACTCTAGAAGAAAAATCGAATATTAAAAGTATCAATACGAGGTCACCTGTCGCCTGTCGCCGATAGCGCCGCCCTTGTGATCTCTTTCACAAAAATAAAATACACAATATCGCATCAAACATTTTTGTACTCGTAATAAATTATATCGTCTACATTATAAACATCCTGTAATGAATCCGTTAAGACGTTATATTATATAAAAAAAAACGAGAGCTTGGATTCGCTGATATTGAACTATCATTAATTTCCAAAAATAAGTTTACAGTAACTTCAGTGATTTTGAAATAACTATTTTAGAATTATAATTTTTACTACCGGATACCTGCCCGTTGATCTTTCTGATCTGAAATCACTGAAAATTCTTTTTTATGAGAACATGCGTTATCTCACCAGGCAATGTAGGCAATAAATATTGATGGAGAGTATCAGACAAATTAATGAAGCTTTAAAGCTCTCAGATAAGTAGTTTTAGGTAAATGTAAAGCATTAATTTATAAACAATATTAAGTAGGCACCCAAAGTAGAAAATGTCTATATGGAAATTAATCAGCCACAATTTTGACTAAGTACTGATATTATTTTTATTTTATACAAAGTCGAATAAATAAAATACAATTCGTAAATGTAATTTTGAAGGTTCAATCATTTGCAAATTCGGATTTATTGTCGTTTGATATCACGGTATCTGAGAAAATGTTACGTTTGAAAAAATCATAACAAAAAGGCGTTATCACATACTTGAGTCTATAAACAAAGGCGATTCATTAACGTGGAATGTAAAGTTGAATCACCCACAAAGTTGGATAATCTCAGGTGGACGCCGTAACGCCGCTATTTCAGTAGTTTCACGGGCGAAGCTATACGTGGGTACCTGTACCAACGATGTACGTGCTATGTGGGAGGATTTAATCGTTTTCCCAGAATATTCTACTCCAAATGATGTGATAAAACAACAAATAAGAATAACATTCAAAGTTGTTATGAAAATACCGGAATCTAAACGGCTGAAATCTTTACCTTAAGATACGAATAGGTATGTCTTGTTGAACTTGATTTTGATGAAAAATAAAGAAAAGCGAACAAGTATTTTAAGGAAACTTGTTAAAACGATAATATTTAAACATTTTGTATGTATTTATGTCTTCAACTTGGATTTATGACAGCACTTTAAGTTGAACATCTTCCATGAGTCAATTAAACGTGCTATCAGAAATTGGTTGTATCCGGGAACCAATGTAGGCACGTAAGTAGTAAAATACGGGCAAAATAAATGTTTATTGAATGCTTTGGGCGGGCGGGCGGCGGGGTAGGGCGGGCGGCCGGCGAGTGAGGATCGCGCTCGCCGCGACCAGTGCGCGCCCGCCCAGGTCCGACACTCGACGTCGGCTCGTCAACGAAACCACACAACTATATTTTTTAACGACCATTATTTAATCGGTAAGAAACTGCCCAGTGTTCCATCGCTAAGTCCGCAAGGGTTGTGCCAAGTGTACCCCACGTGGGGTGGTCGCCGTCCCACGATGTCACCCCGAAGTTCGCGCCGTCTCGCTCTAAAGTTGCGCAATTGAAACTTCGTCTCGCTCGTTTCGCGACGTCGACTTAAGTCTAGTTTTCATTCTCGCGGGTGATTAGTCGAGATAAGCGGAGATACGGTAACATTTGTTCAGCAGCACGTAAGTTACTCACACGTTATTCGACAGTGAACGAACATACTAAGGTGAAAACAGTTATACAACAATATTCTAGTAGCATTTACGGAATAATAGTAAACACTGTGTTCAATGATAATCATAAGCAGCTATTCATTTGCTACACTTCTGAAACGTATTTTGAAAAGAAGCTACACCTAGAAAATGAGTTACAAATATTTTATATTTTTCATTTGATGCAAAAGTAACGTTAATTGTGTATATTTTAATGATTCAGCTTCAAGAAATCGTTTTGTGTGCTTTAAATATTTGAGTAAAATATAAAGACGTTACTTTCAACGACGATATTACTTTCAAAGTATGCATTCTGTATGCAAAATACTTACTTAGACGCGGAGTTGCGGACACCACCCTATAATACTATACTAAAGTGTGCATCTATAAATTATCTAAATAAAATATTTTATTTAAAATAATATTTCTATGCAAATGAACCTGCAATATAATTATGTGTACAAAAAGTTTTTTCAGTGAAGCAGTGTACGGTCCCCTAAAAAAAACATATAATCTCCATTAAACGTGTCCTCTGGTACAGGTACATAGTGTGTCAAATCATAGGTATCGCGGTTATCGGCGCACCTGCGCCTGCGACAATGCGCCGGATCCGGGAATGCTGTGAATCCGATCCGGCCGCGCACGCACCTATTTTCAGCCACACTCATCCCGCGCCAAATTTGCAATCCCGCCAAATCGACGCGCCTCCATGTATTTTTGTAACCGTTTCACAATCGACTAGATTTTTTTTACTGGCCTATCCCATCGCGCTGATACTTACATACTTAACCTTCAATTTCTATCTGGACTAGATACCATGGATTTTATACAGATTCCAATGACAGCTGTTGCAATCCTAGTACTATGGAATGGAGCATGGAAATGGATGTAGCAAAACATATTTGACATTGGCCTTAAGTCTTGACCTAATTTGTAATAATAGGCAGATAGTTAAAATCAATCCGGATCCAATCAAGGTGATTGGAATGAAGATACTAAAAAAACTGATATATTTTTTTTATCTAGTTTTAAATATTTAAAATTATCAAATATTAAATCATTTTGACAAATATTTGCTCATTAAAATTTTCATTATTAGTGTCAATAACTTGCTCCGTTTTCAACCAATTATACCTGGTATTTAGGTTTCAGTTTGCAATTGGTAATTTAATTGAAAACCAAATCTAAAATAAATAATTTTAAAATTAGCCGATGGTTTATTGAGTTTTCATTTCTTATTAAAACAACTTGGTCAAAATTGGCTGTTAAATGCAATATTCTTTATTGTAGATCGAAAATAAAAACAGTAAAATTAAAACATAAGTACAGAATACATACGGAGCTTTATAATTCCATTATCATTATCGTCAAATTAGTTCAATATTATTAACATTAAAACTGGGTCACTTGATACAAATAACAAACATTTAATTATAAATTACCTGCTTTTGATCTAATTGAATCCTTAATTCAATTGGTGCCAAGTCTCCTTTCACTTCTCTAATTGACGATGTTACAGAGTTACTTTGGCATGAGTTCTAATGACAGGTGGGAGACTAAACTTTATCACTTTCCATTAGAAATTGAGAAATGTTATTTATTACAAATCATAAAAAGCTTTTCTCTTACTGAAAGAAAAAAATTGTCTAATTTTTTATTTACATTTCTTTTTTTTTAATAGTAGTTACGTGAGCAACTGAAAAGCACCCCACTAATATTTTAGTTTAATTAAATTCAATATCTAGAAAAAAAACAAAAGCTTAACTAGCAAGCTTTGAAGATAAACAGCATCCACTCAAAAAATATATATAGGTACAATATACACGTATGTAATGAGGGTTCATTCCGTAACCTGACCACATTCCAGTGCATAGTTTTCAAGAGAGAAGATAAAATATTATGTACATTCCACAGATCCTTGAAGTGTTTCTTCTTATCTACACAAACGTCGATCTGAACTGAAAGGCTGATGAATAGTGTATCTGTTTCTACTAAATTTAAACCAATGACACACGTCAATAAATAAACTCAACAAAATCCAGAGATTGTGTTGTGAAAAAGTATTTGTAGATTCGATCGTTTTAAAACTTCGTTAACGATAACTTGGTTTCCATAAAGCTTCTAACAATCGGCTACAATAACACAATTTACATTGAGGATTGTTTAATGAGAATAGCAATGATGTAAGCGAAGTTTATCTCAGGGCTAGTACATAGATCAATCCAGTTATCTAAAAATCTATAAAAAATATTTAAACAAAATAGGCTTTAATGCCTTCAATCATAGATATTAAAGAAGCTCTTGAATATCCCGAGGTCGCGCCGTGAAACCCTCATCAATTCGTCTTCGCCTACTTAAAGCTCGAAGCTTACGTAATTAGAAATTGCGACAGGCCGCTGACTTATCCACGTCGTTACTCGCAACAAGGTCGTCACAAACTCGAAAATAGCAGAGCAATGAGTAGACATTCGTAAAAACGGCTGTTTTCAAGTTTCTCCTCGACACCAGTTAGTTTGGCGAGTGTCCAAGTCCACGGGCCATTCGACACGAGCCAGCCACCGAGACGGCTATTTGCGGCCCTGCTGCTAACTCTTGCGTACGTCACTGCTCTATTTACGAGGCACGAGCACGCTATTGTACTCAATTATGTCACCTGGACATATTTTTTATATAAATATTGCCAAACTCAAGGTTAACTTTTGACATATTGACAACACATGCGAGACATACATACCGAAAAACTTTTTGTGAACTTCTGATTTACAACAAGAACAAATGTTTACAGAAATACGTTTTGTTACAGACCACGAGCACGACATAAACTGCCAAAATGTTTAAAAGTCATTTAGAAATGATTGGCAGAAATGAGACGCCGTCGAAGAAAGCCAGATTTTGGCAATCCTTCGTGCGATCTCTAAAAGGTAAGCTGAAGAAACAGCAGTTTATTTACAATATGATATAAAATATAAAATATCATGTTTAATTACGTTCATGAACCTAAAGGTATTCTTGAAGAATTATGAAAACTATAGAAGTCTATCATCTTTTACCCCAGGATCGGAAGACCTCAGAGCCGAAGAGAGGTACAGGCCCAGCCGCCGTAGCGTGTTCCCCGAGCTCTTGAGCACCAGCTATCCCTACAGCAAGTCCATCTACGACGACCCCATCGGCGCCTCTGAGAGGATCACTGTCCCCGGATACCGCTACCTGCCCGTCCACCGTGAGACCTACGGATACTCTCCACGCCCCATCTATACCCACAACTACCCGCGCTCCCTTGACTCGTACAGGCCAGGTTAGTACCAAGTGTAAACAACAAACACACCACAACATACACACATACACGCTACACTAACCGACTTGCCAATTGACCACTGAACTTGAACATTCATTATGTTTGCTAAGCTTCATTAAACCAAAATAGACAATGTTGATAGATCACCTGTTGGTATCAGTTCAATAGGTAATCGATTGGCAAGTGCATCACTCACAATGACACGTCAATTTGGCAATCAAAGGTGACACCTTTGCCCGCCTCAGATAATCTGCCTAGAAATAAAAGTTAAAAGTGTTGTAATAACAATTAGTTTAAAGAAATCAATGTTCACTGTAAATATTACATCTAGTTCAGTTATGAATAATACTGTACATATAGTGAAAACATTTGATTACTTTCACAAAAGTTTAACACAAATGTGCTTCATGCAGGGCCACTATTGTGTTGGTATCAAACACAGTCAACTTTAATCTAGTTCTGCAGTTTCCACTTCAGTTCTAGAACTGTATCAACATTTTGTTTCAGCACAAAAGGGCTCCGGGAGAGTGTAGATTTAAAATTCAGGACTTCTTATATAGCGAACACAACATAATTAATGTATAGTCACATTGTGAGACATATCATTATCAAAAAATTTACGTAATGTCTTTTTACAAAAGCCAATTAAGCAATTTTTTATAATTTTATAACAAGTCGTTGCGGGCTATTCTGCTGGCTATATTTTACTATGTAATAAAGTTTTATATAAATAAAGAATTTTTATCATGAAATGAAGATGATGTACAACCTGTCATCAGCTCGAAGATTGATACTAGATGAATCGATTTAACATTACATGGAGCTACATACTATCACAGATTCGTTTTTATTTCTTAATATATTTTCTTCGCAATGCCCAACGTAATGATTGTAAACGTTATCAACTTATCACGTTAGGCACTAGAAAAAGGGTTATTTGTGATTAGGGATACTTGAAGTCGGTAATTGAAATGTCTCTAGAACAGGTAGTCGTTTTTATAAAATGTATAGGTTTTCATGATTAATATTAGCTTCATCTGTTCAAATACGTTTATAATGTCTGGCATTTGATGTTGTTGCTTGTGCAAGTTACAACTTATTTTACTAATATAACGCATGTGTCATTTGATAGAAATCACCTCTTCATACATAACATTACTTCACACTTGTAAAGTCCATGAATGTTACATCGACGTCACTAGTACTGCATTGATCTTCTAGCATTTGTCAGGTGATACATATATTATTATTTCCCCTTTAAATAATACTTATTGTGACTTAGCCCACAATGATTTTCTTTTATCGCGCCCTCCCGGCAAGTTGATGTAGAGGTGAGTTCTATGAATAACTTTCATGATTTATTGTGGTTCCCCCGACATTTTCACAATAAATACCTAAAGCTTAGCTCAGCAAACTAATCAATTACTAATTTATTTGGAATTAACATGTACGATCACCAAAAGTAATAAGTAACCCGGGTCGTCGGAAATAGTTGAAGTTTAGTAAGAAACCGATGGATATTATCAGATAAAATTTAACTTAATTAATAGAGAAAAAAACTGCTCATTTATCAAATTTAATTTCATTCAAAAACATCCATCGGTTTCTTAATAAACTTCAACTATACCCGACGACCCTGGTTACTTATCTCTTTTGGTGACTGTATCTACATCATTTCCTTCCATTATTTTAATAGACATATTTTTACTTTATACTTCAAAAATACCATATGGAAATGGTTTTTTTATAACATGTTCCATATCTTCTTCAGCACAGTCTACAATTCTAGTTTCTTTCTTTAAGAAATTCGTTTTCAAAAGGTTACAAAAACTGATTTGTGTTATCCTTCCGTTTTTTTTTTAAAATAATTCTATCGACGAATTCAATGTTTGAGCAGTATTGATATAAAAAATAGAAATGGCAGTGAACGCTGGCTTTGGGTCATCCGTATTAGCACAAATTAATAATACAATTTCTAAATTAGAGTAACCTATGTTATAATATAAAATTGGACACTAATAAAATATGGTTCCAAACCAATTCATTGGCATTCTACAGTGTAACATTTGTAAGAATATCCATATTTAACAGTATCAAACTTAATTAACTTATAATTGTTTCCGCTGACAGTATATCACGTACCAAGGCGCGTCCGACGAGGCGTCGACCCCTTCGATGCCCACAAGGCGTGGCAGGACCATCTCGACAGACTGGCAGCTATCGACAGGCTGTACCCCTCTCGCTACGGTCTCTACCTGAAGGACCGGGCATACCCCATCACCGACCTTAGCGTTCCCATTTCCACATCCTTGGCACCCAAGAGCCTTAAAGGCATCGAATATGAGCCCGACAGCAAGCCCCACTGGGGAACAGGTAAATACTAACAACTTTATGCACGAACACATAGGATAAGCTAGAATAAGCGCTGCCGCGGTTTATCTGTACAAGTTTTACTTCTACAACTTATTTGTAGTCGTCTTTCGTGTCTGAGATAGACTGATTGTTATTGTAAATAAAGTACAGGCGAATCCCGGCTGTGTGCTGATCCATGTCGGAGGCTAAATACGGAATACCAATTATGTTAAACATAAATTATCTCATAAAGATAACAGTTCTAGTTGGAATATCCCGCACGTAGCACTTCACGTGGATTCAGATAATTATAAGAACTTATTGGGACTCCATTCACCTGTAAGATTCAATCACAGTTGAATCTAATACGTGTGGTATGACGATGTCCGGAGGAACACAAGAAGCTATAATAACAACTTATTGAATTAACTAAAGTAAGTAAAATATCATCTGATTGGTACAACCAAATAAAAACAACAGGTACCTTACAAAATCTAAATCCGTACATACTTTACCTAGTACATTGTTATAAATAAACCATCCAAAATTCAAAATTGTAAATAAGTAGAGCTTCAATACATAAAATTGATGCATTACATCTGCGATATATATAAATTCTGACATCCTATTGTAAAAACTACATCAAAACTATATTTTCTGATTGAGTGAAATTTTAAATTGTATTTGTTACGATATGTAGAAATAATTTTATACTTTCCCATAACTTGTTGAATAGTACAAAGTTTTAAAAACATTTAACTAACACTACGATATATTTTGTATTAAAACATAAAAGACCAACCCGTGTTTTGATTTAGTAGTTTAGTACCTCTCCGCTGTAATTTAAATTACTTAGCTATAAAATATTTTATATAATTTGGCACAAAATTTATTAACATTTTTAAACGTAAACGTAGGTACTGGAGACTGCCACACATTCCTGCCAGCTATGTCTGTATATTACATAATCTTTCAGAAACATATATTTAATAATACCTACTTCTAGCCTGTTCCACAGAAATGTGCGCCAGTCTGAAACAGAGATGAAATTTTCATGCATCAATATTTTGAAATGAACATGTTTGCATGTGCTGCATTGTAAATATGAGCAAAGCAACATTCGCTCCGGAATGTTTACTTACGTATTCGGTATTCATGCTCGGCATACAAACAAGAACACTACACTCTACAAGTACTTATATTAAAATAGAAGACAGGTGAACTTTCTATTCGGTCTTATGTATCTATGAACGTGGTCAATGGATTCTGTTATCAATCCCTGACGTGTATATTTGAGAAAGGTATTGATTATGAGACTTGCCATGAAGGAGCGTGGCCGGCGAGGATATCGGACGTGTTCAATAAGGACCCATTTTTCGCTGAAGCCGAAAAATGGGCAGGCCTTGATCGCTCACTCCGAGGGAAGTCCCCGACACCCGTGAAGCCGAGGATTAGCCCACCGCGCGACTGCGAGATCGCATACGATGCCGACGGTAAGGGCAACAGACCACACCCAGTACACCCTGTATCTTCGTCATGACCCACTCTTCTATCTAGGTTATTGAACTCTTCTAAGTCAAGCTTTCTACGTCCGAAGCCCCAGTTCAGTGTAGAAGCACCTAATTTTCCAGAGCTGTGTGAGACTTAGTATCTGTAGTTAATATTTATAACATATACGTTTTACATCTAATTTCTGTCGATTTGAATTACCTAGTGAATAATAAAACAGGACATTTTTATTCACAACATCTTTCTTATTGTAGGTAGATACCTAATATTAATTAACATCGTCCTAGAGTCTGTCCTAAAGTGAAGTCCTGTTCAATGAGTGTATGTGTTCTTTTTCATAAAATGTCATTTTTGCTGAAAAATCGCATGACGTGAAAGCAGAAATAAAAACATAATCACATTAATCACTATCGTTCATTAATTTGCTGATATTAACATTTTACTTATTAATACAGTTTATTTAAGAGTCCTTCGTTATTAATTACACTACCTACTTTAAAAATATAATTATCTTGTTGCGTTAAAAACATTTCACAGCACGACCTACCTACGTTAGATGACGCATTTCTAGCATGTGCCAACTTATGATTATTATGTTCAAGTGACCAATTGAGAGTCAGTTCAAATAGTTTCATCTGCCACCAGTGAGTGTTTTATTATTACTATTTTACAAGGAAAACTTTTTCAGCATCTAAATAAAATTATCGGAAGTAGGTGGTGTTTTTTACACAGCTTAAATATTTTATCATTTATAAGAAATTAATTATACTTTATTCATTTCCATGTCTGTGGGACTCGTAAATAACTAACATTTGTAGTGGTCGCAGTGTCACGCAGCTGTGTTGAACGCTTGCTTAGTTAACACTGTTTGGGCGGGCGATGACGAAGTGCAGCTATAGTATGTCTGTTGTCCCGGCATTAAACGTTATAGTTGTGGCGTATAGGTGCACCGCTGTACAACGCCGGCGGACTCCGAAGAAGGCCATGGGCTGACATTTTCAACCCGAGCCCCTCTCTACCGATCTCGGCCATCACTCGGGACCCGTTCTGGTACGACTGGCCGGAGCTGAGGCCCATGGCTCGATGGGACCGCAGCCCTTCCTACATCCGTGACTCGTACCTGTCGCCAGTCAAACGCACCTTCCTTTGGGACAAACACCCGATCAGGCCGTTAGGTTAGTGGGTTGCTGTAAATACGCAATACGTCACCCTGCAGCTTTATTGGTGTCTTCTGAGCTGTACAAACTGGCCTTTCAGCTACTTCATCATCAAATGGATTACCACCGCCATTTATTAACTTTGAATATATCAATGTCACTTTAATAAGACGATGAGACGCTGCAGTTGGTTACTTTTCATTATGGCGCGCAACGTTTACAGAAAGTGCGTTGCACTTGTTAATTTTTATTAGTTTACCTATCTCTCAGTTAGCCGATATCACAAATATTTTCAAGTGTTTTAATATTATATCTCTAATTACGGCAGATTTAATGGTGGCAGACCGGTTCACCGTGGACGATCTAAGCAGGACTTTACCGTTCATTCGTAGTCTATAAAACATGCAAACTTAAGCAGGTATCTGTCCGTAAAGTCGTGCAAGTGAATGTATTTTGAATCCTATTGTCTTGTTCACGTGTTTTTCCTACTCATTTGTGGTAGTTACACGGTTAATAGAGGTAGATCACCGACATTTCCGTTTATCATTATTGCAAGTGAAACTTAACAAAAATATTTCATGAAAGATTTGATTTTAGCAACATTTTACCTTCTTTTCAAAGCACTTTAGATACACGTTTAAGGAAATACCCACCTACTTTTTATCTTATTACTATCTACATTCTTTGTGTGCATATTTAGGTACCTACGGGTTTGCAATTCTATTGGATCGTTGTTGTAGTCACTCATCAAATCATCTCGAATATTCAATAGCATTAATACCATAAGACCACATATCATTTTCATAATTATCTAAGCACGCAAAAGGACGCCTGGATGCACAAAGTATCATCTCTTAAAACTATACACATAAACCCTGATCAAACTGTAAATAAGACCATTATTATTAAGTAATTAAGATAATACACCTACCTTATTAATTAAGCTAATTTCCTTGAAGCATATATCAGCATTTCTACATAGTGGTAAAATTAAGTTTCCCGTATGTAAATAAGTACATATGTCCTAAACATGCAGAACGTTCAATTTCAGACATCTTGTGGAAATTTGTGTAAGTACCTTGGTTTGGCGTAGGTACCTACATTTTCTTATCTCTCCGCAATTGCATTGAGCTGAAAAGGAGGAGAAAGATAAAAAGGAGTCTAAACTTAACGTGCATCTTACTTAATTATGTAATTTAATAAAACAGCTAATATTTTTTAAATATTGTTTTAAATAAGTCTACGTAATTTATTCCTTGTTACATAAATTAACGAAATATACCTTACACTTCAAAAACTTTCAGATAATAAAAATAATATTATGTAGGTATATCGCCATTACTAAAGAAGTTCTAGCAGGTTTACTTCTGTTTTCTTTTCCAGCTGCTGCTTTCTAAGGGGCGCGACACCGAACCCACAATATTATAAGAACTTAATTTATATTTTATAAACTTTTTCTGTTATACATTGACTATGTTAAAACAATTATTTAACAATAAATTTTAAACTAAGCTACAAATTAAATTACGAATAATAATTTTTGATCAGTGATCACGCAAGATCTCAAAGACTGCAATAACATAGTCACTGCCACGAATATGAACTTGTTACAAAAGTTTTGTTTTTACTACCTAAATATTTTTATTTATTCCATAAATTAAAAAAATCAATAAAATCTAAAAAACGACATGTTGTTTTTCTTTTATCTCCATTATATAAATATAATTATCATAATAATTATTAATTATACCTACTTACATCCTACCTTTTATGTGGACGATGTGGACCGTACCTATATATTACCTAGAATATTTTTAGCACGTATTTTTGTTAGGAATACGACAAGTTTATTAGGTTTTTACGGAAGCTATTTCTAAAGTTATTAAGGTTATTAAGGTAAATATCTAAGTTGTAATCTGTGGAAAATATAGCGGGTAGTAAATTTGTTGAGATTATTGTTAAGTTACTTCTGTTAATTTTTAATATAGTTTACTACTGTATGTATTTCGCTACAAAAAAAATAAAATAACGTGTGGCACTCGGGGACTGCCGCGGTAAAGCTATTGCATAGCATTTTTTATCAACTTATGCAATTATATATTTTTTTTTTTTTTTGATTATGCAATATTTTTTTTTTCTTTGATATTAATTCAAGTACAGTCGTACCATATACATACACGTTAAGCGAACGCTTGGCCGAGCTACATGGTAGGCGGAGTGGGGGTGTTAGGTTTTATTTTCGTTACGGAATTTCTTGATTCGGTCGCCGCGCTCAAAGCCCGCGATAAAAACTATGCAATAGCTTAAAAATTAAGTACGGAACCGTTAGTGCGCGAGTCCTACTTGCCTTAGGCAATGATCGGAACTCCTTCGATAAAAAAAAAATCCGTACAAATTTTCATCCCTTAATTAACTCCTTTAAGGGATAAACTTTTCGAAAATCCTACCTTAGTGCTCAGTTTTGTTATAGGTATAAGGAACTCTTGTGCAAAATTTCATGCTTCTAAACCCAGTGGCTGAGCATTGTCTGCCAGTAAGTGATTGAATGAATGAACAAATTTAAGATTTTTTGTGATTAAGTAGAAGATCAGGGGAGGTACCTGTAGTTATCAGCCAGATATAGGTACCTACTAACTGCAAAATCCATACGTACGATTTCCTTCTTTTTTATAACCTTATACCCACTGAGGCTACGTTTCTACTAGAGATGTGCGAAAATGTGTAGCGAGGGATCTTTGTAAAACTAACCAATAGATAACATCGCCAGCTAAGCTATGAAAAGGAAGCGATAATTATTATTCCCTCGCATATCTCTGGTGGAAACGCAGCCTTATGTTGCTGTGTGGATCGACCAGAGGACACGGTGGAGCATACGGTGGAGGTCTGCCCGGCTTGGGCGGAGCACCGCCTTGTCCTCATGGCGGCGATCGGCGGCGGCGACCTCTCACGTCCGGCCCTGGTTCAGGCCATGGTACGGAGCGAGAGGGAATGGGAAGCCGTCACCTCCTTCTGCGAAGCAGTAATGCACGCGAAGGAGGAGGCGGAGAGGCAATCTCTGCGCCCTCGCGCCCCTAGCCGCCGCAGGAGGAGACACCCTGGGCGTCAGGAGTCGATTGTCGACTCCCGGCCACCGTAGGCGCGGGCTTGCGGACGGCGAGCAATGGGCAGCTCGCCGTCCGGTAAGGACCAGGCCCGGGTCGACGGCGCGTCGTGTTCCACGCGCGCCTCAAACAGATGTCAGCATTATTGATGGGGTCGCGGATTGTTCGAAAGGGTTACCGTGGCCCTGGCGCACAGGCAACTGAAGGAACACGGGTGGGTTTTAGTCCGCTCCGCCCAGAGTGGGAGAGGTCATTTGATGATAAATGAACCAAAAAAAAAAAAACCTTATGTTGCTGATTGCCTATTAGTTAGGCCCATGTAATAGTCGATTCGAAAAATGAAGAATAATAATAATGTCGGAAATATCTGCTCATAACTAAGTAGATACCTAATACCTAAATTACTTAATAACAACCTATCAATTATAAGTAGGTATAACACTTATAACATTGCGAACGCAAAGATTTGTCGTACTAAGTAACTGGGATCACGAAATAAATGGATATGTATAGTTTATAGGTACTAGAGATCGATGCAAATTGTGCAACGGGCGATCTGATCTACATCAGCCAGCACCCGGCGGCGGCGAGCAGCAGAACGTCATACCTAATTTAAGTATAAAGGTAAACTTTAGCTGTTAACAGTGGCGTAACTAGTCGTAAAGAGGCCCTAAATCATTTGTTGGGGGCCCTTTTTATCTGCCTGCGGCGAAACTTCAAAGGAGGTTATTGTTTTTACAAAATAAATAAAATAGCATATTGACTTGAAAGGTAAAGCTGTTATTGTGATCTTAATAAGAGAATGCAAGAGCGAGCGAAGCAAGTTGGCAAATTAAACCACCCTGATTCGGTTCCCGTGTCATCAAACAGTGAGCAAAGCAGCTCTAAATTGGAGCTTTCTGGACCGGGGTTTTCAACTACTTACGTGGTGTCTCCGAACAGATCTGAAAGCCAACAGTCCCACATTGTGGAAAACGAGGTAATGTGCATATTTGTGGTCGATGCAATTATGCATTTTCGCTAAGTGTTCGATTCAAACCCGAATATATTCCCGAGAGCGAGGCGAAATATTAAAAGATGAAAGCTACAAACTGATTTTTCACCTCACAGCTGTTTAACATTCGAAATCTGAATGCAAAAGTGCATTTTATCCGCTATCATGACAGATTTCTTTAAATTCGAACCTTCCTATTCAATCATTTTCTATACCGCCAGTCCACTGAAAATGCATAAATATCTACTTATTGTATGTCAGTGCGCCAACCTCATCTTTACAATAATCGCACTGGCCAGCATGACGACCAAAGACAGCCCGATAGATAATCATTTTAAATCGCCTGCCAATTCGTCTGTGTCTCTCCGTTAGGGATATTTATATTCTGTGATGTGTCTCCAACATTCACAATTGGATTGGATTCCTCCAATGAAATTGAGCAATGTTCCGCAAAATTGACAAATAATTTACGCACACACACAACACAACACCCAAACACACAACACAACACATGCATAAACAGTTCCAAAACATATTTAACTTTCAATATTACCAATTGGATTAAAATAACTTTTAATTTTTTAAATAAATAAACACTAATTTAATATATTATTTAAGCTGTTTTTCTTGCATCTAGCATTTTCCTCGCTGTAGTGAGCTGAAAAAATTGTGAGTTTCGTTCGGCAGCAAAGTTATGTCGTGTTCTGTATGTCGTACACACGGCTACATATCAAGCTATACATTTCCAGTTTTAGCTGACCCCGCATTGTCTAGGCTTTTCGTACAATGAGAAGTCAGCTTATACTGGAAATGTATAGCTTGATAAGTAGTCGTGCGTACCTTTGAAACCCTCGCATTGCTCAAGTTTCAATACAAGTTCTCACGCCAAAAAACAACTTTGCGGCCTTGCATAATAAATAATTATTCGCTCATATTTCAAGTAATACCAAAACCACCGGTCGTTGACTCCCAAAAAAATATATCATGAACTCATGTTTAGATAACGATACCCGATACCACGTCTGCGGAGTTTCGCTAACTAATTCAATTTGTAAGATTGATTTTCTAGTATATATGGTATGTAGGTATGGATCCTGTTGAGATTGTGTTTTATTGCGAGATTTTAATGTTTAATCAATGGCGTAACCAGCCACAAAGGAGACCCGTATAAAACAAAATTCGTTCTAAGGGAACGTATTGTTTTGTTTTACAAAATAAATCACGTAGCATGCTGACTCAAAAGTCGAAGCTGTCATAGGTAGTGGTCTTATTAAAAAGAGAATGTACCTACAGCGAGCGAAGTGAGCTCGAAAACTGGAGAATCCTGACTTATATAGCTGTTATTGTGATTGAGCGAACTCGAGAATTGGAGCACCCGTACTCGGATAGATTAGATTTTCTGTGAGATTTTACTAAATGAATGTAAGAGGTTTTTAATTAGACCGCGCCTGTACCTTGAAGCTTTTTTAAGCTACAAATAAATTACGTTATTTTTCATATTTTCTTTTTAAGTAGGTATACATTAATTCCGGGCCTTTTCTTAACAACAATTTGAGGTTGTGGATAACATTTTACGAATTTCCGTTCGAGGGCCCCTGTAGCCCGGGGGCCCCGTATCATTCTTACGGCTGATACGTTTATGGCTCTTATATTTAAAGACGTACTAGATACCTAATTCAAAACGGGTGGTGAGTACAAGGCAATATTGTTGGTGGGTGGTAGATAGATAGATAGTATACTCTTTATTATGTGGACACGGCTACATATCAAGCTATAAAATTCCAGTATAAGCTGACCTCTCATTGTACGGAATTCCCACACAATGCGAGATCAGCTTATACTGGAAATTTATATAGCTTGATATGTAGCCATGTGTACACCAAACAATTACAGATATAAATGTAGAGTGGTAATGGATGTGGTAAGTAATTATGATTGAATGATTTAAACATTTATTTGCGTCTGTAGTATCATAGATTTTTAGGTTCTACAGGAGTAAAAAGTTTTGTGTGATGATAACAAAATACCCACTCATCGATTCACATGTTTTGGTTTCAATAGCTAAAATATTTTGAAGAAAAAAAAGGCATTTTATGCATCTCAATGATTTTAAGTTTAGTACTCTAAAACCGCAAGCATGGATTTGAGACTTGAGTACTATAAAATTCCTAGACAATAGACTATATTGTAAATAAGTACAACTTTGAAAGTTTACGAGATGTTTTCTTGAAATATAAATAATCATACTTTCGACCAATTAGGACTTAGATAGTTGTTTCAGATGATTTTGATATTATTAATACTTATTCGCTACTGACGTAAATCATATTTTGATAAACTTTTAATACTGAGCTACTAACAGTGGACTACCTAGTCCAGCATCCCCCTAAAAGCCTTAGTACTAAACTACAGAAGTGCAAAAAGTAAAAACGTAGGCTATGGTTTTAACAGGGCTGCCAAACTAAAAAATTACGGAAATTAATTCCTCAATAAAAATCAGAATTACCTCATGCTTCTAATGAGAGGAAATAATTTATGATGAGATCGATTTATATAATTATACCAAGTGCATCAAGTCTAGCCTGGTAACTATCTGATGGTGCTATCGATGAACATAAAATTACAGATCTTGTCAATTTTCGAAGTGATTTCTTTAGTTCAAATTAAAGCCACTTTGCCAAATACCTATACTCGCTGCACTATTAGGCGAGATCTTACTGCAACAACAACAAGCAAAATTAAGCAGCATTGTCTTACCGCAGCAACAACAACAGCAAGCAGCCACATAAAATAAAATATTTAAACACGAAAACGGGTCACCCTGAAAGAAGCGTCATTATTCTGTCTCATTCCAGCGTTGTTGTTTTAGCCACTTTGTGGCTAGATCTAGCGGGTTTTCGACGGTCTTAAGCCAACAAAAAATCTGTTTAAGTCATAAAAATGAATCTAGCTACTTCTGGTTACTTTTTAGATTATTATGTACTAATCTTTGTAGATTATGACAAAAAAAAGCTTGCCACAGTTATGTTTTGCCACCTGAAATTTTAAAACAAACTGAAATACCATCTACATCATCATCCATTGACGAAGAGATTCCAGAATTTCCAGATGACATTGGAGTATCAAATTGATTTTGAATCTTTAACTAAAAATTTAACAGTAATTTTAATGTTTTACTATCTATAAACTTTATTATTATCAGTTTTTAATAATTTTTAACACTATTAAATATTGTATTATTAAACCCACTTATCCCCACCCCTATATAATATTAAAATTATATTAACAATAGTAATAGGATATTAACACGTTAACAGTGCATGACCCATCGATGGGGCATGAGTCCAAACAAGTTTATAGTCTTTTAAATTTATACACGTGGGAGGGGGATCCCTTCTTTTCGCATAATGTTCTTTGTCCTAATATACTTCGGCATAACGATTTTGGCACAATTTGTTTTGGCATAATAATACTTCGGCATAATTTTTTTAGGCATACATTTTATTTTGGCATAATCATCTTAAAGACTAATTTGTTTTGGCATAAATTTGATTCGCATAACGTTAGTAGGCCTAATGACTATTAGCATAACGTTAGTAGGCCTAATGACTATTAGCATAACGTTAGTAGGCCTAATAACTATTTTAGTGACAGAACTGAATTGCTGCAAAACCGACTCCACGTAGTCTTGTTTGTCCTACCCCTAGAGTGTAATTTAAAATCGCGTAGGCGCGTGGGGCCGCCGGAGGCCCGCAGCGCCGGAGCCGTGACAGAAACCCTGTCTGCTGCATGCTTGCTTGCATGCTGCATGCTTGCTTGTTTGCTGCATGCTTACTTGCATGCTTGCTTGCATGCTTGCTTGCATGCTGCATGCTTGCTTGTTTGCTGCATGCTTACTTGCATGATTGCTTGCATGCTTGCTTGCATGCTGTATGCTTGCTAACATGCTGTATGCTTTAGGATATTATGCTTAAAAAAGTGATGCTTTAGAACTTTATACTTAATAAATTTATGCTTTAGAATATTATGCTTAATCATTATTATGGTTAGAGAAATTATGCTTAAAAAAACTATGCGTAAGCTGTTATGCGTAATTATTTTATGCAAATGGATAGGGAACCCGTGGGAGGTTATTCGTTTTTATCGACATACACGTATGAGCGCAACTTAAAATCTACATTTGCGATTACACGTAAGGGGTGGTACCTATAATCCTAGTTACACAGGTAACGTGTTAAAGTACGCTAAAAATACTTTAGCCACTGTTAGCGGAATTTCGAAAGTGATTTATTTACAAAACTTGCCACTTTTTTCTTAATGTAGCCACAAACTAGATTATCCTAATGGCAACACTGTCTCGTTTGTCAACAAAGTCAAACCGATTTTGACAGAACAGGAACGTTACTGTTTAAAAATTTCAATTACAATAATTCGTTTTGTTGTTTTTTGTACTTTTATTGTACAGATTATTTTAGAGTAATGGGAGAAAAACTAGAAGATCTCGTAAGTGATGTGGAGATGAACAACTCCGAAATAACTTTTGACAATTTTACTATTCTAAAGGAATTCGGAAATATTGTAAATCTTGTCCGGTAAGTAGGAGTTGATGTATTCTTCTTTTGCTTGAAACAAACACAGTTTATTGTTATATTTAATCGTAACAAAAAGTAAAGACAGACAATGAGATCACCTGAAACTCGAAAAAAATAGACTTGTTTTGAAACCACTTTCTATTTCAAGGAATGAAGATTTTCTTGAAACTGTCCCCAAAGCAAAACTTAAGCGCGTGAAATGGATGCCCATGTTCAACTGTTTGAAACAAGGCATTCTGGACGAGATTGTTCAAGAGTTAAATTCAATGTGGGAGTACGAGAACATGCCCCAAAAACTTGAAATCCTTGAAAAGCAGAAAGAAAAATTCATGGACATGGAAACCGACAAAGTATTATGGTAAGGTTCTGTGAAATGTTTTTGAACATGGGGTCTTTTTCAAAATATAATCATTTGTAACAAGTACCTACTAGGTACGAAGTTCACTTTACGCCTCCTGTTTGAAATTGTAAACTCTTGGCTCTTAATCACGTTTGTGTTTCTTCATTTATTGTATCAATAAAGAAATACATAAGGCAGACATATTTTTTTCAGACGATAGTCCAGAATGTACAGTGCGCTACATATTATAATGCACAGCACAGCACTTTTTTGACTATTGTGTCCTATTTTATTATTTTTATGTATATTTTCATTTGTTTCATTTTTGAAGTTATTGTTTACAATAACTATGAAAATGAAACAAGGTTCCGGTTGCGTTAACTGGTGTATTAGGTGGCCACTAGACTATTTGGGATTGTATTATGTAAAAATTAATAAAATAGCTTGGAAATCTTAACATGTAGCCTTTCCTTCATATTTCTGTAATTCTCTTGTGTAATCAATTTTTACGACACAATATCATCTGAGGGGCAATTCCCGTATTTTTTTAAATGTTTGCATTCTAATCTCTGCTCAAACTGTCAAAAATACTTCTAATTTACCAACATTTTTGACATTGAATGTCACTGAGATGAGATTGTAGCTAGATTTTGAATGTTTTTAAATACGGAATTTGGCCTTCTTGTCTATTTACAGGTAACTAATTATTTATTTTTGCTTCTATAGGAGACCACAACTAGCAGATGTAAAAGCTCAGACAAAAGCCAGTGATGTAGCACATTTGAAAAAACAAAAAAGTCTTCTAGAATCTTTGGTAAAAGAATATGAAGCAAGAGTTAATAGGGTCAAGAAGATTCTATCAGCCAAGCGAGGTTATCTGAAAGCTCTACAGCTCGATGTCCAAAAATATCAGAGAAGAAATGAAGACCTTATTTTAAAAATTAATGATAAGTTGGACAATCACCACATTCTGATCAAATCCACTTTAGCAGATAAAATTGATATTGAAGATATTAATTGGAAAGAGAAAGATATGGAAATCAATGAAATAAATTGATAGATATATTATTTGAATAAAATTTATATTTCAGAAAATTGTACACACCTGAGATAAAGTACAACAAAATGTTATAATAAGTTATATAATTTGAAACTCAATTGCTTTCGAAACTTATCTTTCTCTAAGTGTAGACGAAAATAGAATAAATTTTTAAATATTAAGTGACAGTAAATTACATAAGTTCTAATGTTGCTGCTATCTGTACCAGCTAATTATTTTACAGTATAGTTAAAAATAAGAACAGATATAATTTTATAGCAACATAATTATCTTCTAACAACAAATTTAATAAGCATCAAGTGATGTAAAAGTATGAAATAGATTAAGTCACATTTACTCTCTTATTAGGTACATAAAATGTTAGTTTTAAACGAAAATACATTTTGTAAATGCAAACCAAACTGAAAATAAAATAAAAATAAACCTCTAGTTTAAAATAGTGATATTTATTAATGAAAAATCATACGTAGCTAAATAAAATTGTACAATGCAAAACCTGCATATAATTTTATAATATAACAGTAATAATACAGCAATTGCACTATTGTTGCGAGGACTACACTGCTTCTACCACATTTTATAAATTATATCAATTCATTTGAGACTTAACAGTAAACTTTGAAGGGAAAGCCTCAGTAGGGGAGATCATGTTGACCATTTGTCAAATTTTGAACAGATACTTAATCGGTAAGAATAATACTGAGAGCAAAATAACATTAATTTCACTGGGTACTTCACTCCCTCCTTAACACATAATTGATTGCAATGGAGTCCTAGAACAGAAAAACACTTATTGCTATGACGAGGTGAAGGTTAATATCATGTCTTAGGCCAGCTCCACAATAGGATTATAGAAAACAAAATATAATTAACTAAAATAATCAAAGGATGAAGTTCCATGGACGATCATTCATTTTAATTTTGCCTAATCCAATAACACTAGAAATTTCAAATTAACCAATTATCGTCACTTACTCAAGACCTATATATAATTTACATTTATAGGCACATTAGTTACAGAATAAACCAAGCGAATGTGCTTTCGATCCACTACAACTTAATAAATAGGTAATATGAAATGTAACGACGCTTTCGTATCCAATGCCCGCATCTTTAACTTGCCACCTCTCAAACATTTTAAAATTAACGAAACAATTTACTACAACATCAACATGTTACAATAACACAACAGGGTACAAGACCACTTTAAAGGCTGCCTTATAATCAGGGATCGAAAAAGCAATAGTCACCAAGGCATCGCCGAATAGATAATGTCAGCTCAATACAATCTGTAGAACTAAATTCATAAATTAATATCACTCACATTAATAATAAAAATTAAAAATAAGAAGGCACAAGCAAATCGATAAATAAATTTTAACAATACGCGACATATTATTCGACTATGTCTAATGACCATACTAAACATAATAATTATAATACATGATATAATTAATTATTTGTAGCATTCCTCTCACTGTGCAGCGCACTGGATCCCAAACGTCAGTTATTTCTTCTTAGGTGGTGATCGCTGAGGTGTGGCTGGCCTCCCACTGTTTATGCCATTGTACTGGTATTTTGCCTTCTTCTCAGATGGCTTTAGTATCTGGGGGAAAATGAATAAATATTAATACAAGTCCCTTAATTTTATCGCCCACCGGTTCAATACTAGTAGTAAGTTTAAGTACAGTTACAGCATTATTTCGAAATACGTCTAAAATGCTACTATTTACCAACTCTTACTTTAATGTTTGGTGAGACATTTAGTAACAACCAAACATTCCAACCCCTGAATTGCTAAATTCAAGTCGTAACTGTTAATTACTTATTTTACTCCGGAGAAGATTTCACTTGCAGTTTCTTATAAGTTCCATCCGCGAGTGATACATGCATTAAACTTGGCATATTGTTGCGAAATTCATACAAAACATATTTAAATTTAATTTAAGTTAAAATAATCTTTGTTGTTTTGATGAGAAATTATTTTGCAATAGTAAGGTAAAGCATTTCATCTACCCTACTAGCAAGGAATTTATTTTTGGGTAGTGGGTGTTAATCAATCATAAGACTACAGAATTAGTTTGTTCCTCTGTAGAAATACAAGAAGGAGCTAATAATATACTCGTTCGTTTACTTATATCTTCTACTTCTAACACTACAGAAATGGTTTGATGCCACTGCGTACCCGAGCGACGCCATAAGGCCACGTCCATAACTTAATAGGAGCCAAGTCCTTAGACCTCTCACTTTTTACGGTTCTGTTGTCTAATGGATAAAACGGTTTCCCTATAAATTCGTCATGTCCGTCCGGATGTTACACAGCCACTTTACTCGGAGACTATTTTCGATGATTTCTTCTGTGTACCACTATATAATAGTGGTGTAGAAAAATTAAGAGAAAAAAAATTTGGGGTGGCTCTCCCCATACATGCACCAAACCGAGAAAAAAAAAATGTACATAAGCGTGTGGGGTATCGTTGAATCCTATATCTAAAAATATTATGTTTCCAAGTCATTATTTTATTTAAGGCAATGAGCATTTGAGATAAGAGATACGACCTGCTTCATCATCTGCTTAGCCTTTTTCCAACTATGTTGGGGTCAGCTTCCAGTCTACCTAGATTCAGGTGAATACCAGTATTTTACGGGATACCACCTGCTTGATAATATCAAATTATATGTCATACAAACCTTACCTAAAGTTTGCCATTATAGCCCTAGGGATCTAGCCGGTCAATAATTCTATGCTGAATTTCACCAGCGAGTTATTGCGGGTTATAAATAACCCGCAGTAACTCGCTGGTCAATAATGTGATTTGAATTTAAATCCTAAACTAAAAATTCGTATGACAACTTTAACGAAAAAGAACTTGTTCGAAAATGAATTGCTTTTTATTATCTCGCAGGTGTGAGTAGTGGTATTCTCCTCAGGGATAAAACGTGTCTTGGGCGAGCTTGAACACTTCGCTGCACTCAGGATTCTAGTCTTTCTGAGCCGTCTAGATTTAACTAACAGGGATCGCTGCGCTCGTGAGTTAACCCTAGAATCCTTCGTTACGCTCCGGATTCAATTCAGTGCCCGTGACATAAGACACTGCTTTATCCCGTTAGTGAATAATCTACAATTAAGGTTTCGCACATATACTAATTAACATGCATGTTTACTGCAAGTCAAGACAATTGGTCTTGTTGGTCTGTATTGGTTCCACAGTGTTATTAGCGCATTTGAGAACAGAACGTAATAGTTTGAGTTTTTGTTCTTACCCATTTGCGTTTTGTTTCTTACCCATAATTCGAGTTTGTGATGCACCAAGGCCACTCAATTTCTCCTCTCTATAGTCATATTTAGGTGAGACCATCACGAAATTTTACGGGTTTGTCTTAACAAACATAATTGCACCGCTCGTGCCGTACTTTAATTAAGCGCTGCTTTGTGTGCAATTCTTAAATCTAAACGCGCTTTCAAGAATATCTGCAGTAAAGAACATAATAAACGCACCCTGAGTTGCTTTGTCAGTTCCTTTGGCTTTCCCCAATTATTACGGTTTGTTCTTTAAGATTTTCGATCCATGCAGATAGATATGCTTAATTGAATGCAATTTCACACGCAGCGATATACACTATATTAAGATATCCTGTACAGGGATTGAATCGGTACGAATTTGTGTTCTGGTTCTTCATTTCGGTTCTCAAAAAGGTTCTTCTTTTCGGTACGGTTCTGGTTCCAAATAATGGTTCCAATATACCGGTTCCGTACCATCCGATTTAAAGGTCCTCTATGAAAGAACTACCACAATGATCTACCAAAGCAAATGTGCCCTCAAAATGTCACCCCCCTGCGGCCGCTCGTACCTCATCACTATCGTACAAAACTCGTCCTGCGCTGAGCGGTATCGTATGAACTCGTTAGGACTCGTTATTGTTAAGCCCCTATGAACGGTTAATCCTAAACGAGCAGAACACATTATTGTGAATGGGTAATCGTACGGAAGATGAAACACAGTAGCTGGTTAAGTACCTAACAGAGGTCAACTGATCCTGTAGGTACTGTGAAGAAATCCTACTGTCACGGAACTCCTCAATGACAAACAGTATACCTACCTATTGTGACTGGGTTATAGTACGATATGTGAAAAGTTGCCGAGTATCAATATTTAAAGCAGTACACGAATTTGTGTGCGGTAGGTACCACAATTAAAAAATTAAAAACTTTTACCGACTTCAAATACAAAACACTTCAAAGTGAAAAATACCTTTAGTTTCGGTAATTTCTTGCTAACGACTCCAAACTAAACTTACTTCGCACTTTGTAGCGATAAAAAAAAAATATGATGATGAATAAAGTGCATAGTTCTGAATTCAAATTATTATACACGATAAATCTAATAATTGATGGACATGGGAATTAGCATTAGCATGCAATTTGTATTTGGAAATGCGATGATTCCCGAGGGACATATAATAGTTCTACTGTAAATTCTGTATTAAATCTAAAGCGGGGGTGTAATTTTATGGTTTTCGGGAGTAAAAAGAGGTCTAAATCAAAATGATGTGCAAAATTCTGGGTGTCATCTTAATAGTTTTCGAGGGCGCCGCCAGTCGGTCAGTCGATTTATTGAGTCGGCAGGTACAGCCCGATTCAAACTTTATTGCGGCTCGGAACATGAGGCGAGTCGCTGAGCCGTAAAAAAAACCATGTGTCAGCGGGGGGTGAGGGGTGCGCTACTGCGCAGCGAGTAGCGCACTTCAGAACCGCCATAAAATTTGAACCGGACTGTACGTATAACGAGCCCTGACCAGGCGCCTTGATTTTTATTTATTCTCAAAAATCCAAGTGATACTTCGTCGCATTGACATTATAAAGCCTGAAGACGCAGTGAGTGCATTCGAATGGGTTGTGGTCTCTAGCCCCAGGTAGCGCTTCCCACCAGGCAAGAGCGCTAAGTAACACATTATTGTTTTCCGACATGCAAGCAAACGAAGTTGCGGGCACAGCTAGTCCTAAATAAAATATAGGTATTCCATTAACTTTATGCTTTGATAGATGCATAGCGACTGCAAAAAAGGTCAATTCCATGCCCAGGATGTACTACATATGGATGTTCATCGAATTATTATTCTACATAAAAATAAAAATAGCAAATCACGTCAATTTTATTAACGAATTGGTTCATTTTGTGACACATTAAGATACAGTTGAGGGTAATTGTTTGATAAATGTATTAACATATACTTATGTCTTAAAGGATGCACCCGCCATCCTTACCTCAGGATGGCGACTCACTTTCGTTTAGTGATCTCTTGTTTCGTAACTAAGTACATTTAAATCATAACACCTAATGAAAAACACATTTATGGTACATTAATTCATAATTATATCCTCCATTGGACAAGTGCACTCGCCATCCTGAAGCATATGGTATACCTAGTCGCTTTACTAAAATTCCAGTCAATATTTTACAAAACAATAAAAATAAAATTAGTGTTTGCTTTGCGCTATTTAAACACGTGATTACTTTAACAAATCACATCAATTATTACAGTATTAATAAAGTAAAACATTCTAGTACTAATTACTTTGTACTCTTTCACAAAAAATAGCATACCCGCTTTAAAATGCTTTTTTACAAGGTATGGTAAAAAAAAATATATACGGTCATTTTGAATATGTAATTACCGATATTCCTACAAAATTAGTTAATACATAAAGTTCAAAATAATAGAGATGCTGACGAAAAACCTCAAAAAGTTATATTTGCGTTTTTCCAAAAAAAAGTTGTTTCCGATTTACATTGTATTGTCATGACAGGGCAGCATTGTACTGGTATTTTGCCTTCTTCTCAGATGGCTTTAGTATCTGAAGGAATAAATGTCGCATTAGTCTATGGTACCTTTCATTGTGTTGTCGCGTTAACGCCACGACATGAATAAAGAAAACTACCAAATTCTCATGGCAAGCTACATGCTAATACTACAACACTTGATTGATAAGTTCAGCGACGCGGTACCCGCAGCTCACAGGACGCCACTTATTTCGATCAAATTGCTTTTCTATAAATAAGCATTATTATTTATAGAAACGCAAACCAGGACCTGCGCTCACCTCCTCAGACCTCACTTGTGGGCCCAACTGAGGTCGGCGCAGGCCCTGGTTTGCGTAATCGGCTTTGGCCCGTAAGTCTTACCGTCATTCGAACGATATTTCACCCTACGCGTTCTGTGATTGCCGTTACTTCGTAAATAAGAGATATAGTTTTTTTTTTTTTTACGATGATTATTTAGAAGGTCAATTTAGTGATAAACCACTCTTTAATTTATGCTAAACTAATTTACTGAATCAGACCTAAGTTTTAGAGCAATGTGATGGGAACTAGTGTACTAAATTTTAAATATAATAATTTAAAACGTTTATCCACCACCCTGGGTAGGTTCAGCATAATATAAAAAATAGTTAAACCCCAGTTTCTGAAAAGTGATCTAGTTCTAATCGGTAAAACTGCCGTCAAATATCATGACTATTTTGTTTTTGCTAAGGACTGATCAAACTATCTGAAGGTGGGAATGTGACAAAAAGAAAAAAATATACAATAAATACCTGGAAAGAACACATAAGTGTTTCGTCAACAGACATCATGCCACCAGCATTGTCAAACTCTCCACAGTAGTTGGGTGCAGAAAACAGTGTCACCAGTTGTCGTTTTGCAAAGAATTCGTATCCATCTTCCACAACCTAAAAACCACATAAGGAACGTTATAGACATTATCTCTGCTGTTCAAAAATTGTGAATTGTAATCTTTTCGTTTTTATACTTATGTAAATGTACATTCTTAGTACATTACTAGGCTTCCATCCTATTACAGGCTGTTTGCGATAAGATCACTGCCTAATATTTTTATTTTGAACATCCTCTTTGGTGTAAGTTAGACGGAATTTACGTTATAATTAGTGCATCAGGGGAGACATCTTCCAGAGCACTATATCTGGGTGCGATACTTGGGGTGCATTGTATGCGCCTAAATGTAACTGGACAATCCTCCGCAGTACCTACCTTGGTGACTGGTGAATCTTGTCACCACAGCATGTCTACGCTATTAACTTACAGAAGTACAGTTTATAAAACAATCTAATGAAAAGTGCATACCTGGTGAGCCCGACAAATCAAATCCAAGTCATGTCTGTTGAGGAATTTACTGACGACATCTGGACCGAATGTAAACGATACACCGCGATCATTCTCGCCCCAACCCTGTACGTCTTTGTCTGGATCTGACCATAGTAGGTCGCAAAGCAGTCCTGAAACATTTGTATGTTGATATTACTAATTGGATCATAATTTAGTCTCCACGAGCAGCTTAGACTTGACTCTAGGTAGGTTGTTTTTACTTGGATAAAATACTAAATGTCATTTTTAGTTAATTCAAAGAGCTTTAAGATAGTAGCTGCTACTATTTTCAAACATCCATAGATTTATTTCATACATTTTGTAACTGGTACTGTTCTGTTGTTAGACACAATGATACGGAACATGTCAATGACGGAAACGAATCGTTCGCTTAGTCACATGGATGAATGAACATGATTCATCAATTAGTCATATTGTCTTATATATCTATTTTATTTTCGTCGTTTAGCACGACACTTTACCTGTGTCAGGGACATCAGTGGGTCGCATTATTCGCCTGATTTGCTCCATGCCTTGTAAATCTGGAGAGAGGCCGCCATGACAGCAGAAAATCTTCTCGTCAATGATAGCTGCTATTGGCAAGCAATTGAAGCAGTCCGTGAATGTCTTCCACAGCTTGATATTGTATCGGCGTTTGCACTCGTCGTAGAAACCTGATGGATGCAGATAGCTTGTAGAATTGCAGTCGTAAAACATCTATCTAATAAAGGCTCCAATCTATGGTATGTGAACCTTGACAAAGTCGTAACAAGTGAGGTCAAGTATAACTTCAATTAGGAATTTAAATGATTATTACCAACTCACTAAGTTTCTTGAAACAGAAAATGGTATCACGGGAATTTATATGCAAATAATGGTTACATCGGAAAATAATCTGATCTCAGATAAAATTTTAATTTTAGACATCAAACAAATATTTTTATCCTTGTTAAAAATTATTTTTGTATGACAACACACTTACCATAAATGCGATTTATGCTTGCACACTCGTGATTGCCTCTGAGAAGGAAGAAGTTCTCAGGATACTTGATTTTATAAGCGAGCAGAAGGCAAATGGTCTCAAGGGACTGCTTGCCGCGATCCACGTAATCTCCCAGGAATAGATAGTTAGCTTCGGGGGGGAAGCCGCCATATTCAAACAGACGTAGTAAATCCGTGTACTGACCATGTATATCACCTGAAATTAATAAAAATTGTGGAAACATTGTAACAATAAATTATGATATTTTATTACGACTTTTTATATATTTTATCTTAAAAAACCTGGAAAAAAAATCTGAAGCCAGTGTTTGCTGTGAGATTAATTTAATAATTATTGATGCCTTGGTATTAGGTTGTTCTTTGATTGAATACTTATTCAAGAGCCTGAAAATTAGAAAATCTGTCTCATATTTAATGTATGTGTGGAATAGCCTATGATCATGTTGTATGGAGATCACTGACTGATAGAAGTTATCTTGTTTAAATCTTGGTATAAATATTCTGTCAATATTGTTTTATTTTGAAGTCTAATCATTATGTCTGTCAGCCTCATTTGACATACATAATCTCTGTGATAAACAGATCTTATATCAAAAGAATATTTTTATGGAAAACAATGAATTTTATTATTATATCAAGAAAAATGGATCAGCAAAATTCGTTGTTGATGACAGAGATCAAGTAGGTAACACGTGAACTCATTATTATGGACCAATTTGTTTTTTTTTTTTAGGTTGTGTGCCAAATACTCAGCTACCCTTAAATCTTATGGAAACTTGAAAGTGTATTTGAAGTATTTGTAGGAGAGTTTAATTAAAATTAACATAAGTCTATTATTACATACCACAAATTTTGAGCGGTGCTTCCAATTCCAGTAGTATCGGCTGTTGCAGGAATATCTCTCTGGACTTGGTGCAAAGGCCCCGCACCTCTGACTCCGACATCTGTACCGTCTTCCCAGGCCTGCATCCTCGAACTGAGACAACATTAAATTACTACTTAATTTGGTGTACTCAATACTTCTGACATGAAGGCTGAACAATAGTTATGTAATGTTGCTGAATAAATGTAATATGAAGCTCCAACGTGATAATTTATGAGTCAAGCTGCCACCTGTAGTAATATTATGCCTGATTTTTTTCTACAAAATACCCTGGCCTTTCTCATGCTTTTTAAAAAGCCCAACACCTGGGTAACTCACCTAGACCTTCCTTGGACTTCACAAAAATAAAACCAGACAAACCCAGATGGCAACCCGAAGTGTTACCAAAATACTTTATGTAATGAGAGTGAATAGTAATGACTAAGAAAAACATACTAAATGATATTTTAAATAAATAATACAATTACATCTCAAGCACTCACAATTAATATGTATGGATGAAGTTATACTCGAAATGATGAAAAAAAATCTGACAATTGTGGCTAGAAACATTGTACAATACACATGGAACTATTTACATTCATCATACAACAACTAAACTCAAATAAATCCAATTTCAATCTAAAACATGCATCTTAACATAAACCGAATAGCCGCAAAACAACATTAATTCTTGGACAACTTTTTGGGGATTGGAATAATTAATAATTAATTAAGTAAATAAAAATGTTTATTTGTAAAATATAAAAATCAAACAGAATATAACAAGAACCTTCCAAAAACTTCAATTCTGTATAAATAACATGCTAGATTGCATTTATAAAAAAATAAAACAAACAATATTAAGAAGAATAGAAATGACAAAAAAAAACACACATCTAAAATTACTAGATATAGAAAATATAAGAAATAACCAATGATGTCACAAATTATTGTTGTACAGTCCGCAAAAATCTTGTATACAAATGTTCAAAGAGTGGGTATATAGGTGGTCAAAAAACAGAGTAACTTTAGGACTAGGTACAAAATGTGGCCTTCTACTACCAATAGCTTTCCAGTGGGCTATTTTTAGGACCTATGAGAAATAATAAAATAAGTAAAAAGGTTAAAAATAATTTTTTAAATTTTAATGGGATAATTTGTTAAGGGATTGGTCACTAAAGGAAGAAAATAAAGAATCTAGCTTAATACTTTGGCAAGAATTCTGGATATAACCATACATTCTCCTGAAAAGATGTCTTTCAATTTCCCTTTTCGCCTTGCTGTTTCCTGCTGCAGTCTGTATACTGCGGTAACCCACCAAAAAGCAGCATAATAAAGTGAAATAAACATGTTTAAATCATATAAAGTGATACAGAAAGCGAATAAAAGCTTAACAATAGGCCCATGGAAGTGTTCCATGCTATGGAATCTGACATTATTGTTAGTAGTGTGATTATCTATATTGTAGCTATATAATTTAACTATTTACAGTGTCTGCTCTATTTCTAAGGCGGAAATAGTCGCCTGCGAGTCATCTAAAGATCTAACATTAAATGCAGAATCAGATAAGAGTTGGGGATAATCGATTTATTTATGAGTTTGACGTTTCTATACCTACATACTCGATGATAATTACGCAACAAGAGCACACTGAGCGAGGATCCATTATGTTAGAACATAACTTTCAGAGTCAGAGAATCAACGTACACATTAGAAAATGAAATAAATGTATCTTTACCTTCTAAAAGTCTGTGAATTAGACTGTCAACATTGAGTTCGTCAGCCATATTTACTACACGAATAATTTACGTCAAAAAGTCAAATCTTTCGACACCACCACCGCCAACTGCTTGTTTTTGGTTTTTAAGTTTTCCGTTTCATTTCACGTTAATAATATCGAAAAAAACAGCTATATAAAATTTTTCAAGTACACTGAACGTGTTATTGAGGACGGTTTCTTCTACTCATAATTTGTAAATATCACTCTGGACATAACGGGCCTAACCCAGAAGCTTACAATTTATGTAGCAAATTAAATGATGAAATAATTGAAAATTAAATGACTATTCTAGTCTTTGCTCCTATGGGATAATTACGGGGTTGCTACTAGTGATGGATCGAGAGAATATTCTCTTACGGATAGAGATGGGCGACGGGTAAATACCCAAATTAAAAAAAAGCCATCCAAGTAGATTCCCTTTCGGGTAAATGCCGGGTATTTACACGGGTAAATACCCAAAACATGCGAAAATATACAGGCTGGCAGGGACATCGACGCGCAAACTGTAACCATGAATTCAACACGATTCTAGAGCTCTTGGCGTAGAAATTTTTCGTAGGTTATAAAAAAGAAAAAAATCTGCTGCTTCATAGAAAAGTGCAATACCGGTCAAACTGTATGAAACATTTTTTTTTTTTTAAATGTCTTTGTAATATTTTAACGCTAGGAGATTCAGAATCACTGAATCATTTACTGAATTCATGGTTACAGTTTGCGCGTCGATGTCCCTGCCATCTTGTAATTAATAACAGAAATGTTAATTTAAGATGTATGCATGTGCGTGTGCTTTGCGTGAGTTTAAAATAATTTTGATACATAAACTTGCTAACCTTTTCTCGCAAAGAGATTTGTCAGAACAGTCAAGTGTAAATGTCACCCCACTTCTAAGTGGCGCCGCCCTGGTGGCAAAGAAACTTCTGGGTGCCCTTCATTGGTATAATTAACTAACACATATCATCGCGGTGCAACCTAATAATGGCCGACATATAGACAGTTTCCCGCTTTGCTGCCCTCATCAACCTAAAAAGTTATTACAAATCCGTTTAAATAGCTTCGTCCTTATCAAAATAAATACCTATCATCTGGATATTTACCCGGTATTTATCCAAATGTGAATTTACCCGGAAATTTACCGGATAGGATTCCATCTCTACTTGGCTCACGTTCGCACAGACGTAAAAAATCGCGGTGGAATAAAAACGCGTGCCGCGCTAGAAATGGAACGAATAGAAAGCGCTATATCCATTCACCCGGCCGCGATTGTTCCCCGCCGCGTTTTTAGATCGCGCGGTGTTCGATTTCCAACGCTCTGTGTTGAGCATTGAATGAATACGATATACGAAGTTCTGTACTTGTGTGCCCACGGACGTGCAAAAATCCTGCGCGTTGGTCCTTTGGCCAGTCAGGTCAGTAGTAGTCAGTCAGTACGAAGCACCGGCTATAGATTGTACACTTATGCTCGTGGAGTGCGGACGCGCCGCATTCTCAAGGCCGTGGCACACGGCGATGCCGCGGCCGAGCCGAAGAATGCGTAGGTAAATAAAATATTGGAATACGTACTTTTTACCTACGCTATCGTTTATCGTCCGATATCTAACTTCAAATAAATTATTTTTATTAACTACTGATTATTCCGTAAATGGAAACCCCATGGGAAGAAGGCGTGAGTTTATGTATGTGTATGTACAGTCGCCAGCATATCAAGACCACAAACTGTCAGTTTTTTGTCATTCGATTTTGAACTTAACGATCAACATTTTGAGGTTTAGAATCGCTTGGAGAAATTTGACAGTTTCGTGTAGCTTGACCTGCTGGTGACTACCTACGCATTCTTCGGCTCGGCATCGCCGTGCGCCACGGCCTTGGGCATGCGGCACGTCTGCACTCTACGAGCCGGTGCAGGTACGCCGTACTGACCAACGCGCGCGATTTGATTAAGTCCGTGGGAACACATGTACAAAACCTCCTTATGTCGTGTTTATTCAACACTGAACGCTGAGCACTGAAATCTAACACCGCGCGATAAAAAATCGTGGTGGCGAAAAATCGCGACCGTGTGAACCGCTTTCTATTTTTTCCATTCCTAACGCGGCACGCGTTTTTATTCTGCCGCGATTTTTAACGTCCGTGCGAACATGGGGTAAATGTAATTACTGTCAATACCAAGTAAAAACCAAAAACGTGTTAAATTACAAAATCAAAGTTTGTTTCAAAGAATCGTGATTATTATTTTTCCTATAATGTTTTTTTTACAGATTTTAATTAAAGCTGATTATTTGTAAATCGTAAAGTTTGTTTTTATAAAGAAATACTAATTTAACATTATTTATAATATACCTATACCATACGAAATTTAGAGAATTTATGAGAATTTTCATGGAAATATTGTCGACAATGTTCTCGCTCAGGAGAATTTACTGAGTGTTCAAGTTCTGGCGCAGATTATTTTGCCATCTACTTCGATAAACGTCAGATCCACTCAAAACTATTACTTTATAAAACGATACAATATATGCATCCAATTTTTTAATTCTTGAAAATGTTAGCACCCTGTCTTGTAGGTTTCTTTTTAACTATTTTTCAGAAATACAACATACCTTGTTGACTTTTGCAGAAAAGCGAGAATGCAATGCAAGAGCAAGTGGAACAAGCTCAAAAATCTTTGCACCCCCTTTCGAGGAGATAAAATTTTCTTTTGAACATATATACAGAATTAAGAGTTGTCGAAATATACAGAAAATATTAATAAGTAGGATGCTAGAGCGTTCGAAGTAGCTCGAACATTTTAGCATACCACCTTAATAAAGTTTTCTTTTGACCATTCATACAGAAATAGATAGGAGTTAATATGCTACTGTTCATTTATTTAGAAAGGTTTGAGAAATAAGGGAATGTAGCGTGCAAGAACAAGCAAAGCGATCTCGAAAATTTTAGCACCCTATGTTTAAACAGGGTCAAATTAAATTAGCTAGCGAAACTCTCCAGACGTAATTGCTATCGACATCTAATTATAATAAAACAGAAAAAATAAAATGTTATGTATTGTTTTTATGGTGTCATGGACCGCAGTTTGTGTAGACACATAAAATATCGGTTTTCTTTTGTGTAAACTTTACTGACGTGATGAGTACTTACAGATACCTAAACACGATAAAACAAAACAAAACAGATTTTCTCAACTCATACTACAAGTAACAAGGCTATCAACGGTCGCTGACCCCAAAGAACATCCATCAAGTCTTTTTTATTTTAATTTTATCATGTTTAGATATCGATACCCATCACGTCTTCAGAGTTTCTCTAGTTAATTTAATTTGACCCTGTATATTTTGCATACGTAAGGGGCTCGAATTACAAACTGCCTTTTACTGAATATATTTTGACCTTGTTTGGATTTTGATTAAAAAGTGCTTTTTAAGATTTCAGGTCCCCAGTGTTGGAGGGCCGGGACGATAGTTACTGGCCTATTAGAAAGTTCACATGACGAAAAAATAAAAATACTCTATGGTTCGGTGGACAAACCTTCTTCAAGAGTGTCATATACCGATTCCAAAGACAATACCAAAGCACAAATCATAGACAATCTCTTTTTTATTTTTAAATTCTATTTTGCGGGCAAAATGTCGCTGTTCTTGATTGTCAAGCTATTTTCTCATCGTAATGTTCCGTTCTGGCGCATAGTATGTATGAAACGCCGTGGTTTGGCGTGTGCGTTCTATTTTATTTTAGACAAGACTTGACGGCTGTTTAAAAAAACTTCATGGCTCTGTGTTCGATTTTGTTATACCATTGCTTAGGTTTTTCGTAAACAACACGAACAAAACAACGTGAAAATCCAATGAAGTGGGTGGAAAATCGTTATTGTGTATAGTGGAAAACCTAGGCATTTCATGAAGACTGCCTAAACGTTGAACATCATCTCTGTGCTCAATGGAAGAAAAGATGGAGAGTGAACACAGTTACAGTGGGGAGAGCAGTAGCTCCTCGGAAACATCAAGCGGCAGTTCGGAAGGTGATGACGAGGTGTTGGAGCCGGTGCGCATCTTGGGACTGTCCCTGGAGCTTCCTCAAGAGCTCTGTGAGGACTACTCTGTATTCAAAGAGTTCTTCTCTATGAAAACTTGGGATGCTTTAGAAGATAAACACAAAGAGGAACTTGGCAAGTTCTTACCCAAATTCACGGAGAACGAAGAAGAGGAGAAGGAAAAAACGATTAAAATGCTTTTTAACCATGAACCTTTTCATTTTACATCACCTCTTGGTGATTTTTATAACAATTTAAAGCAGGGTAACTATAGGCCAGATATAGCTAAGATGAGAAAGTTTTTAATGAAAGCAAGGGCTAAACAGCAGAAGCATAAGGTAAATATAAACACAGATAACTGTTAAAGTTTTGTTATTTTCAATACTTAAAGTATTGTGAAATTTTTTAACAATATGTTTAGTACAAAGTTTGACTACCAAATATAATTATTTCAGATAAAATCGTACTATGCTAAATTACTACCAGAAGTATTAATATCCCGTGAGCGCCTACTAGCAGCTGCCAAAGCGGCTCCACCAGGTCCTATACCACGTCTTCCATTATTGCCGCCAAAACCTTCAGCTAAGAATAACTTTAAGCCATTGTATTTGAGAGCTAAACAGAGATATTTTGAAGAGCTGGCTGCTATACGTAGTGAGGTTGGAGGGGATGAATCTGAAGATGAAAATTATCCCGAAGGTCCTCCAGAACAGTCTATCAGAAAACGGAAACAACTCAATCCTGGACAGGTAATAATTAAATAGAATATTCATAGTCAAAACCAACCCTAACGGTACAACATAAAGAGCGCTGTCAATGTCAAATGGTTACCATGGACATGCAGCTGCCTATATTTACCCTGTAATAAAATATTTAATTTAAATAACATTTAATTTCAGACTGCTGATGGGAATGTATCCGGGACATTAGGAGGTTCAGATCAGTCAAACTTGACATCATTAGAGTGTTTAAAGAATGTTTTAGCAGCTCATAGGACAAGGAGGCAGTATAGAGAGGTAGACATTTTGTTGTTGAAAATCATGTTTACATTTGAACAACTTACTGTTATGTAAACATTATGTGTATGGTATAATATCATATCTAGGAACTTGAAACCAATATCATGTTTCATGTTATATTTATTCCAATTAAAGTGCATAAATACCTACTTGCTTGGGTCCTCTTATCACATGGGACTTAAACATAGCAAAATGTGGGAATACTATATGTGCAACCTCTGCACTCCCCATTGGGGAATGAAGACTGAAGAATGATGTTATGTTATGTGTGCTTAGTTGCATGCTTATTGTCTAGTATTACTGAGCTTTGTGGAAGAGACATGTTCAATACTTGTCTGTGTAACTCAAATGTGTTACTATGTTTTCAGAGTCATCCAGAACTAAATACAACAGGAATATCAATTGATGACATAAAGCAGAGAGTTGCTCTAGTGAATGGTGCTAAAAAACTAATGTTTGGTGGACAAAAAAGTGGATCACCATTACAGAAATTAAGGAGGGGGCCAAAGAAAGATAGTGTTAGTAAAAGTAAAGTTCAAGATAAGGCAACAGTTAAAAAGGGGAAGGAAGAATCATTTGAAAGTGTTGAAAATAAACCTTTGTTGCCAAATATAAAGATCAAATGTGAAAGAGAAGAGTCTGATTCAGAAAGTTCATCATTTGTGGACCCCATGACTAGTCCAAAATCAATAAAGAGGGTTGAACAAGTTGAGATTAAACAAGAGGTCATTGAAAAATATCCTCCTAGTAATATATCAAAGTGAGTTCTGTTCATCTTAGTCACTGAATAAGTTGGTTTACTTGAACTTCTAATTATTCCGACAATCATGTTTTTGGTAATAAAATATTTTTTATAATGTTCATAAATTATAATGTATTTACAGCCTAAACTACAGTGAAGTAAAATTAGATAGCATAGTGAAACAAGAGCCTCCAGATACAATGGTGCCCATTCCAAACTCAGCAAGGGCGGGCATGCATCAAGCAGTGCCTATCAAACTAGAGGATTTGGATGGAATTGGTAAGTTGCCATACATTACACTGGATGGTAAGTATATCTCATCACTAATTTTTTTCATCATTCATTCATGTTTTTTAAGTTTAGATTTTTTTTTGATGCAATCTCCCTTCCTTCAAATTTTACTACTTATGTCTATTTTTACACTTTTTGGTTGGTGAACTGTTTTTCTTTCTTTTGTTCATTTCAATTTGCCTTACAGTGGTGGTTATAAAGTTATTTTGTTAAATAAATGATAAATCGTTTCTCTTTTTTTAACCTGCATGTTTAAAACCTGCTTTTTCATACATTTTGTTTAGTCTCTTCATTTCTACTAATAATCAAATTACTTTTCTCATTAAAACCCAAGTTCTTAATAATGCATGTGACAAATTTTCTGGATAACTCTGGTACAAAGAGAACCTTTTAAAATAATGAATTAACCCTGGAAGAACGATGACCCTTGTTAACCCATTCACAGTAAGAAATCTTTCATTTCAGATATGATGGCTCTTCCAGTGGAACTAGCAGACGACTCAGGGGAAGTAATTCAAGTGGAGACATCAACGGAAACAGTGGAAGAGACTCCCCTAGTGGACCCTGATGAGTCTCTTACAGAGACAACACATGCAAACTTCTTGTCTTTGGTACGAGCATTGTTCCCAGCGCGGGCGGCACATAGAGCCTCTAAACAACAGCTGCATGCGAGATGTACGGCTGTAATGAGATCGCCTATAGCGCCGCTCAATACTTGGTATAATTGTAAGTAATCATACAATTTTGTCACTAATTGTAAGTAATCATACAATTTTGTCACTAATTGTATGTAATCATACAATTTTGTTACTAATTGTAAGTAATCATACAATTTTGTCACTTACTCTATTCTGAATGCTAATACTCGTGGTTGTCGCGGTCATAAAACGTGAGAAGTTTAGTATTTAGTACTGGATTCTTCTTTAGGGGTTTTGGTTTCCGGACTTAGTCCTGGTCCTTAGTCTTAGAACTGGATTCCTATCTCTCTAAACTGATACCCAAGTCATCTCGCTACCGCGGCGTTTTATGACCGCGGCTGCCACGAACCTTGGCGTATACTATAGTATAGTCTTGTACAACCTGGCAAAGCTAGAAAGCGTAAAATTGTTAGTTAGAAAGAAAAATTGTTAATTTATTGTGCTGTAGATTTATTTATCTACACTCTCCACACTACAGCAATCTGTTTTTGGCTTTCTTTTATTGTCCTAATGTTTCTTATTTTTATCAACGAATATTATATTTCTTTCAGTGTCAGGTGATTGGGTTGGTGAGTTAGATTCTGCCTTGGACTTCCTCGCAGGAGAAAGAGGACAACATCCTGATGACTATGTTCCTTACCTACAGTTTTTACCAGAATCACAGGTAAAAGGTTTAGTCATAGTTTATGGCCCACTTGCACCACAGGTCACTATATGCATTTAACGCTAAACGTGTTTAGAACATCATTCTGTCTCTGTCTTCTTCAAACAATTGACAGAAATAGAACGATCTTTTGAATTTGTTTAGTGCTAAATGCATTCAGTGATTTGTAGTGCAAGTGGGCCTTACTGTCTTTGACTAGTTATCATACACAATTATTTACATAAAGAATTTGTTTCTGTTTGTTGTTTTGTTATTCACAATCATAGTCTGTTTTAGTTTAGCCTATATTTGGGTCTGCCCACCTGGTTTCATAGTCTGATACTATGGCCTGCTTGCACCACTAATCACAAAATTTGTTTGATCCTAAATATATGTATTCAAATCATCATTCTGTATCTGTCATCTTTAAACGGTTGATAGAAACAGATCTATGTTTTAAATACGTTTATCGCTGAACGCGTTCAGTGATTTGTGGTGCAAGCGGGCCTTTATCTGATAGAATGGGAACTATAAGAAATCTGAAAAATATATTAATCAGATTAATATTTGATATAGATGTATCAATGGATTGGCGCGGGTCGTGACTGCGATGCTATCCTGGGTCGTCTGTGCGAGCGATGGCTCCGCGCTGCGTCGCCGCCCCCGCCGCAAAGCGAACCACCGCCCCCTAGGTAACTCAATGATATACTTTAATAAACATAACCAAGGTAAGTTGGGAAAGTTCGTCGCAGGGATAAGACCGTTCGAATCAAATTCTTCGTCATTTTATTTCAAAAACATACATTTGCCCTGCACCCTAACTGCGTAACACACTTCGAGGGAGTTTTGATGGAGTTTCCTAATCCATTGCTTTATAGATTTGAAAAAAATCGTCTGCTCAACAACGTAAATAACGTAATGAACGTGGTTCAACGGTCAAATTGGAAGGAACTACGATCAATTGTCAGTTTATACGCTATTACCCCGCTGGTCGTCATTGGGGCAGAATAAAAGGGCGCAGGACAAACATGCTGTCTGCATTAAAAAAAAATCCAAATTACGGTCTTATCCCAACTCTGAACTTACCCCAACACACTCATCTCTATTTTTTATTTAAAACTAGATTGCTCGTCGTGAAAACGTCTGTAAAAAAAAATACAGGTCAAAATGGGTCTATTAACGATGTTACGAAAATCTAAAGCGACAGTTTTGCCGATAAATGGACGTATAACTTGCTTACAAAATAATAACAACTTTGCCCAAGATCCTTTGTTGTATTTGGGTATGTATTAATAACCAACAGAAATACTCAAGACTCTCATAATGTTTTTCTCAAGGAATCATAATAAAAAGTTAGGCAAAAGGGAAACTGTATACCACAGTGCATAATGAGTGGATTTTTTCATGTTAATTAATTAACTTATTGATGTGATTCTTTTTATCTTCATCAGGTATCCGACAACTTGGTCAGTCCGTCCAGCAAACGACGCAGAATTGGATGATTTCCGTTCGCAGGAGCTACGGCGATTTTCAATGGCCGCCAAACCATTCACTTATGTGCTGCATGGGTATGTTTTAGTTAATAATTAATGAATAATGTAAAAACTGGTGAATGAATATTTATTTTGTGGTTTTAGTGTATGCATTATCGAAATATTGTAAAGTGTACGCAATTAGGCCATTCACTGCGTACTTGGTTGTATCAATAACAATAAATGTAACTTGTTATGTTATTTTATATCTTATCGATACTTTTATGTTCTTAGTCCATAATTCATGTTTCACGGTTATTCCATAAGAGTAAAATCGATTATATGGTGAACCATACAGCAACAATTTGTAAACTGTTGTGTTTGTGGCGCAATTTGGGATAGGCTCTGTCCAACAGTGGACTGCGATACTGGACTGGCTAAGTTAGTTCAAATGATTTATGACTAAAACGATTTACGTCGTCAGTGCCTGGTACCGACGAAACCTTGCACCTAAATATGCACTTTAATTTCTACTAAATAAGGTCTAATAAGGTAATCAATAAAGATCTAGAAGGCCTTGCTAATCTCCACCGTAAATTGTTGGCGGGGAAGATTGTTGGTTGTATCACCTGTTCACACGAAGCCAGAGTGACTAGCTTAACATGTTCAGTCCCGGGAGGTCTCCTGGAGGGCTCTCTCTAGTCGCATTTGGGATGCCGGGAGCCCTCGCGGGAGGGCTCATTTTAAATGTAGGTTTTATTAGTATGCGCGTTGGTTTTAAGTTGCAAGCATTTTTATTTTCAATAAATTTTGAATTTCGTGGAGGGGTCAGGGGCCCCGCATTTCATTTCATTTTTGTATGAATTCGTGTAACACCACACATCCCTCTTAGCATTCTAATTTCAGCTGCATGCAATTGCCTTTCATTCATCGCTTTTGTGGCCCAACATTCTGATCCATACAAGACAGCAGGTCTAACCATGGTTTTGTATATCTTCCCCTTACGTTTAAGGGGAATGCGGGAGTCGCAGATTGTGCCCGTGACCTGCCGCCATTTCATCCATACTGAGTTAATTCTGTGCTTAACCGTCCGATGTACTTCGTCATCGCTTTGCATGAGTGAACCGAGATAACGAAAGTCGGAGCAGAATGGAAGAAGCGCGCCATCAAGCGCTATGGCTTCAGAACCAGAGAGACCGCTGAAATCGCAGAACATATATTGGTTCTGTTGATTTTCAAGCCAACATTCTCCAGCTTCTGTTGCCATTTCTCCAATCTGCTCTGAATCTCAGATCCATCTTCACTGACAAGAAAAATGTCACCAGCAAACAGCATGCACCAGGGTGCCTCTTCCTGTATGTCTGACGTCAGAGCGTCCATAATCAACAGGAAGAGGTAAGGACTTAAAAGCCGATTCTTGGTGCAACCCTACAGCCACACTAAACTCGTCGGTATTACTAGCAACCGACCGGACGTAGGTATGAGATTGTCTGTACATAGCACGAATTAACTCTATATACTTCCCGGGTAACCCTTTTTCTTTCAAGGCCCACCACAACACATCCCAAGGTAACCTATCATACGCTTTCTCCAGATCAATGAACACCATGTTCAAGTTCTTGTGTGCACATCTGTACTTTTCGCAAGTTAGCGGAGTGCAAAAGTGGCGTCCATTGTTCCTCGACCTGGCATAAACCCAAATTCGTTCGGGGTAATCTCACTCTCCTCTCGTAGTAATTTCTCTAGTACATTCTCCCATACCTTCATACTATGTGACGTGCTGTATCCCTCGATAGTTTTTGCCTTTATTCTTGAAGATGGGCACTAGCGAACTATTGCGCCATTTTTGTGGGATCCCTCCTTCATGCAACAATTTATTGAACAATAAAGTCAGCCACGTATACACTCATCTTCTATTAAACACATCCATAGTTCTACTGGTATCATCTGGGCCCATAGCCTTTGCATTTTTCATACTTTGAACTGCCTTTCTTACTTCATCCTTGCTACTTTCCTCGCCAAACCCATATTTACTTGTACCCCTTTGAGCACACCATTCCATTTATTGTTTTAGTTCATTAGCTTTTCAAAATAAACTTTCACGTTTATTTCGTAATTTTTGGACAGAACCTTACCGGCGGGCGTCGTCTCTCATACATTTAATGTGAATTATATCTCTCATACATTTAATGTGAATTATATCTCTCATACATTTAATGTGAATTATATCTCTCATACATTTAATATGAATTATATCTCTCGATCTCCTTTCTGTTGCTTTCATTGATGTATAAATAAGGGAAGATAGGCCACTCTCTAACATCACGTAAATATCAAATGGACTAGAAACACTTACATGTAAACACACCCACACAACTACATTTCCCGATGTCGTGCGTCATGTGCTCGACAACCGAATTAGAGAGACATATTACGCGGGCTAGAGCGCGAACGAGATAGCAATAATTGTCACTGTTACATACCCATAACAACTCTGAAATCGCGTTAGCAGCCGAATGTTGGCCGAATGTTTACGATTATGAACGACTTATGACGGAGCAAACATTAAATATTATTATAATTTTCAACAAATTAACATTTTTGGCCATACTTACGAGTGAAAACTAATCCCGTGAGACTTGTTTTTGGTTTTTGCACTATTTGTACACATTTTGTAAACACAGGAAGGCATTGTTGCTACTTATTTAGTTGATTATTCTAACTTTGCGTAACGTGCTGCACAAACGCCAGTTCGATTGTGACTAAGGTCGATTGTGTCCCGTCCCCTAATTTGTGCGGTCCACGTCGAGGAGCGCGTACCGTATCTTCCCTTATTTATACATCAATGGTTGCTTTTATAATCCAGTAGAGCTCCTTCTGGCCTCTAGGCCTGTCCAGTGCGTCATATAACTTCTTGCTTGTTCTTTACTTGACAACTTAACTTTTAATAAACAAAAAATAGAACAAAATAAAATTCTAGCAAGTGTGTGCACTTCGCGGCAGTCGTTCCATATCTATTTCTGATTATGATATTTGAACGCACCAGGACTTACAGCTTAGTACGGCCGTTATTCCAAATGCGTACAGTGTGGCTTTGTTTGAGACAATCGAGCCTGGTACCTAATAGCTACCTAACACCCTACAGACTAAGAACTTAGCCCTATAGAATTACCTAGCACCCTAGTTATCCTAACGCCCTAACCTACCATACAAACCATACCAAACGTAAGTTACGTTGGTTTACGTGCGGGAAGTTTTTTACAAGGAGATCTACGGTAACAGACGGAATTTGATAAGGAATAGGGGTTTGTGTACGTCGTGCAATGTACACAGGAAATGGTTTTCTCACTGCCGATCCCACTGACTCATAGGACCGATGTTGGTTAAAGGTGTCTTGGCCACAGTAAGAGGAGGTATAGGAGATGGATCAAACTTGACTCCAGCTTGATGACTAATTTATTACATTAATTAACTTAATTATATACAAGTATTATGGTCAATACACATTGATACATATTTACATGTGTGTTGTGTGTGTATCGAGCCGATGAAGCGAAGATCTCAGTAGGTAATTTCTTAGCGCTGACGGTACGATGCTGTTGCTTGTTCACTGTTGAATAACATCTGCTCTAACAAAAGTGTCTGTCCTTGTCGCGGCGTGCAAGTTTTCGTCTGCACGCCGTATCCTTGTTGCAGCGCCAGCAATCTCCCTACACTTGCGGCGCCAACACTAAGTCTAAGCTATGTTGTGTGGCAGGTACCGCTCGGTGGTGGGTCCGTGCGCGCGCGGCTCGGGCGGCGGCGGGTCGGTGCTGGTGGCGGCGCGCCCGCGACACGCCGCGCTGCCCGCGCTCGTGCGGGACGCGCTGGCGCGCCTGCCCAACGGAGAGGGGACAAGGCATCATGTGCTCACACTGCTCAGGTAAGACTATGTTGTGTGACAGTACCGCGTCACGCCGCGATGGACGCGCTCGTGCGCGATTCAATCTTACGCCCGTGACATAAGACATTGCTTTATCGCCTTGGTAAAAATGTACTGTTTAAGCAACGTACCAGAAAATCAATTACTTCTAAAAGTACGTGCGATTTGATCATTTTTGAATGTATAATGTATGAAGTGATTTGCTTGGATTTTCAAGTAATTCATTGTTGACACTAATTTGGTTTAGAGTGTAAGAACGATTTACAAGAACGTATTTAATTTTCACATTATTATAGATGTTCTAAAATCATATTATTTGTTCCATAGGATGTCACAGTGGGTTGCGCCTTGCAATGAACAAACACTTTTGAATGCAGTTTCTTCAGTATTAGACAGACTACTGTCAGCAAAACGAGATCCTGTCGTCAAGTATGACCAGAGAACAGCCATATGGACTTATCTACATAGGCATAGGTATGTTGTTTAGAATAATCAATGCTTTAAGTGCTTACCTACAATTGAATATAGATCGAGTATCTGGCACACTATCCTCGTCGATCGATAATTCCCCGATTCCCATAAATTCGATTGACATATTTTGGGTTTTCAGATCTGTTGATGCACTAAAAAACCACTGAAACCCAGCAACCACCCAGAACTTAAGGACTTTGGGCATAAATGTATGGGGCTTGGTTCAAATGTCAACCACTAGGTCTTAAGGCCTAGGTCATTGAATAGTCTATTAAAAGGAGCAACATTTACTAAGATACCCATAAAGAAAATCTGTCAGTAAAAAGTTATAGCTAAATAAAAAATGTTGTTTTATCAATAATTTTAGCCTAAGCGGTTTGATATTTAAACAAATGAGGTATCATTAGATAGGGCACGCCACAATTGCGGCGGTAAGTCCCCTCTTTGAGGAGTGGCTTGAGAGGCGCCACGGCGTCCTCACCTTCTGCTTGACGCAGGTCCTCACCGGACATGGCTGTTTCGGGAGGTGCCTGTTTCGAATAACGCGGGAGGAAACGCCCGGATGTTATCATTGTGTGGATCGACCGGAGGACACGGTGGAGCATACGGTGGAGGTCTGCCCGGCTTGGGCGGAGCACCGCCGTGTCCTCGTGGCGGCGATCGGCGGCGGCGACCTCTCGCGTCCGGCCCTGGTTCAGGCCATGGTACGGAGCGAGAGGGAATGGGAAGCCATCACCTCCTTCTGCGAAGCAGTAATGCTCGCGAAGGAGGAGGTGGAGCGCGAAAGGGAGAGGCAATCTCTGCGCCCTCGCGCCCCTAACCGCCGCAGGAGGAGACACCCTGGGCGTCGGGAGTCGATTGCCGACTCCCGGCCACCGTAGGCGCGGGCTTGCGGACGGTGACCAATGGGCAGCTCGCCGTCCGGAAGGGACCAGGCCCGGGTCGACGGCGCGTCGTGTTCCACGCGCGCCTCAAAGAGATGTCAGCACCGTTGACGGGGTCTGATAGGACCGATGACTGCCGGGGTCGCGGATTGTTCGAAAGAGTCACCGTGGCCCTGGCGCACAGGCAACTGAAGGAACACGGGTGGGTTTTAGTCAGTAAGAGTCTGACACGCCCTTCCGCTCCGCCCAGAGCGGGAGAGGTCATTTGATCATTTCCCACCCAAAAAAAAAACAAAGGATCAACAGTCATGTGCCAAAATCATAAGTAAATAATTTGTGTTAAACCAATCAAGCGTATTTTACAAAAAAAAATATAATTAATAATTTTCATTTAGCTATAACTTTTTACTGACAGTATTTTTTTATGGGTCTTGTCCTAAAAAGTACTCCTTATTTAATAAACTATTCAGTTACATAGGTCTCGTTAGTGGTGGACAATTGGACCACATTTGTCCATTGTCTTTTGGCACACAAATAGACCATGACCTAGGTTAGGACATAGGATACATTTTAGCTCGATAGTACGTTCCCTTGGGATAATTTTCGACTATTATGCGAGCGAAACCGCGGGCAAAAGCTAGTAGTTTTTATATAAAGAAATGAAGACTTACGTTCAACAGTTATCTCATTGAACTCTGTATTATATCCAGAATTGATTTCATTGTCATTCAGGAGTGAAGAAGACTGGCTGAAGATCACGAGCGGGCGCAGTCGCAGCAGTAAGGTGGGCACCATGCTGCTGTCGCCGCGCGCCGCGCCGCCGCCCGCCGCGCGCGCGGAGGCGCATGCCGAGCCGCATTCCGTGAGTCATGGGGTTATTTATTTATCTACACTCATGCTATAAATCCTGTATAAAAGTTTCTGAAACAGTTAGGTTATTGCCAATATTAAAACAACCATTGTCATAGTAACCATAATATCGTCCAAACGAGTGTTATAATGTTGTACTAAATTTCATTATGCAACTCCTTTTCAAAAAAAGAACATTGTCATGCACGCGCGTTTCACTACCACTGCGCCGTAAATTAAAAAAAAAAATATTATAGGTTATTCGACTTCACGTCGCATCCCGCCATTTTTGTTCGATATTAGTATTGCAAAAATGTATTACTTTGTTGTTTACAAAAATGAGTGATACAAGTTTTGATAACACATAGTTTGTTTATATTAAATACTCAGCAATTAAACTTTTCATGAATTTACATAGTTCTTACAACACTATACAACACCCTAAGGTTTCAGAACCTTTTATAGAGGATTCATATCATGTGTTTAGATAAAGTCTTGTATGCAACTGTACATAATTACGTATTAAAACACTCATGTGATACTATTATCACACTTGGCTTCGCCTCGTGTGATAAACCCACACTCGTGTTTTAATACTCTTATTATACAACAGTTGCATAAATAACTATTAGGATCTCCAATAAAAAATATACACAATAGATTATACATAAATAATGGGCAACATCAGATATTAAGTAGGTGTACTGCTTCACTTATAGGAGACCACAGCATGCACGATAAAGTTAACAACTAAACTAACAAACTGTGTTAACTGATATTGTAATATTTTCCACAAACCAGCAGAGCAGCAGTACATTTTTGTTAAAATAATTATCTTCTTCTTATTGCCGAAATCCCGCCGTCGATTTCAGAAACATTGATTCGTTTGCACATTTTCCACTTGTGAAAAAGACCTAGCAGGGCGTTACTTGTTCTCTGAAGTGAAGTGAAGTGAACTGAACGTGTTAGTAGATTCTATATGAGAATTAGCTGCATAGGTACCTATTTCTTTAAGCATCATCATAATATCATGCTTTATTTCCCACAGTTGGAGCTAGAGGTCGGTAGCGTAGAAGAGATAGTAGAAAACGCATCGGACAGCGACGTGGACGTTGACGACAGTGGCCCCCCTCCCTCCGTCCCACACCTTTCCTCCGCTCAACTCCTCATGCAAGCCACGCAAGCTTCGCAAGGGAAGCAAGTCGCCTTACCACCTAAACCGAAAGGAAAACTCGTTGCCACACCACCGCCGAAAACAAAAGCCAACGCAGCACCGAAAACTGCTCAAACTACGAAACCAGTCACTAAGCAATCCGCACTTATGGCTCAATCAGCTAAGCAGGCCAACTTACTCGCACAAGCAGTAAGACAAAGTAATGTTCAAGCGAAGCAGACAACAGTCATACAGCCAGTCAAACCTTCAGTCCCTCAGTCCCCGAAACAAACGAACGTGACACCTCAAACGCCGAAACCTAACGTTACTACAACTAAGCAAGGAACTGTGATATCTCAAGTTATCAAACCACCGACTATAGTGAAGCAAGCTACTAGTCAGGCGAAACAAATCAGTCAGACGATACCGGCGTCACAGTCGCCGAAGCAGAGTCAAGTGCAACAGACAAAGCAGATTATTGTCAATCAGAGTGGAAGTCTTGCCACACAATTGTCCAAGTCATTGCCTTCCGTAGTGGCAACACCGCATAAATCACCTCTCATCAAACAAAGGCCGTTACAGAAGGTTGAAGGGTCACATTCCCAGGTGAATATGGGTCTATTTTGTCAAAGATCTAGGTATTGTAAGTTTCTACAAATCAAATATTACATAAACTATTTCGTTTTCTAGATAATAACAAGTACAGTTGCGAATCCGCCAAGTTTGCAATCAACGACTGTGATTCAACCATCCAGTACAACTACTGTTCAAGTATTGCAGAATAAGGTACGTACTTATGAGCTTCTAAAACCCTTACTTGTATATTATCAGCACTCATTTTTATGCTGGCACTTAACTTCGCATATTTGTCAAAATATTCATAAAATTTCTCGCCCCCTATTACATGGGACTTCAACATAACTGGCGAAATGTGGCTGTAGGAACACCTCTGCCTAACCCTTCGGGAAAAACTAAATAACACACATATTTGGTAGTGTCAGCATTATACTTCCCTTTCAATAGCTTTATCTCACTCACTCACCCTGAATGAATGCCGTAATGTACAGTTTTCGTATGATGATGGAATACACCAAACATATTTTGATTTTACAGGGGACTCAAGGCACGCGATCATTATTGATACGACCGAGTCCAGTGCAGACTACCGTGACGGCTGTAGTGTCCACACCCTCGACACAGGTACATTATAATAACTATAACTTAAATTAAACTTTGAGTATGTAGGTAAAACTATGTTGCTAAGTATAGATTAATCGATATTTTTGTATTTATCTGTGGAGGCTTGAAATTAGCAATCTAAATTTGCATTATTGTTACTACTATGTATTAGTCTGTAAGCCTTCTTAAAATGTTTAAAAAAAAAATCGTTCTTCCACGGAAAGCTATCTTATTTTGAACACAATTTAATAATGGTTTTGAAAATAATGGTATATTTTGACACTCTTTATCGTACATCAGTAAAAAAAATAGAGGATAACAAACTAGACAGTAGAAGTATTTGGTCCGCAAATGAAAATAAAGAAAAGTAATAAATACATTTTTTTTTGTTTATTAGGCAACACCAACGACGAGGCGCGGCGTAGTCCGAGTGTTAAGTCCGGCCACTCCAGCATCTGGAAAGTCACTAATATCTCCGCGGGCATTGATGCAGCAAGGTAATATAGCTTAATATTCTAAAGCAAAATATAGTTACTTTCCCGTTAAATAAAGTAGAATGGGCGACAAAAAACGTTGATAATATCAATTATATTTGATTTCCAAAAATACACAGATTTCATATTCGCATTTATTTCAGTTACACCTGCCACTAAGAAGCGGCCCGCAGTACCAACTACTGCATCTGTCACAACTATTGCACAGGTAATTTTGAAAGTATGTTATTCAAGAGTTGTGGTAGTCGCGGTCATAAAACGTGTGACTAGGACGGTGAATATATAGTTAGGGATTCGTGCCATCGCGCTCCCACGTCTTACGACCGCGACTGCCACTGCTACGATCGTCAACGTATTTGTAGTTATTGTTTGTCTTCGGATTACTCTAAATCGGCTAAGACTTTCAAACTGTAATAACCATGATTACATTGCAGAGCACGGCGGGCGCGACGGCAGTAGTAAGCAGCATGCCGACAGTGGTGACGTCATCGGTGTCGACGCGCACGGTGCAGCTGGCGGGCGGGCGCACGGTGCAGCTGGCCAGCACCGTGCACCTGCCGGCCGGCCAGGCCGTGCAGCTCAGCTCCGGGCACACGCTGCAACTGTCCTCCCTACAACTGCCTACCCACAGCGTGCGCCTGCCCAGCGGACAAACAGTGCAGCTAGCAAACCCGCAATCCGTACAAACCGTCCGCGTCTCCAACGCCGCAGTCAAATCCCCCAGTTCACGCGTACATCAATCCGCACCCACTATCAAAACGAGCCAACCCGTCCAAATACCCGTTTCAACAGTACAACTAGCAGGACAAACAGTTCAAATCGCCGGTCAAACAGTTCAGTTAGCAGGACAAAGTGTGCAGTTAACTGGGCACACAGTAAAATTACCCAGCGGACAAAGTGTTCAAGTAGCTAGCCAAAGTGTATTGCCGTCGCAAAGTGTTCAATTACCTAGCGGTCAAACCGTCCAGTTAGCCAGTGGTAATATGCAAACAGTGCAGTTGAGTGGATCTAACGTTCAATTATCTGGTCAAAGTGTTCAAATGCCAAGTGGCCAGACTGTGCAGTTAGGTGGCCAAACGGTGCAATTAGGTGGTCAAACGGTGCAGCTAGCAGGTCAGGCAGTTCAGTTGCCAAGTGGGCAGACACTGCAGTTGTCTAGTGGGCAAACTGTGCAGTTGTCGAGTGGGCAGACATTGCAGTTGGCAAGTGGGCAGACAGTGCAGCTAGCTAATCAGACGCCGAAGTCGTTATCGCAAGTTGTGCGGAGTCAGGCGGGCGGCGACAAGTCGACTACTGCGCAACCAATAGTGGCAAAACTGTTGACCAATGCACAGGTAAGTGATTGCCGGCTAGTTGATTACAACAATTTATATCGCAGTCTTGAAATAACCGCTCACGAATTTCGCCACGTGGGAGAGCTGATATTAATCTTATCATTTAGATTATCGGCGAAAGTACTTACATAATTAACTATTTGAAATCGTTTATTGAAACTGAAATAATTAAATTAAGATTTGATAATATTTTGTTGGACGTAGATAAGGCTAGAGAATTGTGAAAGATTATTAGGTGTAACTGAGGTTTTAATTACGTTATTTATATTAATTACTTACCTTTTAGTTTAGATAACAATAATATAATCAATAATGATTTTCGATTATTTTTTTTAAATTTGGTTCTAAATTCATCTGTATATTCTTCAGAACTTTATTTTAGATTCTAACGCCATATGGTGAACGAAAATAAATATCACGAGGAAATTGCAATTCAGATAAAAATTTAAATACACATTGAGCAAGATCAATCAGCTTTCCTAAGGCTGGAATTTCCTATTAAACAATACCGATGATATCTGGCGTGGCGTTAAATTTACAGAGTATTTTTAAGCTGCAATGATGGGTTCCAAAGAGACCACACCAGTGCTTTTCTATACTTCTTGACGCTGCATACTGCAAGAGGCGGCCGTTGTTTGTAGGAGAATTCACCCTTATCTTTATGAGGAGAGACCTTTTGTATACAATAACTATAGAGTAATTTTAATATTGGTATGTCACCAGGGTCAGATGCTGTCCCTAGAAGGCATGGTGGGCGGTACGCGCACGCTGCAGGTGTCGGGCGTGCGGCCGCGCGCGGCCGTGCGCGTGCTGTCGCCGGCCAGCCGCCTCGCCAGGCCACTGCTGCTCACCTCCGCCAAGCCGCTACACAACATTATATTACAGGTAAATGCTGACTTATAGTAATTGTCTATTGAAACATTGATTTACTTATAAAAAATATTTACAAGAATATCATTGTCTTAAACTAGAGGTATCTATTAATTGGATTCTACCTGAACTAGGAATAAAACTCGTATCTCAGGTTCTCACTTAAGTGCTTATACATAAATCTTCTATATAACACAAATAAATAAAATGGAAGTGTCTGTTTTTAACTCATCAAGCATTGTTAATGAGACACAATTGATTATCTATTGTCTTGGCCCTCTAGCGGGCCACTTCGGGCCTGACTAGCTAATGTCAAAATAACAGCTTTTTACTAAATGCATAAGAAAGTATATACGGTACTTATTACAAAAACTATTTTTGAAATGTTTGTGTGGCTGTTCCGGCTAATCTCCGAAACGGCTGGACCGATTATGATGAAATTTTGGACTATCTAAGATCCCTTAAACACGTAAATAACTTATTAAAAAGCTGGCTTATAGAGGAATTGGCGTGTTTTGAAAATACTGCCCAGAGAATGTGAATTCGAACTACTATGAAGCCCAAATATAAAATCAGTCTGCCAGTCTCCATAAAGCCCTAAAACATATTTGAAAATGGCTCTGTCTGATAGCTTCGATTATTTCGACTGAAAATGTCAAGTTAAATATTTGTTTATTTATTTTTTCAGCAAAGCGATGGCAATACAATCAGGGTGGGGTCAACTACGAGTGGCGCCGTTCCATCATCACAAACTTTAGTTTTAAGTAATATTGGTAAGTATTTTTCATAATCCAGTATGATTTGCATTTATAGCTGAACTTTACTTATCAAACACTTTTCTTATTATTATCATAGGTGCTCAAACGATGACGACATCAACAACGTCCGCGCCCGTTTTAAAACTACAACAGGTAAAAACTACTTTTGACAAATTGAATATTATCACTCACACTTTTCCAAATTGTTTTCATCAATACCATCCAGAATAAGTTATTATCATATATTGTTTATCATTATTTTAGGTGAATCCAATACAACAAGTTAAACTCGCGCAAGGAATAAAAATTCAACAGGTGAATTTTGACAGTTTGCATGGTGTGAAAAATGCTTCAGATTCAGAACTGAGTTTGTAGTTCAAGATTTGCATGAATCTAAATATGGATATAGACTGACAGATATTTTTAACAACCGATGCAAATTGTAGTTTAGGTGTGGTAACTGCATTACAACTCTTACAACTAAAAGGCTGATTTGTGCAAGCTAGACCGTGCCAAGCTGTGGATCGATCAGATGGATAGTGCGTACTTTTTTCCTCCTACGTGCCAATAATCTGATCCAGATCAGCATAGTATATTTAGTGCTGAATCAGCCCACATCTTTAGCCCTAAATATGCGCCCGCGGCTTGCAGCTGTGATGCAGTTGGTTAGACTGCAAATTGCATCCAAAATACATTCTGCAGTTGGTTTGCAATGTGTTGGGTTGTCTGTAAACACTAAAGTGAGTTGATTGCATGTGTGATTGGATGCGACGGACGGGTCTATTTAAAACATATTAACAATTTATTTTCTTCACTGATGTTTAAGACATTTGCTTTGCTTTTATAACAAGCACTTCCTACGTACACTTTTGTTTTAAAACCTAATAATACTGTAGATGGTAAGGTGGCAGTTAGTTACTAGATAGTATGAGATTGTGAGTGCTTCCTCTGTACATCAAGTCCCTTTTGAGTCTGGTCTTAGAGTGAGAAGGGTTTCTGCTTTAGAAGAATTTGTGATATTATTAATATGAACGACTATGCTTGTCACTTGTCAGCTGCAAAAAGATTGAAAACTATATTTAATCAACTATTTCATTTGTGCGTTATTTAAAATTATTCCCTCGAAAACAATTATACATTCTGCCTTTGTCATTTTATTGTCAATGAAGGGAAACGGCAATATTGACCAACAAAACAGTAACATTAAAGCAGGCATTTTATGAATAAAGGGATTTGTGAAAACTCTTGATTATCGCTAAATGCCATGTAACTAAAACTAAGATTATAATATCTTTCTTCGGTTGACTAAACGAAAGTTACATATTGATAATATGCAATGAATAAGCATTATGTGTGTAGTTAAATATACTGTGTAATATTTCCAGGCTGTGACAAGTGCATCAGTGCCGACCTCTAGCGGCGTACGTAGCGTACTAATGGACGGCCAGCAACTGAAACTAGTGGGAGGGCGCCACGTGCTCGCCAGGATACTGCGGCCGGCACACCCGCCCCAATAACAACACACTGCTATATCTTTGTAACTATAAAGATATTTGGATTTCTTCTCTCATCATTGATATATACCAAACCTAAGATACACATTCAGCGACTCAAAAACGCCGGTGAAAATGAGGGCTCCAATCAAAGTTGAGCCCCTTTTCTGTAAATATGGCAAATTAAAAACGTAATATAAGATGCATTGATTTTGGTAATAAAAACTGCTTTATGATGGTTGGTTTACAGTTTGAATTTGTTTTTATCAAATAAAAGTTTATGTCTTTGATTTATATATAATGTCGAAGGCACTTTTAAATGACATAATTTGAAGTAATTGTGTATCTTGGGTTTTTCTATATCAATGTCTCAACATATTTCTCGAGGATTGTATAGCTATAGCTAACATAGAGAATACCAAAATAAATACACCTCTTACAAAATTTTATTTTGTTTTGTACCATTAGAGACAAAATTTGGTTAACTTTTAGTTTCCTTATAAAGGTAATACTTTGTACAAATCTAGTATTTTGGTTGACTTGGTTGTAAATTTTTAAGTTCAGAATATTTTTGTATATAAAAATAATTTGAGTATTTACAATTCGTTTATATATTTTTGAACTGAAAACTGAGTATTGGTCGAGGTTATCTCGTTTGCGGGGTTTCAAACTGATGAAACGAAGGTAGGTTTTAATATTATGATGTAAATAAAAACCAATTATTAAATAGGTGTTAAAGGGGAATACTAATGATTTGATTATATTCTTGTTATTATTATGTTAATTTATTAATTGTATATAGAGGACAAGAAAGCTAAACATTGAACGGCTTGACAATATGTATGAGATATTATATCGAGGTAAAAGGATAATCTTGGTTATTTTACACTTTTATGATAGGTATGATAGTATTGGGTTTTCTACCCATTTATTGACACTAAAAAGAGCATTCATAAAATATATTATGTTAAAAGATCTTAATTGCAATATATTTTCATATTTAGTATGTTGTTTGATTATTTTATTGTTCTCTTCTTGTACATAGTGGGTCTGATTCCCTTTAATTATAGTGACATATTAAGTCAATTGCTCTAACGAGTAAAACTTGTTTATAGTATTTTAAAGGCAATTTAAAATGTATGCTATAGTTTTTAATATTAAATATTAGGTTCGTATTGCACAGTTTTTCACTGTTAGATAAATAAAATAAAAATATGTATAAATACTTCTTTATGTTTTATTGAAAACTTCAAATATTTTTGGGAAAATTTAAAGCCTTATTAAACTAACTTTTAATTCATATTTCCGCTTTATTATACGAAAACGAGTCTCCTCTACGAGACAGTGGGCGACCATTACATTAAATCATATGAATCATAGATTTTGAACGGATGCACAATGCACGCAGTAGGTAGTTACTTGGTGAATAACAAACACTTGAGCTTTAATATTAATTTAATTGCAGATATCGAATTATTTGAAAAACAATGTGTTTGCTTGTTCACCACTTCACTTCATGTTAATCGAGTATATATACGAGATAAAGTGTTAAAGTTAGTGAGTTAAAGTGTATTGGTCACGCCACGTAACTCGAAATACAGGTTTAAGATCATGGGATCAACAAAAATGCCATATTCGGGTGGGAAATCATAATTTATTTCATTACTTATGTACACGGTGTGTGTTCTCAGCAAATACAAAATAATCACACTGCTCGAGGCATTCATCAAACTAACTCTAACAAAGCGAATAGAACATAAATACTATTGATACGTTATTGTGCGATGTTACTTTGCATGATACAAAATGTTAGCATGAATTATAATGATCCACATGTTAATAAAGAGGTAATTAATTATATCCAAACTTCGCCTTAACACGACTCCTTGCGCTCGACACGATTTCATAAATACAAATCGAATCGTGTGCAAGAGACTAACAATTCCTTCTACAGGGGAACGACAATATTCAAAGATACTACGGAGGTATCACATTTTAATTTCTAACTAACACTTCTCCCCTCTCTCTTCTCACATATGATTGTACAGTCATATTACATACCTAACATTGAATTACATAATACGCGTAAGTGCTTATATTTTCTTAGCACACAAAGTTTACACATAAATTGAAAATAATAGTGCCGTTATAAAATAATTTTGTAACAGATTACACGTCTTTTTAAATAAAACTTACTAATCCTAAAAAACTCAATCATATATCAGTCTTATAACTATGTTTAAAATTATATAAATACTTAATTGAAATGTAAGTTATATAATTGAAATGTTTATTAATAAAAGAGAGACGTTAAAACACAGATAAACATTACACCGAGATTGATATTATTTCATCTTATCCTAACAGGCTACACAAAAAATAAATGAGTATGCTTATTATGTAGATTTATAAGTACCACAGGTTTAATTAATACTGACGAGTCATACAATCGAAACTTTCAGAGATATGATATATATAGCACGAAGGTTGGAGATGAATCGCGTGCTGAGCGTCGAGCCCAACAATACTGCGGTTATGTGCAGCGACAAGTGCGCAGTGTGTCGCAGACAGTGCCGCTTGATAAAGATTCTGATAGCGTGAATAACATTGAGGCGACTGTGCCCGAGCTCGACCGTTACAACGTATCTACATTTATTAATAATGAATGAACAGAAGCTCCGAATGCCACCACTATATAGTTAGGTTCTAGCAAGCTCATAAGTACACTATCAATATCTAATTGTCATGTTTTATTATGATGCCGAAAGGCATTTGTGAGTCACAAGGAAATGGCAAAATCTGTTACTGGATCACGTCGTCGGCCACCTCTAGCTATTAATTACTATATAGTCCACTCGAAGCTCGTAGGAGACCTTCGCTTCGTATTGACATGACACGAAAACGTACGTATTTGCTATTCAATGGTGTCTGACCAAACAGATGAATAATACAATAACCTGACTTTACCATTCCCCTGCGCCCAACGTATCTACGTAGTAATTTATTTGTAACAAAAATATTTTTAGCAATTTTGGCATTTGACACGAACATCCCTAATTAACGATCGAATATCTAGTGCGATTACAAAATATACTTACATATTATATCGTATCTCTGAACATGGAACCACCTCCCGGCCTTCGCTGGTACGAGACCAACCGAATCGTACATTATATACAAACAATAGGCACTGAAAGTTTGAAATATGATCGGTGTGTAAGAAGACGAACACAGACAGGTCTTCTAATGCGACTTCGAGAATCTACACTATGGCGGCTAAATCATTACAAAGTGCGTGGAATGCCTGATGTACAATTGAGGTGACAAGGACGCGTGCACGTTATTACAGCGCTGCCGATATAATCACTGTTCATATTCATTATGTCTATTAGTCATACACACAAGCAAAATTGAGTATTCTTGGGTGCAACATTTACGTTATACAATTTATAGTCATTACCTATAATTTAGTTAAAAATCAGTTATATATAAACAATAAGTCATTACTGTCATTAGTCATGCACGTCAAGTAGTCTCGCTGCTTACAACAGCTTCAGTGGTTGTGACAGGAGCCGCAACTTGACCTAATAGGTGGTTTGTGTTTATGAATGAATGAGTTGCCGTATGCTCGCGCTGTTGCTCCACACTTGACGCTCTGGCATTTAGCGAATAGCGTTTACTAGTAATCCTTTATACGTATAAATATAATATTTTATTATTAGTTATTTAAATGAAATTTATAGGTATTATAAGACGAGTGTGTCGTTAAACTATGTACGATATGTACCAGAGTTGTACACGAGGCATCCTGCCGTCTGGCTGCTGCTGAACAAGCTTTAAGCGTGTCGGAGCGAAGTGCTCACTCGTCGCCCTCGCCGTCCTCGGCGTTCTCAGCCGTCAACAGGTTGGTGTTGTCGTCAGCCTGAAGATCGGCGGTTAACTTCTGAAACAAGTGCTACGATTATGTATACAACAAAGCTACATGTTATTTGCACACACGGATATTTTTATGTACCTACGCACACACAAAACAATGTAGGTATCTAAGATACAGTATCTTAAATAATCTTCTTTTATCATTTTGTATTAAATCATACCATTAGACTTTTTTGCTAGGTAAGCATTGCACTAGACCGTGCTAAGATGTTCCATTCTAATGAGGGTTTTTATGAGAACACTACAACAGAAAAGCTATTTAGAGTCATGCAGAAGCTGTAACAGTCTAGATTGTAATGAAAATTACTTCACGGTAATTCGATACGATGTTTATTTTGTCGACCCACTACCCAGCTAGAATAGCACACTCACTTTTATTAGGATTTCTTTTAGAGAATGATCCAAACAAAAAAAAAATATTTACCTACAGCTAATAAAAAATGGTACATGAGACATTTCAGCTAAGCATGTCTCTGATAGGTATTAAATAGGATGTCCATAGGAGGCGGTGACCTCGTCTCGGTTTGCTTGCCACCTATCCTAGTACATTTTAATACAAGTGGACAAAGTTTGTCATTGTAGGCACTCGAGGCTGGATTGCAGCCCGAGCCGAAGGCGAAGCCGTAAACGACACCGATAGTACACATTTTATTTATTCACTCAGTTTATATATTCACAATATTTTTAGGAATTAAAAGGCATGAACATCTCGCCGCTGAGATTTAAAAAAATAGCGCCCATCTGAGTAGTATAATAGTAATCTGTGGCGCACTTTTCCGCGCGGTGCGCTAGTGCGGGAATGCATAATAAAAAGCAAGCTGCATTGTGAACTTAAAAGCTATACAATAATAGCCACTTTCCGAGCAAGTGTGTATTAGTGTTGTGTGTGTATGTGTAAATAAGTTGAAAAAAAAATGGTGTGTTTGTGCCCATACCCCAAGCTTCGAGGAGGCGATCTGCGAACGCTTGCGCCGGCGCACGGCCAGAGCCAACAACAGCACCAGGGCGATGGACGACAGAGCTGCCACCAACAGTGGCAGGAGCAGGTTGTCACCCGGGGAGTAACCCTGAAAAATACATTAGGTAAGTCTGCATGTTGAAGGAAGGTAAGTCTGCATGTCATGTTATTGTGTCGTAGTTTATGGTTTAGAAACACGTGAAGCCGGCGTCGGCGCCAGAGCAGTGCAAAAAAAATATATATAAAAATCCCCATAGTTTTGATATTTTTGTTAGGTAATCTTGTATAATGCCGGATTGTTAGCTTCCCAGAAATACCATCAAAGTGTCGGCAGTTTCAGAAGTCTTTAAAGCAACAGTTGTCAGTCTTTAAAGTCACTAATTCTTCTGAATGCGATCGCAGAAACGCAAGAGAAAGTTCTCAGGTCAAAAGATTCGAAGCGCACGCTAGACGATAACAAATAGACCTAAACAAATTTATTGCCGCCTACCCAGAACTCTTCTGTAGCAATTTCAAAGAACACATTATTGTGTTTAGCATGGTGGAATATGCCAGACTTGGCCACATGTAAAGTACTCTAATTTAAACCGCCAAGAGTAGTTCCATAGTCCGGTGAGAGCAGATTACATCCGATGGCGAATAATATGCCCATCGTCAGTTTAAATCTACGATTTTTTTATTGACATCACGCATGTAAAGTGTATGTAAGTATTGTAGGATAGAATACCATCTCTTACGTAGTAAGAGTACAGTACAACTATTTTCTTAATTTTCCTCGGGAATCATCGCATTTCCTAATACAAACGAATGCTAATTTTCATGTCCATCAATTATTATGTTTATCGTGTGTAATTTGAATTCAGAACTAAGTAATTACTTTATAGTTGTTTTGTTTTGATTAAAACAACAATAAAGTACTTAGTTATGAATTCAAATGATTATACACGGTAAATCTAATATTGATGGACATGGAAATTAGCATTCGTTTGTATTCGGAAATGCGATGATTCCCGAGGGACATTAAGAAAACAGTTGTGTTATACCATAACTGTTAGGTAATCCCAAAACTTGGGTAAGTTACCGTGGAGAATAACGGAACAAATTATTATGTACTACCTATTAAAAATTACTTTTGGCATTGTAAATTGTAAATTGTAATGATGCATGTAAGTACCTTCATCATCATCGTTATTGAAGCCCTTTGGCTGACTACATTAAAGAATAGTTAACATGAATTCTAAGGAGGTATCTAGAACCACAGGAGGACAGTGGTGGCTCAGTGGTATCGGCCCCGACTAACGAGTTATAGGTCGTGGGTTCGAACCCAAGCAGGCGCTTTACTTTGTGTAATTGATTTCACCACCACTGGCTCTCGAAACGGTGAAGAAAAGCATCGTGAGGTCAGGACCGGCATGTCCTTGAACCAAAAATTCGAAGACATGTAACATCCACCAACCCGCACCGGGCCCGCGTGGTGAATTACGGCCCACTCCCTCTCACAGAGAGGAGGCTGTACCCCAGCAGTGGGAACACAATAGGCTGATTAGTGATCTAGACACAAAAATAAACTTCGATGAAACTTGTAAGCAAGAAACTTCAACGGTTATTGAGCTTTAAAGCTCATGGTAAATCCCCGACCTTCGCTTTTTTGCTAATTTTTCCAGTCCTATAATATGAGTATAATAACATCCATATGTTTCTTACAATGTTGTAATAATTTATTTGTCATTAATGTCATAATTATTATGCCATTCGGATTATATTTATACCGTGGCATGTACATATGTGTTCGATCGAGCACTTATGTTCTTCAGTTATCTCTCACAATGTATTCCCGTAGAATAATGCTGAAAGATAAATTTGTCCGGAGATTCGGAACCTCAGATATCGAAAAATTATGAATAGGGAGTTGTGTATAAAACCTGGTACTTCCATATTCTTGACTTGATTTCATAAAATATAATTAGACAAACGTTAGAATAGTTTCGTCATTACCTTACACCTTTCGATTGTTAAGTGTTATATAGACATGAAAAAGATAAAACGGCGTAAATACAGGCGTTTTCCTAAACGCAAAGGCAGACTGTCAGTTCACCGGTACGAGTGTTCCCTATTCATGATATGAAGGGCGAGCTTATGCCATTTTTTGGGCAAACATCCAAGGCCCCAATCCATTTAAAAGACTTAATATCACTTGCAAATTGGCAGTCACATTTATGACTAACTTCTTCCCTTAGTTTTGAATATTTTTGATGAAATTAACTGTTTTGATAAGAACCTTACTTTATCGAGGCTTTCCAAGTTGACTTTACCTAGACAGCACAATATATTAGCGTAGATTTACCTACATATGTCCACGTATTTACATATCTATGACTATGAGCCTATGTGCTAATAGTTAAATCGGTAGAAACGAAGGTCTTTACAAACATGGAGTAGAATTTTGATGCAAAAAGTGGGTTTTACCATCCATTTAGAGTGTACTGAACCAGGATCAATAAGTTGAAGCTCTCGTTTGTAGATATGTCTGTCTGATTGAATCATAGTAAGTATCTCAACGTTACGAAGGCTAAATTCCACGCACATGAATTTAAATGTGGTTTGAAGTGAAGCCCTGCATTTGCTGCTTATAAAATATTATGTTCATCTGCGTACCAAATGCTTAAAACTCAGTTGTATAGTGATAAAAAATATGGAAAGAAGTAATAAATCATATCCTAACGTAGGCTACGAAAGTATTTCTAGAATACTTTACTGTTTTAATTATAACATCTCTTCGAAGAAAGAGATTCTCGGCCAAACGTAGGAACTTAATTACGAGTCACTTTCTCGAATTATCGATTTCAGACAATCAATATCTACCTACATTGCATTCAGCTACAAAGTGTACCTACCTACTTATTGCAAGTTATCCGAATCGCATTATATAATACACAATCCACAATGGATTTCGTAAATCAACTACGTTTTCCATGTCCGCTTTCATTAAATTACCAGCTGGTAGGTACCGAAGATTTGTTATGATTACACATGTAAAACACGCACTGGCCTTATGATTAAGTAAATAGCTAGGTAAAATTACATAAGTTAGTTAATAATGCACTACGTACCGTCCATTGGAAGTAAGATGACGTGTCCACGAATGGCCAGCGCGCTCCGTACCACCCGGCGTCGCCGGCCTTTGACACCGTCACTTCATCGGAATCAGTGCCAGGGGCCGCGTAGTCAGGCTTCAGTGGTGGCAAAGAAAACACTTCATCTACTTCAAGCGACTCTTTAAATTCATCATCGTCATCCACCGATAGCATTGTATCCTTCAAATCTCTTAATTTCGAATTTTCACTAGTAGTGGCAAACTCAGTCGTTACTGGAGTTCTAGTAGTAGTAGCTTTAGTTGTAATCAAAACGTCATCGAACCCTTTTGTGGCGAATACTGATTTCTCTGACGGAACTTGTGTTCGTGAGTAATATCTTAAAACGCTGCGTAGCGTGATTGGTTCCGGAGTGACTGTCGCTCGGATTATAATGTCTTTCTCCCATTTAACTGACGCATCATTATTGTTGCTCGATGCAGTCCCAATAAGAGGAATAACATTATCGTCTGTTGGAATAGGCGGAATAACAGTAGAGGACGTGGAGCTCTTCCACGATCGTAACGCTGGCATTGTCCAAGGAGGCGTAGTAGCTCTGTCGCCAGTAACAGTTGATGGAACAGAAGACGAGGTGGTTGAGGGTGATGTCGATGGAGTACTTGTTTCGTATTTCTGACCTAGGAACAACCTCAGCTCTTTTTTCCTAGACATTTCCATCTCAGCACGTGCAGCGGATGCCATCGGGTCTGGGGTCATGATGATTTCTTCCTGGGCTTGCTGATTCCTTGCATCAATAATATAAAGTGGAACGAGAGTTAGAAAGAGCGTTGCTGCCATACTGGACATTATCCATAAAGCATATTTCAAATCGGATTTCCTTCGAGTCCGTCGCACATGAATTGAGGGGCTGTAGTCTCGTCCCTTGCCCTTCAGGCCGCTGTTGCTCAACACTTCCTCGGTCTGCGGAAGGATGGTGTACTGGAGACTGTTCTCGCCGTGTCGCACTGTCTTGTACATTTTGCTGTTGTTCCTACTTAGTTATCACAAAAGGAAACACTACGTAAACGTTTTCTATTCACACTAAATCTTATCACATGCTCGTATTTTCACAGTGCTGAGATGGATCCGCGGTGCTCGCGTGTCTCAGTTTTGCGAGTCATCAACGTGAAGAGTCGGTGCGAGACATCGCGGCCACTCGCGCTTTGTGCAGCGTCGTCGGCTCGGCGCTTGCGGGCGCAGCGCGCACGCGCCACAACATTGAACGGCTGCGCGTCCCCTATCCGCGGCGGCTCGACGGCCCCGAGCTTTTGAGGTTATATGACTTAGAAGCCGGCTTCTATTTTACATCACGCCGCACGACAATAACAATAACATTACAAACTGTTTAAGTAGGTATCTACCTTGCCTCGTTAGAGAGGATGAGCTTCAGAGTTTTTAAATCTTGCGTCTGAATGAGCTGGCTTATTTTGTGTGCGCCGAATTGTTGCTGTTGAATGAAGCGGAAAATTTATTTCGGGTCCACTTCGCTAATGTAATCGAAAGCCAATACCTACAGCCTGCCGAGTAAATCTAGCGTGGCTAAGTTAAACTTATTTGTATGTACCAATCATTTACGTTGCTGTTTCAGATTGAATGTTAGCATGTGTTTTTCTCGTAAGGTTTTTGTAGAACATTTTGTCCAAATTGCAGACCTCTGATGAAAATTATGAGTCACGACCACAGCGATGTAACTTTTTTCCAATTACGAGTGCATGATTCAGTTTCGGTTTCGGGCAACTTCCATCCTTTTAGTTTTTTGCATGCATTGATCAAATGCAATGACGGATAATTTATCATGTGAATACAGCGGGTTTGGCATCGGCTCGCTACCCAATACTGCCGCATTGTATGTGCTCAGATCTTTTTGTTGATAAAGCTCATATTTTGTTGCTACTGTCATGTTGATGTAAATTCGGTATCTAAAGTTAAACTACGTATATATAATATATATACATATCAAAAGTTTCTAGGGATCAAGCACGTTTTTGCTAGTTACTAAAATAGGTTTTTTAATTATATGTTTTGTAACTGCTATGGATAGCACATGTGTGAGCACTATTTACCTACTATAAAGCAACCATTTACTGCGTTCGTCTTTCATTGACCTGAATGTGCCCTGGAGAGTATGTCATGCTCACTCGAATGTCTCGCTGGTAGTGGCGTGTGTGTTGGATCATTAAGTTCCCTTCAAAATGGTTGAGCTGAATGGTGCTGATCCATACGTCATGTTCGTGAACGGGCGCCGTCAGTTGGGCCTAGGGACTTGTCATGTCTTAGTTGCCACAGCTTATTTTAAAATAAGCCGTGTCTACTTTTTTGTTTGTTTTTATCTCTTTTTTTCGCACGCATTTAACGTGCACGTCTTTCTACATGGTTCCCAAATGTATAATTTCAACATGAATGAAATCAATCAATAACAATATTGATAATATTGTCAATTTTTTGTGACAATATTTTGATTTAAAAGTGTGTCCGTGGAGTTTCTTGCCCGTTCATCTCCATAGGTACTCCTACTACGCTTTGGAATGGGCAACTAACTTCATCTTTCTGACTGAACGACCTCTTGACAATTCAAAAGTGCCTTGAGTGGGCCTGTCTAGTCACTGCACGCATTTGTCAGTAATCGTGCAGCTCAACTCAGAACTTAAGAAGCTCAACCACTCGACGAACAGTACCAAAGAAAGGACATTTGGGTAGGCCACATAAAATACTCAAAACCGCCAGACAATTATATATGATACGAACAATACCAACGAAAGGACATTTGGGTATTCCTTTTTTGTCTGTTTTTATTAGCTGTAAGTCCTCCATGTTGTACCTACTAAAATAAAAAATAAAAATAATATTCTACAAAGTAAATATTCATGTCAATGTATATATAAAATTCATCAATGTCAATGTGCAGGTTTATAAAAATCCGGAAATAATCTTGGTCCAATCATTTGAAAATCAGGTAGATTAGTGTCTGAAATGGTCTTACGAGGAAAGAACTATACAGATTTGAGTGGACCTGTCCAGTCAGTGCACGCATTTGTCAGTAATCGTGAAGCTCAACTCAGAACTTATGGAGCTCAACCACTCGACGAACAGTACCAAAGAAAGGACATTTGGGTAGGCCACATAAAATACTCAAAACCGCCAGACAATTATAAAGTCATGTATTCAATCGAGCCGGCATGGTACTCAAATTCACACTCAGTTTTCTCTTTAAATGACATCAAAAATATCATAAGTTATGTCAGCTAAATCAATAAAAACCAAAATGACTTTATTCATTCTAAAACACTTAGTCTAAAATGGTTTGTTGCTTTGGGGTACATTGGACTAGAAAAAAGACCGAGACCGAGCTCAAAAATGAATCTTCTCTCAAAAATAAGAAAGAAAACGGATATGCGCACGTCAAGTGTTAATCCACCAAGTGATCATTGTAAGCTGCATCCAGAAGACCTATTTTTAACCAAGACATGAAAGCAATGACAGGCAGTTATCCGCTTCACCTTCCCAAAGACCAATCTATTATTTCGCGTCTAAAAGACTATAGCAACCGGCTACGAACCGTCTGTAATTAAAGCTTAGAAAAAAGTGTACAACGAGTATTATATCAACATGTTTTGCGGCCGGTCAAACAGCGAACACACCATACGAATACTAATTCACTTGACCTTCAACATAATCACGTTTCCTTTCGAAATTGGTTCGTGAATGCTATATTTTTAGAATAAAAGTAAAAAGAGAACGGCCAAACAGAATAAAGGGTTGGTCGGACGAATCGTCCCGGGTTTTTTGTTGGTCCACCATCTTTTTCTATTTAGAACTTCGTAAGCGTTGAGTTAGATAAAGGTACCCGTTTATTCCGTGTGGTTATAACGATGGTGTCTGCATATTGTATATTATAAATCCAGGACTGTTTTCAAAATGGCTGTGGTGTTTAGCATTGGTAACTGCCGTAAGCCGTTAGCGGCTTGTTCGATTTGAATTGTTTAGTTATCAACGTTATGCCTATCGTCATTAGGTAGGTAGGTAGGTAGGTATACCGTGTAATCAGCTTTAATATTTGAGGTTATTTCCTTGTTTCTGATTATTCTATTAATCGCGGTTTGCAGTCAGGAATTCCACGTTTGTCTTAATAGGGATAAAGAAATCTTCGTATCATTGTTTGACAAAGTGCGTAGGAGTGAGCGATAATTTGTGTTCATTAAAGGTTTTTCACATAACATTCAGTTTCTAGTACTCAGAACTCGGTTTATGCCAAAATTTTGCGTAGTAGTTTTTGTTGACAGACAGCAAAATATTTCGAAACTGTTTGTTGACAGCCAACATGCATATTCTTTGATTGTGGTATCCATATACTTACATAATCGTTATCTTTCTTAAAGATTTTCCTATCACTAACAATATTGACTTTGGTCATTTACATACTGTATCTTTTCCCGCTAGCGACAGTATTTGCCATAGATTGGTGTTTGACAATATTAAGGTAATATTTCGAATTCGACTTTGCCCAATATCATTATTATCAGCTGCTGCCTTGCAAACCTACTTTCAGCAATACTTGGTGTTACAAAAGCCTTGACGACACTGAGGCGGCAGACCATATCTGTTTACATAAATAGGTAGAATTAAGTAAACTTCATGATGTGTTTACTTTGCTAACTTACGATAAAGTTACAACTGTTATGATGTAAGTTTCGTATGAATTGCTAAAACTTGTGTAACCATATTTGTTGGCACCATTTACCACGTTCGATGGTGTCCCATTTAATTCGTTTGTAGTCTCATTTAAATTGTGACTGCTGGCACACTCTACATAGAGAAGTCTTTTACACACCCTCGATTCATAAAGACATGTCTAGCAAATTCATCATCGTTTTTATTCTGTCTGTATATTACAAGCTTCTCTCGTATCGACCTAATATTGTTTCACGTGATACTGCAGGAGATGTATCAATGAAATCTACGTCGTGTGCAGTACAACGCTGGACTCTACCGTGGCTTGCATTAGGGCGTCGTTTGCTCTAGTACAATGACATCGACAAAGCAGCTATTTTCGTAAGCCGCTGGAAGCCGGCCAGCGCAGCGGGGCATCGCGTAAATAAACGTACATGACAAACGCATGCTGCGCTCTCTTCGGGACGATTTCGACAAATTTAGTAATGCCCTGTAGGAAGCTATCGGTACAAAATATGGCTCGACGGAGAGCAACACGCTGAGTGAGGATAACCGAGCGAACACTTACATTCAGAATATAAACTTCCGTATCAACTGTATTATGAAATATCTATAGCCGTATAATATTCTAGTTTTGAAGAATTCGCTACCTATATTAAATGCAGAAAAATGTTAATGGTATTCGTGAATAATAACTGGTATCTTTCGCGAATAGGTATGTTACAGGTAATAAATCTTTACATGAATTAAAACACGTTTAAAGATAGCTAGGTACTACATTTTAAAGTAATAATGTAGTTATTTTAAGTAACCTCCACAACCTTGAGGGTTCAAAGCACATCCTGTCAGCGAGTTTTACGAGGTTTGCCTAAATAAACATTTTCACGAACACGTGTTTGGTCGCTAATGCTGGCGGCCGACCGGCGAGGGCGGCCAGTGCAGCTAACCAACCTCCTTTGTCGTAAAAACTCTATTTATTGCCACACCAATATTGTTCTTTCATCCACTTACAAAACAATTTTGAAGGGAGAAACTATAAGTTACTTACTACCTGCTGCGTTGTAAACGGCACCAAAGGTTTTTATTACACTTTTTTTTTGCCATTGCTTTCTAAATATTGTTTCGTCTTTCGATCCCGGGCCCTGAGATAAGTCCTCTTTCGCTTATCTTATCCCCAAGAGGCTGACTAAGATAATATTTTAGGCTCAATCTTGTATAAAAACGCTTTTCATTTCGGATAAGGCGGTTGAATATAATGATAATTATCTCGACAGTGCCTTAAAGTTTTAATTACGAAAGGGTTTCTGAGCGTTTTTGTGTCTTAAATAACTTTTGGGGTTGTGTTGATCTTTTGTTTAGGCTTACGTGTTTAGGTGTCAGTAATGTTTGTCAGCGTGACGGCGGTGGGTGCATCGGCCGCTCCTGACCCTGGCTGGCCCAATGCCACGATATATTCGCTGAACACGGGCCCGGTGGCACCTCGCCAACACCCGGACCCTTCCGCATCGTTAGCAAATCATCATTCTGCGCAAACTGTTGAGACGGCTATTTTCAGGAACCGTTTAGTGATTCCAGAAAGTGCTTATTCATGCACCTTTATTTCTACTTTTTTGTTCACTATTGTCGCAGCTTGTCGAAATTAGCTTAGTCTTCCGTTTCGTGTACCGTGGTTAAAGATGTGATGAATAAGTTGCTCCAGTTAATGAAGTCTATTTAGGACACACTCTGCAATATGGTATCCATAAAATATAATTATAATATAGGTCGATAGCGAGGCGTGGGTATCATTCTAGAATTGACTCTCATTTGGACAAAGCTAATGTATAATTCTATGATGGTTTTCACTATAACTGTCAGCGAGTCGGCAGTTGGTGGGTAGTTAGTAGTTATTTTAACAGTGGATCAACAGGATGGTATTGGCAGCCAGGACTGTTGGCATTGGCATAGGTTCAGGACGTTGAACCCGACGCATGTGATCTATTGGCGTATCTACACGTGAGACTGAAAGTGCAAGTGCATTGTCCGATCTTAGCTGTGTCTGGCCTCTGGTATATACAGTTATTATAAGCTTATAAGTAGTTAGCTGTGTCATTTTTGTTTTTTTGGTAATTCGTATATTATTGAGATCTGCATCAACAGAAGCTGGTTGTAGCACTTTTCTACGAGAAACATAATTTAACACATTTGAAGGAGATATTATTATCGTTTTATTGTGATGATAGTAACTGTGTACGGTGTAGGGTCTTATAAAATAAACACGTTTTAAATTGAAATAGTTTTTTATGCATTCCCAATTTAACATAATTGTTACATATGTACCGTATATTATTTAAAAAATATTATGTTTTAAATAATATTTTATGGTTCGTAAGAACATTTATATCGATGTTGTTAAGTTATCATTCTTTTTCAATATATTATTTCGTTTTAATAATAACTCTGTGCTTACCAGTGAGTGATGTGTAGTGGTGATGTAGTGATGAAAAAAACATGTTGATTTTACGTAGGTCGTGGGAAGTATCATATCATAATCAAGTGAAGTAACTCTACCTACAAAGAAGCATTTACAAAAATACCTATTTTTTAGGCTTATAAAAACATTATGGATAGTTTCATGACGTTTAAACGTACTACAACATGATTACGAAAGCTCCAAGGGCCTCTTCCACAAGGGAAACTCTACGTCCGTTTAAAAATTTCCACAAAATTTTTGGATATCGGCCAGTGCGACTGATCATCCGAAATACTCTGCCTTGAACTTGACGGGACGGCAGGGGACAGCATTATGACGTCGTTGGCGACCTGTCAGGTGCCCCCGCCACACGTGGAACACATTCGTCCTGTCATTTCTGTCTGATTAACAAATGTGAGGTAATTGGCATGTTATGTCGCGTCTTCAACACTTTGACGAAGCTAAAATAAATGATTATGTCGAAAGCTCATGTTTTATTAATACCAGCCAACTAGAATTATCCTCTGATACATAGTCTATTCTAAAATGTTTGTACCTAATGTATGCTAACGTAGCAACTTGCTAAAACACCATAAATCATAACAATCATGTTTATGCAATTAAAATACAAATTAATTAGGAATTCATATACATTAGGGACTAATATGGCACGATCAGGTCCACAGGCCGGTATATAACGTCAAATAGTTATAGTGCGTAGTGTTCATTATCTAAATGTGCAAGTGTTCGGCCATTATGAGGTCGGCGTAGATCGTGTTAACTAAACGTTTTTATTATTATAAACGTCACGTAATATGCATGGTGTAAGATAAAGCTGCGGTCCATATGTGCGCCTGCGACGTTCCCACGCCTCGCTCCCCCGCGCCCCCTGCCTCGCACACCATGTGTTGTCGACCATTGTAATGTGAACCATCCCCTTATAATTTAAATTTGAGCGTCGTGTTATTGTTTGTGATGATAGAGGTCATCTTATGCTGGTGATTGTTTACCTCCCGGGCTCGTAACATGTTCACGCCTAGGGTTTCAGGACTGACGGTTCTCGCTAATTGATCGACGGGCAATTGATTAATGAAATATGAAAGTGACTGCGTAATGCATCCTGTTTAGTACTTCAGACATCGCTGATTTTAAATATCGAAATTACGGTTTTTAATTGCAAAAAAAAAGGCGGAAGGTCTATGCGTGAGTATGTACCTACATGGTGCCATATGCTAGTAGGTATTTTCACACGCTGATTTAATATTGTCCAAATATACATCAGCAGAACTGTTACAAATTCGCTACAACAAAACAGCAATAAGCAATTCCATCTCAACATAATTATGCACTCATTAAGCGGTAGCTAGTCGCTTTCTACGTAACCCTATCTTGCTTTGAATTTTTTATTAAAAAAAACGTTAAGAAAACAAGTGACGTGCAGTTGATAGATTGGTTTAAAGGACGGAGACGGTAATAAGTTGATAATGGATTGTGTTAGAGACATATCACAAGAGCATTTGAGCACACATAGTCATATATTGTTATATAATCATAACGAGACGTGGCTCATAAAGAAGCTTATGTTGTAGCCAGATGGGACTTAAAGCTTAAAGCTTTCTTATAACAACGGTTTACTAGCTAAGATAATCAGCCTTTCATTGTGTGTGTGGAGAGCTTTGCAGAAATAACGTTTCTGAATCGTGGAGCCACGTAGAATGCTTGTAATTAACATAATTTATTTTGTTTGCGGTGAGTTTGGCGAATTGTTGTCTTCTTATTGTGTGTGCGAAAACAAGTTGGTTTATGTTCTATCTGTGTTGCTGTAGGTATGTAAGTATTTATTTATTTATTTCTGAATTCATAAACTTGTAAAGCGATTTAAAAAATGATTTTGGCAACAAAATCTTGACTTGACTTTACTGACTAAATTAATTCAGGGAAATAAGTATCCTTGGATAATGAAGAAGCTCTCTTTGGCATTCAAAATTCAACTTCTTTGTGGCATCCTGGAAAATTATAATCCTTTACTTCGGTAAGCCATAGTTAAGCTTGAATATGAATACCCTGTATTTATAGTGCACTCAGATATACACAAAAACTTTAACAGAGACAATTGAAGCATATTAGGTACATCCTCTTTCCCCTAGAATTTAGATTTACAATTTCGCAGATGTCGGGGCGTCTTGAAAATCTCAACTTATTTATATGGCTTCATAAGATTCGTATCACCACACCTGCGGCAACATGATACATGGCAGATCTTATCACGACCTCTTGCACTCACCTACTAGAAAATTGTTCTGATAGGTACGTAGTTAGCTCTGTGTTCAGTGTTGACTGTCATAATTATTAACCTTTATCTTGAGTTAAAGGATATTTCTTCGTAAGCTTGGAAATATTATATTTCTTCATAAGGCAACTCTGAATAGGAATAACATGCTGTATGTTAGAATCTCAGAAACATTTTACATTCAAGTTGAAAAATTCTTTACATTTTCAAATGTTTTAAAGCTAGTGAGCAATGCACTCGCATCGTATATTTTTGTAGTCGAGACTCGAGACCACACGGGTCGAATAGAAATGTGATTAAGTCCAACATTGTTTCAGTAAATACTACTAAATCCTGAACAACACAACCCAACTCTACCGTGTGGATTCCCGACACGCTCCTGGCTGTTTTTACTTTAGTATATTTCGTGAAACTTGTTAACTTTGACTGCTTTTTACGATGGTATAGTAACTTTAAAGTTTAACTTATAACCCCGTGGCAATGCGATAACTTTTGCTTGAATAACTTTTCCAAGAAGGTCGGTAACTGTTTTGGCATGATGTCTCAATGGGCCTCTACTATATCACTCTGTTCTATTCAATTAATCATGCAATACAAAGAAAATAATTATCGATAGATAATTTTGAGTTCAAGTCCCATTCGGCCTAATTAAAAGTGATCACTAACATTAAATTGAAAACATATTGTAACCACGTGTAATATTTAAGTGGGTGTTTGATTAAACCGTCGTACAGGGCCACTCGGCCACTCCACTTGAAAGCGTTTCGTAACGAGCAAAAAATCAAAGCTATACAAAGCATGATTTGTATTAGTGTGTGGTGTGTGTCGTCTGCATGTGCATTGGAGTGTGTCACCTGACCTAACCCAACCCTGCACTTGTAAGTTTGACTCCCGCCGACATTCTAGTGATGTCATCTCTACAAACTACGACACGGATTTATCGATTCAATGTATCTTTATCTTTCAAATCTATGACTGATTGATGTCGGCATTGAATTTTGCCGGTGTAATTATGCCATATTCAATTATCATTGTTATTAAATTTGGCGTCGTGTTTGTTTACAACATTACTAAAGCACCTCACGTTTCTATTTACCTATTAAAATCCGAATGACAGAATATAAGTGGATATCAATTGATATGAAAGTTATTTTAATCAACTGCTTGTAATATAACACATCACATGTGTTGGAATCTGCATTGATAATTCGTACTTGTTTATGGGTAATGCAATACTCGCATGACACATACAAATATAACAGAAATGTCGATATCATGATTTGTGAACGAAGTCGAGCCCATCACTAAATTGTTTTGTGTTCAGAGTGAGTGGGGTTGACGGGTGCTACAAAAAACACAAGCTTCGCTATGGTGACAACGGAAAATTTTGTACGACGACCCTTCATAAGGACGAGTTTCAAGAATTTTGTTATTGAATTTCTCACCCTTAAGCACCCCGGTTGGAGGACTACTAATAGGTCATAAATATAGCCGCGTGGTTTATAATAAATTTACACTTGACAACGTAAATTGCTTTTGCCATATTGTTTTTGTGATGTGTTTTGGAATAGTGTTGCTACATCCTGTCCCGTCAATTCAGATAGTTCTGATTTGGTAATTATATTGTGCACATTTTAATTATACGCGCTCTGAAAACAAAGATAACATTCTTTTTTGTCTGTAACAGAAGTTTGACCTGATAGAAACTAGATGAGAAGTTAGGTAATGCGTAGTATTGTTTCATGAGAACATTGTGAGAAGCGTCAGGTGTCTTAGTGAATATTTTAGCACCCGACACGCTGCGCTGGGTTCTCGCCAAAAGTGTCTACCTGTTAAAAGATATTTTCTTATCTTCATATAACTTTTCGTTGGTAACGATGTAAAAATATTGAATAAGAAAGTAAGTATTATATAAAAGTTATGCGTGCAGAGACTACGTAATAAGTTACTTGACTTTTTATTCTATTGGCTGTGTTTTGTTATTGGCTGCGTTGTCCCGTCTTGATTGCCAGACTCTCTCGCATGTGGAGAATGCGATATTGGACATATTTACTAGCTACGCATTTATTCTTGATTTTCCTGATCGGCAACAGTGAATTATGTGCTTGAGCAATGAATACATTAAGCTGCCTCGCTCCCAAAATGAACGTAATATTTTTACTGGAAATCTTTAGATATATTTGCAAGTATATGTATTTCAAAGCCAACCATGCAGAACTAGGCTACATACGCGTTATTTCACAAGTCATACAAGAGTTAAAGAATACGTCATGCAAATTCCAAAAACAGATCAGATAACAGGTAAAATAATTTTGAAAAGCGACTAAATAAAGTTCCTTTATCGAATTCGCTCACGTAAATACAAGCGGATCTCTTTGATTACATTCGTACGTGGCTTGGTTCTCTGTCGAAACGAAATGAGCCATGTAAACCGACGGAAAAGTATTTGGCAAGAATATTTCATCACGAGGAAATTGTGCCGACCGGCCGACAATTTCACATACACGTAATATGGACTGGTTTGAGCTTTAGACGAGGATTAACGGGTATGTATATATATGTAAAAGCCCGGTTTTCGCAACATAATAATGATGTAAGTGTCAATTAAGTTCACTTAATATGGTGATAAGAAAAGCTTGGGAAGGATGTGGGAAAAACGTTGAAGACGCTTGCCAGATTTTCGCACAACTTTCCGCCAAAATTGGCTCTCTGTGAAGATTTCACTATAAAGATTTTCACTATGAATATTTTATCTACAAAGATTTTCTATAGATTCCTATGTATGGATTAAAGTGTGTGGTTCAGAAAAGTACCTAAGTTTAAGCTCAACGATCCTAATCATATGTCAGAATCCATCTGAAACACGGGAAAAACCTAAGTGAATCTTTTCTACGACCTGAGAAAAGGACTGATATTGTTGTTTGTTATCGAACTTAAAAAAATAACACACAAACATTTTCGGACGATTTAATTGTCGAAGGGATTATCAATTTCATCCATATCCTGTTGGTGATACACGATGACACCCGCATGACGCTATCCACAGGATCCCCAGCTCATTTATTTCCTTATAATATGAATACATGAATAAAATTACTATTAATAAATGAATAAAATTAACTCTAATTGAAAAAGTAATCATGACATGGTTAAAATAATTTTGCTAAGATTATCTATTATATGTATAACGATAATGAAGCAATAAATGAATCTGTGATTATTAAAGACTGTTTGTCGTATGATTTCCGGTACAAAATGGTCTTCACCCTCACTTTACTTTTGTGTCATAAAAGGCGATTAAGATTATGTTCAGCCCAGAGGATGGAGATAATTAGGTTTATGGCTATCTCGTCAGATTTCTGCCAGACACAGCTTCTAATTATTTCTGACTTTACTCGTAAAATGTAAGTATATTAATTACCTTAAAGTTCTTAACATAAAATGTTGATGCTCTCAAGTAAGAATCTATAAAATATAAAAACAGAGTCGTCACCTTAAAAAACCCTGGGGTTTACTTTATTGATACTGTATTTCCCATTTAATTATATCATTAATTCACAATGCTGTATTTTCGACTAGCTAGGCGTATTGTCTGTCACTAAGGGTTTTCTTCATATACAATGAAATACCATGGGATCTCTACCTTTTGTTTCCATTGCACTAATGAGCATCCTATCTCACGTGTGATTGTAATACGAGAGAGATATAGGTACGAATCTATATCGTGTATCTTTTGCAATTGACGGTTTGTTTTTCAGGCTTACATCTAGAATTCTAGAACGAATAACTACATTGCTAAGTTGGGTTTTTTTGCGTGTTATGACGTGTATCATCTTTGCATCGTGTTTTGTACCTTCATTGGTACCTTCGCAATCCCCGGTCGCGTTAGTGACGCAAGAGTCAATTTCGTTTTATTTGCTTAGCATATATTTAGTGTAACATTTATGTTTCACAAAACGTACTAAAGTGTATGAAACGCCAAGGTTACTTAAGGTTCTAAATTTTGTCGACATTATTGCGCTTTGTCCACTTCGCAGTTTGATTTTATCTAATGGATGTTGTAATATGTACTTGTAATGTTCTGTCTTAACTAGGACTGGGGTCATCGCCGAGTATTGTCTTGTTTTTTAGTAGAACTTATGTCTCACCTTTGTCACGTTTCGGAGAAGTAAAGTCGATTGGTTGAGTCTTGCATCCAAAACGATGTTTCTCACAAAAACTTCTCATATGAGCTCTGAGCACACGTCCGTATGGTTGCGCTTATTATTTTGTTAAAATGCAAGAAATATTAAGATTTGTATGGGCTTTTTTTGTCATGGCCATAAGAGACCCTGCGTTCTAAATTTTTTCGCTTCCTCTATTTTAAGTTTTTGCAAGATGAACACGATTTCAAATGCTGTCAAGAATTGGCAACGCTTTTTTAACATACAAAACACAAAAATGGTCAATCCTGTCTTTACTGAGAATTGGTAATAAATAACATGTCGGCGAAGCTGATAGTGCTTTGTTTCAGAACTTAATGCGACTCCATATCGTGACATATAGGTATTCTGATTCAGTCTGTGTGAATGTATTCCACTTGCATTTACTTAATTAAACTGTGAATGTTTTTGCTCCTATTCGCAGCGACTCGAACGCTCAGTATAATAAATCAAAATATTATAAATCATTTCATTTCAGAGCTATAACTTCAGTGTTTACAGTCGCCACACCACACAAGTAGAAGCTTTGTTTGTTTGTTTTTATAGGGCTTTATATTAAACAGCTTACCCGTTTAACGTGAAACTTTAACTGTAGGATCATTAGAATATTGTCATAGAGTTACATAACATCGGTGACGAAGTTCGTATTTTATGATAGCAGCTCCTTATAGTGATGCAGTTATAGCCTTATAGCCTGTATGTAAATATGTTCAGATGACGTACTATGATTTCCAAGAGGTGTACAATGCACTTTTATAGTATGCCAGCCGCGTGAAGCACACCACAAGAGTGTTGACCTCTGCTCGATACCTCCTAACTATCGATAGGTACGTGTAATACGTTGCGACAACTTTATTGTATGAGGAAAAATGTAAATGCATTGAATGGCATATTTTCCTTCATGAAGAAAACAGAATACCTAATTATGGAAGAACATAACATTAATTTTAAGTATTCATTTAGGTACCTGATTATCGTAATTAGCAATATGCACTTCAGGGAAATTGAAAATTGGATTCGTCCACTTTAATTAAAAAATTGTAACTTTTGATTATGATTATTTTAATTTTACATGGGAAGCTTCTCTGCCGGCTATTTCCATCATGCTTATGATCTCATTATTATTTTAAATATTTCAGTTCATTTAAGTATATTATAAGTTAAATCAAGGCAAAATCTTATGCATGAGGAGATAGGTACTACATTCGTTATTCAAAAGCTCCATAACATCGATAATAATTCTAACAACTGCTGCAGTCGCACATCCCTATCGTCAACCGCAAGTTATAAGGCTGGTCACGCACTTCCCTAAACGCGTCCCGTCGCATTGTCCTCCAGACGTTAAAGCATATATTATATTATGTATACCTTGTGTTTTTAAAAAGCTATTCAAAAATAACCATAAAAATTTTACTCGCATAACCAAGGGCGTACCTGTTACCTATACGTATGTTTTTTGAATAGGGAAGGGCTGTCTTTTTGTTATTTGTGCATATGTTATGGACGAAAGCCGAAATGCAGTTGCATTTAGTTTGAACCGGCTAGAACTAGATGCAACTGCATTTTGACATTCAAGCTGTAAACGCTGTTACATAAAACAAAACAATTATCTAGTAATTCAACTAGTTCATTCCTAATTGCAGTGTTAATAACATGCGTTACGATGATTCATGATGTGCATTAATAAAGATTGCATTCGTACATAAGCAATAACAGGTTGCTTTGCTTGTCCATCGCTAAAAGCATTAAGTAGCCATATCCGGGACGTCAGCCACTTGGGTGGGATATATTTACAACACTAGGTATGTGTATTTTGTTGGAATAAATATGCATAATTATTATATATAAAAAATCATAAGTGATAAAATCGTGTCATAGTGAATGAACATGTTAAGTGCTGCAAAAACTATTCATTCAAATGTAATTCAGAACTTGTTATTAATAATTAAATAAATATAAAAACCAACTCCTTTTTGCGTACCTACTTTACGGGGTAATCATTTTACATGGTTTTAACATAAAAAAGATAAAATTGAATTGATTAGAAAAAATTGCTTGATATTCAGAAGATCTTGTAAAGACAAAAGTCAAATAATTTATTTCAAATAGGCATATAAAAGACACTTTTGAACGTCAAGAATTACAAGAAGATAGAATTGATTCTAGTTGCCCCTTCCAAAAGGCTTTTTACGTATGGAGGAGAATGGGCAAGAAACTCCACACTTACCTATTCCTTTAAAATGTTTAATAATATTTTATATACATTTATTATATAATTATATGTGAAGACGAAGTACCTAGAATAAAATAACTGTAAAAAAATTAAGCAGATAAATTAATTACGTTGTGGATACATGGTGCTCACATATTTACAAATATTGTAAAAGTAGAAAGATTTCCAAAAAAATAAAAAGTTTTATAAATTCAACAAATGATAAGTCAGTGTGTAAAGTAATCACAGAGTGTAAAATTAATGTCATAATAAAATAATAATTTATACAATTAAATTAGCAATCAGCTTGATTTTGTTTAGACTCTAGTTTGTTCTATGGAGCAGGACCAGCATTGTTAAAAGAATTCTTATCTTGGATATAATCCTCTAATTCGTAATATGGTTGTTTGCAAAGTGTAGGTACTTTTAATATGAGTTTTTATTTTATTTAATTGAAATATATATCAGACGGTACTAATTACTACAGCTAACTATCGTAGCTGTATTATGTATTTTTTTGTAAACTGAGATTTTTTGTTCATAGTTTTTTGGGAAGTTCTCAATATATAAATATGGGTACTTATTGATTTGTTTGATTTATTCATTGAGTTTGTTTTTTAATTAATAATCGATTATGGTGTTCAGTCATAGTGATTAATTTATTCTGTTCAGTGAATTTGGATAACAAATATAGAGTTCTAGAAAAACACATAGGTATCTACAGCTGAAGGTACAGTCACGAGCACTAATATGTAAACACTTGGCAACTTTTGATAACGATTTTTTTGAAAATAACGAATGCAACGTTGAAATACGACATATTACATAAACGTATGGGTTCGAAAATACTATGTTCGTAACGCCATAAAATTTCATTCAAAAATTAAGGAGAAAATCACTTTTGATTCTAGCCAAGTGTGTACATATTTATGCTCGTGACTGTACAAACATAAAAAAAAACAAAGAGAAACAACCGATTTCCAAAAATAACACTTTTAGTCGTTGATACCTCACACAAAATCGTATACCACTATTCTTGCTTTGTAAACAACAGTGACAAGAACTTATAATAACATCATCAACTTAAATAAAGTGGATTAAATACATATTATTGAAGCCTACTAAAGACCAATCAAGTAAAGTTAACACAATTTATATGGGGCCACCCTGCCAGCTTCCTCTACCAAATTAAAGAGAATCACGTAAATCGGCCCAGTAATCACGGAGAAATTGGTGTAAATACATGAAAACAAGACTCACTAAATGCATAACCTCCTCTTTTTATGTCGGTTTAAAAGGTATACACTCATAATATATCATGCCAAATAGTTATATTTATTCCTATATAAGTACTTTTTGTAAATTCTTCGCACGATAAAACGTTAAATTACCGGTCATAAATGGTTATAAATAATATATTAAACTGGTATTATAAATAAAACATAAAACTAGGAGTAATACAATAAATGCCAACTATATAATGTATTATGTCCTGGGTAACCATTAATTGGATTTTCGCAAAATTCTATATGAGGATTTTACTGCTGTGAACAAAACTTCTACTAAAATAATTATGTTTCTTATTGGTGTGTAATTAATTGATTATGATCTGGGAAAAACTTAAGAGAGAGCAGTTAAACGTGAGTCGAACGTGAGTAGATATAACTAGTGATTGAGAGTTTGGTAATAAACTAAGGAGTGTACAGTTGCCAGCATATCAAGCTACCACAAACTGTCAGATTTTCTCATTCGATTTTGAACTTAACCCTCAACATTTTAAGGTTTAAAATAATTTGGAGTAATTTGACAGTTTCGTGTAGCTTGACCTGCAAGCGACTGTACGTTTTACTACCTACTTACATTTTGTCTGTTTTTACTGTAGATAAAAATTATATTTTATAAGAAATATCCTTCAAAGAAATCCTGATAATTAAGCTAACGAACTAACAAATAAATAAATATAATGTCCTCTTTAGGTGTATTGTTATTAAAAGCTTTTATTATACACTCATTTCATGGGTACATAAAACTCAAGAAAAAAACTTGGGAAAACAAGCCTTTTCAAATTTTCCTAGTTGCTCAACATTTAAGGTCGAGAACTTTAATTTGCGAAAACATGATTATTAAGAAATTAGACGACATTAATATAGGAAATGGTAACGCGATGCTGCCGACAGACAGGAAGGCGACGCGACCTCGCACGTATCCGTATAGGAAGCTCATTATTTAGTTCCTACATTTTATTGTTCTTTGTCATGTGCATAATGCGCACGAAATTAAGATGACGACAAACATATTTAAAAATATCATGTAAACAGTAACATTATCTTTATATACAAAGAGCCAAAAATGTGCAAAGTCGTGCTTTTTAATGGCGGCATGTGCGATATTGTTCTTGCATATAAATGCTAAGTTCTATTTTCGTCGTGTCAAGTCATTGATTGAATTGCTATGTCGATCCGGTCACTGAGGTTAGAGGCATGTACTCAAGTAGGTATTCATGTGTCTAATGGTGTACATGGAATATTTACAAATTATAAACGTCTGTTCTACCAAAATCACACAGCTTTTGTTTACATAAACATCTACTAAACCAGAATACTTAATAGAATTCATAAAATGTATAACGTTTCATGCAAATTCACGAGCGAGTAAGCTCTCCTCTCCATAGATTATAATAATTATTTGTTGCTAATGTACAAATGTACAAAACTCGTTTGAGAGATTCTAGTTAAGCATATAAGCATATCTATTTTTTCCACACAGAAGCCTTAGGCGGTATTCAAACCTGGAGAGCCTAAAAACTGGTCCCACGACTCGCGGCTCTCTTTGATAACTCCTGAGAATGTGTGTTCATTCGAAAAGCGCCAGCTCCATATACTTAATCAGTTTTGCAGTACATACGTTTGCACGTATAAATATTAAAGTCAACATCCCTGAATGGTGATAAAATGACTAACATGACAAGCATCTAGATCAGCTGACTTAACTAGTCTTGATTGATCTCTCATAGAAAATGAGTCGCATTTTGTGTACGTATAAGGCAATACTTGGTATAACAAAATATATTCTATTAGAGGTATTTTTTCGGAGTCGTTATCAGATCAGCCGAAATAGCTGAGACGTGCCAAATTTTCGCAAGAAACAAAGAGTCGGCTGTTTCGAGTTCCCTACGTTGAAGTTAATTGGTGCCGCGGCCGAGAAATACCGAGAACTTTGTATATTTATACACAAAGCTCCTATATACCGACTGTACATTAAGAGTGAAGTTGCCTAAAACTTTGAGTGGTACTTTATTATGATTTGAAAATGGATATGTTTAGTGATGCTAGAACCATTTAAATAGAGCCTTGTTTAAGAAATAATAATTGCCTTTATACAACTATCGCTTGTGTAAGCCATTTCTAAGAAATCAATTTATATTTATCGGTTCTTTCCGCTAAAGAACTGGTAACTGATTTTAGTAATTGTAAAAGTAATCTATTAGCATTACATTCTTCCTTCCTCGTTCTACCAGATACTGGGTGCCTTATAAGCCGGCAGCCGAGTCGAGAGGCGGCGGGCGAGGCGGCGAGGCAGCGAGGCGGCTTGAACTCATGCATGCGACACAAAGGGGCCTTGTTCGTGAACCACCGAAGGCCGCCAGCTCTGCGACAACGAGTTTCCTACATACACTAGCAATGTACTCGCACTTACATTTTGAGAAGTTCATGGCTACTTTTATTTTTAAATGAGATAAACTCGGAGCACGAAGGTCAAGGACTTTATTTTTGGCGGATGCGGCGCGCTCTTGTTGCCAACGACCTGCTTTTAAAGCTTTCAGTTGTTTATCTTTCTCCGAGCGATGTAGCTGTGATGGTAATGGATTTATACTACGCCCTACTTTTTTTTCACCATTGTACGAATTTATTTCTTCATTTCTTCTTGTCTGTTTATATGTGTGTATATAAATGGTTAAATAAAAAATAAATACTTAGTAAACATAGTCTCCAAAGGAGCGTCATCATTGAAACTTTGTAAACATCTTTCTTGTTACTATATCTGAGCTGTTCTCCGCCAGAATCTAGATTATTTAGGTCATAGGCTTCATAGCACAGATCAGTAATGATCTAATGATCTCTTTACTCATGCGCCTGTATTTGACAGAGTCTCGCATCGAAACTAGTTTTCATTGAAGTCCCATTCGTGTTCAAATAATTAACGTGAGTAATTGGCCGTCGTTGTGTGTTGTACATTTAAAGTAACCTATGCCGTGTATATCTTCGGCATTTTCCTATGGCAGTTTCTAGTATGTAGGTATGGCAGTTTTTTAAGATCGCGGTATTCACCGTAGCGAACGAATTAGCATTTCGTTCGCGATTCGACGGCGCGGGCGGCGGCGGCGGCCGAGCTGACTGTCCTTGGAATAAGGATGTGGTAAATGGGTGTCTTAACTGACCGTTTGGACTGTCAGTAGGCTTTAAATATAAATACATGTCGTCGGCAGCTTCAGAGTTATAATAATGTCTTATTTTGCATGTAGTTAGCGTCACCCGGCCCTGTTCCTGTTCATTGTTATCTAAGCACACGTTAGATTATTCAGTTCGTGATTATTGATTACATGGCGGACGTGAGATGAGTGAACTTCAGAGCTGTTTATACGCTCATTTCTGCGTCCCTTACAGAGTACCGAGAACTTAAAAGAAATCCTAAATCATCGATTTTAAGCTGTATGAATCAATGAATTTAAATCTATTTAAGTTGAGAGCACGCAAATTGTAACTTTGTTTCACGCAGGTACCCATTGATTCACAGTTCAGCGTAGATAAACACGTTTGCATGCAAATCATTAATATTACGATTTCCTGTTGGAATACTCCGGCAATATGATCGGCAATTTACTATGAAGTGGTAGTTAAGCTAGCAGCTGTGATGGCTGACGTGGGTAATATTAGCGAAGTAATAAACAAAGGCTTAAGGTTTCCCCTTGTGAGATTCTGGTAAGCAGCTTGTGTTGATAACAATGAGTGTGCGTACGTTTGTATTTAGATATTCAACCTCTCGGAGACGCGACGTTGGCAAAAATGTAGGAAGAAGGCAGGTTGGTAATACCAACCTGCCTTGAAATGAAATGTTGTTGTTGTAACAATGACTAGTAAGTCATTCGCCATTTTAAACATAACATTTCTATGTAAGTGAACGTTCTCGGATTTACGGTTTAATTGAGCTTTTGTTTCCCCGACACTGCGAGACTATTCACGAGTTCGCGACACATTACATAGACTTCATTATTTCATCGCAAACGTTTTCTGCGGTTAATAAACGTTAGTTTATTTTAGTAGTTAATGAACACTAAACTTACAGCGCTGAGTTCAGTTTATGATGGTATAAAATTCAAACACGCAGTGAAATTACAAGAATCTTAAGATGAGCTAAAATATTACAATGAGAACCTTATGAAACATTCGATCCTCTCATTTAGCGGATTAATACCAATATGCAAGAATCGATTTTACAAAATAAAAATTTGATATCTGAGAGTTCAACGCACTGATCAAGTTTTGCGCCATAACTGCGCCTCGGCCAGCAATTTACCAGAAAGATCAGATAAATATTTGTGGCCGTCACAGACGCTCTCGGCTTCTGCGAACAAAAATATGACGTGTTCTGGCAACTCCACTAATAAGGCACATGTCAGTGTTGCTAGTTTTTACGTCTGTCGGGCGCTAATGCATTCTAGTGTCGCTGTGGTGTTGATATTTGTTCAAAATAAAACAACAAGAGTGGGCTCTGCGCTGCCTCCCGCCCGTCTGTACATAATGTTTGGTTAACGTTTTGTTGGTATGTTTAACGAACAAGATTGTGTTTAATAAGACAGGGCTACCAAAATAAAAAATATCGCTACTTACGCTCACATTTGCTTTTTGTGAAGTTTTTTGAGATAATTTGGTCGCATAAAACATGTTCAGAAAACTTAAATCATGATAATGCCATGTTATCAGTGCTTATCAGTCATACTGAAGTAGTCCCCTCCTAATGAACAGTCTCAAAAAAATACAGAAACTTAAATTGATGACAACATTTGAGAAATTATTCAAAATTCAGGAAAACGTGTAGAAGCTCTACAAATGTTTTCTTTAATTTGGATTTTTCACACAGTAGAAATGTAAGAATATTAGAATAGAGTATTGCTTCAGGAAGGCTGCCTACAGTTGATAAACCAAGAGCAGATACTAACTTGAGTCCTCTATAGAAAATATTTCTAAATTCTTGTTTTAAGAACATAAGCCAAGGAACCTTGGAACAAGGTGCATCTCAGAAAACTGGCAGTTGTGACACGTTTTATGGATTTCAATCAACTTTACTTAGACATTAACGATCAATTAATCCCATGAGGCCTAGGACAACATAGTCATGGCAAGGACTGTTTAGAGAATTTATTATGACAATAAAACGAACACAAGCCTATAACTTAATGTACACTTGTTATTTTTTTTTTTTTTTGGTTTGGAAATCATCAAATGACCTCTCCTGCTTTGGGCGGAGCGGAAGGGCGTGTCAGACTCTTACTGACTAAAACCCACCCGTGTTCCTTCAGTTGCCTGTGCGCCAGGGCAACCTAATGTACACCTATCAGTAATAAATAGGCCTTGCGAATTCCGGTCAGGGGGCAATTGTACAAGATTGAAATCGTTTCGAAATGTATCAAAGCCAAGTTTTTTCTCAATTTTTCTTAGTTACCTAAAAAAGGTATTGAAATTTGATGTGTTTTACGCTTTATGGCGTTGTAAATTGATACAAATTTTAATATCTACGTATTTCCACTTAAAGTCCGTAAATAAATATGCTGCAAACCTGTTTTGCGTACAGGGGATTGAATTTTTAACTTGTTTTCGACATGTTGAGATCTTTTCCTTAAACACGTTTGAAAATTACGTCATCATACGCAAATGCTGTTTTTAATGACGTTTTATGACGAACTTATTTTACCTATATGTAAATGAAATGGTATGACGCCATGCAATATGATTGTTTGAGATATTTTTAAATTGCAAAAGATTTAAACGAATGATTGTAATAGACCTATAAGTTACTCAATACTCAATCATTTATTGCATTCCACAATGTGCTTAGGTGGTAAGTAAACATTAGTTGTACCAAACCAGTTAATATGAAGTTCCACCCATTTTTTCTCCATATTCTCCAACACAAGAGCCCAACATTCTTCTTCAACACGGTGACATAAATACGTCGTACATACGATAATGAGCGAAATAAAAGATTTATAGATATATAATGCGGAACATTGACCGGCCTCGACGGGAGTGCCGTGATGCCGTCTCAGGAAACCTGCCACTTCCGACCGGAAGTCGGTGCAGACGGAAGACTTGCGTCACTTCCGATCGGCCTTAGTGTGGCGCTTTATATGTAGGACCACTGGGATAACTCAATATATTGCACATAGAATTTTCTGCATACACTTGGAAAAGCTATCTAAAGATTTATCTTTTTCCTAGTACGACATAAGATCATGTACTTATGCATTATCTAAGCGAGTTCGTATAACTGGTAAAATTGTATCTACTTAATATTTGAGAATGTATATTAACCGGGGAATACGTAAGTTTGCGATTACAACACAATTTATAGTCCGGTCTTACACCGTTAACTTTTCTGGTGAGGCAAGTGTAATATAAGCCAGCCTAGGCGTTCCAAGGAAAAATACCTTCGGATGCAAATAGTTTGGAAACTAACTCGCTGTTATTAGGTGTCCACTCGAGAACCTGCGCTTTTATAATCTGCTTTGGTTTACACATCACCCGACCTCTTGGATTAACTCACCATTCACTGCTGCTTTTGTTCATTGTTGATTCAGCACAGCACCTATCAATAATTCAATGGAGGTTGTGTTTGTAGGTCTGTTCTGTACGCTGGTGGTAGTGGTGTTAAGTGACGCGGCAGAGACGGCGGGCGTTGCGTGGGCCCACAGAACGAGTGCGACCGGTCCCCAGGTGTCAGCTCCGAAGTACAGGGCCGCACTTGGTAATAATGTGGCTTGTTTTCAAACAAGAAACTGTAGGTATTTGGCTTTTGTAGTGTTTCAAGAATAAAACGGAGCCCGTGGGTTCTTAAAGGCCCATGAAATTTTTTGAACTTAACAGCAAATGGTTTTAATTATCCTACTAATATTATAATGTAAAAAATTATGAGGATGAATGGATGGATGTTTGTTACCCTCTCACGCAAAAACTACTGAACGGATTTGGATGGAATTTGGAACACAGATAGTTTATAACCTGAATTAACACGTAGGATACTTTTTATCCCGGTAGTACGTTCCCACAGGGTAATTTCCAACCTCCACGCGAGAAAAGCCGCGGGCAAAAGCCGGTAATACAATAAGCTCGTAATTTTAAGAAAGAGCTCGGTAGGGATGTGAATGCTGATAGAGTAATATGGAAGATAAGAGGAATACCTATAATGTGTGTTGGTAAGATTATAAAAAAACAGTTTCCTAGAAATATGCTATTATTTTATCCATTGAGATGCGACACGTGTAAAAAAACTTGCATAGGAGAAATAAATTTCTAAAAATAAACACGGTTATTAATAAAATTTAAATGATATAAATAAATAATTATAAAATTAATGAATTCTGCAAGTTAAAAGCATAATAAATTTCATGTGAATTGTTGATCGTGCGAATCCTGAGACACTAGATTATGAAAGTGAATCCAGTGAATAGGTTATGTATTTACTACTATTGTTTGGTTAGTTTTTTTATTAAATATAGTATGTCATAAATACCTGTTATCGCCTTTGCTGACGATATACAAAAAATTAACGAAATCGGTCCAGTAATTAGGTCAAAATAGAATTAAAATTTTGAGCAAATTTTAACACTATAATTGGATCACGAGGTCAATGATTCAATGAACTTGAGTCGACGTTGCCACGCAGTGCAACGCAGCAGATCGCAGAAGAAAGCAGAACTTTAATGAATTTATTTTGGTTTAAAAAAGTCAGTGTTTTCATTTAAGGGTTTTTAATTTAATTTTGCTATACTTCTGTGGACTAGTATTACTTGTGGTTTCATTTATTGCATACTGTATATCCAATTAACAAAAACTGCAGACCGGTCGTTCTGGAAAAAATATTTATTGTCATGTCAAAAATACTTGTCCTCCATATTAAAATAATGTTTAATATCGGAACAGGAAGTAAGCAAAGAAATCAAACTAAATCATAAAGCTAACCACAATTACCACAACAACAAATTAGCTTTTGAAAGCCTAGTAACAATCTAAACATAAAGTTACCTTAGGCCCACTTGCACCGCCAATCACTAAACAAGTTTAGCGCTAAACGAGTTATAAACATCACTCTGTCTCTGTCATCCTCAAACATTTGACAGAAACAGAATTATGTTTTGAACTCGTTTATCGCTAAAAGTGTTTAGTGATTGGCGGTGCAATTGGGCTTTAAACATAAACTTATTTTAATGTAAGCCCGAGTCCTCTCCTGCGCGACTAACAATCTAAGGGAGTCGCTAAGTTGAGAAGTCAATACGGTTGTTTGCGTAAACATTCACTGCATCAGCTGGGTTACTTAGTAAGTTAGTACTTAACTCTAACTTGGTACATTTACAACATCTTCATGTCTGTAGCCCTGACATTGTAAGGCAAGTAATAGAGATGCTTGCTGCTTGTCTTCATATATCGCGATTTGCATAGCTTGTTGGAATTATGTCTTAAGACTGCACTGCTAATCTAGGTGTTGGTCAACCTTTTTTAGTATCTTTATATTTGCAAATCCTGTGTATGGGATCGGTCTTTATAGTTTTTTTCAGTAGGCATACGAAGTATTTTATGTTCGTTTTTGTGAATCTGTAGTGTTCTTTTTAATCATGGAATCGTTTGGTCAAGTATGATAATATCTTCATAGAATTACTTTTTTTTTAATGGACTGCTCGCATGCCTAGATTAACTATTATTCGTGGGACCGGTCTGTGATATAAATAAAGGTCATCGTATATTTTCTTACATTTGGATGTGTCGAAACCTACCTTTACACACACAAACATCTCACCTCGGAACAAAATAAAAGACTTCAAAGTGCGAATTCTGGGAACCCAACCCGCAACCCTGAACTTATGAACGCTGACGCTCCGCAGTATTGGCATTCGGGTCATCTACGATTATGATACACGTAGCAATGACAAATGATTTCTTTGTATGAAATTCTTCTTCTCTAGTTTTGGCACAAGAAAGAAAGGAAGAAAATAAATTTATTTAACCCAGGTTAAGTCACACAATATGATATACACCCTAAAAACAGAAAAAAATATATAGTTAAGCTCTTTGTACACGGCACAGTTTCTGTGCGATACGGCGTATAAACGGCACGCGCTGTAGAAAAAAACGTGTCTATCAACAAGCTTCTATAGTGATCCATACAACACTGACGACCGTGCCTACACACGGCGAATAAACCGTAATTTTTCACGGCAAGAAAAACGTGTGTACAAAGGGCCTTATAGTATCGTGTGCCTTACGGCTGCGTCAAATAGGCCCAGTTCGGCATTAAACCCAGACAATTGACTTAGTGCCTGACGATGGTGTTGTGCTTGACTAGCTATACGAGATATGCAAGTCATCTAGTTGGTACCACGGCTGCCCACCCCATCTCTGTTTTCATTGGTTTACATTTTGTCTGTTACCACGTTATTATCAATCGTTGTCCTTGTCACGTCTATTTCTTCAGGTAATGTCATCTTCCTTGAAACTGTCTCACGAGTTTATTCTCTGAAACAAGCTTACGTCACAACTCACACCTGAACATTTTCATGAAAATTTTCCTCTTCGTTCACAAAATAGGTTTTACGTGTTCTTGCAAAAACCTGTTAGCTTAGTTCCTCTTGACGTAGTCGCTATGACGTTCTTGCATTACATACACAAATAAATTGGATGAAACATCTGTGAGCGATAAACATTTTCGTCCTAGTGAGGGAATTGAACCCACGACCCTGACTGCAATGTGTGGACATTTGTGTTTGCGTATGTCATCGACATTGCCAATATTATACGGCTTTGCATCTATTATAAACAATCAGCACAATGCTCTTGAAATTTTACGCACTCTTCGACATCATTATCATCAAGCAAAGCAAGTGCGTTGGTACAAATAGGAGGACGCCTTAGGTTTGCTGGTGGACTTGAGAGAGGAGGTTTTGCCTAAGACCCTGCACTTACTTATTCTTATTATTCTTTGCTCAATTTTTTTGGATAATTCGGTGGGGTCCTAGAGCTGGCCTTCTCTTATGCGATTGATGCTGCTTCAGCCAGTTGAATATTAAATCGAAAGGCTGCGTTACCATCGATAAAGATTATTTGATTTTTAACCTGGATTGTGACTCCATCCATTCATGTTTCGTCTTGCCCAGAAACTCCAATTAGTCACTGAGCAATTACTTAAACTTAATTATGAAAACGAAAAAATCCCAAGTACCCAAAAATACACATATTGGTACCCAAAAATAACCTCCATGTATATTTTGGTCAAACATCTTTAGGTGTGAGTACATAAAGGTATTATATTCACGGACTAAGCACAAGGCATTGGCAGATACCTTCTAATTATTCATCGTGAATCAACAGATAGTGGGCTGACTGTATAAGTATACAATTACATTGTCAACTAGAGACGGTATATTTTGATGTTTAATTTACCACAAACGTGGGTAGTGTAGTGACTACAAGGTCCAATGTAATTGTTTGTTATGCTGGAAATTTCATAATTTATTTAAATTAATGGAGAATAGGGTGTGTCAGTTGTTTCTTATCATTCTACTTCTTCGTAGTGACTACATCGATTCTGTTTACCTAGCTCTACGATGTCTTATTATTCATGAAGCTCAATTGGGTTTTAGTTTGCTTTAGATTTAGTTTTTGCTATTCCACCTTCCATTTTTACACTATCTTTACTGGAATGGTTTTTGTCGACCAACTTCAATTTATCTTGTAACCGGCTGCCTATGGGTGTGCCTATTGATGGCCCTAATCTGTTATCTAAGTGGCATAACTGCTATCTATTTCCACACTGCACAGTAGTGGCTTAATCTGTTCCGTTATTGATAACACTTTAGGTAATCGACATTTCACATTATTATGTTTAAGTAATGTTCTTTGGTTTGTAAAGAAACTGATGTGTACAGAAAAGCTTATGCAGAACTACAGATAGTAAACGTTGACCAGGATTTAACACTCTTTGCCGAAACATCAGACGTGGTGAACGTTGCTTATCGCATTTTTTAATGCTCTATCTATTATGTTCTACGCCACAATCTATTCTTCAAGTATTTTTTAGGATTGCATGCTTGCGGTTTGAATATTCAACGTGTGGGCGTTCTAACTGGTTATAAAATAAAATAAAAATATGTTATTGCTTTTTATCACACACCTGAATTTTGAATACGATTAATTAGGTATTCATTGAATGATACGGCTGGTTTATTACGTGTGGTCAAACGTTAATATATCTAGAATACGGAGGTTAGTGTTGGTATGCACAGCGTACCTACTCAGTATTTGTTCTGCTTATCATCGCATTCTCACAGTCGCTTTCAATATGTTGCACGTCCAATGCGTGTTTGTAATACGTGAAAGCAACTGCAACTGAAATAAATCACCAATATATATCTGGATATTGCGACGTTGTTCCGCAGCTTGGTTCGGGAGTTTTCGTTTTCTGAGCACGTTCGTAACCACGATATATCAGCAAGAGGTATAGCCATAGTTTTGTAAGGCGATACGACATGTTCTACACGGAGTTACCACGGTGATGTAATCTCTACCTACTGTAATAGGGACAATGTCAAGGTCCCATAAATTTCACTTGTCAGCATCGACATTGATAACAAACAAGTAGCTACCTATCTAACAACTATCAAGTATCTAAGTTCGCAAAAAAACTTGAAATAAGGTATTTGCTACAAAGTCATTAGTGCGACTAATACAAATTTAGCGTTGAGCTATTTTTAACATTTACATATATAAATTTTTCCGTAAGTAAACACCTTACCTTTTCTTTAGATGGAACGTTTGACACGAGAATTATAAATATGATCGACCAGAATTATATTTGTTTACTAGCTTTTGCTCGCGGCTTCGCCCACGTGGAGGTCGGGTTTTATCCCACTGAAAAGTATTACAACTTACGTTTAACAGATCTTTTTAATATGAATAATTCCGTAATACATTGTTTTCATATAACTCTACTGGTTTACGCGGCGCACGCCAGTAAAGCTGCCAGTCGATTAGCTTTTAATCAATACCACGTTGTCAATACAAAAACGCCCGCATCTCAGCAAATATGAAGTTTCAATAAGGCCGGAGTACCAGTGAACTAACCGCTATAGAAATAATTCGATTATATTCTTTAATCAAACGTCAAAGGCTCTGAACTTACTATACTAATAGACCACGTATTTGTTATGATTAGGAAATGAAATATGTATTACAAAACATAATTTGTTACGTGGATATGACAAAGAACATTGACAGGCCAATTGTATTGTAGAAATAATAGAAGCAAGCAGAAGGACACGGTTTTGAATGAGAGTAATACCTACCTGAAGTAAGGCTGGGGAAAAGTTCCTGATAGAAAATGTATCTTGGTTCTGAATACTTGTTACGAATGAATGCGTTTTTCGACTACCTGGCCCTGCAGTCTCGACATGAATAGCGTCAAAAATCTGTCGCTAAGTCGTATCGATTTCAAATTTCTTTAATAGATTTTCAACCTTATGCTTCGAAAATAAGGTTGAAAATCTATTAAAGAAATTTGACATCGGTTAGACTTAACGACCGATTTTTGTCGCTATCTATGTCGAGACTGCAGGCCCTGGTAGACAACCTAGTATGAATCAACGACCTAAGAATGTACTAAGTATTATGTTATTGACACTGGAAATAAAGAGGATATTCTGGATCTTCAACTTTTAGCTTCAAGCAGACCTGACTTGAAAAGTATATATGTTGGATAAAATATTTGAAAAGGAGAAAGAACATACTAAATCCTTCAAGTATGTAAGTACTTTGAAATACACTAGATTTAGAAGACAACTCCAATTGTTGTATTTTTAATATGATTCGTGGCGAGACAAGAATTTCGTAGCAAACTAGCAAGCAATTTCGACAATCAATATTAATTACGGTAATTTATATGTGCAATATATTTCTGCCACATTGTTATCGTTAAATGCATTTACCGCAATGCTGATCAGATATTGTTTTGTACAATAATACGCTCAAATTATAAGATCTATTAAGTATCTACGGACGGTCCACTCAGGTGGCAATGCTATTAAATTTATACACATTGATAAATAATTTTATAGCATTTTTATGATTTGACTGCTGAATATATTGCATCTGACATAGACTAACCTCATCACGGAATATGTTAGAACCAAACATAAACTTGGTAAGTATAAAAGTCAAGACAAATATTGAATTTAGTGCTGCTTAAGAATTGGATTATTTAGTTATTATGGATCTAGAAGAACTTATTCAACTCGAAACAATATTAAACCGAACCAAAATATTTTACTATAGGGAAGGTATCGAACGCTTCCTAAAATCTCCTGGGACTAGTGAACTCGGGGTCCTCTTATTAAATTGTTACAAATTACTTATAATCTTTCTTTAACTTTGAAATTGTTTTATATACTGTAAATATTCATGATATAGTTGAAAAACTACAGAATATTGAAGTAGCTATATAAATAAAACTGTTGAAACCATTTGAATACAAGGAATGATGTAAGACGTAGGTACTTACACCAATATTTCGAATGGAAAGGAGAGTTCAAAGTAAATCAATAGAGCCTGTCGAATATTACCTCGCCGAGGGAAACTGAGTGCTCTACTCTACTTAATACTTAGTTGCACTTGCTACAAGCAGTCTTGGAACCTCAAATATTAATATCGTTTTGGCATCTGCTACCAGCGATAGTAGTTGTACGTTGTAAGTACTTACTTGAAAGACTAAGTGCTCTTGTTTTACTACTTTTCCCAGAGTTACTACAACGATACAGATATTACAGCTTAGTATTATGTTCTAAAGTTAAGGCATTAAACTAAAACGACCACGGTGTTGATTATTTAAGTCACCATGCTTCGTTAAATTTCAAACTAATTAATAATACATGTACTCTAAAACCTTGAAATCTTGTAATTGCGCGTGGAATTTTTTGTCCTTAGTCTTTAGTTTAAAACACGTGTTACTTTTAAATGTTATTTCTTTAGTTGTTCACTTTTAACATTTGGTTCTCGTTAAGTTCAGCCATTGATATGTTTATTATACGTGAGTTTTGTATTTTTTGCACGCCATCATTGTTTGGGCGAGGCAGACTGGCGGGCGTTACGGACAAGGAACCAGTTTGGTTGGGAATCAGACGGCAAAACCTGTACGTGTGGTTCGCACCAAACTCCTTGAAACATCTCTAAGTTTGTTGCTTTTTAACACAACATAATACAATTACAGTTAAATGTAATTCGATGTACTTTATTGCATTAAAGTTATTAAAATTGGTTTCCATGGGTGACATGGGCATATAAACAATATTTAACGCGACACTAGCTACGAGCTGTTAACACGATGTACTTGTCACATAAACATGTTTGTGTACTGTGTAAATGTTTTATTATAAATAGCAAAGAAACACGAGCATAAAATATGCTCAGGAACACAACGGGATAGTGTTGAAACACTTGAATGATGAATTGTGTTTCAGACAAGTGTTAATTTAAAATTTCATTAGTGATATGTGTGGGTCGAGTTATATATCAATCACAATCACGCTTTTTAGTAAACGGAGAAAGCAGAGGTGTGTACTACCGTCTGTCTCGCAAGGTGTGTTAATACCGCTTGAGACATGAATAGCAATCACTTCACGCAATACTGCACAAGTGACGGCTTGCAGCTCATTGCTTACTAGCACAATTAAGTAACCTTTTCCCCTACATGCATACATTCTTACAAGTCTCGAAGGAAGATACCCTTTTTTTTTTTTTTTTTTTTTTTTTTTTTTGAGTGGGAATTCAATCCCACCCGTGTTCCTTCAGTTGCCTGTGCGCCAGGGCCACGGTAAGGAAGATACCCTGATATGATACGGATAGTAATTAGCAATTAGGTACTAGTAGTCATTCATGGCGAATTTTCCAACGAAACATAATGAAGGAGTGTCCAGTAATCGCTTTAATTCAGTAAATCAAATAATACAACATGACTACAGATCTGGAAAAGATGATTTATTTAATTTGAATCGATTACCTACATAGTAGTTAAGTGAATTTTTACATTGAGCTCTAACTGTGAGACTGGAATCAACTTTACAAATCAGTCCGTTGCAACACTCATCGCTTCTGAGTATGTACTATACACTAAAAAAAAAAACTAAACCTGATGGTTCTTGCTGTTTTAAATCTAAACGAATGATTACATTTTCTTGGTCATCATCCCTAACTATGAACACATGAGTTAGGAAAATAAGTGGCACGCCACGTACATTGCCATTTCAAACCTTCTGACAATTGATATTGTAGTTCATTTGTAAGTAAAAAACTGAAAAGCGCGATTATGTAATTCAACATATATTTTTTATTTATTACATCAGAACTGTTTTCATAGTATTTTATAAGTTTGATTAGTTAATTTTCTTTTATAATTCACATTGTCCACTTGTTAAACTGGGTGCAAGTTTACAAGTCATACCATTGCAACACTGTCCTCTTTTGAATATGTTACACTGTAAAAAAATCATTGTTTATTAAGTTTAGTTATGAACGAATCCCAAGTTTTTAGGATAAGACCCTTGGTAGGGGTTGAAAAAGAAATGAAATGGAATTATTTACTTATTCTCTAAATAGGATATTGAAATCACTATACACGTCATATTTAAAAAAACGAAGTATTCCCGTTTGAGCACCTGTTTTGAGGGCACCTATGCATTGAGCACCAAAGGTATTTAAAGGTAAGGCAATACTACAAAACATTCAACTTTATTCTCTTTTGAGCACCTACGGTGCGGTAGCTTCTAGTGATGGGGTGTATAATAAAACGTATCGATACAAATTGGCAGTACTTTTATTATCATATTAATTTTAGGAAACTAAGTAATTATTACTATTAATATCACAATCAGCCTTATGTTATTTTTTAGGTATCTCACTTACCTAAGACAAATAAAAGAAATCACAACCTCATAACAATAGTATAGTCTTTATGCTTATCTATTATTTTGTCTATTTTCGTATATTATAATTGGCCCACCTCTTTTACTGGTAGTGTAGCTTAATTATGACTGCATTTTTATTACTTAGACCAGGTTTGGGCACAATTGTTTACATTAATTAGTCACTCACGTATTACGGTCAGTAAAAATTTCAGCACGAAAAATCTTATTACTCTATACGGCACGTCGGAATACACTACCCTTAGATAATAATAGAAAATATTTGCAAACAATACGAGTAAAGACGTAAACAAGTTCCGGAACAGTTCGGTTTCATTCGTCATATTTCGGGTTACTCCAGATATCCCGACGAACGGTAAGAGCGGCGCGCACGCCGCCACCCATTTACCGCCCCTTTCAACTTAACTACTCTTCATAATAATATGAAAACACAGATTTCTTTTGTTAGTGTTACGGCCTTTTTTTGGGTGGGAAATCATCAAAAGTGCGGGAGGGCATATCAGACTTTTACTGACAAAAACCCACCCGTGTTCCTTCAGTTCCATGTGCGGTAGGGCTACGGTAACTATTTCGAACAATCCGCGACCCTGGCAGGCATCGGTCCTATCGGACTCCATCAATTAGTGCTGACATCTCTTTGAGGCACGCGTGGAACACAACGCACCGTCGCGTCGACCCGGGCCTGGTTCTTACCCGACGGCGAGCTACTCATTGCTCGCCGTCCGCAAGCCCACGCCTTCGGTGGCCCGGAATCGGCTATTGACGCCCGACGCCCAGGGCGTCTCTTCCTGCGGCGACTAGGGGCACGAGAGCGCAATGATTGCCTTTCCCTCACGCGCTCCGCCTCCTCCTTTGCGAGCATTACTGCTTCGCAGAAGGAGGTGACGACTTCCCCTGCTCTCTCGCTCCGTACCATGGCCGGACGTAAGAAATCGCCGCCGCCGATCGCCGTCACGAGGACATGGCGGTGCTCCGCCCAAGCCGGGCAGTCTCCACCGTATGCTCCACCGTGTCCTCCGGGCAATCCTCACAACGGTAACACCCGGTCGTTTCCTCCCACTTTATGCAAAACAGGAACCTCCCAAAACAACCGAGTCCGGTGAGGACCTACATCAGGTGGAAGGTAAGGACGCCGTGGCGCCTCTCAATCCACTCCTCAAAGAGGGGACTTACCACCGCAATTGTGGCGAGCCCAGTGTTACACCCTACAATTGGTTTGGGGATAGATAAAATTAAGGTTGAGGAAACTTATTGTGATATTAAAAATAAATGATTTAGTAAATTTTTATCTTAAGGGTGATATATTATTATTAAATGATAACATTCTGCAATAAAACTGCTGATTTTTATCGATATGATTTATTATACACCCCATAACTAAAAGCTACCGCACCGTAGGTGCTCAAAGGGGAATAAAGTCAAATTTAATTTTATGTTCCCCTTTGAGCACCACCTTAACATATTTATTGGTGCTCAATGCATAGGTGCCCTCAGAACAGGTGCTCAAACGGGAATACTTCAAAAAAACGTTTGCTGTCGGGGAACCCTCTTCAGGAATGAAGTTCCTTACGTGATACTGGCAAGCACACACACTCGTATTATAATAGAAAGAGACAGAGACAGCAAGTGTGAATTTAATACGCATTCTTAATACAGAGCCATATAGTATAAGTTTCTAGAAGCTCTCATAAAGTTGTCGCCATCTTGGATTTTCATTTTAACCTCGCTATCGGCTTTAGCACCTTCGAAAACCATGAATACGACACCCATCATGAAAATTTTAAAGTTTCGCAGCCGACATCTTGGATTTTCATTTTGACCTCACTATCGGTTGTAGCGCCCTCGAAAACCATGAATATTATCATAATTTCATGAACATACAACAACATATATAAGTACCTATATGAAAGTCGCATGGAGGAGGCGTAAGGCTTTTTCGTTACGTGTCGAATTCTACCAGTCAACTCCTACCGCATGCAGCGTTAAAGAACTTCGTTCCAAAAATAACCTAGATAGAGTTAACATTTCCAATCTGACACCCCTGAGAAGAAATGGCGAAGCAAACTCAGGTGTCAGTCTCTTTTAAAGTTCAGACATAATCGTGGTCAGGTCATGACATTGTGAGGACCATGTAGATTCGTGTCTTTAGAAGAAAGAACCACACAGATTTGAGTGGATCTGTCCAGTCAGTATTTATTAATTATTACAGACTAGCAAAATAAGTAGTTAGAAAGAAGAAAAATAAAGGAAAGTTCTTTTTTTTAAGTTAGTAGCGTGGTGTGTAGTTTATACTTACTTTTTGACCGATTATTATGCATGGTTCTTTTCCATAAACACTGCAAGCCATCAATGCGATAAGCACTAAAATAAGTAGCATATGTTTAGTTTTCATCATTTTGAAATATGTATTATTGTGTACGTTCAGAGTAGTTTCCAACTGTAACAAATATAAAGACAAAATTATAATTGGTAAAATTAAATTTCCATATTCATAATAAATTAATAATGAGTGAATCAACTTTTGTTTTGAGCAACAACTGGGCCTTTTTAATATTTAATATAACTGACAATGGCACGCATTTGTCAAAAAATTACGAAATTTAACATTTTCGCGACAGAAACTATCAAAAAAAAAAACTTATAAAATTGTCGGATTCTCGCTTGTCGGTTTCATTAAATAAGCCCCTGATTTTAATCCATTTTCATCCGGAATATTTGCTGATTTTTTATGTAGTATACCGTACAATATTTAACACTACATATAAAAAATACACGTTTTATTATATTTTTATTATTTGTTGTAATAGCGGCAATAGAAATACACATTCTGTGAAAATTTCAACTGTCTACCTATTACGGTTCATGAGATACAGCCCGCTGGCAGACAGACGGACGGACGGACGGACAGCACAAGCTTAGTAATGGGGTTCTGTTGGCACCATTTGGGTACGGAACCCTAAAAATCACCGCACGTCCATGGTAGCAATGTTACATTGATTGTGCCTGTATTTCGTAGCGTGGTTATATAAGCTACAAAATAAATGTGTTATTTCGTAGCATGCTTTTCGTAGCTCAAGTGTTATCTATCACTGATTTAAGTAGTGCGGTTGTCTGTACATTGATGCACATATAATTTTTTCACACCACCCGCACCCGCTCGTTAATTTCAAATTATAAATGTCATACAAACCTAACTTAAAGCAAGTCAAAATTTCATTATGACCCGCTGGTCGATAAAGTGATTTGAATTTGGAACTTCAGTTTAAGAAATCGTAAACTTTTACAAAAAAAACCGTTCTTCTATTTAAATACAGCTTGATCAAAAAGTTCTCACTTCATTGGTTTTAGTTGCCGTCGACGCACAAAATAATTGCTATCAAAATTACGCAACTTCATGGAGACATTATTGTGGAATAATAAGTGACAAGTAAGGTATGGTAATTAAAAAGGTAAAAAGAATTACAACAATAAAAACAACTGTTTTTTGTATTTGGTCAAGTCCAAAATTATTGAATAATGTGCATATTAGACTCGCCCAACGGCTGTTTCTACATTATCGATGGCACTAATGGTGGTGGCATATCTGCGCAACAGCTTATCGGTTGCTGTGGCGCGTGGTACGCTAGAATGTTGGATTTTGGCGTAAAATTTTCGATATTATTATTTATTGTGTTTTGACGAAATTGCATGAGTTTAGATAAAATAGTGTATGAAACTGCACATACCCCGTATTCCCCGGTTATTTAACAGTTTAAGAAAATAATAATTAAAATCGAATTGGTTTTCTTACCTCGAAGTTGTTGCGAAAAGTAGAGTATTCTCCTCAGGATTCTTCGCTTCGTTCGGTGTTTAACGATAAACTGAAAAATAACTATGACCGACGGAGTATTTATATCATCTCTTATCACATAATTGGTCTTTGTACTTATCTCGTGCAGGTCAGTGTCAAGCCAAAAATGTTAGAAAACAAGAAACAATATAAAATTGTCTATACATAGGATAAAATATATAAAAAAATCCGTTAAACTGATAACCTTCTCCTTTTTTAAAATCAGTTAAAAATAGTGACTAAGCCAAAACTGTAAATTAAGTATTTTTGAAAAAAAGTTATTGCTACCTGCGGGGTAATTGTGTAAGTCACTAACAGTAGTAATCGCTTTCATTTTGAAAAGTTCAACAATATCAATTGCATTATTTACGTTGTTGGCTAGACAAATTTTTCGAACATATGAAGCAATGGATTAGCAATTCCTTCAAAATTATTCAAATTGTTATAGATAGTGTGTTACGCAATTAGGGTGCAGATGTGGTAACGAGTCTGATGCCGAAAATATAGGTTTTAGTATTTTTGTCCATTTGTCTGTTTTTCTGGATGTATGTTCCGGATTTGGCGCAAAAACGGCTAAACGGATTTGGATAAAATTTGGCACACAGATAGTTTATAACCTGGGTTACCACATATTTTTAATCCCGGTAGTACGTTCCCGTGGGGTATTTTGCGATATCCACGCAGACGAAGCCGAGGTCAAAAGCTAGTTAATAATAGAAATTTAAATAATCGGTTGTCTCCGTTGCTATATGGTTGCTGTATATCAATTCACTTAACTTTGTATATTAATAAGCAGACTTGAGCCCCTTGTCAGCATAAGCACAAACATCCTATAATGATTCCACTGATGGGACAAATGCTTCTTAACTATGAGAGGGAGAGTGAGACGTAATCTACCACCCAAGCCCAATGCAGTATGAATAGTGAACATTATAAATACTACTGGTTGTTATAGTCTAGTGCTCATCAATTGCAATGCATTATTCTAAGACTTCACTTGGAGAACAATAAATATATTCACTTTCAATAAAAAGCTTAGTAAAGCTTAGTTGAGTGCAACAAACCTAACCAATCTTCATACCTGAATTACCTACTCTTTTATACAAAATAATTCAGACATGCTATCTTGGAATAAATGGCTGTAAGTATACACCCGATGAGAGCAATGCAATGGCCAATTTGGTAAAAACGACAAATATGAAAAGGTATAAGTTGCGCCGTTTTAATGATAACATAATAAATGTATTTACGAAGTATTTTGTTTCCAAATTCTATTCTTGTCTTTCCTTCATCTCAGTCAAAATCGTCGTCATCTTGGTCTTCTTCACTATTGGTCATAATAGTGAAGACCGATATGGCGACTAATAGAGAAGTACGGAATAAAAAGACACATGTTGCGCCGACCCCAGATATATTGGGATAATGGCAGGAGAATGAAGATAACCAGAGATCGGATATTCGGATGCATATTCACCTAAAGTTGAGATGTTGGCTAATATGGAATGCGCTTTTGTATCGAAAAAATCTTAACTTTAACTAATACACACCACCCCTCCTCTTACACCCTACATACATTTATTTGCATCGCGGGTAATTTTAAATAAATATGTATCTGAATAGTTATGGAATCCAAGAATTTTTTTGAAGTAACTTCCATACTATACACCCGACTATTTATGCATTTCCTGTGTTCCTGGCATCCCGAGATGATTTTTACAAGAAAAAAAAAATTTGTAGCCGCTTCCATACTTCCATTGCTAAAAAAATACTTTAGATAAATATGCATCAGAATATCCGATCGCTGGTTATAATAGATTGAACCAATTCAATTATGATGGTAAACACCGTCCTTGAAATTCACTTTTACATTTCCCAACCTTTTCCTAATAGCTTTCGATTTTGTTGATAAAGTTCAACGATCCGTGAAACGCAATCCTAAATTCTATTCCGGCTTCGAGTGGATATTCATTGCGCTACAGCTGTATCTATATAATTATATGACCAAAAGGATTGCTATTGAAAAGTGAAACTGAATTATCATTTCCATTTCAATGATATGGGATTTGCTCATGATTTATAGTGGAGTTTGTTTGCATATCTTTGCAGGCACGGAGTAGGTATGGCGATGTATATGCACGGTGCATTATGCAACTCGTCTGTGCCGATGGTCGTTAAATCCTACGCTGTATGAACTGTTGCGATCGCATGCCATGACCGATTTATAGTTGTAGCTCCGTTCATAGGTGATTGATCCGCCATACAATGTTAGATAATTTTATGCTCTATCTCCTTATCGGATTGCGTAAGGAAATAGTGTGTCCACTTTAAACGTAAGCGTATTGTCTGTTTATGAAACGATTCTAATTACTGTCACTATCGTTTTGATGACGTCAGGTATCGAGATAATTCTGATTGACTGTTAATGAAACATTGTTGACGGCATAGTAGGGAAATCAAATATTTTATTTGAGTCAATATTTTTTTACAACTCACACATCGGGCATAATTTTATTTTACCGTCATTGGACTGTGGGAATACTCTTTTCCTAGATATTAATTAACAGGTAATGCTCAAAATATATTGTTCTTTTGAGTGTCAATATTTAGCATTAGGTACCTACATCCGCCTAGGTGCTAATAACGATGTACAAATAAGAGTCTCTGCAATAAAATAAAACGCGAACTGTCACGAGAAAAATGTCGCTAATAAAGAAGGAAAATCTCCACGTGACGGGGTAATTGAACTGTTCATTCAATTTACCTCTTCATTTACTTAAACAATAAACACTTATTCAGAAAGACTCCAGTGTCTTTGCAATTGTCCAAATAATAGGAATGTGAGTCAAACTGCTTCGCTATGCTCGTGCAAATAATCCTACATAAAGAAAGAAGAAGTTTTGGAAAACTGTTATTCATGAACAGTTTTCCGCAATTTTCTTGAAGATTATGTTCAATTTTATGACACAACTTGATTATTACTTATTAGACAATTTAATTACGTAAATAATAGTAGCTATTCACACACTATGACACTATTAACTTGCGGGAAAACAATACATGATACAAAGAAAATTGATCTGTATGGCTGTCGTGTGAACTCAGCCTTACACACGATTACGAAAATGATTGAGCATTTTAAATGTTATACGATTGTTATGTCATAACTTTATAAGTATAACTTATAAGAGTTATAACGCTGACAATCAACCATTTTAAAATTATATTTGTTAAGGTTTATTAAATATAGGTATTTATTTTAACACCGGAGGGTATCTACACTTAATCGTATTCGACCTTGCTTGTATAGTACATACCAAACAGATTGTGTGTTCCTACAAGTATTTCCTTACATTGTTCCAAGAGAGGAAAATCTAAAGATAAAGTGGATATAGTTTTTCTGAGATAATTACGATACATTATTTAAAATGACCCGGATATTCGATCAGACTACTATATAACTTCATAAAGCACCTAGTTATGTTAAAAAACAACAAGGAAGTGGCAAAAATTGTTTTTTTTTTTATAGAGATTCAAGGATTCATAGCACGTCACTTCAAGTTTTTTGTTCAAAACTTCTAATATAATAATCCAAGTTATTATACGAGGCCTGCCTACTGAGTGATTAATTAAACTTGCCAAATTAGTCGGTTTTATATTACGTTAACTGGTTTTGACAGTTATTTAAACGACGACGTCTGAGAAATCTGCGATGACTCGATCTCAAGGTTGGAAAATCTCAGATAACCGGATTTCCTAATAATGTTATATTTTCTTATTTATATTTCAGTATCACAATGGGTATTGGGTAAGACTTCAGTAAGTGGCAAATCCATGCACAGATAATAATCAAGTTCATTAGCCGCACGGACTGTTTGTGGAGTCCAACATTCCGTGCTACTAATGCTGAACCAATTAGTTTATATATAATAGTAAATTTTAAAACTATAAGTAGATAACAACTGTCTACAATGATTGTGAACTATAATTCGCTTACCGTCCGCAGTGTTATTAAGCTGCCAAATTTTGCAAATCGTAAGTTGTAATTGCTCTTATTGTGAAACTAGGTCAAAATCACTGTGAAAGGTGCTTGTTCATATATCTTCAAAAACTAAATTGTCAGTGAAATTGATGAAATTCAACATAAAAGTAGATTGATTTTTGATTTGTTAAGGCTCCCGCTGACAGGCACGACGCAACAGCACGACGCGACGCTTGTAGAACAATTTCCATTATTTTTTTAAAGAAATTGTTCTACAAGCGTCGCGTTTATACAACAACCTTAAGGTCAAAATAAATATTATAATTATCAATTAATAGGTACTCAAGCGATAGTGGGATGATAATTCCGTCTGATTGATGGTCACCTAAAAAACTAAGAATTGTGTTAAGTAGGTAATTGTTTTTAAATTATGTGAATGAGTGAAAAAAATCACCCTTAACTATATCATGATTTGATACTGATAAGAAGTTTTGCCAGTTTGTTCACTCCTGAATAATATTTTGAAAATATAACGACTGATGCACAACGAATTCCATTCTGACCTAAGATTTAATATCCGGATCTATATAAAAATATTCCAAAGAAACAGATTTAAAATCAGTTGAGTCTTGAGTATTTGGTGCTTTGCATGACAGCATCACAGCATTAGACACAAATTATTCTGAAAATAGCTCTTTGACATTTGCATTCCGCCTAGAAGACTTTTTGCTACTCTTGGCCTACAAGGATGTAACATAATCTGATAAAAAAAAAAAATTGTAGAGATATAATCACTGACTAATCGAGTTTATTGCAACTTTAAATAAAGACGCACTACAAGCGAAGACGTAATTTTATCTAGTGCACCCTAGGGATTGGCTAGTCAGACCACAATTCATGCTGATCGGGAAATGTCTCCCCACTGCCCTGCCTAAATTAATATCGTATAGTTCGGATCAGGATTAGGAAAAAAGAGAGTTGACTGATGGCGATTTCTGAACGGCACCCTAATTGCGTAACACTCGTATCTATCACAATCTGAATCATTTAGAAGCCTATTGCTAACCCATTGCTTCATATGTTGGGAAAATTTGTCTGCTCAACAACGTAAATAACGCAATGAATGTTGTTGAACTGTCAAAATGAAAGCTATTCCTACTGTTAGTCACATTACGTAATTACCTCGCAAGTCGTCTCGCGAAAACTGATACAGGTAATCAAGGGGTTTCTGTCAAGGGGGGAGACAAACAACATCCTCTTTTGCTCTGGTAACTTTATGAGGTAGCCAATCTATTAGCCAAGTGAGTATGACGACAAATTGTTATGTAATTTAATTGAACGGTATGTACTATGAAAGGTTATTTAGCTACCGTCTATCTGCTTCCTTTCTAGATTTTAATAAGGAGCTAAAACATTCCGTGCCTCTCTCCTATTTAGTTAAGTTTCTTCACGGAAGTTAGTTTTACGAGTTAATAATTGAGTTATTGAAAAAGAATTAACAATGTCTCAGATGGGATTGAATCGATTATGTGATAAGAGATTGTCATTGTTACACAATAATATAATCAGTCCATATATCATTAAGAGGTGATCATGTTGTCAAGTAATTGTAATTGTACTATTGTTTCTTTTTAATTGGTAAGTTGGTCTTTTATAGAAGTGTGTACGTGAAGTGTGGATGAAAATTAATCTGTAGTAAAACTGAGAATAATATTTTTATTGTTAATTAGGCTTACGGATTGCGTGGACTTACAGCCTCTCAAATCGCATTTGCAAATTCTGAGTAATGTTAAATTACACTTTTGAAGATTAAGAAATTACTCTAGATTAATAAATCGCATGAAGAATAGGAAGATAGTAATCCTTTAAGTGCTTTAAAGCTCTTTCCGAGGCCCACGCCATAATGTTCTCAAACGCACACTTCAAACTCGGGTCCTTTAATCCTCAGATTAGCGTACAAGTTTGAAGGTAAAGCAAAGATTAAACAAAAGTGTTGGTATTATCGTATCTCACGGGTATTATTCATCAGAACATAATGACCAGAGAAAAAATGATTGCCGATATAAATCTCATTGTAACGCCAATTTGCCACGTGGTGGAATCCGAAGGCACCTACCTACCTGGCTGTGGCGCCGGCAGTCACGTTACAATCAAAATCTAACCTTGAGCTGGGTTATAAACATGCCCCTTTGTTCTCAATAACCAATTTAGATGTTAAAATTGATCATCTACGCAATCCGCGTATTGCGTAGCCACTTTGTTTGCTAACACATTCTGAATGCGTATATTTTTTTTCCTACATATCAATCGTTTACCATTAAAGGCATAAATGGCTTACCGGTTGTATGTCACCTGTCACATATTATACAGATAATGAGTTGAATGGAATGCTTCTCCATCGAGGAGCTTCCAATTGAATGTAGTAGTCAACAAAGGGCAGTAGTTTCATAGTCATTTGAATTCCATTTTGCTTTCTTTAAACAGGCGTACTTGAAATTTATCAATTTATAATGTGTGAGAATCAGTAAAGCAATGTTTGAATTTGCCTGTAGCCGGCAATTTCACGGAGCGCGGAGCTACACATTCATGCTTGGAATGCAATTATATGCGGTCCAAGAGACAATAATGAAGCAAGTATCTCAGACCTCTGTCTGTGCCGCATTTATGTATGTACCTCTCGCGACTCGCCAGCTAGCGGCAGCGGTTCAAACATGCAATGTATTCCAACTTTCAACTCGTTCAAAATATTTGCACATTAAACAAATAAAAGAATTGCAATAACACGACGCACGTAAAAAGTTGCTAACGCACGCATTCTGAAACAAAGACCACATATTGGGACCACATCCAAAGCTATTTTGGCGTGCGTTTGTTTTGGGCAAACATCCGGCACCCTACACCTTGTTTTATTAAGTGCACAATGTATTAATGTGTTGAAACCTTTTGTTTAAAACACTCGTACTGAGAGCTGCGCGGTTTTTAATTAGGGGTTACGAGCATGCCAAGATGTTTAAAATGCTTTAGTGTCTCTTAGCCAATAAACTGTGGCACGCATGAATAAGCAGTAAATAAAAGCAAACCATTCGTAATTTCGCTGATTCAACAACGAAGATTGAAGTATAATTAAAGATGATGAGTAAGATCATAATGCTCCTGCCCTTACCCCAAATGTATTTGGGTCCCTCTTATTTATTAATATATACACATACTTTATTATACACTAGAAAAATACAGTACAAACCTGGTCGCAACCTTGTTATTCTGGGTCAGCACTGCATGTCTTTTTCTTTCCATACAGCTCTTTTAGCCACATATCAGTTGTGACCTCATTCTCTCCATTATCATCCTATACCCACTCCATCTATCGTTTTTTTGATCTTCCTCTACTCTTAAAACCATTCACATACATACTCACATTATTCCTCGCGAATCGCGATATGCTTTTATTCTTCCGTATTTTACGACAGCAGATTTCCGCACAACTTCTGGCTCACCACGCGTCACTTCAATTAATGGAGTTGAAGTGGAACCCAGTGAGAATGAGATACCTTGAATTTAAAATTGAGTTAAAGCAAGGTCTGGTGAGTAATATGTAATTATGCAATTAAAAACACTTGTATAAATAGGTACGAATAATTATCTGAATGTATTTGCTAGGACAATTCCTTATTACACAAACATTTTCGTGTGTGACTATGGAAATCATTCTTATATACGGAGCAACCAGAGAAACTTCGAGTATTGCCAACAGGAGGCTCATATATCAGCATGATATGAACCCTCGTATTGCAATAACCTAATGGGTTCAAACGTTGCAGTAGCATACAAATAGAATTCCAAGTGGAACGTGAAATATTAGTACTCCCCAAATTAAACAGTTGCTGGGTTTGTATTTCGCAATAGTGCATCATAGTAGCAAGTTGTTATTCCTATCAAACCTGTCATTTGTGCTGAACATCCACAAATGGGTTGGCATGATGTACGGAATTAGTATTCAGCCGGGGCCGGGGCGCAGCCGCTGCGACTCAGTCTATCTCACAATTATCTATTCTCAGAGCTACTCAATTAAACTTTAGTTCAAACTCGGAATTAAACACAGGACTTCTCAAACACAGTCCGCGAGTCCGAAGTTTTGTTATTATTAGGCTAATGGGGCGACAAGTTATTAACTCTACGGATTTTTCTTACTTTATTCGTCCTGTCGTCCATGTAGAAGATTTATGTTCATGCCAGTTTATAATTCTGATTCAGTGATTCATAACATTAAATTCCAAGATAATCATAAAACTTACATTTGAATGAAAAGTCTACTCGTTGTCATGTTACAACGTAACATAATATTACTTATACATTAGAAATAGCCGACAACTGCTTACGAATGAACCTGCGCGGGCGCAGTTAGCGTGCTTTGTTCCTAGTTTATCAAGTATTGGACAACATGACACCCGGTGTCAGCCTTGAATTTCATTGCGGAGCTGATAAACGGCCCTACACACAGCAATGTTTATGTTAATTTATTTTATTACAAGATTAACATATTCACCAGTTTATTTTGTTTAGCATTAAATGAAATCGCTATATAATTTATATTTTACAATATTTGTTCGTTTTAGCTCAGGTGCTAAAACTATGGTAAATATTGTGAAGTTCTTGTGTCAATTTGCAGCATTCATTGTTCCGGGTGAATCCCTCAGTTAATAACGCTAAGTCCCACCACTACGCTTTCTGAATTGATTTGGATTGCTTTAAGGCTCCCACAGACAGGCGCAACGCGACAGCGCTACACAAAGGCGCCGCTCGTCGTGCGACACGCGGTGCCTTTGTGTCGGGCGTCGCGTCGCGCCAGTGTGTACGTGCCTTTATTGAATTCAGTTGCTACTTTTTTAACAAACCTTAGTTTATTTGGTTGAAAAACTCCTGTTTAAATACTTTGGTTCAGCAGCCCCCTTTTTCCTCGAATCTAAACAAAGCTCAGTGATCGACAACTCCAGTCCCTCAAAAACTTCAACCGTTGACCTATTTAACATTTCTTGGAACTAAACATAATTAAATATCTTTGCCTAGGAACAGTCACCGAGAATCGCATGCCAAAGTCAATCAGCTAATCGTATTAGAACGGAAAGGACATGTACGGTATAGTCTTTCCTTTAGAAGAAAAACGCAGCCTAAATTAATTTGCACATTTGCTTGAGCCCAAACCTAACGCAAATACATATATAGACATCAAGGAAAAAAAAGGTGGGCGCGGTTTTTATCAAATAGAGTTTAACTAATGAGGCTTGACGCCATCACAGCTCGACAAGGCCCAGTGTGTTGCATACACAGAATGTACATAATACCACATAATGACCAGTATCTATGTAACACGACATTATAAATGCAGTTTATTAACCAATCATAATGAACTATTACTACTTATGATTTATTGACTAGATTTCGCTTTTTGATTATATTATACAAATGGGAAATATTAATGCTATAGGAATGTTTTAGATTAAGACACCATTAATTAAATATAACAGTATGTTTCTAATATGTTCGAGGCTGCCAGTGACAGATGATCGGTAGATACATGTTGGTATATATGAATTAATTAGTTTTGTACATATTACTATACCGGAGTAAACTTGCATTAAACCTAACACCTGCCATGACAAAACTATTTTATAAATACGTAAGTAACACTGTAAAAAGCGATTACAATTAAACGTTAGGCGCAAACAAAAAATCTGTTCCATTCAGTGTTTAGGGAACTAACATAGCATTAGCGACGTTCACTAGGTGAAAATAATACAACGTTGTTCAGCCAACCAATTTATTTTACTGCAGAACAATTCAAATATTCGAATTCCTCGATAAGTTAACAGCTCATCGAAGTGACTAGAACTTGATTCATAATTCCGAACACGAGGCAATCTTAAATCTTGGTAATATAGAAAAAATCGCCGGTAGGTGCGTATATACATAGTGATTTGAGTTTAAGCAGTGGCTTGATGTGTGTGAATGTGTCGTGTTGTAACCGGGAGCCTAATTCTAGTGAGAGGTGGTTGCTCAAGCGGCGAGTTGCTTGCCAACGAGGAAGTGATGGTGCGTTGCGTGGAGCAATTGACCTTGGACGTGTGCTCGCTGCTTGCTTACTAATGTTTGACTAGCAGTTCGGTGTGGCTTGAATTTAACTTGGCTCCTGACTAATACAGCGGATCGAATTACTTGCGGAATATAGATTCGGATAGGAATATCGATAAGAATTTACAAGTACCTAATTGAAAACAATTACTCCCAATTTAAAAGAAGCAGTTGCTGAATTTGAAATATGACCGCACAAGGCTTTAGAACGATGTGATGTTGGCGATAAGCCGTTGTTTTAGACGTTCTACTTGCTCCTGTGCCCGGAACTTAAAACTTTGGCATAGTTTAATATTCAATTTTTGTTTCGTCCATGATGATACTTTCTGGAGGACTGTCCGGTCCAAGTGTCCAATGAAGTTCAGACATAAACCTAGCCAACACTTTAACATAAAAAAACCGGCCAAGTGCGTGTCAGACCACGCACAATGAAGGGTTCCGTAGTTGGGATGAATTTATTCCAAGAACAAACTTTACATTATAGTTAAAAAACATGTTCTCCCATACAATCCAACTACAAATGTAAGTTTGTACGCACAATATTCAGAGATTTCTCATTTTATTTCAAGACCATAGACTTCTTATTAATTAATAAACAATAATTATTAAAAAAAATTGAGACCCTTACCCTTTCATTGATATATCACAGTTTGCAAAACTTTTATTTTATTTTCTTATTTGTCTCCGTCCGTGTTTGGGTCACAGAAATTCATATGTCTACCAAATTTCAACTCAATCGATCCATTAGATTCGGAGCAAATTGGCTGTGATGGACGGACATACAGGCATACACACGAGTGATCCTATAAGGGTTACTTTTTTTCATTTGGATGTACGGAACCCTAAAAAGCAAACTTTTCGGTCCCCGGGTGACAATTAGTCATCCAACCTTTTCTCTAGGGTGGCGTAAAAGACATTGAAACTTATAAAATATCACATCAGGTGAAAGATTTCTATTAGTTCGAAGATGATATAAAAACTCACCACCATTTTTTACAACAAAATATTAGGGTCCTCAGATAAATGTCAGATCTCCATAACTTGTGGATGAACGTGAACTAACAAAACAGTCGAAAAGCGACGTTGCCAGCTCGTATATCCTAGCTAAAAAAACAGTAATGGGTGAAATAACTTATCAGAGCTCAAGTTCTGATAAGATATTTCATCCATTACTGTTTTTTTTGGTTAAACTTCTCAAGAAGTTTAACCAAAAATAAACATCAACCATTTATCGCTTAGATCTGTTATTTAATCTGTCATATTGTTGGATATTTATATTTCTTTAATAGATTAAAGACTGCTGGAATTCTGAAGCAGCACTATGAATAGCAATATAGTAAGATCACTTATTATTACTGATCTTGCAATAGAACACACATCCCTATATAAAATTGCCAAAACAGGTGATATTGGAGCCAGCATAGCGTATTGCAGCACTGTACTCTAAATATACTCTCCATTTCACGTTGTATAGTAGGGAATGTTATATCGGTGGATTTTCAATATCGGAATTGATTTCCGATATTAGGTCCCAATATCGGAATATGGAATTTTTTATAAAACTTAGAGTTTCATAGAAAAAAGGCATTTAAAATCAAATCTTTAAGTGCTTTAAACATTTACAGGACAAATTACAGCTCGCTACAATTTTATAAATCAATAATTTCTTATTAAGTTCTTAAATTATAAATTTTAATTATAAAATATATTGCCAAAGAAAACCAATCTAAAACTTTTACAGGTGCTATGGTACAATTATTGCAAAATTACCTGTAGGTACCTAGTGTGTACTTCTACGCGACGTCACAATAAGTCACACAAACACCTCTCTCGATCTCGTGTCGGGAACAACCAACTGGCACATGCACGCACGCATGTTGACTCTGGCTATGATATTGGTACGATACGAGTTCCCTAGATAGCGCTACACGCGGTATCAGAGCTATACTAATCGCATGCTTGCGTAAGTGAGAGCTGAGCCACAGATAAATAGTTACTACATAGCAGACAAATAACACGACGATTTTTTTTTATAATTCCCATATTGGACTATTCAATATCGGAATTAAAATAATGGACAAAACTACCCGAGATTCCGATATTACGAGATTCTGAGATTCCGATATTCATACCCTATTGTGTAGTATGTTAACTAAGTAGTTAATAGGGAGAGAGCAGTGAGTAACATAATTCTTGACACTGAATAATGTAGCTCTACAAATATCGAAAGAGCTAGTCCTCCAAGAAATGTCCTATGCAGTATTGTCAGATGTTTTCACGACACTGCCGTAAACATAATCTTGCCAGAACTAATGATACAGCATGATCAAGCTACTAGGCATATGAACTTAGGAAACAATAGTGGTCAGATAAGATCTGTGAGCATAACGTAACCACTCAAAAATCCAAGTTTTGCAACCAAAGCCTATGAAATTAATGTAACACGGCCGTTATGTAGTAATTTTAAATTTAGAGCAGAAATTCTATTGCGTTGCGTTGTGTTGAATATGTTTCAAGTGTCATTTGTTCACGTCGTCGTTGATTTTCATATTCAGATGGTGTTTGCTAACATTTCAGGCTGTTTCTTTTATTTATCTCTTTTTTGTCATCAAGGGCGTTAACTACGCACTTGTGTGAAAGATATTTTTTAAAGCTTCACGGAAGGATTCTGACATAGATTTATATTTCTGAAACAATACGACGCTATTTTATCAACACGTGAATGTGACAAAATTTATACGGAAATTGAGTTTTTCCCCCCCTTATAGTCCCTGTAAAAGTAGACTGTTTTTTCTTTTTCCTGCAATCTACAGTGGAACAAAGAAACGCTGGTTTCCTGAAATGCCTACTTATTTTTAAACGACTTCAAAAAAGGAGGAGGTTCTCAATTCGACAGTATGCTTTTCTTTTTTGTGTATTGCTGCTATTTACATATCAAGTAGTGGTATAAGAATTTGTGTGGGGTAGGTACCACAACTAAAAATTGGAAAAATAAAAACAACCGACTTAAAAAAAATACACAAAAAGAAACGTGAAACATAACTTTAATTTCGGAAGTCGGTGGCCAAAACCGAAAATACAAAACATAAGCCACCGACTTCCGAAAATAAAGTTATTTCTCACTTTTTTTTTGGAAGTCGGTTGTTTTTTCTAAAAACGTTTTATAACCCTAAAATACTGTCAAGTCACAAAGTTCTGAAAATTCACTATATGCCTTATCTATCTACTGTAACTTCTGACTCCGTGATGATGTAAGTTTTGAGACTTTAGTACTTTAGACTAGCTCTTCCTCAATGGCTCAGCCATCAGAAGGTCATCAAACAAAAAACAGAGCACCAAATACGGGTATTATTACGAACATAGGTCATATCTTCCGGATTCTGATATATCCTCATTAGTATCCACTGCTGTATATGGGTAAGTATCCCGCAGGAACTAACCGTGATCTAAATTATACCATACACTGGTGTTTATGTTATTATTCCTCCTAGATCGTGATCCGTGTTCCGTTGCCTGGTGGAATCGGGATCACAGAGTAATTTTGTGAGAACACAGTTGGAACCTGATAAATCTCACTGCTGTCCATAATATAATAAAATTAAATTAAATTAAATAAATAAATATGAAAAGTTATAAAATAAATTAAAAATAAATAACATAATTTATATATATATATATAACATAAATTCATAAAATCAATCCTTTATTTCCGTTTCATATTGTTCATAAACTCGTTAACACTCCATACATAAGTCCCTTAGGCCTTTACTTTACACATTAATTAAACTTTAATATCAGCTTTGTAAGAAAATATCACACAAGTAATTATAATATAATATCCATAGTACCTACGTATAAATAGTTGGTGGAAATCCGCGTGATATGAATAACTTGATATTAGGTACAGCTGCACATAACATTGTTTACAAATAAACATTATCCACCTGCATATAAATACTTAATTATGAATAACGATTAATTGTTTTGCGAGATAACTGAATAGGTACACACGTTTTTATATAAATGTCTATATTATTACATACGTATATAACAAGATATGAGTATAGTAATGCATCGTGGAATTCTGATTCACTCGGTCACATCTGGTTGGAGTGAGATGAAATCAATACTCCGAGTAACTTACTAATATTAAAAAAATGCTTTTTGAGTCAAGGAAACCTCATGGCTAAAGTATTAAAATGACCTATGATGTTGTTTATCTTGGTTACCTTCCATCAACATAACAAATGCATTGTAGGACGGTTACATTGAAGTATCAAGTCTTAGTCAACCTCTACCGTACTTTTTATGAATAAAGCCTAATGTGAATTGACATTTAATGAAACATTTAAATATATAGCGCTAATTAATGGGTATTCGGAAACATAAAGATTCCTCTTAAATGTAAATCAAATGTGTTTAATTTGACTCCCATTAAACTTGCCCACATCAATTTGAAATATTGTAATTAGCACACAGATATAGTGTTTTTTATTCCATGGTAACATTTTATGGGCGTTATATTGTAGGTCATTTTTTGTTCGATAAACGTGATCTTTATTTATATATATTGGAATAAAAAAGGGGCTAACGTAATATATAAAAAAACTTTGCCTCAATTTTGTAGGGTCTTCGGAAAACACGTACCGTAGATGGAGTTATGTAATCATTTCAGTCAAGGCAAAACTCATATTGCATCAGAATATTCTATCAGTTTGTTTCGTAGTCTTGTTACATGGATAAGTTACGTATGAATAAAAATCAAATGTCGTGGAGCGCTATTGAGTCCGATAGTAACGTAATGACATTTGAAACCACTATCTCTGACCTGCGATGACTAAGCGCGAACAAAACTGGTATGACTGAGGATGATGCTAAAGGGAAGTTCGAAAGAGACCACCATACTCAAGAAAGCGAGAACAAAAGAGACAAACACATACCTCATCCCTCCTCTTTTTAAGAGGGAAGTGAGGACGGTGCGGTTGCACCGAAAGTAAAAGTGAACGCTTTTCTGTCTTAGGATTTAATATTATGAAACTAACTACGTCTTCACTTGTATTTATTTGTAAAGGTTTCCAATAAATATTACTTTATATGATAACATGATATTGCACGATTACGCATATAGATAAAATTAAGCAACGTACGGAAGTTTTCATAATCACTTTTTGCAATAATTGTAAAAAGCTTTTTGTGGTATTCTATATTGAATATAATTATCACGGCACATCTACAATGATGTCCGCATAAGTCCGCATTAAACATTCAGTTTGTAAAAAAAAAAAAACATGCTTGCTGGAGACAGAACAGTTCATCGTCTTGATCCACAAATATTGAAAGAGCCAACTGATTATATTAATTAATACCTAAACAGAGTGTTCATGTACACTATAATATCTTACTACAGAAATCGTCTCTTGCGGTCTTTCCCTAAAGATTGGGTTGCTCAGCCGGTAGATGGACCGCGTAAAACCGGTAACTGTCAGGGTTGAAAAAACTGATCGTGCAGCCGATAATGAATGCACGACGGAAAGTTCCAACTAAACCGAACCCCGTTGATAAAAACTAACGAATAAAGAAGAAAAACTCAGTGACGTGACCGAAAATGAGGCTGGTACCCAATAAGCAGTCAATTGTGACAGGGCGTAATAAATTGAAGACGAATCAGGAATATCAAACAATCACTGCAAGCCAACATTAATTTAGACATTTCTAATACTTCCTCTATTTATCCGGTAGGAACATAGTCAATATACCTAAGTGATGATACTTCAAGTATAAAACATCGCTCTTTAAAATAAATGAAGGAAATGCAGGCGCAGTTTAAATGAAATCAGGAATATCCAACTTTATTATCCAGTAGAAGCTATCAGGATCCCAGGCCCTTTTAATGATCCAACTCATATAGATTTGAAATAAGTGTCCATGGTCAGTAATTTCTTTATTCCGCTAGAAAATCCTGTTCCCCGCATGGATAAGTGGAAAAATACTGTTTTGCGGAACATCTCATTAGGTAATACACGATTATGTAAAGTAAACAGCCTGTAATGCAGCATCTTGTGCATCATGCTGTATAACTTGTGTCCATTATCCCAGAACCAGTCTCTGTTAAGCGTTCGGTTTAGGAATACATTAAAACTTCTCATACACACTGCATTTCGTTTCTCGAAGTTCCGCCAGCTAACTGATCTCTATCAACGATATGGGTTCTTTATTCTTTCTGCGTTATAAATTGCATCGATCTATTTGCTAATTTCATAGCCTACGTTCCTCTGCGAAACCATAAAATATCATGGTGAATTGCAGCGATGTTTTGGATCGTAACTTCACAAAAAATAAATGGAGGGATTGGATGATGACGTCAGTCGGTAACCGGTTCCACATTGTATAACGAGCGGCCCTGATATAACCAGACAGGAGCACACAACTCACTCCCACTTTTGTAATTCCTGTTAACTCAGAGTTATGTACCCCTGGCAGCCAATAAAAGGAAATAAATGCCAATGCTGCTTTATGTTCCATTTACAACTTTTACTTTCTACTTGTTATTTATTAGGTAGATAGATTACTCAGTTTCTGTGTGCTTAACTGTTTCGAAACAATTTTGTATAAATGCGTCATCCAGATTGATGATGCAGTTCAACACAGTTAGTGAATCACCCATTTTTATACATGCTCCAAAAATCAAACAGGCTTTAAAATGTAAATACCGGTAAACATTCATCCAAATCTTGCATATCAGCAGTCGTATGTTTGTCATTTGGGCTCAGTCAACCCGCCGCCGTTCAGTTCACTCTTATCAATAGATAGCCTCGACCTCTTCCCCTGCTTCTCACTGCCGATATCGCAACAGAATGTAATTAAAGCATCGTAAAACAGTCCCTATTTCTGTGACCATAAAGGTTTTATTAACAGCAAATAAAGTTTGGGAATGTTGTACCCCTATCCTGTGTCCTATATAACGATATCGACAGTACATATGCAGTGCCAAGGAGTGATAAAATAAGTCATGGACATGATTTATTAGTATGACTTAACCGCTGAGACCACCAGTGCAGTGCCGGGTCAGATAGTCAGGGCTACCAGTTAGATATGTTAATTATAATAATGCATACATGCTTTGTTAAAGATACGTCAGTCACGTCTCCCGCTAAGAGTACTTACTAATTAGGCCACATTTCCTTCATTAGATTGTTGGCAAGTCAACAAAATAAATATTCAATTCTTTTGTTCATTAATTGATAATAAACTAAAACGTGTATAAATTATGTGTACTTATGCAGTAGCGTGACGGTTGTGCTATCAATGGGGATTGAGCCCTCGTCAATATTGTAGTATTTGTGATTGGTTTTGGGTAAAACCCACTCGCTACCGAGGTTAAGCATTTGACGAATCACAGCCAGGTTGGAACCAGGTAGTTTAATTTCCCTTGCAGTGATGGACAGCAGCGTCGTTAAAGCCTGGTTTTGTTGTTGGTAACCAAAAAAGATCCGGTGTTGTGTGTTTGTGACTACGCCATCCAATTTGAGACAATTATCAGTGTGAACTACAACAGGATGCTGATGAAACCTCTGCCTGTAGGTAATTAAAGAAACAGGCATTGGTAATCACTCTTACTAATCTCAGTATTTCAGCAATCTGTAGATCAAGAAGTCAAATAATTTAGCTCAGAACTTGCATAGGTTGTTATAGACAAACCTAATAGGCACAGGCGGTAAACTCTTTCAAATCTTACTGAAACACAAAACTCACAAGTCTCTAATTTCGTTTCCCACTCAGTTGCAAATAAAGTGCTCGTTAGTTGAAATTACAGAAGGTGAGTGTAGAGTTAGCTTTTTTCGTTGTAAACTCTTTGATTTGTCGGCAGTTATTGTACACTTTAGCTAACGTGAGACCCTTTCTTGTTCAAAACAACAAGGGATATTTCTAGCTAAGTAGTTTTTCTAGTTATTTTTATGCGTTTCAATCGTTCATGTAACTATACTTTAAGTATAATAATATATTTGCAACAAAGATTGCTTAAAATAATTTATTTTTCTATTTTAATTAGTATGGCCCATTGCTGAACAAAGCGTTATTAAAAACTTTTTTAATTAAACTATTTTACTAAAAGGCCTTAAGCATGCCTATAATAAACCATGCAAACATCTTTTATGTCTTTGAATAATTCCCAGAATATCTAAGCAAACGTCTTCGAGTGTGATTTAATTTAGATAAACAATGGAAAGCTCAAAATTCTCATACTTGTACACTCATCCTTTTTATTTTAATTCAAGTCTATTGTCTCTGTTATTTTACTTTTAAATCTTTTCGCAGACTGGTATGGATTATAAAAATCTGAGTGATTAAGCTTGAAGTAAATAGGATTTACTTACATAAATTTAGAAATCCCAAAGCGTGAATAAGTAATTCCATGACTAGTCTATATTAAATAGGCTAGTACAGATAGTAAGTGTCACTTAGGTATATTTTTAGAAAGAAAGAAAGAAAAAACGTTTATTTGCTGTAAACATGACGCAGAGAAAAACACACAAATAATTATCCATTATTATCCACTTTTGCCTCCTCTATTTCTAAATATAGTGTCTATATTCATATTCCATGTCGAGGAACTTATCATATCACTAGCCTGCCTACACAAACAGACAGCCGACTTAAAATGTGTAGTAAATAATAAATACCATGAGCCCCGTCAAGGACTGATTTGGGAAATAAACTACATTTTACTTACATAACTCTAAATATTAATATTATTTATATACTTATAAGTTAGTCACCTACTTTTGGATTGATAAATTTATATCTTTCGAGGTTATAAGTACTTGATAAATGCCGCTCGTCTCCTGTTTGATTCAGACTCTATAATTTCGTAACAGCCGATTATCCGAAGGATAAAAATTTATGCCCACTAAGAACTTATGCCATGATAATTTGTCAGACTAGCTTGAGATAAGTATTATTATTAGTACGGGATAATAAATAAAAGATAAAGATAATAATAGAAGTAAACAAGTATTTAAGCTCCCTGATTACCGTAAAGAAATAGTTGCGCTTACGCAAGAGTTTGCTAATGCATTGCTTAGGTACTTATTTATCGATCATGTTATTTTTATTTATACTATTCTATTTTATAATATTTACAAATAATTTATTAAAAAAGGTTGTTATCTTATAAATACAAAGGCTTTGAATTGATTGATGATATGCAGAAACAAGTTTCAAAAATCCCTGAAGATGAGGTCAATAAATTCTTAGTCACATAAAGAAAGAAGAAAAAGAAAAATATGAAATTGATAATATGTCTGATGACGATGCGAGATTCTTTGCCAGATTTAATGTAAATATTATCACAACTGTTTTTAAAATCTGAAAGAGTAAAATATGTACTTACGTATTTAACGTACCGCTTAAATTATCATTCCGGGCCAAAGTATTCATTAATGTTTTGCTAAGTGAAATAAATATCATTTCGCAAAGTCAACAATGTAAAATGTTCAATTATCAACGGAGCAGAGTTCTGAATACAAAGGCAATTCATTTCCAAGTTTAATTCAAAGATTCTGTTGTTTATCTGAATTTCAGATTCTGAAGCTGACGACGTCGTAATGGTATATTACAATTGGATTGTGTTTGGATTTGTTTTTAGGAAAATTGTAACAGAAAGGATAGGTCCTGTACACAATATTCTGAATGTCTGTTTCACACTTTAAAAGGTTTTGTTATTGAAACCCTTAGGTAGACAGTGTAAATATAAGAATTAGAAACGTTAATAACTAAGTTTGACATTATTATTTTGTCAAGTCTCCCGAAGTGTTGACATAAGCATTACAATTTGTGCGTTTCATGTCGTCGACAGGAAACTATATAAAAGCTTGAAGCGAGATTATTTTCGCTCAAAGTTGCGAGCTAAATATGCTACGAGTGTGTTCTCGCTGTTCTCAGAAACTGCGGTGGTCGGCGCTCCAGCCCTTTGTTTTTGAACGTGACTTGCGTTTTAGATGCACGCAAATTAACTAAAAATAGATTATTCCACTCTCACACTTAACTATATAAGTATTATAAGCTTACAACTCGCGAAAACAACGCTCACGATCTTTTTAAACACACTTTTAAAAAAGGAACATTAATTATCTTATTTACTTGAAAGCATGCCCTGCAATGTCAAGGTTTCCATACTGCTGGAAGTAAATTTAGCATGTGTTGTGCGATGTTAACAAAGGCAAAAGGTTAATACATGATAATTTGTTACTTGCGTGACAGTTGTGTATGTAGATTGTTTTTTAAAAGAAGTATTATTTTTTGTATTTGCATAAATATGAAACAATGAAACAAAATTGTTAAAGTTAATTTATTTTAAATTAAAATGAATGGGTAAACGTTTGTCTGGAATTAAACTGTTGATGCATTTCAGTGAAGCGACACCCTCTCCGTTTTAAATAGCCCTTGTGAAGGGGAATCGTAGCTAGATTGGCGCACCGCTAATAACACTTATGCGGGTACTTGTAGCCCTACCTCCCCACAAGGAAGCCGTTTTTATAGTGACCGTTGGAGGTCTCTCATTCAACAATTACCATATTGATTTCGTTCAGATAAGCGACGCTCGCGTTATAAATTATAACATAAAATAAAATTACATTTAATTGCTCCACTATGTAGTCACCACAATGTTTTATTCCGTCTCCTTGTTACTTTAAAAAGTTAATGGTTCATGAAAGCCTAACCTAACGACCCGTCACAAATCTTTACCATTATCTTTTCACAAGTTGGTAAGATCGTATCAGAGTAACAGATTTATTATATAGATATATATTGCTCTTTGCAACATTTTATAGTTGTTGCAGGATATTTCAAATTATCAATTGAAAAACGGAATTTTCACTTACTGGTGCTCCAGCATTTGCTGTTTTAGGAGCTCTACTTTTTCAAATTTGTTTTGACTGTTTGCAGCCCATTTTTCCCATGACATTTGGTCCACATGGTCGAAATGTTTCACTGGTGCTTTCCCCGTGATTAGTTGGGGTATGCCACCCTAAACTGTGGAACTGTATTTAATCTGACGGGTAGAATTATGCGGGTTCACTACGAGGCGCGAGTGGACCAACAATGAACTTTTTATTAAGTATACTATGCTGTTTACAATCGATTTCAAACCCTAATACAATGAAGGTAAAGTTTAATTTCAGTGTCACGTTGTATACATTTTAGCAATCTGCTATTAATGGAGAAATCAAAACAGGGAAGATTGATGTCATGGGAACTTAACGTGGGATTCAGTTAGCTTTTTGTTATTACTTACTTAATTACGTTTAAAATTAAATTATGAAAAACTTAGTCACTCGTGGTTAAGACTTTGGAGCTTATTTTCTGAAATAACATGAAATGAAAAGTCTGAACGAACACGTACCTACCACCTACTGCGTTCAGAGTCCAAATATTATCGAACGCAGTAAAGTAATCATGAAAACCTGATTGATTTCTTACTTCAAATTAAATCGTTTTTGTCTGCAAAAACATACAGCCGGTCGGCAAACCCACGACCCATTACGTATTTTTATCACGTTCCTGGCTCTCCTCAATAAGACACATTGTGTGTCTTATTGGCAAAGGCATTGAAAATGTGATTACAAAAGAATGCAGCTCTTACAATTACAAGGGCTACTCCCACGTTCAGTAGTGAGTTCCGACTTGAAAACGGTTTTTATACGAATATATTATCAGCACAATGTGGACGTGCACTAAAGCAATTACATATTACAGATGCAATCTACTACGAATTGAAACTTATTACGTGGATACGAGTATCGACTCGACACGTACAGTCAATCTGACCATCGTGAAAACAAAATCTCGTGCACACGATGACAACAAAATGTAAAGACCAAACACATTAAAAACGTTGTTTTCACGGTGGTCAGATGTATGTACCCGTGACTGTACCTACGGCAGTTCTCGTGTAATCTTACGAAGGCTGCAACAATCGTAATTTACGTCATTACCACTCGTCATATTTATTATATTACGCCGAATACTGTTATTCGTACAGCGTGGTTTTCATTCATGAAATGTGACCATTCTAGCTGACGTTATTTGAATAGTTGCAGGCAGTTGAGTAAATATTGAAGTATTGCGATTAGACAATGGTTTCCTCACAGCTTATTGTATCTATTAGGGGTGAGATACGTTACTTATCGCTGGGGTTATCATGCAACGGTTGTGGCTCACCCCTAGCTGGCGGACAAAGGTTAACGTATTCACTTATCTAGCGCGCTTACGTAGCTAATGAACTGGGTTGATCGCTAGGAACGCTCACCAAGTCATCACTCACCACTCATGGCAAAGATTTTTTTAGCTCTTTGGATTATGTGAATGTCAATTTTAAATTTACTACATGGAGAGACCATCCATGACGTAAGTTCTATATCAAAGGAAACGTCTGTTATTTTAATGCGGAAAGAAACTAGACATAGGATGTAGTGCTGCCTTGTTAGGAGAATGATTAAGAATGTATAAATGATTAATCTTGTATATAACTATCTATTGTATATATAAAAATGAATTGCTGTTCGTTAGTCTCGCTAAAACAGTTAGGTTCGGCTTGACCGACTTGTTTTTGTTTTATTCAGCTTCGTACTGGGGTGGCTTAAAAGAAAAAAATAATAGGAAAAACCCAAAAGAACAGATTTGACAGGACAACGCCTGACGGGTTAGCTTGGTAGGTAGCTAGGTAGAGTAGGTAGGTAGGGAAGGTAGGTAGGGTAGGTAGATAGGGTAGGTAGGGTACGTAGGTAGGGTAGGTATCTTACACCTGTTAGATACTAGTACTACCTGTGCGAAGCCAGGCCGGGTAAAGCTAGTCTTCTTTTTCTAATATATAAAAATCGCGTGTCACAGTGTTTGATATCGAACTCCTCCGAAACGGCATGACCGATTTTTATTTATTTTCTGTGTATACTTGGTAGGTCTGAGAATAGGTCGTAAAGTATATTTCATACCGCTGCGGGTGAAACCGCGGAGTTCAGCTAGTATATAAAAAAAATCAATTCCCAAAAATGTTTGTCCGCGCATCACTTGAAAACGGCTGCACCTTTTTTGTTGTATTTGTAATTGTCGGGACGAGGTTTAAGGCTTCCACAGACAGGCGCGCACTCGTCGCGCGACACGCGGTGCTTTTGTGTCGGGCGTCGCGTCGCGCCAGTGTGCACGAGCCTTAATATAAAAGTTTTTTTTTGGAAAATCCACCGTGTATGAACCGGGAATTTGGATTTGGATTTGGATTTTTGTATGAAATTCACCCCGGGCGATGCCGGGCACGAACAGCTTGTATATTGTAAAGTTCAGCTTTAAATAAATGTATAACCTCATAATCTGGACTGCAAGTAATTAATTTATGTCGAACACTTATATTTTTATTGAAATCATAAGAAAGAATAAAAGTCACGAATCCGGTTTGCAAATATCAACCGGTGTGCTCTCTGCAAAACATACCGACTTTAGTATGCTAATAACACCATTTGTGTTCACGAGCGAACCGTGATCTTTGGCACCTTCCCCCGAGCGCACCCCTTCAAATCAACATAAAGCGCCACCGCACACGAACAGCTCATCACTAAGTTTATGCATGTTTCAAGTGTCGATTTGAACTTTTTATTATGTTCAAATTTGCGTGTTATGTGGGACACGCGCACAACACGCGACCCGCATGGGAGAGCCGAGGGTGCTTTTTGTAACAATCATTATTCGCAAATGAATACTGTCGGGCTACGAACACTTTTGTTGCGCCGTAAAACGAATGACGGATGCGATAAAGTTATGTCCCTTCGCGGTTTCGTTATGGGAATACTTTATTTTATCCATCAACTCCTCCGCCCACGTCATAAACTGTAACGTGCTATAAGTATCACTTTTTAAGGTTGTCTTCTGCCTTGAAATGGTAGTTTATTGAAACCTTGACGTTTTAAACGATATGATAATCTGATGGAGTCCTTCACACGCATACATTGGTCTTAAATTAGACTGAGTAGGTACAGTACCTACAACATAATAAAGGGGCACCTGTCATGAATCACAAGTCAACGGCCAGATAAAACGTGTCGTCGCTGTTTATGTTATAATTACGTAGCGAGCGATTACATTGTCTTAACTTGTTAACTGATATGAATTCGATAAATACTCATTGGATTTTATCGTGCAACGACCCCGTCCAGACCACTAGCTGCCAATCAGTTCCACACTATCGATAACATAATGGACGAATACATGAATGCTTGAGATGAAACCCGCATTTAAATTTCACTTTGTATTCATGAGCTCTTTAACACACCGATACCTTGATTCGCTGTTATTGTTGTACCAGTGAACTGATAAATATTAATCCCGACCTCGTAAACACGTAGCCCGCAGCCAATCCCGCGGGAGGATGGTGGAAAAGTTTTGAATTTCAAAACTAACTAGTTGTTTCGAAATCGGAACATCGGTCTTCCTCAGGTTTATTATTCTTGCTTAACTGTTCTCGAGTGAAATCGCATCCAGAATTGGAATTTCACAAATTTTCCGACGAAATGAGGACGCGCTAAATAAATCAGTACTTTCTCTAACCTCGGATTCGCACACGTTCAGTGCCAATTATTGGGTTTGTTTGTGTAATTATTACTGAACGTTAATTTGTAGCTAACTCTGGTATGATTAAGGGTGATTTGTGGCATCGGATTTAATTTTAATCTCTCCTTGTATGGCCTTTGACATATCAAAGGCAAATGGATTGTGTAGTAATAAAATAGTGTCGAAACTTGTTGCGCAACGGTTGAGGACGTCGGATGATGCTGATGAGTCGTCGTTCATTTATGATTAAAATTTATAGCGTGATCTCGTTTGGGAAGTGCAATTTAACTAATAATTTTTACGCTTAAGCGCCGCCGCCGTAATTAAGTATCTAGTTGGCGATTAGGGTCACGACTCACGACTTGATTCCCGGGCGAGCGGAGGCTCATTCAATTTTCTGCGGCTTTGCTTTGAAGTAAACTAAGTAAGGGTCCGCTGAGATGAATTTGTTTACGTTATTTTTAAGTAAATTTATGCTAATTAGAAAAATAAGACTCGCTTCATATCGCTGCTTGTTCAGGGGCTTAGAATAATAAGCACGGAATGATTTGTAGGTAAATAAAGTTTAGAATTGATTTGTTGCTTTGGTTATTCGAAAGATCCTGCTTGTTATCTAGGAGAAAGAATAACAAACGGTTCCTATCAGCTGGGTGATAAGCGTATCATCCAGCACAAGTCGTTAAAGTCGACCGAGATGAGGGCATTAGGCCGAAGGTCATTATTTTATTACTTACTTGCTAGATATTTTTATTTTATTTATACTTCAGGGCGAGTTGCTCCAAATTAAGCCTAATAGGACTGTGAAGTTATATTTCTTTTATTTCTTTGTTGTCGAGCTGAACTGGCAATGATAGTGGCTGAAACGTGACCGAGGCATTAAAATGAGGGCTATTTGTCTTGTACCTGGCGTATTTATTAACTGAACGGAGGGTGCCAAATGCCAATCATCTTTAATGGTAAAACGATATTATGTGGAACAGAAAATGTTAGTTTCAGAATCAATCTGGTTTTCCCAACTTAGGTATAGCTTTTTAAAGCAAAATAAATCACCATTCTTATTGCTATCTATATATACTCTATTTACTATATATGTATAACATTAGACAAATAACATTAATAAGAAAATCCGTTATTTCACGATAAATACAAAAAAATGTCATCTATTTACCATTTGCATATATATTTGTCTAGTCTTATAAAAAATGGCGTACCTGTGAGTATGTGCATGAGATTTGTTTAAATCTAAACACAAAGCCAAGATGTATTTAACCGATGACTCACACACTTCCTCAGTTATAATTAGGCCATTATTGAACTGCGCTTATCATGTAACTGGGTAAACACTAAGTTATTTGACTTCCTCGTTTCCAAGGAGGAAAGTCTCATTGAAAACGAATCAGTTCCGAGCCGACAATCCACTGATATTACCACTGAATCAAGGATGTTGTCAGAAATAATTGATATTTTTTCCACGTGTGCTATTTTATTTCCCGACAGTGAACACTGAACACATTCGAGTCGTAATTAAATGGCTAACAAAAGATCAAGGCTATGTTCTGAAGATAAAACTTTTTGTTGATATTCGTGACCAAACTTGAATAATGGTAAAAAATCACCGTGTAATTGCAAATAGGCCCCAGAAAAGGCAAACTGGCATAGCGACATCAATGGCTTTAACTACGGAGTTACACGAAAGGGTAAGTGAACGAAATAAGCGGAATGCCAAAACGTACCAGTAGAACACGAAACAGAATGGTAAGAACATGTTGATGTAAATAACTTTCAATTGAAATTGAAAGCTGGGATTTAGTAAAAATTTATTAGTAATAATAATAATAAATCCATTTATTTTCAGGCAACTCAGGCCTTATCCTAAACATACATATTTTAATATAAACAAAACTTGTGTTAATAAATAAGACTTAAGACTATGTTAGTAGCACTTCACTTTGCACCAGCTTGACTATGTTCTGCACTGTGGAACTTGTCCGCGGAAGCGACGGTCCTCCGGCCAAAAGTCTTCTTCCCTTCTTCCAAGACGACGGGCAGATAACAATTAGGTACGCGCACCTTGAAAGCCATAAAGTTGACGTTGCGGCGCGACTCCAGTAACTGCACCCTCGGCATGTACATCGTCTTCTGGCGCACGTATTCCACGATGTCCTCCGCCTTAGTGGTGTAGTGGACTAGTGAACTAAGAAAATACACAGGTTAATCAAACAAAGAACTAGTGAATTAAGCTTCTTAACAAGTGACTTTTAAAAAGACAATAGAGACTCCAGGAAGTAGATTCTAGCTTCCTTTTGTGATATCAAATAATGAACTGCAAACGCTACCTAAAACAACAAACTACATTACTTAGTCTAACCAAGTTTACTATAATAACAAGGCAATATACACGTTTAAAGGCTGTAAAGGCTAGTCTACATATCTAAATAACAGCGTCATACACTCAAATGAGCTCCACAACTACATTAGGCACCTAAACACGCCTATACAGTGTTCATCATGATACGGAACACTAAGTACGGAATAAAATTACTGAACGAGTCAAGTCAAGGTCAAACTACATGCGGATATGGCGGCGTGCGGTGTTACCAGCCCACGAATGTGTGTACAGTCGACAAAGGAGTTTGGTATACAGACAAAATATTAATAATATCCTAACGGGCTTCACTATACTGGCTGTATCTGCGCCGTTTTAGACAGAAAAGTAACGATTTTAATTTGACAACATAGCAGATGCATAGCAAGGGTCAAAATGGCGCTATTTTGCAGGTTGCATACTTATCTATTTGCTGACTGTACTTTTAAGTAAGCAAAGTAGGTGCTTCAAATCATCAGATCTCCGTACACTGCATGCCAAGGACGGTGTGATCAGATTTATGATCGTTCATCATATTTGTAATTATTGTTTTTAATTTTTCACGTTATTATTCTGAGTGGAAAATTAGCGTAATTGTTATCAAGTAATTACGATCTGTATACGCGTAATTTTAACGTAATCATGTAATCAAGTCTATGTTGCTTATTTTAATTTAGGACTATGGTTAAGTATTTAGTTACGTAGGTGTTAGTATGCAAAAGTTTATCCCAAATTGAGGTTTAGCAAGAGAAAATATTGAAATGTTTCGTATACTAAATTCTAGATCTAGATCATATTTCCATATATTGCGTGGGTGTGTATTGGCCCATGTACACCGGGTACAAAAGCTTGTCTGCCAAGAATCCTTGAATAACTATCCTTGTTTCACATTTCAGTGTTATGTGGCCATAAATTGTGTGCCCGACATTGGTGCGAGAGATAAGCGGGGCTAATTTGCATTAAACACCAATTTTTACGTAATATAAAACTGGTATTGGTTGTATTACCCTAATTAAAAGAAGAATCATCATGATACCTAATAACTTGTAATTAAAGATACTTGATTAAGAGATTTTTAAAGAAGTGTTAGCGAAAGGCGAATCTCTTACGTGTTTAAGTGTGCCAACAAGTGGCGCTAAGTTATGGTGGCAGGTAGTAGCTTACAGCGGTTACATTTTATGATAGCAATCGAGAGCTTTTCCGTAAAACGATTGCGTGCACCGAGTCTGTACAGCGAGTTGCGTACACGCACACTCATTACGAGCCGAACAAAAAAGCGCACGAATTCACACGATGTTACCAATCGTTATGAACTTATGAGTTATCGAACAAAGTTCCGCTTGATCAATTAGTAAAGTAAATTGCTCCAACACCTCACGCCACTTACACACATACGAAATACCTGCCTTTTTTGTGCGTCCACTAATTTGATTGTTGCAGTCACTCGGTCACGTCTAACGAGATAAATTGATGCTCAAGCCATGAACCAAATGAGAGCCTCAATGACATAACTTATGATGAATATCTGTTCATACATAAACCGCATATGAGAGAAGGTCCGTTGTATAATGAGTAGTTCTCGTTCTTTATTATAAAATAAAATATAAAAAAGCCTTATATTTCTCTTTTATACGGAGTTGTGATTTAAAAAAAAGTTTTTATTAGAGAACCCGTGATGTGAAAGCCTCTTCCAGAGAATGTCAGATTTCTCTGTCTTTCGCGACGTCTATCCAGCATGATTCAGTTATACGCACGAACTCGCCCTCCCAGCGATCTTTATTCCTCAGCTGTAAAAACCTTACCAAATAAAAGCTTGCTCAATTAGATAATAACATAATTAGTACGTATTAAACACAGACTTACATCATAATTATTATCGACCTGCATCTGTCTGTTGTTGAATACTACAGCAAATTAAATATAATAATTATTATTATCGGCAACTATTAAATGTCGCGTTACGTCATCGCTACATAACGAATTTGTTCGTTTGACTTTTCTGCACTAAAATTGTACAGCGTATAAACGTGTAATAGAACAACTTCCTATTGTGTGTGTAAGTGTGTAAGTAAGGCAGTGGCGTAGTGTTGAGCTATTATCTAACAGTGAAAGTGTGAGTGTGTGCGGCGAGCGCTGACGTAACGCGCCGGTGCGCCGTGCGCGGGCGCCGGGCGCCGCGCGCCTCCGCAACTCGCTCCACTCTCACTGCCGACGATTGATGCTGATTTCAAGTAAACAACTAGGAAGTTCCAGGTGAACTGGATATTTATTAATTCCTTATTAAGATTAAAGCCAGCTTTATAAGGAAGTGCGTGAAATAACTACATTTACTTACATTCGGTGATGTTTAGATAAGCAAGCGCGTTGAAGTCTTTTGACTGACACGCTATGCTCGCGCGCTTATGTAACGTCTTTGTGCATTATTTACATAATGCCTGCTCGACTGCTGTTTCGGATACATAATTATTATCATTTTTGGCTTATAGATATAACGCTTTATGGTTATGTACTTTATTACATTTTCTTGTGATGTTCGCTGTTTTTGTTATATTGTATGCATGATTGTTGTGTATTACTTCATTCATTAACAACATTAAGTGAGTTTGCAATTTAAACGAAGATCCGTATAACTATAAATATAATGGCGTAGCAATAATGACTATACATAATTATAATATGTAAGGTTTTTGTATATCAATTTAAGAGCAAAGATTTTTTGTGTTGGATTGGATTGTGTACCTTCCGTTATGTATCTTGGTACTTTGGTACCCAAGGTCCCGTGTTTAGGGTAGACGATGACTGGCCAACTCCTGCGCAGTGGAGTGGAGCACGCAACGCGCTACCCAATTTGAGTCGCCACGCTTCGCCGCTCAACTATTTTCAGTCTTAAACTTTTTGCTCAAACCCGACCCACTCTAGATTTATAGACCAGGATTAAATCACAGCATCATATTTGAATAAATATTCGATACAAGTTGATTTTTTTAATGATATTCAGCTAAATTGGTAGACTGTGCAGTAGGTATTATTAATTAACATTATTTTTCCTTAATGTTGCCATTGAGACTATTTTTATAACTACATACGTAGAAGAAACTTGTCTTATAATGGCAAGTTATTATGCTTTACGATCTCTATTTCAATTTGCGTACGGATATAGGCGTAATAATGTCGTCAATTCATCTCTACAACGTAAACATGCATCTTAGCCGGCGTCGTATGATCGTAACTCGTAATGCATAACTCGAGTGTTCGAGCGAGCAAGCAGTCAAACGTTCGATGACGTCACCCGCCATTTTACACGCTCTATACCAACATTCTTCGACGTCGTCGGTAAAATGAGGTTAGGCGGATAACATACAAATCTGAACAAGTTTTGTAAATAGTTACAATTGTTTGTTGTAGCCTATTTTGTGGTACCTCTCGTTTATCCGTCGTCGAAATGTCACAGAAGCACTCGATGACCTCACTCTGATGTTACATCTTGACATTTAGAAGGTGCTTATATACTTTTACGTATGTGCACGATTTGTTTGTTTTATAGACCTACTTTTGAACAAGTTTCAAGACAAACATGACTGTAAAAGCACTATTAAATTGATTGCCTTGTCACAAATTCACAATCGCCACTTATAGTCCCCAGTTATTATCACCTATCTAATGAAACCTTAAGCAAAATGCTGTTTCTTCTCTGTGTATTAATATAGAATCACTGGGCAGCCACACACACTTATCACAGGCATGTAAAGTAAATATTTGCCGAGTGCTCGTAAAATATCACACGTGTTGAACCTATGTGCAAAAGTACCTAGATAAATAAACCTTATTCACACTATCCCTATATTTAGCAGTCATTAAGTAGAACATAACATTGTGGAAAAGCTAAGGTCAGGTTAAGATTACGACACCAGCCTCATTTGTTACAATTTAGTCAATCATATTAAGTGTGCCGGACGACCCGCAGTGGGAAAATCCGTCGAAGAAATAATAAGCTGAACAGAAATATCCAAAATTATGCAATATGTTGTCATGTGTTGTTGACGCAACGCTTGTTTTCGTGGGTCGTGCTAAGTGTGCCGCGACCATTACGGTCAGCCGGTGGCCCACTGAGCCTCGCTGTGACATAACTGAGCTTCCGCCACCGTTCGTTCGTTCAGTGAAAGGTACGTTATAACTCACATAAACGACGGAGTTACCGAGCTAAGACGAGCTCCTCCGGCAGTCCGGCCCACCATTGAGGTTTCCGTACTAAGTAAAATAGTCAACACTCAAGCACTCGTCACGCCAGTTTAACGACTCCACAGCAAAAAGTTTAAGAAGCTTTTAAAAGGTTGCGTTCTAAGGATGCCGCGCCGGTGAAGTAACGCCTACAATCATAACATCGTTACGATGATTAGGTATAATAAAATACACGGCGAACCAATAAACTGTCTATTGAGTATCCGTTTGGTTATATTGGACAAACAAATGAACACAGTTTCCGTGGTGTAATGCTTGTGTCGCAAGCGCAATTGTGAGTGGTTGCAGACTAGTCAATGTTGGACTAGACACTTATCAGAGCAAACTGGCGGCTTGTAATTTGTAACAGCCCTAATATTGTCATTCGAAATCGTAATTAAGTACTAAACTCGTTTATACTAGCAAAACTGTTGGTAGTAATTAGAACTATACGGGCGTTCTAGTTACCTTGAAGTCAAGTCTATAACTAAGTTATGTTGACTTGTTATGCTTCATACCAAAGATTATTTTCAAATAACTCTCAAGTAAATTGCTTTGGGAGTACCGAAGGCAATTTTCCGCATTTAAAGAAATTGTTAAGCAAACTTCATCGAAAAGAAAGCCTATAATTTGATAAGGAAATAACTTCCGTGAAGTTAAGTTAGATTGGTGGTTATAAAGTTTCATACAATATAAATGTACTTAAAACATGCGTTTGCGTTTCGATATTTAGAAAGGCAAGATTTACCAACGTGAATACAGCAAATATTAACAGATTTAAATTCTGTATTTAATTTTTTTTTGTTTAATCACGTTGTTTAAGGTTTGGAGAACTTAACTTTAAGAAGAAGATTAAATATTGTAATGCAATATTGACATTTATTTCAGTTGATTCGTATGCAAGGAAGGCTAAGTGTAAAACACAGGATCGTGTCGTGTGACCCTAGAGTTGTGGATTCGTACTGATTAGAGAAAGAGGAACTCTTTATAAAATCATGTTTTCTTGAAACTATCCAAGTAAAAGTATATAATACAGCTTTATGCATTCAAATACTGTATACAGGATGGCAGGAACATCGACGTGAAAACTAAAACCTGAAAAAAGCAATGCTGTTCCATGCATTTTGACCGCGTAGGTCTTTTCTTGACTTTTCTACTAAACAGCAGATTTTTTTTCTGATGATAACCAACGAAAACTTTCAACGCAGGCGTGTTCTGTACTGAATTTTGATGTCGAAAGCTCGTACAGGATACAGATAATAGAAGCAGTCTCAATATTTTCCAAGTAAGGATCCTAAACTAAGAAAAAGCAAGATACACAATATTTTTATAGATCAGGAACACGATAAATTATGAAAATAGGAAGGCATTACTAACGATGTTGGCAAACAAGTTCACACTTTACAGCTAATGAGTAAGTGATATAATTGTAGCGCAAGTTTCTACTCAGAAGCGGGATCTAGTACTTCCGCGATCATAACTATTTGTTAGTTACCAACTTCTCGGTACTTTTCATCATCATGATTTCAGCTCGTATCCACCAAGGCGTCTCCTCCGCCAAGCTGCTTTTAACGGTCCTTTAGCTCTTCGAATCCTTTTTTTCAGCAAGCTTCATAAAGAAACCTGAACCACGTGCAGTCTTTTAATCTTCGCCGCAGTCTTGGTCAACATTCAGAGCACTGGGGAGGAAGAAAATTTATCAATTTCCACCATATTAAAATTCATACGTCACAAGCATCCCCCAATCAAGTGGCTGAACATCTGGAACAGGACTCGTTATTATCTTTATGCGGATAGCACAAGATCAGCCATTGTGACAATCTATGTCAAACGGTGAACATCTTTCTTAATGATTATGATGGGAATAAGCAATGGCAAAAAGGATGGACTCGAGAGTAAAGGCTCCCACAAACAGGCGCGACGCGACTGCAGTAGAAAAAAATCTGTGAAAACTTCATGGAAATTGTTCTACCAGAATTGCGTCACACTGTCGCGTCTCGCCTGTCTGCAGGAACCTTTATGCGGACAAACAAGAACTAGCTGATGTGCTCAACAGTGTATCACCACCATCATTGCTATTATTATTCGTCATACACACCCATGGGTCACATGCTTCTGAGAAGAGTCTACGTTCGTCATACGTAAGTACGTCCGGCGCTTGAGGGGCCATCAGCCTCACTGCCATCCTTGCTGACTCGCTAATCTTTTTCCACGTATTTATAAAAGATTATTGTCATATAGCTCAACCGATACGAAAATTGTTCAATATAATCAAAAGTAATAAAAACAATCAAATTAGGTTGAGAGTCAGCAGTTTTTGAACTTTTTGAGTCCCCCAAAAACGGCTGCCCTTCACCACTTCCTAATGTTTTTACTGGGAAAAAGAAGTGGCAACAAACTTTCCAGCAGCACATCTACATATCTGTAAAGTTAGTAGTTATTGTCCATAGGTATACTCCCATTCTCTTTTCACATCTATTGCTTCCCCGTTCTGCAGCATGCACCTCCGTCTACTTATTACGGCAGGGCCGGCAGTCTCGACTTGAAAATCGAAGTTGAAAATCTATTAAAACAATTTGACATAGGTTGGACTTAGCGACCGATTTTTGTCGCTATCTATGTCGAGACTGCAGGGCCAGGCCCTGCAGTCTCGACATTAGATAGCGACAAAAATCTGTCGCTAAGTCGTATCGATGTCAAATTCCTTTAATAGATTTTCAACTTTATTTCCAAAGCATAAGGTTGAAAATCTATTAAAGGAATTTGACATCGGTTAGACTTAACGACCGATTTTTGTCGGTATCTATGTCGAGACTGCCGGCCCTGAACAGCTGTTCGCAAACATCGATCGTTAATTAAGTTTTGCCTAAGTATTGCCCTTAAACGGCTTTACAATAGTTTACGCCATTGACAGAAATAGCACTATAAATTCATCGTATCGTCCGTAACTACGTACCCTGCAATGCTGCTAAATTACAAACTTTGATTCATTTTGTTTGTTTTCCTGTCTCTTCTATTACTCATTACAACTAATTAAGCATATTAATCATAATAAACGTTACTTACTATTGTTCTGATTTATTTATTGTCGTGTAAATATATAATAAATCATAAAATGTATTGTGTACAGCAATTATTTCCAGTGGTATATAAACCTAGTTTAGTGATATTGTTTATATGAATATATTATTGCGTACATTGTTAATAAAAGTAAATAGGTAGTGGGGTTCCCAGTAAAAATTGCACTATTTCTCTTACCCGTGAGGAAAACGTGTCATTAAAAGATCGACTAAAAACGATGAAAAATAATATTTTAAGTTATTTAGCTTCAAGCGAGGACACTGATTGTTTGAAAAAAAATCTCCAATGATCTATTAAGTTAAAAACTGAATTACGTAAGATTTTTTTTCATATTTTCAAGATACTAAGAGCTTCTTTGAGAATCTGGAAACAAGCACATAATAGTATCTTAACAAACGTTGGAAGTTATTTCAAGCAACATTTAATTTCAGGAAAAAGTTCCACATCCAATTCAGAAACTTAAATAAGAAGAAATACTTGATATTCTACGCGACCAAAGTTGAGAAAGGTCAACGGTAAAACTTAAATAGTACACAGGATCTGGGTGACCTATATATTGCGTAAAAGCTGCATACAAAGCCGTGTACTGAAGCCCTATATAGTGGGACTACGAAAATAGCCGTACACAAATGTATCACTAAACATTATTGATCATTTAATGGAGCTAGATTGGAAACAATGAAACAAGAGTGGAGTAATCAGCTCCAATATGTCTGGCGCGGGATAGAATTTCTTCGGAGAACAGTTTAATCAACGTTGAAACGTACCGAGCTTTGGAACATGTCAAAGTCATTTTAACTTGTTATTATGAGTAACTGACCATCTTTTTAGTACTCGTTTATATTAAACTAGCTTCTGCCCGCGGCTTCGCCCGCGTGGATGTCGGAACTTATCTCACGGGAACGTGCTACCGGGACAAAGTAGCCTATGTCCTTCTCCAGGATGCCATTTATCTCTTTGCAAAATTTTATCGAAATCCGTTCAGTGGTTTAGGCGCGATAAGGTTACATACAGACAGAGTTACTTTCGAATTTATAATATTAAGTATGGATTTACTGTTTTTAACTTGGATCTGGGTGTTTATAAATAAACTAGTTTCTTCCCGCAACTTCGCTCGCGTGGAAGTCGTAAGATACACAATATACTAAAATAACAGCGACATTTTATAAAACACCCTCGGCCCATATCGCAAAACCCGCCCGCGCTATTTCTTCGTTTTCGCTTAGCGCTCTTTCTGACTTTTTTCTTAGGGTCGTAGCGTGATGTTAAATAGCCTTTAGCCTTCCTCAAGAATTGGGCTATCAAAGGCAAAAATAATTTTCAAATCCGACCGGTATTTCCAGAGATTAGCGCGTTTAAACAAACAAACAAACTCCTCAGGTTTATTATTAGTAACAGATAACAGGTACGAGGGGTGTTCAATGTATTCTCGGTATGTGGGTAATTTGACTAATTAATTAATGACATTATCTAAGGGTATAAAGGTAAAATTTTATAAGTTGTGATAGTTAGTTTGCTAGTTATCCGTAGTCAACGACAACTGGAATGGCTTACGTGTCAATGTTGAAGAAAATCGAGCACCGCGCTGTTATTAAATTCCGTACCTAACAAGGAAACAGTCAAAAAACTATTCACGAAGGGATGGTGGCTGTTTACCAAGATTCTGCGCCTTCGTTATCTTTGGTTCAAAAGTAGTCAAGTGAATTTAAAAGGGACGGAGAAAGTATTGAAGACGACACTTGCTCGGGCAGCCCGGATACTGCCTCTATGGCAGAAAACGTGAAAAAAATTGAGAAGTTTATACTGGAGGATGCCCGAATAAAGATAAAAATGATAGCAGAGATGACCCACCTTAGTCTTGACCTTCTTTACCTTTCAAAAGTCAGTGCAAGATGGGTGCCGCGAATGCTCACGCACGGCGCGGCGCCTCAAAAACAAATGCGAATCGAGTGCTGTAGAGAGTTTTAGAGTTCTGTGGTGAAGTTCCATCAAGTATTTTCGATCGAATTTTTATTTGAGATGAACCGTGGGTTCGTCATTATGACCCTGAAAGTAAGCAGGAGTCCATGCAGTGCCACAAGAACGCTACTGCGCCCCTAAGTAAAATTCAAAGTCGTTCCGTCTGCCGGAAAAATTATTTCCAGTGTTTTGGGACTCAAAGAGAATTTTGCTGATTGAGTACACAAAAAAGGTAAAACCATAACCGCAGCATCATATACGCATCGTCGTTACGAAATTTACGGGAAGTATAATTAAAGAAAAAAGACGGGGTAAAGTGACAACCGGTGTGTTGCTTCTTCACGACAACGCCCCGGTCCATACGGCGCGTGTTTCCAAGGCTGCTGTGCGAGATTGAGGTTTCGAAGAAATTAATCACCCACCCTATAGCCCGGACCTATCCCCAAGTGATTATTATTTGTTCCCTAATTTGAAAGAAGACCTTCGTGGGAAACGATTTTCTAACGAGGAAGAGCTCAAGGCGGCAATAAATGCGCATTTTACAGAGAAAGAGGAAAGTTATTTTATACAGGGTATTGAAAAGTTAATTTCAAGATGTACTAAATGCATTGAGGTAGTGGGAGATTACATTGAAAAATAAAGATAATTTCAATTGAATTTACGTTTCTTTTTCATGCTGATACCGAGAATACATTGAACGGCCCTCGTATATCTGCTACTTAGTGCGAGTCTTAAAGTCAACTTAGATGGGTCTGGGATATCATTTTATCGAGTAAGCTTTTATAGCTTTTTAAGTACCTATTATGTTGATATGTTAACATACACAGCATACAATATACAGTAATGACTATTGTTCTAATTACCTACTAATATTTTAATAAGAAATCTGAAATACCATATTCTATCTAACACTGAAATATATACAGGGTCAAATTAAATTAGCTAGCGAAACTCTGCAGTCGTGATAGGTATCGACATCTAAACACGATAAAATAGAAATGAAAAAAGATTTTATGTGTTTTTTTTTTGGGTCAACGACCGCTGATAGTGTTAATATTTGAAGTGTAAGTTGAGAAAATCTGTTTCTTTTTGTTTTATCGTGTTAAAATATCGATACCAATCACGTCGGTGAAGTTTACGCAAAAAGACTATTTGTTAAACTGATAATTCAAGTGACTACATTATCTGCGGTCGATGACCCCACAATATTTTTTTTTTTAATCCTTTTTAGTTATCGATACCCATCACGTCTGCGGGGTTTCGCTAATAAATTTAATTTGACCCTGTATATCGTGTAGTTACAAGTAAGGTATATAAAGGAAAAAAAGGGAAGAGCTCATTGAGCATCATTAGTTGGTGTGTTTAAATTAATAAAGATAAATTGAATTAGATTCTGACATGATCAAAAGCCATGACAAGGATAAAACAGGCGAGGTAAATTAGCTGTTATGACAACAAGAGGAAGATTCAATAGTTATCATAGTTACTGTTAATAAAATGTCCAATGTCACGAACAGTTCAAAAACCCTCAGACCTTCAACCGACTATGCAAATATCGTATAATGTGTCATCATCAGTCAATCAATATAAAGAGACAACTAGTGTCATTACTTGTATTGGTCAACTTGAGCGCAATGACGTGATCGCCAGCCGGCCAGCTAGCTACTGAGCAAACTCAGCAATTGGCTCAACGAGCCTCGTTATTATACCTACAGATACTTAATTTACTATAGGAACTACGAGTACATAAAATGTTGGCCGTTGTGTATAAAAGGATTTTTAATATATGTTTTTAAGCTATTGCATAGCTTTTATCGCGGGCTTTGAGCGCGGCGACCGAATCAAGAAATTCCGTAACGAAAATAAAACCTAACACCCTCCACTCCGCCTACCATGTAGCTCGGCCGAGCGTTCGCTTAACGTGTATGTATATGGTACGACTGTACTTGAATTAATATCAAAGAAAAAAAAATATTGCATAAATAAAAAATAAATAAATAATTATAATTGCATAAGTTGATAAAAAATGCTATGCAATAGCTTTACCGCGGCAGTCCCCGAGTGCCACTCGTGTTTTTTTTTCAATCTTTAATATTATATTTTATTAACATAGTTTAAAAGCTAACAGTCTTAAAATAATAATAAGTATATGTAGGTACAAGTACATAAAAAGGGAAGGGAAAAGAATCATAGGCCATCAAAAATTTCGTCTGCATCGTTGCCAACCGGAAAAGTGCCCAAAAGGCTGGCAGCATTACCACGTTGTATGGCAAATCTGATTCTTAGGCCAAAAAATAGGCCATTCCTCTGGTCACGTGAAGACTCGACCAACGGCTTGGCAATGTCTCGAAAAATTTAGTGGGCACTCGGCACACACACACGCATTAAATGAGTTCTATTAAATTCAGTTATATTTACATATTTGTTAAGAAAGTGAGGAACCATTTGGTTGATTGACTCGTCCTACACAAATCAAGGAAATTAGTTTGTACCTAATTGTCAACTGCATTCACAGCATCCTACACAGTTGTAAATGTTGATTACGAGAAACCGCATTACTAAGTTCTCTTTGAAGTGAAACTCTACCTACAATATTTTGCAGTTCAGTGTAATTTGCACGAAGTTGCAGAATTTGTTTAGCTAAACTAGGATCTAGGATAAAATTCAAGAGGCTGGAGTTTAAACCAACAAAAGAAAGCTAGGGATAACATTGATTGATAAATTGATGATCAATGTCTTCGTTTCTTCTTATTAACCTAAAGGAGGCAATTGAAATGCACAATCCTCTAATGATACTCACAGACACTCGCGCAAGAAAAAACGTGCAGTAGTTGCAGACAATCAAGACTACAGCAGTGTGTCACGAGACCTAACGCAAAAACTATCGCGTTGACCGACAATTACCCAGCTACTGTTTGATTCGCAATTTAATTGAAGAGATGCACTCATAATATCAGCTGTGGGTCTGCTGATGCACGTGTCATGATCATCACGACTCCATGCGATGTGATGCTCTATGAGTACCAAGGCCACTATACGACCCGCGTGATTGGTGGAGTGGCGCCTTTGGTCCAGCCGGCTGGGGTCAATTGGTGGCTAATTGTGGAGTCGACGACTGAGCTGGCCGTAGCGAGTCGATGCCCAACGATACAATTGTGTGTTGTTGATATTTTTCTAAAAATAACATTCTCATTTGCAGCGCACTGTGCTTTCTATTTCTGTTTTTATGTCGCTTTTTGTTTATCAAGTCCTTGAGTTTCCTTTGTGCTGAACTTATACTAGCATTTAAATACCTAATAATCATTTGCCGCAGACTGAGTATCATAGACAAGCTATCTATGATTGTTACACCGATAAAGACTAATAGGTGGTTGTGCCAATTATGTGTGCCTTGTACCAGTACATTAGTCTAAACAAAGACCGATATCGAAACCGTGGATTACAATTATCGGTATAAAATATTGGAATAATATCGGTAGGTTACAGCCGCGGTGCATATCGGCGCAGGCGGCGCGGCGCGGGCGGCGCACAATCGGCCACGCAGGCTGGGGTCGTCGGCTTGTGATAAGCGCGTATCGGCCTCGCCTCTCCACGTCTCAACTCACACCATATATTTCAATTATTAACTTCAATGATAAAGTAAGATGTTAAATCGAATGTACTCATTTAAAATTACAATGCGCTCGAGATTTATGCTTTTTTTATTAGCCTCCAGTGCCTCCAGTCATTGAGTATTTAGTACGTGTATACGAGACACTATACCATTATGATTTTATATGAAACAACAATGCCTCTCCAAAAATGCCTTTGGGTTATGTATGACATAACCTAAACGTTATGCCTATTAATATTTAGGTTATGTTATACATAGCCATATGGTACGAGTCTACTTACGAGGAAATATTCTGATTAAATAGATATTGGGCTCATGTTTAATCCATTACAAATATAGAATTTCTAATAGTAAGTTTACACGCTTGCCAAGTCTCAGTAAGCGTCTACAAACGTCAAGGCAATAGAAACGCTAGGCTCGCATTTGGGAATCATTTAAATGCTTGTGAATGCGTCAATGGTGCCGATTCTCTTGTCACAAAATTCTCTAAAATAGACTAAAAGTCACAAAAATTTAGTTTACTCCTGTCAAACGACGATTTTCATTCTGAAATAGACTAAAGTGACACAACTTATCTATATTTTAGTTTGACAGCACTATGATGGTGCTAAGTTAGTAAATTAGTGAAAATGGCCATTTTGCTGTTCTGAATTTGAAGTTTTTCACCTAAAATTTTGGTTGTCTAATTAAATCTGGCTATTTTTAATCGCGATTAAAAAGGTGTGGAATAAAATTACTTGTCATGAACTAAAATTCACCACAACACCTCGACTTCAGGTGCAAAACCAGTACTGTATCGTTTTATTATTTTATTTTTGCTTATATCTCGAATATGGTGTATCCTATCGCAAAAATAATGAAAATTTCGACCCCCTTTATAAAAACTTTAAACCCCTAAAACTCTCTAATCATAATCGAAACCAATCAATCGTAATCATTTTTCATATTTTCCATACAAAAAGTGAAAAATTCAACACGTCGAGGCTGCCCCCAAGTACGTCTTCGGCTCTAAAAAAAATTCACGGGGTACGAGTAGGGCAAATAAGTACCTACCACGTGGAGTCGCGACTTTTAAATTAAATTTTAGTGGCGTTAAAATTATTTTAATTTTTTTTGCAGAATAACTTTAAGATTCGCATAGCCAAAAAAAGTAAAAAAAAATAGTGATAGTTTAGTTAGTTTAGTTCGGTGTACAAGAGAATCGGCACCAGTATGCTCCAAGCAGGCAAGCATTACGATTACGCTTCCGAGCTGTACGATTACTGACAAATGCGTGCATTGACTGGACAGGTCCACTCAATCTGTTGTGGTTCTTTCCTCAAAAGACCATTTCAGATACCAATCTATATGGTCTTTACATGATCTGACCAAGATTATGTCTGGACTTTAAAAGAGACTGTGATCTCTGAGTTTGTTTCGGCCTTTCTTCTCAGAGTAGTCAGATAGGAAACGCCGACCTCATCTAGTTTAAAAAATATGATAGACGTGTAAAAGTGTTTGTACAAACCTACTTACAGAAATAAAATCATTTATCATTTATCATGGCGGACACCGAACTTATTTCTGCTATTGCGTTTGGTTTATCAGACTTGTGCTTTAAACACACTGAATCTTACTGCTTGCTTACGTGCTTTTTTCAGTATTTAAAGCACTCTCTATCCAGGTATAGTTAAAAAATTCCAGCCTGTATGTCAGAAACCAATGAAATATTTATTTTTTGATTTTTAATACTGGCTAAGGTGTGAAAGTTAGCAATAATATTTATTATGTTTAACATACTTCAAAAAAGGATGGGGCTCTCAGTTCGACGGAATCTTTTTTGTTTTATGTATGTTTTCCGATTACTCGATGACGGTTTGACCGATTTGTAAAGATATTTTTTAGTTTGATAGGGTATACTTTCTAGTTTGCAGCGGAACTACTCAATAATAAGTATTTCACGGGTTGCGATTCAATTACTTTTATATGTTTGCTAAGCAATTTATGCTCGTCACAATGCATATAGTGAAGTACCAGGAGAACTCCTCAACAATTAACGTCCCTGCATCCGGAAAAGCAATATTTTGTAAAAGGTGATGTGCAGTTGACATTAGGCTATTGTAACTTAGATAAATTACAAACTGACCCACAAAAAAAGCGAGAAATAGAAATGAAAAATTTAATTAAATTTTATTACATAGCAATTTGTGTGGGGTAGGTACCACAACTAAAAAGTGAAAAATAAAAACTTTTTACAAAAACAAAACAACCGACTTCCAAAAGTATACTACAAAGTTATAAATTACTTTAATTTCGGAAGTCGGTGGCAAAAAACGAAAACACAAAACCAAAGACACCGACTTCCGAAATTAAAGTTATTTTTTGCTTTGTATGTACTATTTTTTTGGGTTTTTAATATTTTATTTGTGCCCGACAAATACATCAGTCACCGCAAAACTCGCCGACACAATCTGTTCGCGCAACTGCCTTGCAGAACGGTCACCAGAGCTGAATCGCCTGTATGCAGTACTTTAAGGATGTTCAATGCCCAACGAACTCCATGGCCAACCCTGAATGTGACGTGTTTACAGACGAATGGAGTAAAATTAAGCGCGTATGTCTGATGTTCTGTGAGAAACAGTACGCGAGGGTGTCCACTGTTCCATGTTAGTAATTAGCGAATTAAGTTTATGACACAATTGTCTGCATTGTATAGTTTTGTTTTCTTTCTATGTTAGTTAATGTAATTGGTATTGTACCGTGTGAATTAACTATAAATAAATAAATAAATAAATAAATATTAATGTATATTTGTATTAATTTAATGGAAGGTTACTGTTAATCCTACAATATAGTTACAGTATGATGCTGTTTTGATACAGACAAATTATGGAAAATAAATTTAATTAACTGTTATATGAACCATCTGGAGAGTTCAATAACTTCTGCCGTATGAGCTACGCTGATTGCGAGTTTGTGCTGAACAAAATATCACCCATGATTTCCAAGGAAGATAAAGACTTCAGAGAAGCTGTACCAGCTAAATATCGTCTTGCCATAACACTACGATTTTTAGCATCTGGTGATTCTTTCCGAAGCCTTCACTACTTGTTTAAAGTATCCGTTCCGATCCTATAAAACCATCCGTCCGCGTCTGTCGAACGCGAGCCCACAAGCGATACTAAACGCGCACAAACGTGTGAACACATCGCAAGCGTTTATCACAAACGCCCTTTGAATTGTGGTCAAAAACCGACACTCGACCGGATCAGCGACAAGCTTCTCGAAGCACACGCACGCCATGCCAAATACCCCCGTTCACACGCTTGTGCTTGTGGACGCTTGCTGAGATTTGGCGAGCATGTAAAGCCGGCATTATAATTAATAAGGCCATACAAAAACACATGGTAGGAGTTTAGATCCATTGGAAGAGTGTTTAAATCTACCATTCGCTTTAAAAATCATTCAGACATTATTTTCGCACATCAGAAGAACAAACATACATTATACACAACATACACTACAACAGAAGAATCGCAAGAACAAACATACATTATACCGTATCGTTGAAAACTTAAAAGAACATTCCAGACAGACTTTAGAGTGTTTTAGTGATGCCGATGAGACGCGTAATTTGGTGAAACGACCAAATACAAATCAATTTGGTTACCCATCCAAATGTCAGCTAGGCCGACCATTGCTTAACCGACTTGATAAATGTGTAAACAACATGGTTGCAACAGAAGGTTTTTAATTATCATAATATTAACATGTTTTCAAAAACGGTGAATTTAAAATGTTTTGACGCCTTTGTAATCAAAACATGATACCAATGGCCCAACTTTGTTTGTGAGGTATTCTGTTTACTTGTGTTGTATTTTGAATATGAAAATCCCATTGTTTCACTTGGAAGCAAGGTTAATCCAAAAGTTTTTCTTTTACTGATTTTTCTTTTGGTTTTAAATATTTCTTAGGGAAGGGTTTAAAAGGTGGAATGGAAACTACAGTGATATATAGATATCTACCTACATACAAATATAGCAAAATGTTCTCATGTGCTTCATCAAAATATGGTTATATATTACGAATTTAATGAATATGTAACAGTGGCCACATTTTAGCACATGTGAGCTGTTGAAACTTCCGCCACGACACAGAAACGAAGTAAGATTCAACCCGCTAACCTATTATTCTATTAATTTATGAAATTCAAATGATAACTATTAATATTGTTTTTTAATTTATTTGGTTAACCGTCCAATTCAAATTGGTAATTGTTACGTCAATTAAAAACTGCTCACGCGATGATCGTGATCTCACAATTCGACTGTGTAATTGTGCGGTTGCTGATGTTTCGACAGACTCAAAATGGATCAATCAAGAACATGAAATAACAAACTGAATTTTGTGAACGGAAATGAGAATAAGTATTAATAATATCCAACTATCACAGGCCAAACCGCAACCCAGTTTAAGTTGATAAGCGCAATATTAATTAATGGTGTCGACGATAAACTTAATAGTAATAATATTGTTTATCTCTACGAAAGCGAAAACAATCCGTTTAATTTGGACACCAGATAAACTTGTTTATAATATGAAGCTCCGGTCTATTTCCTGAAAACATGATAGTGATCTCATAACTGGTCGAAATAAAATCAATTGTGCAGACATTGCTGTACCTACTTGCTATATGTAACTAGCGGGAAAAAAAACAAATAATCAATTAATATTAATAATATACAATATTGAAACGATATTGAGACAAGCACTATATCATATCGGTTGTATGACTTCCTCTTCTTATTATACAAAGTAATAATCTTAATAACACATTATGCTAATTACATATATTGACTCAGGATTGGATACAGCCTGACTCAATGCGAATAAGCAATACCAGTTTGGATTTATTTCAAACACGCACAAAGCCGGTCGATTGGAGTCAGTCGGACGTTTGTAAGTGGTATCGAAATGCCGAGCGTCTTATGTAATATCCCGCTAGTCGACTATTTCGTTGGCAAAAAAAAAAACAAAACATAAATGGCTGCTCTCATTGTTTCCGTCCACACGGGCTCGATTTATGTGGCAGTTTAAATGGCCAGGCCTACTACAGATTGTACCTAAAAACATAACTTGGCGAATGCACGCTTTGTTCTCGTCCCAACTCTGCGGGCGTCAGTTTTTTTCCTAGACCCTTTTGTTCTTAAATTATGTTTGTTCGAATCTCTAACGAACAAATAAAAACCTTCCGATGATGAATCGCTGGCTATGTAACTTTAATGATGCTTCTTCGGACGTGTTCGTGGATCTTAACCAACGTTTCTGATGAACTCTACCATTACGTGGGATTCGTAAAACGGTTCGCAATAACTTTACATTTTCATTTCTTTTATTAACGTCCAATTCGAGAGAATGGCAAAAGGTTTTATTGCTCACGTTTATAGGCCAGCATCCCTTGATTGTAAAGCAGCGCTCGCGCAGGCTCGCCGCGGCACGGTCGCGTGATCAAACCGGTTGCGGGGGTAACATTGTTCATTATTCAAATTAGTGCGTGCTGTTATAATTCGAAGCGAGCCATTCCAACCGCGATTAGGTGCTCGGGGCGGGCTGGATCTGCAGTTTGAATCACCGTCTTCAAAGTTTTTATACTAGTATTTCGAATTAACGTAGAAAACATTCCTCAAGAAATTTCCACTTTATTCGATCGCCATTTTTGCTTAAGATTAAATCAATAAATTAATTACTTTATTTATTCACGCGTCCACATTATCATAGCTTCTACGAAACTTGTTTGTAGACCGGTCGTAGTCACGAAAATAAAACAAAGAGACCCAGAACTTTCCGTAACGAGCGATAACTTACGATAAACGTTGCAATGATCGCGTCATACGAGTACCAATACTTCCTAGTTGTAAACTGTCAGTAGAAGGGGGTATTATAATAAATGGCATGTGTATATCGCCGGCGACACCACGTCGCTTGTGAGGTAGAACCGGTCCTAAACTTCCTCGTGAGCGATCAGCTTTATTGGAACTATTAGCGAGTCGACCAGCCGACACGTTTAAGTCTGCTTGTTGCTTATGGATTTTTACTTTCGATGCAATTGATTTGAGATAATAGTTATTACGTTTCTCAGAATCTCCTACAACTTAACGAGTTAACACTGAACATCGTTTCCTCTTGGTTACATTTTAATACCGCGTCGTGCAGCAGACTATCATCGTGCTCTGCGATAAAAACGACCGCAAAAAGTTTTCAGTTTACTTACTTGTTTTGTAATTCAAAAGGGTTTTTGTATTCTCCGTCGTAAATTTTCGCTATAGGTACTTTTTGCATGTAGGTAATGCACAATATGGTTTCATTTCGCAATGCTTCCGTTGTAGGTACTTTTGTTGCTGTTGGATAATAATATGCTTGCATAATACCGACTCGTACACAATCTAAATAACACGCTGAGTACTTACAGAATGAACATATTCTTCAGCATTTCATTATTCATTTTTATAATCAGTGAAATTGGATAAAAATTAATGGTGGAAACAGTAAGATAGACCGAGGAACGGGGGACGGTTTTTCATAGTCAGTAATTAATACCTTCCCGAAAGCAAGATTTACATCTTGAATGTTATAAAAACCAGTTAGATGACGGACTAAGGGATATTTATTCAATGATTTTTTTTGTTACCTTTCGCAATAAGTTTGTGGATCTTATAGCGGAAAGATATCTGGATCTCATTAAGGTTAAATTTCCCCACACAAGCTGTCTGGTGAGAAAGCGGAGCAAGGGAGGAAATAACTAGAGTTATTGTGTAGGAACATTGCTGGGCCCGCCATGCCGCCCTGAGGAACACCGCATATATGTACTATTAATATTCTCCGTACACTTACTTGGTGTATCGTTTATCTTTAAAGGTAGTTTTAAATGACATAATTATGTTGTGTGGACTTTACATATCAATCACAAGAAGTGGATTTTTCTTGTTACGAGTTAAATGCACTTCTAATGTAAACCTGAGGTGAATAGTTAACAAATCTTTACCATAATGTGTGAGATACATTGCGTAAGTCTAGTTTATTATACAGAAGCGGCTATAATTGTGTCCATTATGATGGAAAAATACAGTGTGGGTTTCTGTCTAGTACTTATGCTAGCTTCCTTATATTTTTCAAACATTTACCTGTTATTAAGTGACTCAAAGAGAGCTGGACGTAAGTACATGCTCGTTATTCTGAATGAAAAGCGTAAATTTCTACAGTTTTACAGTTTCCCTCGGTGTCTACTAGCAAATTTGTGTTATGCAACTAATATTTCCGCTGATTTACCGGTTGTTTGAATGCGAAACAATGCTAAGTGTCACCTATATACCGCACTTATAGAACCATTGCAAAAGCGAAAATGGGTCCTGCGGGGTAATTGCGTGACAAATTAACAGTAGGAATGGCTTTCATTTTGACAGTTTAACAACATTCATTGCGCTATATTACGTTGCGCATATTTACCTACGTTGTTGAGCAGACAAATTTTTCGAAAATATGAAGCAATGTATTAGCAATAGTCTTCAAAATGATTCCGATTCTCATGAATAGTGTCTTAGGTTAGGGTACTGTTCATTACAGCTTTGTTTTTTGTTTACAAAGAATATGTACGTTGTGAAAATGCTATGGAACGTAAATAGCAAAAATCTGTAAACTTATTGAAGGTACCTATATATATTTAATTCATAAAGTGATTATGAACCGCGTCATAATTAACGATAATTAAACTCTCATTACTAGAATGATTAATAATTAAACTGTAGAGAGCTATTAACATGATAATAAGCTATTACTGGAGACGATGTAGAATTTTCCTTAGTTTGTATTAAAGTCTCGTAGCTCAGAAAATTAAAGGTAGATCTTGCAACAGATACGGAAAATACTTAGACTTTATAATCTTATCGTAGGTAAGTATATACGAGAAATACCTAGGAGATCAACAAAGCTGTTATGTAAATGTGCATCACGACAGCACAGGCGATAGGAATACAAGAAACATTATTATGTGGAATAAAACTGTGAGTGGGAAAAAAAATAATATATATAATCTAGTAACAGATAGTGATAATTTTGAGAAGCACTCATTTGTGCCTCAATTTCACTAGCCTGCGGGGTAATTGCGTAAAACACTATCAGTAGCAATGGCTTTCATTTTGACAGTTCGACAACATTCTTTGCGTTATTTACGTTGTTGAGCAGACAAATTTTTCGAACAATGAACAGCAATGAATTTGAAATATCCTTCAAAATGATTCAGATTCTGATTGATAGCGTGTTACGCTGTTCTGGTAACAATTACGCCAAGTAGATGCGAGCCGATAAAAAGAAAGACGAATCTTCGAGTATTGTTGATCAAAGGAAGGAATAAAGAAAAATAGGTTTATTTAGGTTTGATAAGGGCATGCGATAGTCATTCATTATAGAATCCAATCATTAGGGATACATTTGAAACTGTGTACAACAATCGAACGTAAGCTAATTATATCCTTGCCGATAATGTTTCATTAAAAATAGGTTAACGAGTCCTTAATCAATTGTTTACGTTTGTGGAGGAAAACCGCGGCTCTATGAATAATGTTTGCCAGAAAACATTGTTCTTTACCACATAGCAAATCATTTATTTTGTAGTTCTACCAACTTGGTTGTAATAATTGGATGAAAGACTCAAGGTTTAATCTTGAGTTCTATTATATTTTATGAAGCTAGCCTGCTAGCCAACTGATCTACTAATTAATTGAGACTAAAAGTATCATGAATATTAAAGGGAATTTCTTTTCTGTGCCAGTACAAGTTCTTGTCTTGGAAAAGAGATGACAAAAATCATGGAACCGGAGAACGTTACACTCCCTCTTATTTAATTTTATCATACATGTACCCAATAAAGGAAGACAATAAAAGTGAAGCGTCACGTTTAGTGTGGATTACAAACCTGCTACATATTTGGATTTTCTAATCAGCAGTTAAGCTCTCCTGTCGAGAATTGAAATAAAGCAAGGTAATCTTAACAATCCCAAACTGCCATTTTACATACATTTACTTTATTATATTAGCATTACATACGATTCGTTTCCTATCACGGTAACTTGTTTTGTTCTCGCAAAAGGAAAAACAAGATAACGTGCGTGCACAGCGAACCAGAAATATATGTTTTTTAAGAGTATTGTCGTATATGTGTTCGTTATGCGTGTATGTTCAGAACGGGTAATCGGCAATGGCTCGGTATTGTCTTATTGGAATCTTCATTATAATTTGCCAGGTGTGCTGCGGCCCTTCTCGGCGAGCCCGACCAATCGGGCAAACTGCACCGACTAGATCAATTATATCGGTAATTCTGTAAGAAAATACTTTATTTAATAAAGTTTCTTATATTCTGCTCCGGCATACAAAGTATCGTGGTAATATATTAACATAAACAAGGAGTCTCTAGAAGATTACGATTTAAAACAACGCAATACACGATAATGATGCTGGACCTTTTGGAGTTTACTTGACATAACAAACAAAGAATAACTTTCTGGCTCAGGCAAGAAAGATAAACCTATTATTTTCTTGGAACACTCGATATAGGGTCAATAACGACTTGTAACACAATAAAATTAAAGTAACCAGTCTGACACGAGTAGAGTTTATTCACGTTAAGAAGAAAGCTGGGATATACTGCGAAGATTTTTCCTGTAATACTTAGGTCTGTATTTTATAGCTGATCCAGTTCCGGCAATCCAGTAAATCATTAGATTAATGATCCGTGAATACGTTATGAAATATCGTTGGATAACTAGCGATTGCTATGCTTGACTGTTCTTATTGATGTTGTTAGTTAAGAAACCAGTGAAGAAAGCTGATCTGGAATTCATACTTATCATGGTTTCATTGATGATAGTTATTTTATGTCTGAAAGCTGTTGTATAGACCACGCAATACACAAACAGACAGATATCAATTTTAATCCTCATTTTTAGGAGTGTATTTCTGAAGGTGAGACATATAGTCTGTGGGTCTACTCTAAACACGAAGTCCGTAGTTCTGGTCAAAGTTGCGGATGTTTCGTACTCCGTATCACTTTCGGACATAACATTAGTCCCCGGCCCGAACCTAAAATTAACGACAAAACGATTTGACATTTGGCACTTACTCCCGATGTGGTTTTTCCCGTCCGAAAATGTTTATTAATCGGGAGTAGGGTTCACTTCTAAGTATTGAACTACTTTAGGACGGACCCGTATTTTCGTTGACGGACTTAAGGCTCCCGAAGACAGGCGCGACGCGACAGCGCTACACAAAGGCGCCGCTCGTCAAGTGACTCGCGGTGCCTTTGTGTCACGCGTCGCGTCGCGCCAGTGCGTATGAGCCTTTAGAGAGTAGGCCCCCTGGTCAGGAAAACCACATTTGCGGTGTGATTTGAAAACATTATTTGTAAGTATGTTAAACTTGCCTACATGAAATGCAGAGGAATATATACGTCGTCCTTCTTTGGAGAGACCATCAGTGTTCAGCCGTGGACAGCGATATACTGGATTTGTTTATAATTTAGTGATATCTTTCATCTTGCCCTTGCTAAATAAGTAAATACCTATTAGTACTATCCAAAACTTGTTTTGACTGGCTTTAATCTATGAGCACGTATTATATTATTGTTGTTGAGTCCAACCTTATCTAACAGCAAATGTTGACTAAGCTGGTCTGTGACGAAACGATTACGATTGCTCGCATGGGACTAATTGCATGGATCACGTAAACTCCATGTTTTTTCGCACACACTCGTCGTGTTGTGCGTGCAGCCAATGCACGATTTCATACACAAATATAGTACAAACTTGAGGCCATGTTGTAATTCAGTCATTATTACACAATGGTAATATAAATAACGATGTGAGCGATATTTCAGTTAATTAGCCAGTTATTTTGTTAACAAATACATTTTCCGAAAAGTAGATAAAGGATCCTCCGGTTTAGATGAAAAAACTTGACAATGCAATAACGTAATTGCCTCTTTTTCTCGTAATACGGAAGTTCTTATTATTTGGCTTCTTTTTTCTTTTGGTACGCCAAGTGGATTTAATTTAAGTACCTACTTACTTTTGAATTATCTAAGTGATAATAACATGCATGTTATTATGTCCACGCCCGTTCGTAATAACAAAAATATTTAGTTCAATGTGCTACTGCTGAAGATATACGCAGTAAACGTTGTTAAACGAGTTGCAGATTATATGGTTACACGGTTACACCATATCTCACCAATGTTATAAGACAGTACGGACACGGAACATAGAATGTTACATACATTACTTACACCGTAACTATTATATGAGGAAGCAAGTCATAATTTTAGCAAACCCCTAGGAAAGGAACACTGTTTATTCGGCTACGCAGTACAGCAGGAAACAGAGGAACACGTTTCCTGATCTACCAAATACGTATACAAGCACCTATTGAAAGTATCGCCGGCCTCAGTTGGCCTTTCATCTTTTTTATTATTAATCCATTATGAATGTGTACAAGCAGCGAGAACCCGGCAGTAATCAGGAGGTCACCAGCATCGTCTCGAGGTAACCATTTAGTTGCCCTTTACAAACTGCCGATCCGCCATAAAGGGAGTGGCGAAGGGCTGGCTACTTTGGTCAAATAAGGAAGGCCAGGTTGAAGACCCTATGACTTTTAGAGCCTCCTTCTACATCGACGTCTTCATCTGCAAATGTGCCTAATTTGGAATTCATACATATGTCATGATATGTCCACGTACCGTTGTTTGGGAAGCGCCATATATTTTGTGATTCGAGTTTAACTGGCTTTAGCAATTCTACAGTTTATTTATAACTTTCTGAAAATATATACAGAAATAAACTGCATGCTTTTATAAATAAACGTCGTAGGTCTCCGTCAACAGACTTTAATCCAAATAAAGTAAAAGAAAAGTTGAAACCTGGAAACGAACGGTATGTAAGCCGCAATAATCTACGAAATGCACAACTAAGTAACCTTTGTTTGCTCGGTGCTAATGAATGATTGCAGTGATATCATACACGTTAATAGTGCAAGGAAGTCGGTTCACAACAGCACGTACCACCCCACGTGTCGTGCAATAATAAGCTTATCATTGCACCTTCATCAGAGGTGAATTAATGTATTCTTTATAATGATTAATCATTAAATGTTGTATACTCACCTGTTGCTCTTGAAGCACGTTGTCAACTGGTTTCTTTTGATTTAGGGATAGAAGTCCCGTCCAAGGTTCAACTAGGAGAGCAAGGGCCACGATGATCTGGCACCTGTACGGCTAGGGCTTTTCATAACCTAGTAGCTAGTCCACTTTCGTATCATTTGTTGTAGAAGCACGAGTAGCCGAATACGCTTAGTTAAGAAGTTAATCTGAAAAAAGAAAAGTTTTTTATCATTAAATCCTTTCTTTTCCAAATGTTTTTTTAGTTGCTTTCATGAGCTGAATCTTTTTTGCTACACTATTCTGCACAAGTATTAGGGCCACATATCTTTTTGTGCGTTTGTGTATACTCCAACTTCGTAGAAATATAAAAAATATAAATTCCTGCTTTCTTCTCAGAACGCACATTGTACGCCAGACCCTGATTAGATCTAGTTAACGAGTGTTCATGAACCGTTGCAGTTGGCGGAACACATCAGCCATACAACACATAATCATGCCGATGTGTTCCGGAAATGTATTTATACGTAGTCAGCACTCTGCCCAAATCTGGCAAGCAGCTTCACTACTTAGTAATTCATCAAATACTATATTCGCACATATATCATACTAGCTTCTACCCGCGGCTTCGCCCGCGTGGATGTCGGAAATTATCCCACGGGAACATGCTACCGGGACAAAAAGTAGCCTATTATATATCCTTCCCCAGGACGCCATCTATGATCTCCTTGCTAAATTTTATCGAAATCCGTTCAGTAGTGTAGGCGTGAAAAGATAACACAAAGACAGTTACTTTCGAATTTATAATATTAGTATGGATTAAGCATGAAACATGGGAAAAATGTCGTAGACGTATTTTTCAAGACCAGGGCCTGTCGTTGAAGATTCAATTCGAAGTATAGAAGACAAAGAAATAAATATCGTGTGTTATCGCTGCACTACAATTTGTTAATTCTACAAGGATAATACTTATAATACCCAAGAAATGTGACCTGTCAATGAGAACATGAGAACAAAAAAATACGACGATTGGTCAATAAACAAGATTAATTCTAAAACAATTTATCATTGCACACAGTGCACACACGTAGAATGCAAATGATTGTTTACAAATGTGCTAAAGTTGATTGCGCTATTTGTTATGTTAGGTTCATTACATAAGTATGTAAAACAATAATTACTATCGGGTATCGCTCTGCATTGCACACTGCAATGCTTTCGATGATAAGGACGTCGGGCCCGCATATTGTTTCACACAATGTTGAAAACATTACACAGTTACTACGAGCATTTAATGTTAGGGTGAACTCAATTGCACACGAATTAGACAATAGGTGCTTAGTTCAAATGTCACGATAAGACTACATTTTCTGTACTACGTACTGAGTTTTACGAACATCTATACAACCATAGAACTCAAAGATACTCTACGCCAATGTTTACGTCATATACTCGTAGCAATAATATTTTATTCTACGCAACTTCCATTCAATCTCACTGCATTAGAATGTTCCTACGCTAAGAAAATCTAGCAGAATGTAGTGACGAGAACAAATTGTGCAATACGTAACAGTAAAAATTACACAAATAGTAAAACGTATGAGCATCACATATCAAACAAGCAATATGTACTCGAATGCATGAGCAATCTAGATATCGATATAATTTTTATTGCAAGTCGTCATCGAATTGAGTTGCAGACACGTTGTATGATTTTATCAACCATAGAGCCTTGACGTCACAACGACGTACTTTGTTCTATAAACATCTAACTCTTAGCTAAATAAAACAATCACAAAAGAGTACAATGAAATCTTCATCGATCATTTGAAATTGACTTGGCATTTATTTTTTAATGGGGGGCTATTTGATACAACAACTCATTAAGCTAGATCGATTATAATATTATTGTATTTATAATTGAACAATTAGGTTCAGAGTTGCGACCACAATATCATCTTCATTGTGTAGTCGGTTGTGAGTGTAAGCCACCTCCGACTTCCCGTTGGATTCGTAAGAGGAAATAATGATATCCGGAGGAAGGGCAGCAGCTTCCACTTTCCTTACTAACACCATCATTGTGATTACTATCTGCATGTCAAGTGTGGTGTTTATTGGCAAAGCCTGCGGTGAATTATGCATTGCTTTTGTAGCGAGAACGCTGCAGCAGATGCTAGATCAAAGACTAAAGAAAATCTCTAGATCTACCAATTTCCGTAGCCATTTTATGTTTCTACCGATGTTTGAAGTAGTTCGTAGTCATTTCGTAATCGGCTGGTAAGAGTGGTCTTATAACATTTAGGTGACTTGAAAATAATTCAATAGACCGTTCCTAAACGAAATTACTCGCCAGCATTACAATAAGTAAAGTAATAAAATAGAAATAAGTTGCGTCGTAAATAATAATGGTGGTGTATGTAGGATATCAGGTAAACACGAATGACAATGTCACCCTTGTTCTTTATCGCAACTCTAACACATTAATGTCGTAATTATCGGTAAGCGTGGACTGGCAAATGAATATTTTCAAGTCATTGATAATTTTAGGTACCTACATTTTATATTGGTGGTCGATAATTACTCAAATAGAATAGGTAAGCAGCAGTATAATAAAGAGTGAGGCCTTACTCAAGGCAATATCAATTTTGAGTCTTAATTTCAGTGTTAAACCCATTAAAAAAGAATTTAAAATGCACTTGACAAGCAAAGCGAATTTATTGATGATTAATTGCAGGTTATTTATACATAGGTAGGTACTAAAATTTATTCTGCTTTATAGCTATATCATGAATTAAGGATGAAAACATAACAAGGATGAAATAACGCTAAAGATATGAAGCAAACTTAAAATTCCCTTAAAATAAATTAAAAATTAATAGTACCATACTAATAAAATTCAAAGACAAATGAAGTATTAAATTCGCAATAATATACACCTCAAAGTTCTGACCATCAAATGAAGTTACAATGTTGCCAACAAGATGCATCTGCAATGAGCAATAACTGAGCAATAAATATACCGATTCCGTGGGCATCTGAGGCTACAAGCAAAAGCTACTATGAAGTTCTTTTATTTTTCTCTATGTTTTTTATGAATGTTTTTTTTTGTGTTTTAGTTTAGATAAACTAGCTTTTTTATTTTTGTGCTAATGCTAATACTTACTACCAGAATAAATAAACAGAGCGTAGGTATTTATTTGTGCCCTTATTGATATCCATTGATGCCCTTAGGTCTTAGAACGAAACAAAAATATATTTAAGGGTCTTTCTTTTTGGAAAAAAAAAACTTAACAAGCCTATTGTTTAAACATTACTTCCTTTATTTATGTAAAATTATTACGAAAGTTGCTTTTGGGTCAAAGGAAATTGTATTGTTAAATACGGGTCCGTTTTACGAGTAGGTAACATTTTGTAAGTTTTATTATTTAAATTAAAGGAAGTGATTGTTTGAATATTCAGGGTCGTCCCTAAGCTTTTAGTACCTGATATTTTCCTTTGTTTTATTAAGCCGTAATAAATGCTTTACGACAAGGTTTAAGACTGTACAGAGAAATAAAGTTAAACCTTCCTAAAACTTTTCTATAAACAGTAATCTATTATTTATTTATGGTACATAATCGCCTATAATGATCCTACCGCTGGGATACAGGCCTCTGCTCTGTGAGAAGGAGTAGTCCGTAATCCACCACGCGGGCCCAGTGCGGGTTGGTAGATGTCGTCTTCGAATTTTCGGTTCTAGGACATGCCGGTTTCCTCACGATGTTTTCTTTCACCGTTTCGAGTGCAGTGGTGATTAAATAATTTACGCAAAGTAAAGCGCCTGTGTTCGAGCCTCGACCCACAACTTGTAAGTCGCGGCCGTTATCACTGGGCCACCTTTGCTCATCATTATTTATGGTAACCAAGGCTCAAATCAATCTACATTATGCATTATTGTCTCTCCTTCTCCCTTGAATCCATCCAAAGGTTGTCTGTAAAATATCGCTTTTAGCGATAAGATCGCCCATTGTGTCACCCTGTCTAAAATTTCTACTTTTATATCTGTAATTTTTATGGTGTACATAATAAAGAGTATTCTATTCTATTCTATATATATATATATATATACTAGCTGCCCGCCCCGGCTTCGCACGGGTTGCGGTACTTATCTACGGCGTACCCTACCTACCTACCCTACCTACCTACCCTACCTACCTACCCTACCTACCTACCCTACCTACCTACCCTACCTACCTACCCTACCTACCTACCCTACCTACCTACCCTACCTACCTACCCTACCTACCTACCCTACCTACCTACCCTACCTACCTACCTACCCTACCTACCTACCCTACCTACCTACCCTACCTACCTACCTACCCTACCTACCTACCCTACCTACCTAACCTACCTACCCTACCTACCTACCCTACCTACCTACCTACCCTACCTACCTACCCTACCTACCTACCCTACCTACCTACCTACCCTACCTACCTACCCTACCTACCTACTCTACCTACCTACCCTACCTACCTACCTACCCTACCTACCTACCTACCCTACCTACCTACCCTACCTACCTACCTACCCTACCTACCTACCCTACCTACCTACCTACCTCCCTAACTCCCTACCCTACCTACCAAAAAAAAAAAAAAATTGATGTTGGCCGATTCTCATAGATACCGGATAAGCACAAAAAATTTCATCAAAATCGGTTAAGCCGTTTCGGAGGAGTATGGCAACGAAAACTGTGACACGAGAATTTTATATATTAGATATAAATAAAATAAAGTCGGTTTAGTTACACCATTTATATATATTTATCAAGAACAGCTGGACTGATTTTTATGATCTTTGAATTGTCGGATTTGTCTCCGCCTCGAATAGCAGAATAACTTTTAAAATATGAGAAAAATTCACAAAAAAAAAATTAAGGTAATGGATTTCCTCATACATTTTGTATGGAACGGCTCAGCTAATAAGTTAACACAACATTTAAGGCTTCCACAGACAGGAGCGACGCGACAGCGCGACACAAAGGCGCCGCTCGTCGTGCGACGAGCGGTACCTTTGAGTCGCGAGCGATTCGCGTCGCTTGTCGCATCTGTTTGTAGGAGCCTTTATTGATTCTGAGGCGGTACGAAGTTTGCCGGGTCAGCTAGTACTAGCTACATACAAATAAGAACCTTACTGGGAGATAGACTAGACCTTATTGCTGTTGGAAACAACCAAAGAGTATTTATTGTAGGCACTAAATTCAAACGTTTATTTTTACTTCTTGAAAGATAAAGTAGTTTTAAAAATAAAATTAGCTCAGTGTGTGAGTGGCTGCATATTATCATTTTAATTGCGAAACGTTACGTACCTATCTAATAATACTAATACATCTCGACCTATCAAAACATTACGTATGTATATTAATAGATCTCTAAATTATATGCTGTCCGTTCATATCTTAATTCTAAAAACAAATGAGGAGATTGTGTTATTGATTAATTCCAAGGTTCAATATGAAATAATGGCAGAGTGCTGATTCACTAATGTTGGGAATAGCTTTGTCAACAGAGCTATCACCTAGGTCCTAGTGTTTGCACACAGTGTATTATATTACCAAGCGCCATAAGTTTAGGAGTAAGCACTACGTGACCGACACATGACACTGACCTATAATATATAAAGACGGTCTCACAATCACAACGAACATTTTAGACGTTGGGTTCCGTGAATAAATTAGTTTGAATATTTTGACTGTGCGGCTTAGTAAAACTTTGAAAGAAAGAAAGAAAAATACGTTTATCGGCATTGCAGCAACAAAAATATATTTCTTGTCTCTTCTGCGCCCGTGGGTACAGCACTATCAAGTTACTAACCTGCAACTGCAGTAAATGAGACTCAGGGATTATGTCAAGAAGAAGAACAACAACAATTAAATGAATATTGAGATTATCGCTTCCGTAGTTCCATGAACCAAGCGTGACTGCGTGACTAATATAATATATTTAATTTTGTTATTCCCTTAGATCTGCTTACTGCAGCATTCAATGAGGGCTATCGCGCTTGAGTTCGCTGCTAGAGGCGCTAGTGTAGAGTAAGGTCTCTAGATGTCAAAATATGTACTGAACTTTTACTGTTTGCGGGATTCTTTATCACGGATTTTAACGAATATTGCATAATAGCTGTAATGGTTGTGCCATTCTTGATTAATTATGGCTTAAGATTTTAAGTAAAAAGTTAGGATCTAATTTGGTAGCACTTGAAGGAAAAATAAGATTTGTCTGCTTCATGCTTGCCAATTTTAGGAACATTATAATCTAAATATTCATTTGAGGTTTTAAAATGTAATAAAATAAACTTACTATGAATATAAGGGTACTTAAACATATCCAAAACATCAAATAAAAGTACTGCAACAGGACCTTATTCGACAGTGGCGCCAACTGGTGAGCACAAAAACGATAGCCCCCATTCCATTTAATATTACACCACGGCCTATGTCCAATAAGTAGACGTCACCAAAATGCTGAAATGATAATTTGTTTTTGCGAAACATTGTGAAATTAGTTAGTATATTATTATTACACTTATTATCACACACATAACATTATAGAGGAAGCCAATTTGCGCAATGTAATCACAATACTGCGATGGCGATGACATAAGGTTACAAAAGTTAAGTTTGTACTTACTTACGCAGTTTAATTGCAATTAAAAATTAATGACAGGAGTTAAAAAGGAATAAAATAAGCCCGTAGTGGTGGGATTACTTATGATCAAGAGACCCCTAAATACATCGCTCCGGTTAATATTTCAGCTCGCGTTTCAAAATATTTCCCATGTGAGAGTGCATTCAGCTAACAATATTATATTTCTTTCTTTTCCTTACGTCTCAACTTATGTAGGTATAACCCGACTCACTTTTATGAGCCATGAATTTCTTTTTAAACAAAACTTTAAAAAAACACGAGAGGAATAAATGCATTAATTAAAATTCTCACAGGAAGTTAGATTGCGGGTCACGTTAATAATGTAAGCGGATTAAATATAAAGCTAGTTAGTTGGGTGCGTTGTTTTTTTGCCGGCATATATTTCCTGTGATAAGCTACAGTTACTTTATTAACTTAATTATAATACGTGTAACGGTTTCCTTTCTCGCCACTTTATTATTTATATAAGGAGGAATCGTTTGAATTTGAACAACAAGAAGGATTCACCACGTGGTCCCCTGCATGTTATGAACAGACATCCCCCATCCATTGTAGTGGGTGTCATAATAGCTGATTATATCAGCAGGACAATGGGCAGTAGCACCCACCTTTTTACTGATAGCATCATACTGCGAATACCTGGTGCCTACAATTCAGCAGTGGCTTGAGAACCTTGTTGTTTAGAAACTTTGCTCTAAGGCTCCTTCAAACAGGCGCAACAGGCGAGCGCGAGCGGTGTCTTTGTGTCGCGTACGATTCGCGTCGCGTGTCACGCCTGTTTGTAGGAGCCTTTAGGATGCTAGGTTTTTCAAATTGTTACCCATCTACTTAGTTCAAAAAGTAATATACGGGACCCAAAAGCGGAGAACCTGGAGAAACTTATGTGCCACCGGAAAGGTGGAAGGAAAGAGGCCTGGAACATACCTCTATACGATGGTCTGACCATCCAAGTTAAGCAATAATCACACACCAAGATCTTCGAACCACTGCAAATGCAATCGTCACATTCGTCACAAATGAAGAGAGTGCTCACCAGTGAGCATCTTAAGGACTGAAAGAGGAGGAGTTATACAGGAGAACATGCACTAGATGTATATAGTGCTATGATATCCTAGAACATATTTTTTTCTGAAAACTTTAAAGTATACAAACAAATCAGTTTACCATAATTTTCACACCTCGTACAAAGCGTATCGCCCGCACAATTACGTGCTAGTATAGTTTCATTCTCTCAACAATGTAAGGGCTCAGGCACCCGGGGCTTGATTCCGATTCCTTAAGCTTGGTGTATGCAACATAGCGAATAACACTAAAACCGTCAAACGAGTTTGCAACCAACGAATGCTATAATAAAAAGTTGTTCCCGAGACACGGACGCGGGCCGGTAAGGGGTTGGCTATGGTGTTGAAAATATGCGAACTTGAAAAGCTCTTGAGGTTTTACACGGTAAGAAATCGTAGGGCTCAATCATGACTAGTATAATCTGATAAAATACCCTCGGTGAAGCAGGTTTACGCACCTACGTAAGTTATTAATGAGTCTACTACACGAAGTGTTCATCCTACTGATAGAAGATTCCAAAGGTGGACGTACATTCCGTAATTTGGGTTCCGCTTCAAAAGCTGAGGTTTTTTAAAGAATTACTTCTTCAGATGAATTGATGACGTGTTCTTCCTTCGATGGATCAATCATGTCAACCATCAGCCTATCGTAGTCCACTTCTGGCTATAGACATCTCCCAAGTTTCGTCACAAACTCACAACACCCAGGTGGGATATTATATACTTGAAACTTAATTTTTTTAAATATATTTTTTATTTACATACATCCGCTACCATTACAGTGTCCCAATTCGGTAGAGTAGTTAATTAGCAATTCATTAAATAATTTACAACATATCCATGCCAATTTTATTCTCCGCTTATGTCTATGGTCGCTACTTGCCCGGGTGACTGGCAGACATCTTGATTGGTGGAACCAGCTCTAAAATCGCAAGTTTTTGTGCAGGGCTTCAACCACTCATATTTACTAGGTATTCGCTCTGACTTCCTCGCTAAAAACCTTAAACTCACATGAATTAAAGTTTTGAAATTTATAGAAGTAGGTAAAGTAAATTACTTTAAAAAAAAAAATGTTTTTAAATAGATATGTAATACTACACATTTTTTTTTTGTAGAATTTTTTATCAAAGCTACACTTCAGTACTTACCTACAGATCATCAATATGGTTACGGTTTCTTTGCGTCTAACTTTTAATTTTAGGAATTAAGGTACCCACGATAGAGTTACAGAGTACATATAGGATTAGAGATGCTTTAATTGGCCAGCCCGCACTCCTCATGGATAAAATCCAAACAAGGTCAGGAGTTGAATAGTCTTCAGCTGCACTAGATGTAAGTAAATAAGGGGGAAGCGTCAGGATAGCTCGCGAATTTCAATAGTTTTTACTTTTTTTGCAATTTACTGGTCAGTGTCATGTTGTATGTTGAACTAAATATGATTCGCGACCGTTACAAGTATGTAATCATCAAATCATCAAAACAATCCTCTAAGTTCATAATTATAATCCCAATGAATGAATGTTTTTTGTTCATTGGCAAAAAATGTAAGACGATTTGAATTTCGCGGGCTACCCTGGCGCTTCCCCCTTAGTTGGAGTTAATAATGGACATAAACAATCAAAGGCTCCTTGTAACAATTTCCATGAAATTTTCATATAAAATGTTCTACTAAAATTGCGTCGCGCCTGTCTGCAGGAGCCTTAAGAGTTAAATCACAGGTGATATAAATACTTAAGTAGGTAAGTACTTAAGAACTAGAAATACTAATATAAGTCTCTGAACCTACAGAAAACTTCCATCTAATATTCCAGCGCCAACCTACCTTTTTATATTACCTCAAATAGGTGTCTCTCCTTCTCACAGAGAGGAGGCCTGTCTCCCAGTAGTGGGAACATTATAGACTGATTATGTAGGTGCCTAAATAGGTTTTCTAAGTCTATGTTTCCTATTATTTAAATCAAATCAATCATAATATATTTATATTTAATAAAACAATGACTGACGAAGTTTTTGTCTGAATGGCGGCGGGCGGGAATGACATAGCGGGCCTACTCGACTTCGCGGACGCGGACTGGCTGGCTAGCAGAGCAACAACAAAACACACAGCCGAATATTGCCGAATGTTGCCGAACGTACCCGAACGAAAAACGAATCTCGCTCCAAAACGTGATCGTTCTGTTGAAAACAAAATCCACCCGCCCGCTACCGGCGTTTCACGGGCGAAGGCGAAAACAACAAGAGCTCAGTTTAGTTCAGTGCGCGAGCAAGCGTGATACGGAATGTACGTGTGGTGCGTCTTGCGCGGACGTTAACTCCGATTTATTTTTTGTCTTACGATTTATACGGCCAGAATTAAAAAGTTTTGGAGTATACAGTCAATAAACTAAAAAGAGTTTTTATCATAAAAGTTGACTTCGTGACAGTTCGCGCAGAATTTTGACCAATATCCGTGAATTTCCGTATAGACGCGAAAAAAGTGAAGGAGACATTTCGAAACAAAGGACTGTTTTGTACATTTTCGCAACGATTGCGAAATTGTGTTCAAAAATACTGATCTGGCTCAATCGTGGAGGGCATAATAAAAAAAAAACTGCCCCTGGCCAACTAGTTCGGACACAATCTGTGGTCACCGAACTACAAAACAAAAACGCAACGATTTTACTAGATTATTACTAGGACTATATTTATAAAGGTTTTCATAAAATTCTCGTCAAAAGTATCGTGAACTTTTCATCGGCTAACCTAAAAATTACAGTGAGTTCGTCGACCTTACAAATTCGTGCTTCAGTGGATCAGTCAGTTTGCAGATTTTTGATCGAGAAATAGCATTAAAAACCTGGATTAAGTGTCGAGTTGGTTTTGCATGATGTCTACTGCCATAATGCATCAGTCTGCGCTGTACGACTTTGGTGATCTGTTCTTGAAGGTATGTTTGATTTATTTACTTGCAAGACTATCTTAGAATCAGATACGTATTTCAGTGCTTCTGATTACAGTATTTGTATAAGTACATCTATCAATATTTTTTCTATTTAATGCATACCTACACTTCGTTGGTACTTATTTACCTATTTTATGTGCCTACCTACCACAACAATAGTCACGCCAGTTGTTATAATTGCGCTTTGTTCATAAACTAAGTTGGAAAAGTTACCCTACCGGCCTACCTCCAGGGCTCCTTCCAACCTATAACCATACAAAATTATTAGGTATAAATCTATTCGATATAATCAATCTATTTCTCGATAAAACGAGGGACCCGACCTTTTAAAATCCAAAAGAGTACCTACCTACCTGTTCTAATAGATAATTATCTTTAAAAATCAACATTTATTCAATACCTATTCAAAACATTTGTTGCTTATCTGTCAAAATTAAATAACAACTTACAATAAGATTGTGACAGTGACAGCAGACATAATCAGCAATTTTGTACCTAGTAGGTAGGTGAATAATGTGCTTCTACCTATAATGTCCTATGAACCTTTTGGATACGTAGGTAGGTAGACAAAGACAAAAAAAAATGCGATGCTACCTACTTACATAAATGGTTCAAGAAAACCTCGGTAGTCTACATAATGCTGTAAGTAACCACAAATACCTACCCTATGGTTATAAAAACGTGGTTCTAATAACCATAGGGTTTGTGAACCTACCTTTTATTTAAAAATAAATAATAAACTTTTAGTTTTACCCACAAGTAAGTAGGTAACAAAGAGCAATAAATCAGATAGCGTATTATCAACTAGGTATAAACGTAAAATACCTAGTAACGAACTTGCCTATAATAAAGTCAACACTACAACAATAACATTATTTATTCAGACAAATAAAATCTATCGTTTAGCTTTATGTGGCTGTGTAGCATAGCAAGTGTTGGTGTGTTTGGTAGGTAGGCATTAAAAAAATAATAAGTACGACTACGTAAACTAAAAAAAATTTTAAAAATCTTAACCCTTGGAAATAGGAATATAGCTACGTCATCCGGATTCTAGTTTACGCAATCATAATTATCATACGAAATCCTAATTTGCCAAATTTTAAGGCACTAACTTGTAAGTTACTTTTCTAGGGACTTCCAACTTACTTAAAGTTGGAAGACAAAGGCCAGACAAACTATGGTCGGCCATTATGGGTCATAAAACTCATAAATTATAATTTGTGACCGGGATAATGGGGATATGTGTCACAGCGTTTATTCTGAGAACTCAATTACTTAAATTCAAACTTTATTGTTTTACGTTATAATTTTTCGTTATAAAACTATATTTTTCAATTCGTTTCTGGTGTATAGTGATCACAAGAGCGGTTAATTTCCCGCCTAAGTCAATGTTCTTGCCACCATAATTACAAGATACGGAAAATAAGTAAAACCAGTTGCTGTGACTTGCGTGCGCACCCGCATGATGTAGCTACTAAAGTTGCAAGACGGGGGGCTTATTCTCGAAACCGATAAAATGTACATGACCAACCGTACCTAAGTTATTTACGATTCGAAGTCAATGTAAGTAATCAAGTCATTCCAGGTTTCTGTACTCTGTTTTAAATAGTTTGCCCTGCTCAACAAACATTATCGGCCGATTCCCAATTTTTTCGTCCATCAATATAATACAAATAAATTTTATGCTAATTATTAAAAAAAACCTGGGCATAGATAGAATAAGTCCCCAAGCCGTGTGGTAGCCTACCTAGGAATCTAACACGACTCGGCTCGAAGTAGGCAGTTTCCGTACGAAAGTAAAAGCAAGTAATGTAAGGTTACCTTTGATTACCGCACGGGCACCGGTAGTTATTAGTGTAACTTACTGTAGCTACCTACAAATAGTTATCTATGGGCACGCCCCGTATTGCAACTTTATCAATAATTATACGTAAATAATGAAAATCAACACCTTGACTGAAGCTAAATGTAAAATCAATCTTTTCATTACTTGACTAAGTTACATTTTACCTCTATAATCTGCATTCTCTATAAAATAAAACAAATGTGTTAAGTGATTCATGTAGATTTTCCCATATTAAAAAGTTGGCGTGATACCTACTGCAATAATTCGATCTTGAGGGTTCAATTTAGATGTCAATATCGTATTAAAATCTCAGTCAAATGTCATGTAATCAATCAGTCAAAAAATACAAATAAACTTCTAAGTAAAAAAAAAATTATAATATGATAGAATAATTGGTAAAAGCAATATTCGTAGGAAAGCCTGAAGCCTACCTGTCATTGCTTATTCAGCATTCAAATAAACTCGTTTTGATCTTGTTCATATTTCAGTAAGAAGGATTTTATTATACTAGTCATGCCTATCTGGTATGTTTAAATAAATGCTTGATCCTTTTCAAATCTCGGCAGGGGTGAGTTACAGACGAAGCTAAGTGGTATGGCATGGTCGTCGATTCCATGAAACGTAACTAAAGCTATCTTGATAGAGATCAAAATCGACTAACGAAGCCAGTTTTGGAAGCTATTCGTAATGATGAAGAAAAACCGGTCCTATTGGTTACCCGGTATGGTTATAAATGGTTTGGCCCTCGCATAAGCTACCTGCTCGAAGTTTTTGTGGTCTTTTACTTTGCGTAAAAGACACTTGTTGCTCGGGGATATTCTGTTTTGTGTTGGTTTGTATGGCCGTAGTATATAGGCCACGTGAAAAGGAAGAGGGTTAGTTGTACATAATATGCTTTGAACAAGTGATTTCTGAATCTGTTGTTTCTTTTTGAGCAAATTGTTGAGGTTACTCAACAATATGAACGCTATTGACTGTATTTTTAGTTGAAAGGTCTTCTTGCATGTATGTTGCAAATCGCTTTCCAACCGCAATGTATAAACACAACACACTTAGGTAATTGAAGTTGCAGATAAAGCTATTACTAAAACCTTGCAAAATTTTAAAATATTCTTAGCTGTAAATTTAATGAAATAAATGCCAATTTGGAGCGCAAAATGACGTTTAATTCTTTTTTGCAACAAGAACATTTACCTGAAACGCAATAATAAAATCTAACGTAGGTATAGAATTGCAGTGGGAATTTCGAAAGGTGCGTTACATACGTGCTTATAGGTTCGATTCCAAAAAAATCTTTTTAAACCGTTGAATACACCTACAACCTTCTTTCTACCTGCCATCTATTTACAAATACAACCGCTGCTTTAATTTTTTGTCCCACTCTGAGATCCAGATAAAGAGCTTTTTGTTCCATGTCTCCTCTTTGTTCAAAAACTGTTAGCGGGAAGGCCCTGTTAATATTTTGTATTCTGAGATTTTGTCTGCAACTGGCAAACGTGAATTATGTAAGATATTTTTAAGCTTTAATATAATCGATTTCTGTGTTGTTTTCCTTCATCATTGGGTCATCAATATTTAATTTTAGTTTGTTGTTGACCTAGTATGGCCTACATTTATTCATCCAAATTATTTTTTTTTAAATTTGGATTAATCCAGGCATTTTTGAGTTCAACCTATCTAAGGTATACAGGGTTACTGGTTATTGGTAAAGATTCCGTGAAAGGCTGTCATGCCGTTGCAGCACGCCCTATTACCCAATATTTAAGCGAACCATTTTTTCACAACCCTTTCACGAGATCACAATCGTGATTAGCTTCATACTGCGGTTTTACAATTTTCTTCGTATGGTAATGTCCGAATATACCTATAGGATTATTTATTTATTCTTCAATACTTTGTTCTTGTAATAGTAGCACAACAATCCGTCTAATCTCTTGGGCTATTGTCATGATCTCTTAAGACTTCCATCCTGTGAATTCTTCGAATTATTCTAATCCTGATGTAAGGACGCTAAAACCAGAATTACAACAAACTGTTCAACCGATAATCAATATCATAAAGCTTGTGCAGAGTTTCTTCACACAGCATCCTGACAGCACTACTTTGGTCTTCTATCATAATGACGTAGAACCATGTGTTATTGGCTGATCGTTGACATTTTATAATGGTTTTTGATTTGGTGAAAAATAGTAATTACATGTTGTGGCAAAAATTCAAGCGACTGGTAGTGTTAACTATTTCGCTAGTAGTTAGTTGGTCAGTAAGGCGTGTAATCACGTGGGGCGGCGGACCGTGTTCGTGCCACGCTTGCACGCAACTTGCCGATATTGTTCGTAAAATCGCAACACATCACCTATTACCTTATTTACTCTTGTGCATCTTTTTCTGAACGTCTGATTGCGATTGGCAGTACAGCGTAGAGCGGGCTACATGCGCTTGAACACGCATGAACTCGTGAATTTGTAATACATTATCATGTTTATTCTTACATATAGGCAAGTACCTACCTACCTATGTACTTTACGGTAATTACGTTCGGTGTGCAGGCTACGTTTTTTTTTTTACGATAAGCACTTAATGCCATAGTTCTAATTCAAGATAAGTACTTACCTAAGTTAGTATCTTGAGTTGCGATCTAAATCCAAGCCATCAAAATATAATATTTTTAATTGCATCCAAAATAAACAAAAACTGCGTTGGTAGTTGTGGAGTGGAGGTCGTCACGCGACGCGATTAGCTCTCCACGTGTGCTGATAAAGGTTGATTGTATGGCAACCTGGTGTATAACCAAAATGTTGTCTGACGTCATACGCCAACTTCCACCAAACTGTTATGCTCGACTTACCTCTAATATTTTCTTACGCAAACTCTTAAGATTTCAGTCAAATGTTTGGTCATGCCATTTCTGTATAATTCTATGCAAGTAAATACAAGCTTTCCACGCTTTTCGCAATCTAAACTCGAAAGGTTTCTCAAACAGCCGGTTTTAACCTCAAAGTCGACACCTCCGCCATCGTTTCCCAACACCTAGACGTTGCAGAAATCTTGGAGTGCAACGCAAACAAAAAGTGTCGATCGTGGGAGTTCAGTATAGTGCTAGCGCAGCATTCGTTAGTACATAATAAGTAACTTTAGAGCATTTCCTCGCATGCTCTATTGGCGAAATGCGATGCCGCGCCGCGTGGGACATGTGACCGTATAGCTTGTTATCTTGCCTTTGGATTCAGTATTCATTCATGGAATGTTTTTGTGGTCGTCTAGTTAGAAAATAAAAATGAATACACAGTCGATTATCAAGAATGCGGTTATGAACTTATGACATAAGTAGTCCAAATCTAATGTTTTTCAGGGCTCCAGGATTTAAGGTCCATTTAGATGGCTCGCCATTTTGGTTAAAATAAATCAATTCTATTAAAGTCTGCCTGCTTTAGATTAATGATTGTTGCATGTGTTAAGTCGTGGCGTAATAATTGGGTAGCCTGTGTCAGGGCAAGAGTATAAGACGCGATCTGCGTAGGCCAGGTCCAACGGCCGCACTCGTAACTGCCAGTGTACTATTTTTAGCCCGGCTCCTTTCTCCGCGGACTGGGGCCCGGACGTGAGTCAACCCTTTGTTCCCCCGAAGCGCAACGGCCTCAAGTGAGGACGCTTTGCCTGTTTACTTCACCACACGGTCCTCTGATGTGGTCAACAGACGCCAAGGTGTCGCTTTCCAAACATGCCTCAATATTGTTTAGACATTTAGTAGCTCGCCTTGAACGTTTGGTTGCTCAATGTGGAGATGCCATTATGTTCCGATGCTCATATAAACACTAGACTCTAATTTGACGTAAAGATAGAGGATTCACACTACGGCCTGTCATTGAATTTCCGACAATCGCCTCGCTACCCACATAGTTTTGAATTCAAATAGAATATTTATGAGACTTTGCACCTCTTGATTATAAAATCGTGTCTCTATGCTATTAACTTCTGTCACAGTTTAGTAAATCACATTGTTTTTTTTTATACTGGCAAGGCTTTTTAGTTTTCAGTAACTTCAGGCCTCAGCTGAATGTAAGTTTAACGTAACTTGAAATCAGTAACTAAATCCGTTTCTGTGCGCAACTTCATGTAAGTAATCATAATCTTGAGAATGTCCCTTTCGTAACCAATTGTTTAGACAAGGAAAAGTGAATGCTGTATACTTCACACGACATCTATTCAATTTGTTAGACACTTCTGACAACACAGGCAAGATATTTATATTTTTAAAGAATAATAAACACGGAAACAGTCTATCAATTTCAAATTATGTAATAAAAATAAAGTTAGTTGTGTGTGCGTACTCATTTAAATCACAAAATTATTAATCTAAACAAATTATGGATAAACTGGGCATGGGCACATCATTAATGTTACCAAGTTGGCCGGATTTTGAAATAGGCATTTTGTAACAAAGTCACTGCATAGAGCAAGGTAAACATATAAATAAAGAGGTCGCACACACAATTAACATCCAAACGATTAACTTTTGACCATTAAGAACCAGTTATGTGCACAAGACTGATGAATCTGTTGCTGGCACGATTGTCTACACTCCATAACATTAAAGTCAAGATCTGTCTACATTTGAAATAGAAATAAGATGTTTTAGGCCTACTGTCCATGGAGACGTAACTTCATAGACGTTTCAAAATACGCCGTGCAGCTTGCGCAGCCCAGCGTACTGAACTCTGTCCACGAGGCGTATTGCACTAATGCACTTGCACGAGTACGTTTTCAATCATTTGTGACAATGGCGTTGAACGAAAAAGACGGTATTTGGCATATTACTACATTAGTAGGCGCCGACGACGATTATATTGGACGCATCCGTATGTAGAAAAAATATCAATTGTAGATTGTCCGCACTCCAAGCCCTTTCAGTTATATCTTTTCTGTCATATTCAGCTAGATTATTGTTGTACAAACACGGAAATTTTTGTACTATCTGAACAAATTTCGCAGCCGTTCCCGCCATTTTTACAAAAATAAACACGTGCGTTTACTCGATGTACACACGTCTACATACCAAGCTATACATACATTTCCAGTATATGCTGACCTCTCATTGTACGGGAATCGAAGATTGATCGGAAGGCGAGATCAGCTTAAATATACTGGAAATGTATAGCTTGATAATTATGTAGCCGTGTGTACGCCCCTGCGTATGACACGCGGTACGGCAGGCGTCATGAAACCAGCACGCAGCGACGCTTGCGCGATGTTGCCGCTCCGTCGACAGAATTTCATAGCTTTGTAGTACGCCGCGTACACCAAGCGTATTATGACGAATACGCGTCTATGAAGCTACGCTTCCGTGGATAGTAGGCCTTATCGATGTGCCCGCGAAGTTATTGTTTTCCATTTGTCCTACAGTTTTGGAATTTGTCGAAGTGAGCCTTTACAATGTCGTCAAGAGATTTGCTGTGTAAATAGTCTCGTTAGATTCGCGACGCGTCGCTAATTGTTTCGGCAGAGCAAATGCGAGAGTTCATTGCCGGCCAAACGACATTGTCGTATCCTGCCCACGGCCGTTGCTGTGTATTTCCAAACAAGTCTTTGATGAGTTTTATTTAATTTGTCTTTGTTAACAAAATATTAATAGGTCTTTACCTATGAAATTGCCGTTTTGTATGAAAAAATTTAAACGAATTTTTTTCATGAATTTTTTATTTGTATTAATCGAAGTAATCACCCATGCAATCAATGCATCTTTGCCATCGCAGTGGCAGTTTATTGATGCCCTTCTTAAAGAAATCAGCTGGACGGGAGGCAACAAATTCTTCAAAGGCATTTTGTACTGCCTCTCGGGTATTAAATTTTTTTCCCGCCAAGAAGTTATCCAAATTCTGGAAAAAGTAGTAGTCTGTAGGCGCAAGGTCTGGTGAGTAGGGCGGATGACGGAGAGCTTCCAACCCCAGTTCTTGCAACTTGGAGACCGTCTGCTGTGCAGTATGAGGTCGCGCGTTGTCGTGCAGGAGCAGCGGAGACGAGCGATTGACCAATGCTGGTTGGAGATGCGCCAGCTTCTCCATCATTGTGTTCAGTTCTTCACAGTACACATCTGCAGTAATGCTCACCCCGTTTGGTAAGAAGCTGTGATGAATCACACCGGCGCTAGACCACCAAACAGTGACCATCACTTTTCTAGGGGTAAGTTTTCGTTTAGGGCATTGTTTAGGTGCTGAACCAGGATCCAACCAACTTGCTGAGCGCTTACGGTTATCAAACAGAATCCATTTTTCATCGCAGGTAACAATGCGGTTCAAAATTCCTTCATTTGTGTGTCTGTTGAGCAGTGCAAGGCACGTCTCGACGCGTACTTCGCGCTGGCGATCATTGAGTTCGTGGGGCACCCATTTGTCAAGCTTTTTTACCTTGCCAATTTGACGCAAATGGACCAATATTGTTTTGACGCTAACGTCGAAAGCTGCTGCTAATTCAGCCGTAGATTGTGTATCATCAGCTTCCACAATCGCCTTTAATTCGTCATTGTCGACCAAAGTCTTCGGACGACCGCGAGGTTCATTTTTCAGGTCGAAATTTCCAGAACGGAAGCGAGCAAACCAATAACAGGTGGTGCGTTGGTTTGTAGAGTTAGCTCCGTAAACGTCGTTGATGTTGCGTGCCGCTTGTGCCGCGTTGCTGCCACGACGGTACTCATATTCCATAATTACTCGAATTTTTAACGTATCCATGATGACGAAAAAGATTGAAATGCGATGAAAATGTAACACTAATCAATAAAGAAATGACTACTTTTAGAAAAAAAAATCCATGTTTTTAAAATAAAATTAATTTGAAATTAGAATTCATAGCCAAACAAAAATTATTTTGATTTGAAATGGCCAGTACTGCAGAACGGCAATTTCATAGGTAAAGACCTAATATAAAGTGAAACACTCTTTGTGCCTGGAATGTGTCGTTTGACCCCAGTTAGACCTGTTGATTTAAAAGAATTTCGAGTATAAATACCGTATCCTTGCAGCATATTCCGTAATCTCGCAAATTGACAGTCTTCTTGTATTCTGGAGAATGTCCAGAAGATCATTGAGTTGTTGGCTGGCACTCGCGTGAAATAGGACATTGAGAAGAACACATAGAGTCCGAACTTAAGAAACACATTAACATAACATACGTGCAACTGCAAATCCTAAAATTGCTTCTGATTCCTGAACCTTGACCGACATACGGACTGCGGCGGATTTGTGGGTCAAGGTAGAGAGGTAAGGTAACCAAAGTAGAAAGTGATTCTTCACTTTTACTATAGCAAACTGAAACGTACAAACCGGTTGCGATGTAATTGTGTAACTATTATATCTGTAATTTTTGTTACCTCAACGTTACTTAATTTAATTTTACTATTTAATTCATCAGAATAAACTGTTCTATGGTATATTTGCATGCGGAATAACATTATATCTTTGATAACAGTCTTAATGGTAACACAGTGATTAGTTACTGACTTTACTTTTCTTAGAAATAGATAAGTACTGCAACATGGCATGATGTCTGATTAACTTGCTGATTAGTTAATGATAAGTAAACACTATGAATAATGCGCCCAAAATATTTAAACAAACGTTTCTTGCTAGATTATTTAACTATTAAAAGTCCTTGCCAGATTCTTTGAAATGACACACCTCATTTTTATTTGGTTTACCTTTTTGATGGCATATTAACATAGGTTAAAGTTATTCAGCTGACCTTCCCTTGATTCATCTCGCGACCTCTGATGATCAAATAGTTTCTTAAAAATTAATTTATATGTAATTGATGTCAAGTAAAACGATACGGCCACATTTGAATAATCTTAACTAATATTATAAATGCGGAAGTAAGTTTGCTTGTTTGTTACATTTTCACGCCTAAACTATTGAACCGATTATCATGAAATTTTGCATAAGTATAATTATGTACGTTGTTAGGGGTACAGACAAACACAAATGGTACATTTCATCAAAAAAAAAAAAGTACTGTTTCCGAGGGAAAGAACAATAACTTTCGACGGTCACAATTACTTTAGCACGCTAGATGGCGCTACGTGTCTTTTGAATCATAATTGAATTATATTATTAGAAATTTCAGTAGTTTGTTAAGTTTTCTAAAATATAAGTAATACATTTTATGAGTTTAGATTTAACTCCAACACCGTTTGACCGAACACCATGAAAGTTGGCACATAGTTAATTATATATGTATTTTTAATGGAGAAGGATTTAGAAGATTTTATTCGACCTCCACGCGGGCGAAGCCGCGGGCAATAGCTAGTGTTAGAATATTTTTACTAAACCTATTTAAACAAGTTTACAAATCCTTAGATTTCATCTGTACCTATTTCAAACATTCCCAGACAGACAAAGAATGGATGTAAGCATCGGGTGAGTAAGCAAATGACTAGTTACTGTGCTTATGTAGATAATGCATTATCTAAGGTCTTATGCTGGAGTGCAACGCATAAACAAAGGGGTACTGTACTGTATCTTATCACGGCGCTGATAAACGGTTGGAAACATTATTAGTGTTGTGTGAGAAAACAACGTGGTTATTTAAAGCATTCAAAAATAACAACATCTAATTAATTTTCCTTTTACTTTGCAACGTTACTTAAATGTCGAATTGAAGGTGACTTTCCGCATTTTATCAAAACCGGTACCTACTAGCTACCTAACTAACTTAAGGCACATGGTGTTGCTATTATTTTGTTGGCCTACTTTAATATGAACTGGCAATCTTAATAGTGATGCATATGTTGAATAAGTTATAATCCTAGTTCATTATCGCCCCTGCTAAGCTTATTCAGGAATTCTTCGAAAATTTCCAAAATAGTATTATCTGAAATGGGGAAATTATTTCGTAGAAACAAACGTTCTTTATTGGTCGTTCGGCACAATATTACCGTGCGAAATATTGTAGTACGAAGCTAAGAAGACATGTGTTTCATCTCGCCAGCTAATATCGAAGGTTTGACTGCACTTTTGGCATACATTCGCCTCGCGTTGCGTCACTGCGCGCGCGCAGAATCGAGCACACCGCGTAACACTTTTACCATTACCGCTGCGGCAACCTCTCGCCTACCTACTTGTGCTCGACGCGATCCACCGCTTTACATAATTGCTCGTAAAGAACACATCAAGTTATGCAATAGCAAAACATTTTGATATTCTGGTTAAGTTTAAGAGGGTCAGTTTTCTAGGTCGAAGAACTAGGTTTTGCACAATTATTAAACTAATAGAATGTATGCTACTGAAATTCAGTTACAACATTGTTTTGGTTAGGTTGTATTTGTTAATTAAGCGTATCCGCATTGAGGGATACTTAATTAGGTAATCTGTCCCAATTTAAAGTACTGTTCACACCAAAACTTCTTAGTATGTCACTTTCTCCTTGATTAGAAATTATGATTTAGTCCTCCTCTCTAGTCAATTTCATTTCTTCATTAATCAGTGATATGAATGTGAAGTATTCTTAAGACCCACATCAAAATTTAGAACTCCTAGGAAGAATCAACAATTAATTTTATAGTAATAAACTAAAGCAATCTAATGAGATGCTGTGCTCAATTCGATAGGAGAACGAGTCGAGGTGTGCTCGTTACTTGGTAAACAAACAAAAAGTGCAAGTTGCCGTAAAGCCATTGCGTCACGAGCGGAGCGGGGACAGCGAGGATGTAATATGGCACAACACTGCAGTGCTGGCTATGAGCCCACTGGAGCTACATTCTCTCGGCCAAAACGATCTTAACTTTCTTTTCTTGTTTCGTAATAACACGGCCGAGCGGAGAGTAGCTGTCTCGGCCCAGCGCCGCGCCAGTCTGTCGCTGGAAACATCAGCATTGGCGCCGGTGCCACCAACATCCACTGCTACCTCTCAAGCCGCTTGCTGTGCATTAACTTTTTCATTTCGATGGTTACTATCAAGTATTTTGTTATTTCACGGTAGGAAAGCATCTTCTTTCAAAATTAGGGACCAGATCGTGCCTATCAAGCGGAACTAAGTTAATCGGTCACCGTATCATTTCATGGTCGCCCAACCCATAGATGTCGGGCAGCGCCTTCGTCCTATAAAATCTCTCTAATCTTTCTTTTGAGTCGTGAACAGTGAAGCAGTAGCCGTAGCCCCTAATTGTCATACATTGCGCATTGCAGACATTGCAGTTTGTATAAGCGTGTTGCACAAACGTGGAGTTAGGTACCGCGATGTGATTATAATCCGCGCGTGCCGCTGTATCTTATGCACTCGTCTTGCAGGAAGTGAACTTTCGAACTCTTTCACTTTTTATAGTATCATAATCCCCGACCTACTCCAACGTTACTTAACGCTGCGTTTACCTTTATTGTTCCTTAATAAATATTCAATTTTAAGTACGGTACTTAATTAGCAGAGTACTTACATTGTAAGTGGATAATAGATTGCTGTCGTTGTAAAATATGAATTTTTTGCAATGTTATTCTTGACTTCGTAGAAGAAGTTGGTAGCTCTCGAAATCCTATTTACAGCCAGCCTCCTTGGAAAACTACTCGTCACCTATCCAAATCAAAATGTACCTCTGTTTATAAAGTAATTAAGTAGGTATGTCCATGTATAACAATTATGTGAAACAACTCATTGCCCTGTGTATTGTATGTATTCGTGTTAACATAAATTTTAAAACATTTGCTGCGCAACTGGGTTGCTATCGGACGACCTTACGAGGTACGCACTGGATGCGTCACCCGACCCGATATATTATTGTATTGTAAGTTAACTATATGTGTCCGGGTTCCACTAACCTTACTTACTATGTGTTTAGTCATTGCACAGACTTATTAGAATTTTAACAGCTCCAATATAATCAGCTGAACAATGGTCTGTTCAACTCAAGTAGCTCTAGGGCACCTGGCGGACCTCAGATATTTATTCAATTCGATATGGAACTACAAAGTGATTGTTGTAGCGGTCGTACAATTTGTAGACGCAATAAATAGTATTTGTATCCGCTATCGTGTCCAGATAAGTGTATGATTGTTTGCAGTATGGCGTGAATGATACGATATTGTAGCAATAGTATTTTATCATATAGGGTGAGCAACAAGAGCTGAATATCCTCCGAAGCATATAGATACGTGTCGTACATACACGTTGCGTTGTATCAAACGGCTGCAATCCTCATTACGTTGGACATCACGTCACTTATAATTGCTGTGTAACGTTTCGCAACACTACCTACCACCCGCAGACTAAGATTGTTTGCCTTGTGAAAACAACGATCGATAAAGCACATGATACAAACATTGATTGTGGTATTGTTTATTTTTCACAAATTCCTAAGTGTAAACTTCGGTTAAGCTTCACGCGGGCCAAAATCTCACATCCGCTGTAACTTGTAAATATTATCTAACATGGCGAGCAAACGTGATTTTAAGCTAACTTTGGAGTGAATAGAGGGCGATTCAACAACGATTTTGAACCACATCCATTGTTTTTTTTTGTACACTATGTCCTTGGTCATGTTTATATCGGCAATCACGTAGCTGAGCTAAGCGATAGTGGTTGTCCGTTTATAGCTAGTGTGTCAATAATGAAAGGAAAGTGGCGCGGCCGGTGTCGTCGGTAGGTCAGTGTCGGTCCACTCGCATTTACGTAACCCATGTCATACTGCACATCCATCGTTCCAATTTCAAATTCAATGATTAGTCTCAGTTTATTGCTAACTTAACCGTTGTTATCCTAATACCGGAATACAGCAACTTATCAAAGTAGGTGGTGTTATCGATTGCATAAATGTTATCGGCTAACCGATTGCAGCAATTTCAAGCTTACCCGTATTTAATATTCAAATGACTATATGTATACTATTATGGCTTTGTTGTTACTTAACTATAGTCGACTCTGTTAACTGTTAATTAAAAAGTCACCTTAATTTGCTGTATTTAATTATTCATTTTACAGTCTCAGATAAGTTCTGTATAATTTTCAGTTTTTCAATAACCTATTTATCTGGTATTTAAGATCACAAAATACGTTGTGGATAGTTTTTTTTTTTAATTTATGCGACCTAGATGAATGCATCAAAAATTAATAATCAATCTCGAAAATCGTGTAAATCCATTCTCAGACTTGCCTATTCATTTTTCATAATATTGTGCAAGTTTGGACCTCGTAATCTGTAGTCACTTCAGTACTTGCATAATGCAGGGAATCTCAAACGTTTGATTGCAACATGCAGCAAGGTTCATAGGTCAGTTTTCTCTTGTAGCGGAAGGGAATATAAAATGTGTTGCCGCAGTCGGTGCGTGGGTCTTGTCATCACCAGGCGTTGAACCTCGCAAGGTCTCGCTGCCACAACACTTCCTGCTCCGAGAGTTCGAGCACGAACCGAAACGGCTATAGGCGGAGTCTACACTATAATCTTGACGCCTTAAAATTACACTTGATGAAATCATTTGAGGTTAGATCTTATTGTTGTTCGTGTTTTCTTGACATTAATGAAACATGAATTACCTATTTACATAGATTAAAAATATGATTAAGTACTTATTAGATTTGTAAAAATTACTTTACTGACGGCTGTTGTTTACTACTAAAGTTACGTTTAAAAGGTTTATTATATGGAGAACTTCCTGCATTAATAAAATTACTAATCCAGGGTGCTTTCTAGGTAATCAAGGCATATATAATTGCTCTAATGAAAGCACAAAACACATACCCACTTCAAAAATAGTCCCCAAAACCTTGTTCTGCAAATCTGCAATAGAAAATAAACATGGCAGAACCCACCTGTATGCATACGGCTTAACAAAACTTCAAGTTACAATAGGTACGCATGACTTAATCCGCGTTTCGATAGATGGTATAAAAAGCTCCACAAAACCTAATTACGTAATGTGGTTACTATGCGAGCTTAGAGATGCTTCGTCCGATACGAGCTGAGCCAGCGCAGCGTGCCGTAACACTTCTAAGCTAAGATTATTCAATTGTGGCCAGTCATGCATGACTATCAATCATATACCGGCCACCAATTGATTGTTATTCAACGTTTACATTTTTATTCATTTAGCTTTGAAACTATTATTAATTAGACTAGGACTATACAAAGGTGAAATTTCCTGAATTAGTGTTGTCATTGTTTAGGTGTCATGACTGTTCTTTTCTTTTCTTTGGCATACTTTTCTGCTGTTTTGAAGTAAAGAATTATTTGCTCAATTTTGAATTAATAAAACTGTTGTTGAATAATCAAGAATGGTTGCTAATCATCAAATTAAGTCTAGCTAGAAAACTAGACGTTCAACCGCAGACGATGTTTTTGTGTTATTTTAATAAGAAATGTTTTATTCATTGAACATAAGTTAAATAGTGCAGTGAGCGTGAATCGTGATATTTTAAAATAACAGGTTCGGAACAGGTGGAACTTGCCCTAACTGCATTCTATGCAACAATACTGTGCATTATCAAATCGGTGCGTCCGCGCATCGTTGCTCCCTGCCAGTGGAACGTACCTACCTGCGCTGCGTGCTCAAGGGCCGTGAAATACACCACCACTACCTACCTCACAACATTACCCCGCCCCCAAATAATAAATTAACCTTATACCGGCTATTTTATTACTAGGATAGTAAAGTAATTAAGCTCATTGCAACAAATGTGCGATTTCATCCACATAATTGCCAACATGATGCAAAGTCCCTTCATGTGTCTAGCGGACACACATTAATATGCAAATAACACGTGTAATTTCAAAAACTCGTAGATTACTGCAATAACTCACATCCAGCAGAAACTGCTGATCGTAAGCATTGTTAAATGATTGTGCAACTCATACGAAGCTGTAGACCCCGTCAAGTGGAGGCATCACCGTGACAAATGGGGTGGTCTATGCCATGACGTGGAAAGCCATGCTTCGATGAGCGACACCCGTGGAAAACGGTTGCGATAACGAATACGTACACGTTTCACGTAATTGTGTCTGACTTTCCATGACCACGAAATATTTAAGACCATTTTCCTGTGTACAAAGCATACACAAATGTAGGCTAGCTTTTAAAAATAATCGTATTGTGACGCACATTGATAACTTATCCAAAACTAGTACAGGCAGTTCAGAAGTTATCTGTGTTGACCCGGCGACGGCCCCATATCACTACTCCGAGAGCTTACTTTATGACAGTTTGTTCAACTTGTGTTACGTTTCATCACAATGTTTTTTGTTTACTGTTTGTTATGGCTAAACCATAACCAGTCGAATTAGCGTTACCTAGAGACTTGTAAAAGAAGTGCTTCATTTTGTTTTGCTTTATGTATTGCAGTGATTATACCCACAAAAATGCAGCTAACAAATTGCTGCAGGGCTAACGTCTATCATCACCACACCAGGGTATACATTATTCATCGTTTTAACAATACATTGCTGTAAATTATTGCCGTGTCAATAGTAAATTAGTGATATTTCCGTTAAATAGTGAGTGCACGCAATGTGAACGCAACTCGACTACTCGAGGCCACCGGCGTGCGCGGGCGGAGGCGGCCCAGGCGCATCGATGCACCGCGCTGACCCGCATGCGCCTCCAACGAAAGTGAAACTAGATGTAATCGCCCGCTTGTTCTCTATTTTTGTTTGTAATAGAACCGCTCGCTATTACTACTTGCCTGCCCAGCCATCAGCTATCTGTTAATCTACGCGCTTTGAACCACTGCCTATATCCCGATGAAGTATGTATTATACATTACTCTCTACGGTTCACTGTACAGACAACTTGCAACATTACTTATTTTCTGTAGTTATCCAAGCTTAACATGAACAACATGCGACTAAAACCTTTGATAAACTGCTTTCCATATTTCATAGACGACTGCAACCGCCGCCATCTTGAATTAAACGCCATAAATAATTTGATTTAAACGCGCTTTGGAATGAATTACATTGCAAACCGTATGATTTAACACAAGTATCGAGCCATTTATACTTCACTTACTTTTGTTTTCCTTGAGTGACGGAAGCCCGGATGACTCAGAATCGTTCCCATAGCGAATTATGACTATGAAGATATCATAATGAATTTGCGCTGAAAAAAGACTAAAGCGCGTTAGGGACGGATGTTGCACATCTGTTGTTGGAGACATAATAACATGTAATTAGCAAAGGAAGACGTCGTCCAGTAAAGGCGGCCATGTTCGCACAATGTGTCCCGCACGTTGGACCGCTTCCGTCGCCCCCCGCGACATCTTACCCCTCAAACACCAACACCAAGACCCCTAAACGAACTGAATTATTATTATGCGCTCATTTATCAATTGATGAACACCACTCGAGTCGAGGGTCTATTAACTCTTGCCGGGAGAAATAAAAACAAATTGTAACCAAAATACATTATGCATTGATAAAGATTAATAAACTAAGCACCCAAATAATTTGAAAATTGATGTTCAAGATATTCTCACATAACAATAAAAACAGAAGGTATCGCCTTACAATTAAATGTATATGTTAACATAAAAGTGGTATTAATTAAACCCATTTTAAACGTGTAGAGTGGTGGAGCGGCGTTGATGAGCCCATTCGCCAGCTCCTCCTGCGAAGGTCACCCGCTCACACACCTATTACCTTACAACGACGCGGCCGACCGTTGATTGTGTTCAACTTATTTATTTCTATTGCTGATTGCGATATTATAATAAATTAGCGTTTTAATTTTTAAATGAATGTCTACCATTCACAAAATGTCAGATTCCAGTACCAGTCTTGGCGTTTAAAATAAAAATCTTTAGACTTCATTAAACATGCTCTTGTTTTTTTACAGTTTGTTGTTAATCAAGTTTATCTGCCTACAGTGTGTTTGCTCATTAAATATTACGACTTGACTACCTACACGCGTGGCACTACGTACTGAAAATGTATTGAAGTGCTGATTATTGTATGCTGCCAAAAAATTAATGATGCCAAAAACTACGCGGCCATAAATTTGTTTTCAAAATTGACTACATTATCTTCTTCGGCAGCACATTACGATTTAAATGTTATGCCAATAAGTCCGCGACGAAGTGGGCGTATCGGCTGCGTGGCAAATGTGGCTAATCCACTATTTCAGTGAATTGTGAAAATATTGCTTAACGACGGCGGTTGGTGGCGCGGCACGCAGTTACCTGCTTACCGCTAACATTTGCCGAAACTAGCTTGCAACGCCGACACCATTGCGTCGTAGGACAACCTTCGATTTCTCCCATTTTAACACAACATAGCGTTTGTTCGTCAAAACCAATTCCGATGACCACGTCTTTGAAATTTTACGTAAATCTCGGTTTACACTATATTACGCTCTTTGGCAATTTCACACTTGCCTAGATGTGGCCGATTGTGGTCAGTTACATAAGAAGCCTATATTTTGGTGACCGCATTTAATGTTATAAGTATTCAAATTGCTCTAGCCTGGGTCGCCTTAGTCGCGTCGCTGTCAATTGCATTCAAATCAGCGCTCTATTATTCCACTCGGACCTCGGACATGCGCTCTTGTACCACAGATTAGATTGACTTTTGAGATCTCCGCTGAGGAATGATGCTGTGCTAAAATACCTTTGATAAATTCATTATATTTATGCCAAAGACTACCATAGACGATGCCTCCAGTCAGTGTCAAATAGTAAGAGTCAGTTCATTGCAATGAATAATTAAATTATAACGTTTTTGTTATTAAAGTAAACGGCAAGAATTTTACATCAAGTTGTGCAGTAAGTTATCTTATTTATAAACAATCTTTTCACAAAGAGTTATTTTAAAACCCGTTTGCAAGTTTGCAACTTCACAATAAGATAATTAGATTTAATCGAACTCAATTATGATGAAATAGGTTAAGTGTTGATATCCAAGTAAAATAAGTGGCTATGGAAACCAAACTTGTATCATTGTAATTTACAGAGGTGTATATGGTTTTGGGCGTGGCCAAATTACGAATGGAAAACTTTTATATAAGCTGGTAAACCTTCCAAATCTTGGGTTAGATGAATATTTACATGATACGCATAATGTTACGAAACAGTCTGGGTCATAATTATTATGGAAAGAGAATGTCTCGTCACAGTTTGAGACCAAGGCTTCGTTTATTAACAAAGCTGCTGAAGATACCGACGTTAATGTAATCTGAATTGTCCTCGCATTGTCCGTGTATAGAAACACAGTAATTTTGGGTGATTATGTCAGCTGTTCCAAAGAATGCGTCGGCGTAACAGAGCTTGTGGAACATATATTGTTTTGTGGAGTATACGTAACGCACGTGGGCTCTTGATCTGCAGCGGAGAAAGTGGCACAGCCGGCGGCAAGGCCGTCTCGGGTCGTCCGGACCCGATCTTCCAAGATCTTCCGGGGCCTGGACATTAACATTGATCACTATACAATTCAAATTGTAGGTACCTTTCGCTCATATATTATCACGTAAATAGAACATTCATATGCAATTCGAAGGTCTTCCATCGACAAGCCCTTAAATCCACTTAATGGTTTTGCGTAAACGGCATCGTTTCACAAGTCTTTAATTACAAATGAAATCGAATAACCAAGAACGGGACGATTAAACATCACGTAATGATAATTATACTCGTCTTTCTAACCGCTTTCGACCTCTGCATGTAGCAATTAGCCGCTACTTTCCTAATAAATGTTTTATTTAAACTGCAAATATGAAACATTTATTAAGCAATAAGTTACGAACTTGGTGTAAAAACTGTAATTAAATAACATTAGGATTAGCTGTTGTGTGTATTCTTCATCCAATCCAGCTATTGCCTTGTCTGTAACCTCTTCGTCTTCCCCAGTTACTGTCAAGGTCCGTTTTAGTTGAGGGCACTGGTCGAGCTCTCATTAACATCTAAACGACATAAGGCTCTTACCTCCATATCCAGAAACCCTTACAGAGTGATCAGGTTGTCTCAATTTTGCTGCCCATGTAAAACCAATCGTAGATTTACATGCCATTTGTATAAAATAAGAAGTTGCGTATATTTATAGTTTCACTTGAGTACCTATAATTAGTTGCTAAGGGTGCTCTAAAGTGTAAAAACAGGTCGAGGGAATCTAACATTCATGACGATGATTAAATCGGTTGCTAAACAGAGGTCGCGTGACAGTCTCTACATGTGATTGCAACATCAGTTGCCGCAGTCGCGTGCATCACGCTGTTGTACCCATACCGTAGATCCGCCTAACCTAATGTCTCAGTAATATTGTTTTTGACGCACTTGAAGCCTCATCTCTGTCTCCTACATTATATCTTACTCAGTCTGTAGCAGTCCATTGCTAGACATAGGCCTCTAACAAGTTGTGCCACAAGCCGCGACACCCAGTTCTTCTTTATCTTCTACCTCTACATTTTTAAACATAGTCTTGTCACCAAAGCAATTACATTTGCACCATCCTAAACTCCAGACTTCTCATTAAGAGCAGTGACTGGATTCGTCCTACTTTTAAATATATCGTGTTCGTAACTGTAAGCTTTGTTTAAAGTAATTAACTTTTCAAATGTCACTTTTTTCACAAACATTGATGATGACTGTTGACTCATAGGCACATAGTTTAAAAGCATAGTGTTGTGTCGATTCTATATTATTGATCAGTGTCCGGATCTTAATGTGGAGTGGAGAATCAACACGCAAGCCACGGACTGGCCAAACGAGTTATGTTATAAATAATTAATTAATATTTGGCCGGCGAACTCTTTGTAGCTTCAAGGTCGTGGCGGCTGATCTTCAATATTAGTCAATTGGCGTTCAAGATTTTTGTAGATTCATTCTTATTTTAATACCAATTTGTGTCAAATGCTTGTAGTTTGAAGTTGAATCTTTTTGTTATACTTGAGCAAGTCTGTTTTAGGATCTTCTTTTGTTATAATTATAGTGTTAAGAAATTCTAGATCTAGCAGGTTATTATTAGTTTCGTTTTGATTTAAACTTTTTAAATTCAGTACTACTTAAATTAGATGTTTTTCTTTACTCTGGTCAAACAGTGGTCTTTTTCTATTTTGCGATCGTATATTTTCAAATAGGTACATAATGTTAACTGTAGAATGGTCACTAGTTAATATCACACCATTAGGGCCACGGGTTAAGGTTGCGCCATGACTGCCATGAGCAATAAATGGACCCATCGTTCATTTGTTATTTTATTGTCACTTCACCTGCGTGAATATACTAAATTATCGAATTTATTATTAATCAAGCTCAATCATTATCATTTAAATTCGTTATTATTATAATAGAAGCCATAAAATGCTAACAATGTTAGTGCCAGCATCCAACAAATTTATAATCCTGTTGATCTAGTAATAATTCGTTATGAATATGTAAACTTGGGGGTATTTTGATCGAACTTCGGTTGCTACAAGGCAAACCTATCAGCGATAATCTCGTAATAAATTAGATAATGTTTAATAATTGTGGGCATAGCTTTATGCAACTGACTTATTATTAGACTATTATTTATCGCTCGTGAATTGATCACATAAAGCAGATAATAGTTTAGCAAGTTCATATCGGCATATGGATCGATAAGTTAGTCATAAGTACTTAAAATAAATATCGAAGAATATTTCACTGTTCAAATTGCATTTATATATTTTTTTAAATACTGCGTTTATTCTTTTATGTCATGCAAAACCACTTACTTTGTCAAAATTTTCACCAAATTTAAGTAATGCTGCCTCGTAAATATAATTGAAGCTTGGCCTCTATTTGCACAAAAGAAGTTAAATTTAAATACATAAGTTATTTCTGCCACTGCGGCCTTGTTCGCGAGTTCATTGTCTTATTTCACCTAATCTCAAGTGTTATTAACACAATGTGTGAAGCAACAACTTATTAAACTAAATGCAATGGATTAATTCAAATAAAAAACTAGGAGTTTCGTAGAGTTACTTTTAAAGGATACAAAACGATGATATCATAAAATCTCCCACAAAGGTTATTTATTTAGTTCATCATCCATTTATGTAGTTGAATAAATATTGTTCTACATTTCTTATATTTAAACAAGATTAAGAATTCATCCAAGTGAGTCAGGTAAAACAGTTAATTGCGGCTATATTAATAATTATAACTGGAACTGTCTGTTCAGTAATTTTCCATGTGCAATGCAGAACTATTTTTTATTTAGTACCAATGTAAACAGTAGCGCGATACGCCTGCTGAATTAATGTCCCCAATTCAATTGAAGTGTTTCATTAGCACAAGTGGCCCCGATTGCTTCGTTGATCGAGCACGGTGCCCGACGATCGTCGCAAAACCCAGGCGCCATGAATACTTGCTACTAACAGACACGTGATGATGAATTCATGTGTGCTTGTAATAAGGAAGTCTGATAAAGTAAGCGTAAAACGAATTATGACAAGAGATAATAATTCATTATTTAAAATAATTTCAGTTTTTAAGTCATTTAGTCACTTTTGTCTGAGAACTAGGACTGTTGACTTATCATTTTTGGCACCTAACAACTCTTTTTCGTAACAAATAAACAGGATTTTTTAAGTTTTGAACGTCAATGCCACTACCTAATCGAAGAACGCATCGTCAATCCATGTCGACTCGATTACGCCTCGCAACCATTATGGCGACGCCTTCTTGAAGTTCTTGACGATGTATTTAAAGGGTATCTAAGGCAGCGGCTTAAATAATAAGCAATGCAATAGAAGGCTATTGCATTGCTTATTATTTAAGCCGCTGCCTACGTATTACATTTAATACGTTACTTAAAACTGAAGAAAAAGCACGTAAAAAATCCGGAAAGTCACCAAATGACAACTTTTCAGCTTTTACAAGGGCTCTACGCTCTTTAGAATTAGTTCCTTTTACGTAATGTTGAAGTAAAATCTATTCATTGTACAAAAATCTCGCTAACAACAGCTCATTCGGTCAATAAGATTGTGTTGCTAAGTTCGTGATCCGCACAAGACCTTCGCGCGCTGCCGGGTTCAATTAGAGATCACCCAGTTGCGTTAGAAACGAAGTCTCCCATTACCGACTAGGGTCGTGACACCGCACGTCTAAACGCGGTGGCGTAATATCAGTATTGTTGTCAGTAATTTTCACGTGCAACTAACTTAGAAGTTAATTGTGTGGAATGAACACAAGTAGGTATTTACTCGTACGTACAAAGGAGCGGAAAATGTGGGCATTATCGCATTGTATCGCTGCGTGTGAAGGACGTTTGCAAATTAATGCTATGTGTACTATCGAAATTTCATTGTTCAATGCACATTGGATCGAGGAGGCAAGAAACTAATTCACAATGTATTTAGCATATTCTACTTTTTTGGGGTGCGCTGTTGTAAAAACTCGTAGAATTATATTATTATCACGTCTACAGCTTTTGTTAATTCAACCAACGTGAACTACTAAAACCATATTTAGGTCGTTAACAACATACCAATAAAGTTAGGAACCTGATACATAAACAGTCTAATATCGATACCGAACGTAATAGTTTCATAACTGATTTATTAGATGCTTGCATAATACTTCGGATAGCTAATAACCATGAAGTGTAGTCAGTTGCTATAAAAACATCATAAAACGCCAGTAAAGCAGTAATTGCTGTATTACTCTCGCAATTATTTTCAATTATAAGCAGACCATCGCTTTGGCAAACGTCGAGAAGTGTATTCTGTCTAATATAATCAGTTCAGTTAAATCGGGCCGCCTGTGTAAGTTTTCCGGACGACTAGCGGAGTACGTTTTACTTTCTTATAGGAAGTGCTATCGCTTTCAACGCAGACCGGTTGAGAGTATTTACTTGCTGGATATATTGGGGTTGGATACCATTAGCTTGTAAACAAATATTGTTACTTACTGGAATTACCTTCTGCTGTCCCATGTCGCTTTTTATGTTTTGCATCAGATACGTAGTTGGTTTTGTAGATTTGGTTTGTTTGAAGTCTGCCTGTAGTTTTACAATTAATTGAAAAGGCAACGTAATAGGTATTCACATTTACATAAACGTAAGTGCTTAATGTAAGCAATCCGATAGTAAAGCAATCGTTGCTGATTGCACTTTATTAATTAAGAAACTTTAGTTTAAGCGTTCCAACTAAATGCGACTTTAAGCAATACTTGTGTTCAACATTCCTATTGTGAGTTTTGTTATGTTTTAGTTTAACAATTTTCTTCATTTACTCATTTCTGTTTTCTTTTTTCACAGGTAAGTCCCGATTACGAGTTGGATGAAATGACAATCATTGTAAGTAAATCGATCTTCTATCGAACACAAAATCAGAATTACCCCTACTCTGTTCCGTTTTACGGTATTTCTATCATCCGTCCATTCGGATGAAGTAGGTACCACAGTATTCCCCAAAAAGAGCTTAAAACAGTGCTCATGTAACCCACAAGAACTACCCATCAAGAAGTAGGAAAGTTTTAATATAAACAAAAACAGCAAAACAGTACAACACTATCAAAACCTGCTGACAAACGTTTGTAGAGCTATAATTAATCTTGACAGTGTAGTTTAGAATTTATGTTCGGAATTATTGCCTAATCCATTGGCACTATTTACTTACTTTGAATAAAGCCAAGAAAACATGCCTCACAATTCTTCTGTTCGGGCACTCTACAATTTGTATATCAAGACAATTAGATACCCAGCCTGTATTTAAAGTCTCATACCTTTCGAAGTCCATTCCAAATAATAGACTGGTCTCGCCCACAGCCATACTTGTCGAAACTTGGCTCACGTGACTCAAAAAGGGCCAAGATGCATTAGTCACAGAAAATGTTTATCTATGTTATTACCTCGCGTGAGTCATACATGTCGAACAATTTGCGGGGAAAGTTTAACCCGGTAGTGACGCAACGATAAAAATTACACGGACAAAGGAATTGTTGCAACTAGACCCGCGGCTGACGTAAGGGCCAACAGCTTGTCACTAATGACCGCTACACAATGATCCGTTGTCATGACGCTTCAGCTAGCCACGTTACACGCCATGAATAGTAAACATAATGCAGACGCTATGTTCTTTAGATTTCGAATTCTGAACATCTTCAACAACTGCAACGATCATCACGAACAAATTATTTACCTGTTCAGTTTTGCAAATCAACCCCGAGACTTCGTTGTCTTGTTGCATCTATCTATAAATAAGGAGGTGCTAAAAGCGGCCCGACCGGGGGACGTGCTTCCTTCGCTTTGAGCGGCCGGGGGGTAAACATACTCGAGTTGAACGAAGCTCTTTGTTGACATTTGCTTTACGGCCGCTGCACCTCGAGTCGCGAGCTTTATGGCGCGAGCGCAATAAACACAGCACCCGTAGCGACGCCAGCGCCTGCGACGACGAGGTGAACGTCTGTATGCATGCACGCACACGCACGCAGGCCACCCGCCATCGCCATAACAACACACATCACGTCTCGTTACCATTTCGGTTAGCTGTATAAAGAGTTTTCTATAGTGTTTTTTGCAAAGGGTTTTTAATAAACTCTTACGATATGTTTTACGCTGTGAACAGCGAATCTTATACACGAACCGGTTACTTCTTCAACCTCATCATACATTGTAAACGGGTTAGTAACCCTTATGCAATTAACCAGTTAGTAAACCCCTTTTACTTACCATGTATGGGTTAGTAAATCCTCTCAAAAACCCTTTTCTTTGAATGGGTCTTATTGGGTTTCAAGTCACTCAATCGGTTACAAGAGTGGTTAAACCATCCAAAGTGTTAGGCTTCCTGTACATGACGCCGAAGCCGCACCGGCGCCGGCGCTGGACCGCATGTTTGTGTATACGAATGAAAATCGCACATGAACCGCACCACCGCCGCACCGTAGCCGCGCCGGAACCGCGTGTACACAGCATTAATGTCGAGTTTTAAAAAGCAACGATCACATTTCAGTAAAGCAATGCCGACGAAACTGTAAAGACTTTACAAAAGTTTTTACATTCATTCTGAGATACTCTAAACATGTTTCTTCATAATTTCTTAATTTTTCAAAAAGCGCGTGAATTTCACCTTTGTCTTCTGTGCAGGCTAAAACAGTATGTACCCGAAATTGTCTTTTACAAGTCTATGAGTTTGTTTCTGTCTGCGTTTATAAATTAAGTAAGTACATAAGTAACACGTGGGTTTTTTTTTTTGTTGTTAAAGTTAACATCATAAGGTATATCAGTATTAAAATGAAAAGCAGACATCTTGACAGTTTCGTTGGCTATGCTTTACTGAATTGTGATCGTTGCTTTACTATTTAACTCAGCATCAATGCGGTTTTCACACGGATCCGACGCGGTGGCGGTGCGGCGCGTGCGCGTATCATTTGTATAGAAAAACTTGCGGCATAAGTCTTATCGTTGAAATTGGGTTTCCGTTTCATGGGGTTTCAAAGGGTTAAGCCATACAAGCTGTTTCATACTCCAAATAGGGTAACTGAATGAACGGCTAACCCTTTTTGAACGTCTTACCTCTCAAACGGGGTTTTACTACAGTCCCTGCTTAAAACGTACCAGTACCTTCTTCACGAGAATCGTTTTAATATCCACGCAGTGTAATTTAACATTGAGCTTACCAGGAACATAATACAAACAGGCGATTTTACAAATTCTCGAAACTTGTCTCCGGTACTACGTGATTTCCTTTTCGCTATGTTAATGATTACCTACTTACTTCTTCAAATACATTTCCATTGTTTCGTCTAATATAATAAACCAGCAGACAATCGTTTGGTAGGTGTTCGTAATATAAATAAAGAGGAGCGGTTGACATGTGATGGCATTTATACCTTAGCCGGTGTGTTCTCGCATTGCAATCACGGCGTGGTGCCCATCTGCATGCGTGCGGTACGCCCGGCGTCCGGTCTTACTCATCTAACACTCGCTAACTATGTGAACTGCGTGGATACGTTTACCATATTCATATGCTGTACATACAAGCTAAACAACGATAAATAAGGATATTATTGTTAGCATAATCCTTTCGGTTATTATTTCATCATCTAATTTTGGCTAATTACCATCAAGTACTTACATAATATGGATTCGTAATCGCCTAACGAATACAAAAAAAAATCCTTCAAAAGTAAAGGGCATAATTATTTACGTAAGTAGGTACCTACTCTTGTTATAAATGAGAGTAATAATAACGTTCGCTATGTTAATAAATAATCAAGCGACACAATTATCAGACGGTTTACAATCATATGGTGACCGTTTGAACGGATGTCTGGACGATGTGGGAGAACATTGAATCGCGTTGTTATTTGTTGTGCTTGATTAGCTATTAATGTGTTTCATAATTGTATGTAAAGCATGTCTCGTAGACAAGCCAGTCTAATTGTGGTAAAATGCGCCACTTAAATAACCATAAGAGTATACACCAGTAAGCAATCACTACGCAGTGACACCGCGTGAATCATATAATACTCATCCATTGTTCACGATTTCGCGTGAGCGCTCACTAAGCGGTAATTTCTATATTTCAATGATTTGAGGGAAATTTCTATCACGTCCATTATTTTAACAACAGAAACATGATTGAGGGGGAGCAATATTCTCAGAGATGTGTATGCAAACTGAAATAAACGACTTTATGTGCAACCAAGGGGCGACGACGTCAGACACTGAAAGGTTAATGACTACTCTGGTCATTATTGGGAGATTGTTGTTAGGTCTCTGTCAGAGGGGACCGCAACATCTTGACTGTGATCGTTTTCGCGCAATCATTCAATAAACGTGATGGGATCAATCGCCAAGACCCTCGCTTGACTCAAAGAAATGAACCACTTCTAATAGTTGATACTACAATGCACAACGGTCGTTTGTAGTTTGAACTCATTGTTTTGAATTAATTTTTACCTTGTATTATAGTTTTATCATTCTTTACATAATCGTCAATAATCGTTTCGTTTCATAATTGTTTTGCTTGCTACTGTTGCTAGCTAGTGCAGCCTGTCCTGATGAGAGCATTGTGACTTTCCGAGAGTTTTAAATCGTTAAAAGTTCATTTAAATATAGAACGCATTTGATTAGAACCAATTAACATTCAATTAAGCAGTTCTATTGTTTGAGTTATAAAGTTGTATCAATTGTCGCGAGGCACTCTGTCTTAATGATTCGAATTCATGCTCGTTACGTTACTTACGACGGTTACGACGACCTAGCAAAATGACCACAAAGAAACTCTTCACTCAGTAGATAATTATAACGATTGCAAGAAAGGTCAGGTTAGGTCATTGTGAATGTGCAGCCATAGGTTAAGGTTTTAAGCGGTTTAGAAACCGGGGACCGTGCAAACCCACATAAGAATTAAATCGTTCAAAGGGTTCACCGTTCATTTGGTGGTAACCCATATATGTAAGACCTTGTAGGTATAAGTGTAAGGCTTAACCTTTCTAAACTTAAAAATTAAGCGGAAACCCAATCATATCGATAACACTTTGTATGGTTTAGCTTTATAATTCTGGTGACCGTTTGAAAAGCTAACCCATTGAGACCTTTAAAACCCTAATAGTATTCAGGGTTTTAGAATGCTATGTCAAGAGGTCTACTTACCCGTTTATTAGATAAGGGTTACCCATATATAATAACTGTTTGACTGAGAAACCCCTATATACGGCTAACCGAAATGGTCTGTTAGAAACAGCCTGCGCCAAGCATTGGTGGCGTTTTCCTTCACAAAAGCAACAGTCATTTGAATTGTTAAGTTTGAAGTCTTTGAATCTACTGGAAATAAGTAACCTAAATTCGCGTTCGTTGTTGTTCGATGCCGTTGCCCTCGGAGGTTATCTGGAAAGAGAAGAATATATTTAGCGAGACCTCGAGTTCGGAAAGCATCGACAGTAAAGTAGAGGTGTAAATTTTCAGTGATTGCCAACGTAAATACGCGAGTACACGCGTAGCGATGCTCCGAGTTCGACAACCTTACTGACTACACAATTTTTCAATTTTCATTAATCATCTTGAAGAACATTGTTCTAAGTAGATAGAATATACTCAATCCAATGTTCTATTATTTTGGATCGTGGCAAATATTTTAAGTGAATATACTTAAATTCGCTGGCAACACATTTGTGTTGTAAAAATTGCCACAAAGTTGTTTTTATTAGTCAGAAAGTCGTTGCCCTCTGTACGTTCTTGTATTAACATCTGAATATTCGCCACTAATGTTTACTCTTTCAATATTTTAAGACTGTAAATTAAATGCTTGTCATTTCTTAGCTACAAAATACTTTTTGAATTGAATCTTGCTTTCGTCTGGGGAACCATCAGCGTTTGGACTTCCTTGTATTTTAATTTTCCGCCTAAATGGATATGTAATTGGTACTTGAAGCTAAACCTAAAATAGTCTCGCCATAGAACATTATGCAACCTGCTGCCACCATAATAACGAGAAGCACAAACACATTGGCCCGAGCGGTCGGCATGTTTGTCACGTTGACAACATCGCGCGTTAACCAAAACAGTACACATCGCAGCATGAGGCGCGACCTGTGCCCGCCGGATCTTTGGAAACGTTCATTACACCATCCTTTACCCAAAATTATATTTACCAAACAAACACCCGTTACAGTGTTATGGGTTAGTTTGTTGGCCCGAACGTGTAAACTGTTTAACGTAGAGCCGATGTCTAAACATGTGTTATCTTATTACTTATTATAATACGCGAGGCGCAGTCATGGAGTACGCGCTGTCGGCTGATTACCCTCAGCTTCGAACGCAACGACCGCGGCCATTTGAAATCGACAGTGATTACAATTTTCCCTGGAGCTCGGTTGCGCGAGCGCAACGTCCGATGGAAAGCAGCGTTTAACCAATGTTCCGCTCTGATAACTCTCTAATTACGCTTCGACCGTTTTCCGTCGACACTTGGCCGCCACCAACTTAACCCCTGGCTTTTCACTGCAACATTTCACCCGCGATTGTACTGCCACGCTCATTTGTTTGCTTCACTTTCGCCTTTGACGTTACTGTACGGTCATATTGTTTCATTAAGCAGAAATATATTGTAGACAATAAATTCCTTACACAACAGTTAGCTTCGCGACATTTTTGGAGTAGGACAAAGATAAATTTCCTTTTGTTATTTATATTGTATGTCAGTTTTCCAACGTTTACCTTCTGGTAATGTGCACAAGCACAGGGCAGGCACTATCTCTCATGGTCATGAGGGACAAATAGCTACTGCGCAGACGCAGCCTTAAGAGTAGTCGGTTATTGCCCACATAGCGAACAATAGGTGCTCATACACCACTAAAAGCATTCGTGTCTAATTGTTTACCTACCGTTTGCTGCTAACCGCAAGGCTTAACGTCTAGTATAGACTTTGTCGGCCTGAGCCATTAATAAAAGGCTTTTTAGACTATACCCCGTAGTAGTAGGTATTACTATTTACTAATGGCCGATTCGTATAATTTACGGACTGTTATTGGTTAAAATTAAGACTCTTGTATCTTTACCAATAATGAAGCAAATACCTCATAGCTTTGCATACAAGACACTCCCATATGGAAGTAGCTATCACAGGTAAAATTATCTTATGAATCTATTTATATGCCGTTTGGCAATAAAAAATGCTACCATTGGTAAGCAAAACGATTCGTTTTTGTTTATAGGAACAGAGCATAAGTAGTTAATGTTGAGATTATGGGAGATATAGATAGATAGGGTAAGTCACATCATGCAAACAAAGAGCGCAGTATCATATAATAATTTGTCCGTTGTATTCCAAAACACAAGTGTTTGCGTGTTTACGATCCCCGGACGAGGCGGAGGCGAATAGAATATACAATGACGTGTCATTCACATCGATTGAGGCCGCATACAAGATGCGGCGTATCATACATTATGTATAGAGCTCGTATTCCGCATCCAACTCCGATCCGATCCGACCTTCGTGGTCGTGCCTCTCTGGTCATGCCAAAGATTCGCAAAACAATAGTCTTATTGGGCGCTGACCACTTATAACAGCTAGTACCCCTTGCCATTCCTCTACAACTACATATTAGCCAGCCGTCGGGTCGGCGTCATTTGCACAGTCATCCCTAAAGTGCAGCACTTTAGTAACATGGCAGCCGATCAAATACAAGGCGTTGAATAGATCTGTGTGGGAGTACTGTTATCTAACACGACACGCGCCGACCATTGCCCCTCGCGCGGAGAAGTGTCGTCAAACAGCTCGGCGACAATTATTCGTCATAGTGGCGAGGCGACAAGCTATGCCTGAACAATAGTGCACAATCGCCGCAATTGTGGCCGCCGCGCCCGTGTCAACTGCCTCCCGCGTGAACACCAGTATTGTTATGGTGATGCTCTGTAGCTTCAGGTTCGACGCTCTGTGAAAACAAAAGATGCGCTACACATTTGCATCTCTAAACGTTACTTTTCTAGAAAGGGAATATTGATGGGAATTGGGAAATTTACCGAAATAAATAATTCATGGTAAGGGTCCGGACGACCGCCGCCGCACTGCCGCTCGTTAAAAACTTAACATTAAAATTCGACTCACCCTCGGGCATCAAAAACACCATTTTGAAGTTCGGTTAATTGGTAACATTAACCATTTCAACATGTAGACCATTTGTGAAAACGAGATGAATCCGAGCAGGTAGACGACCAAACCAGCTCTCGGGGTAGTTTTTTTGTTTGTTAACTTAAGCAGGTACCGCCCGACCCTTCTAGACGGATTGTGTACATTTTTTCTACTATAAAAATAAATCTACGATGTTGTAAAATAACGTTTTCTCATGTACCTTTTGGCACAGTCTTTTTTGAGGAAGATACTATTTGTGTGCCGAAACATTTAACAATAACCATGCGTTTATATTTCGTATCCGTTTTAAAGCCTATGTCAGCCTCAGAAATTATTTTTTTTCTGGCCTCTGAAAAGCTTTTAGTAACAAATTATTTGTCATTTTTCAGAACCAATCTCGGCCAGTGCAGACAATGAACGCCACACTGAGCGCGACCCTCGGGCCGGTAGGAGCTGGAGCGGTCACAGGCGCTGTCAACTGGGAGCAGCACCCGGTGCTGGCCCGCGCCGCATCCGTGCCCGCACACCGCGCGCTCGCCGGTCTGCTGGACCGCCTGGGCCACCGCCGGCTGGAGCGCACCACCAGCGAGCCCGCGCCGCCCCCGCCCGCCACCAGCAGATACAAGACCGAACTCTGCAGACCCTTCGAGGAAGCCGGCGTCTGCAAATACGGCGACAAGTGTCAATTTGCGCACGGCATGCGCGAGCTGCGCAACTTGCAACGACACCCCAAGTACAAGACGGAGCTGTGCCGCACATTCCACTCGGTGGGATTCTGTCCGTACGGACCACGCTGCCACTTCGTGCACAACGCGGAGGAGGCGCGGCGCCGCGAGTCGACGTCTCCCGGCGGATCGGTTGCATCTCTGTCGTCAGGCGGCTCAATGGCATCCTACATGAGCGACGGGTCGCGCTCGCCGCGCTCGCCGCACTCTCCGCTAGCGCCGCAGTCTCCGCTGGCGCCGCACTCGCCACCCGCCATGTCTCCTCCCGCGCACGCCACTGCGTTCGCGTTCCGCCGCGCGCAATCTCCGGACCCTGAAGAAGAGCGACTCCCTGTGTTCAACCGTCTGTCATCAGCGTTTGGGGACCTCGTCATCGCCTAGGGCCCTGCGACCGCCTAGTCCTAAGTTAACTTATACCGAACATAGCTTAAGGATCGTCCGTCACCTTAGTGCCTACTTGACGTCTTCCAGCCAGCGCCCGAGCGGCGTCCGCTCGCCGCGTCTCGCGCACACGCACACCCGCTCAACGAATGATCTCCAGTTTGTCGATGCTATTTTGCTACTTCGCCTTGTAATTTATAAAGTTAACGAAACGAAGTGTTTTCTGGCGTCTCGAAAGTTTGCGGTGTGAAGTATAGTGGTTTCGTACCTACATGTTTTTAGTTATCGGCACGCACTTGTAAATGGCACCTTATAATATTAGATATTTATTGTGTAGCTCGCGGAAGTCTTCCCGATGATCCTCCGCCGAGCGGTGGTCTCTGTAAAGTTAGCATATAGAACATTTTATTTATTTCATACTGCCTATCCGCGCTCGGTACTGTACCGCGAGAAGGCGCTCGTGATCTATTTTTAAGGGTTTAAGATAATAATTTATTATTTATTTTGAGTCTCTTTAACTGTAATAATTATTTTATTTTGTAGCTAGCAGCTGCGATGCCGCACCGCATACGGACGAGGCCCGCGTCGACGGGACGTGGCTCGTTACCATACACAAATTCGACTGATTCTGAACCTGAACACAAATGATACTATTTTAATACAGTCACCAATATACACGCTACGGACAGAATCAGTCGCTCTACAACTCGGGAGTTAGATGGGCTTGTGGATAAAGTATTCTAGTTTCATTAATCTCGAATATTATAGTCGACCTCGGCAAACAAAACCGAAAGTGCTCATTTGTGGCTACGTGCCTTGCGATAATCTCCGGCTAGCCGACACCGCTAGTGATCTCCTCCGCGGCCCATCTGAGAACTATCGGTACGACGACGCTCCTCCGCACTCAACTAGTCTGCCAAGGACTTGTTTTTTTCATTTTTACCTCGTGCGAGGAGGACGAGATACGGCCCGAAACCGGTTCCAAGTTTTGGTGATTATTTTTGTAGTGGTCGCGCCGAGTCCCTCTCTCGGCGCTCGCGTCCGCCTCGCAAAAACCGCCGGGAGCGAGCCTCCCGAGCGCAGGCCCGCCGGACTCCCGAGCTCTTGTACCGATAAACCTGTATAAAGATATGACACAATAATATATGAAACATGTTTATACAATTGTTGTCGGTGAGCGGTCGCCGCGCGGGGCGCGGGCGGAGCCAGCGCTCGCCCGCGCTCCGCCTAAAGTGTGCCTTTTACTTTATAAACGAGATAAATCGATTTATTTAATTTTTAGTTGATCGAGATAGATTATTGTTTATTTATTGTCTCCTTTTGAATATAATATTCAAATTGGCAGTTTAACTTTAGTCCTACTTTGACAGAACTAAGTGATTAGTTTCCAAGTAGCATAGTTTTCTTTTGAATTTAAAGTGTGATATTTTATAATATTTATATAAAACAAAGTTTAAACTTTTAATTAAGGGACCAATGTAATTGATTAGGAGAAATTCTGATAGAACTTCGTATGCTATCGAATCTTACCAAGAGACTGTATCCTCGCGCCACATATTATTATTATTATATATTTTTGTTACATGTCAGATCTACGAGTTCTTATAATATATTACAATAAAACAACATTTGACCAATATTGGTTTTGTGTTCAATTATTATTCAGCTTTATAGAACCGAGATGGTATTTTTTATTTTGTTTTACTATTATTAGTTTCAGTTTTTCTCCCTTTCTAAGCGAGTCGTTGCATGGTGACCACAAGATAATAATTTTGTACCTAATGTTAAGGAATTTTAGTTTTAAGCGTTCATAAAGATCACGATTATTATTTATTATCAGTTCATTACAAATTATAAACCATTAAAAACTGATTTATTTAATTTCTTTTGTATTTAAACCGACATTTAAGTTGTACGAATTCTTGTAACTTAATGTTAGTAATATATCATGAGTCATATAATATAACAGGTTAGTTTAGTACCTACGACACTTGTAATTAAGTATTTAATTTTTTTAATTTAATTCCAATGTAAGTTAATCTTCCAAAAATGACTACTACGTATTCTATTTTCTTATGGACAAACAAATTAAGTATAAAGCTTAATTATGACATTTTTCTTGTAAGTTTCCTTATTTCCATCTGCATTTTTATTGAATTATAGTCAAAATAATGTTTAATTTTGTTTTTTTTTTTGTTTTCCTTTGTTTTATCCTTATCGTAAAATTCTATTATTTCATTCAGCATTGCCATACACACACAAACAATATTATTTGTACACATTACAATATTATTTGTACACAGTTACACACATGAAATACAGATAGTGATACAAAATATAATAAAATGGCACAAAACGACTAATCTAGCCACTTCAAGGCTCTTGAAAAAGTATTTTGTAACTATTAAGGCCTGAGCAGACGATGGACAAGTTTGTCCGCGACGATATAGTATGGAAATCTATGCAATAACGCACACGTAGGACAAATAGACTCCCAGAATTTCCATACGATTCCAAAGTGTCCGCGGACAAATTGTCCATCGCTTGCTCAGGCCTTTAGTCAACCACTTTGCTGCTATATTTTGCGTATTTTTAAAACAGAAAGGTTTCATGACGCAGTATTCTGCAGGATTCTGGATTAATAAAAATATCTCCAATAGTCCCTTGGATTTTCTAGTAGGTTTAGCACCAGTTTCACCAAACTCTGCTGTTACTAAATGCCATGCTCTAAGCATTTTAACGGACTATTTTTCGTAGGGAGACAATCCATCAAATGGCATAACGGGACATTTAGAATAAACACAGTATGGTGAAACTGGCCCTTAAAACCTCTTGAATCCCGCTTAACGAGACACAATGATTATCTATTGTGTCTCGCTCGATATCGCGACCTCGGGACCCAAAGAGTTAATCACCAACTGATTTAATTAACGAATGGCTTCTGACATATGGGAAAACCCACATAATTAACAAATTTGACAGACACTGAAATTGCTCATGAATAAACATTAGCACAATTAATGGCGTAATTTTTATATGAAGTAGGTAAACAATTTAAAAAAAAACTACCTGTAGGTGAGTAGACTTCGGTAGATGTCTAGGTAGGTATTTATTAAGGCTCCTACACACGGGCGCGACGCGACGCCCGAACAAAGGCACCGCGTGTCGTACGACGAGCGACGCCTTTGTGTAGCGCTGTCGCGTTGCGCCTGTCTGTGGGAGCCTTTATACCTCATACAATAGAACTGAATAGGTACTAGGTACATTTTCATTGAGTTATTTCTGATGAAGAAAATACATTAGGTACCTATACGTCTATAAATCGCGCTGAAACTAGCTTTTAGCACTTAATAACGATTTAATTTAACAAGCCTACATAAGTGCCTATCAGTAAAATATAAGAACCTTTTTTAAATCATGGGCCATTTCGGTTAGCCGTATTAAGGGTTTTCGGTAGGGTAACTAACCCCTTCAACCCAATATACGCTTTGAACGGGTTAACCCCTTCAAAACCAAACAGTTTTTAGGGTTCTGTACTTCAAAGAACGGAACCCTTATAGGATCACTTCGTTGTTCGTCCGTCCGTCCCTCTGCCAGTCAGTCAAGACCCTTTTTCTCAGGAACGCGTGGAGGTATCAATATGAAATTAATATCAAATACGTACTACGTCTACGGTCCCTTTGAGCTCTAAAATAACGCTTCTAAGTCAACGCAATAGAAAAATACGGCCATTTATGCGACATATTTTGATACTATCAAATAAATCAAAACCTTTAGGGTAGGTACTTCCCGTTGACCTAGAATCATGAAATTTGGCAAGAAGGAAGGTCTCATAGCACAAGTAAAGGAAAAAGTCCGAAACTCGTTAATTTGTAGTTTTACACTTTTTTTGCGATTTCAAACTTACATTGCACTTGGAGAATTGAATGGTGACGTAAATCGATGTATGGGAGAACATGTTTTTCAACTACAATGTTAAGTTTGTTCTTGGGATAAATGTAACCCAACTACGGAACCTTTCATTGTGCATTATTTTTGCGTGGTCTGACACGCACTTGGCTGGCTTTTTATTTATTGTAAAAGGGTTACCCTTATCCCATGAACGGGTTAATAAACCCCTTCAAAAACCCTTATAGGTACCTACTATGAATGGGTACTGTTAAACCGTCTCGAAAAGGGTTAAAGGGCTTCAGTGGGTAAACGTTTTGCCTGTCAATCAGTTACCGGACTAATAAGGTTATTAGTCTGGTAACTGATTGACACACTGATTGGTTTATTAGTACCCATTCATAGCAGGTACCTTTATGGGTGTATTTGAATACTAGCTGAACTTAGGTACATTATAAGAGTTAGTTGTTGAACTAATCAGCTAGTATTCTGTGTATCAGTCTTGACGACGAACCTAAGAGGAATAATATAGTAGCTAGGTACATACCCTTTTTTTGGTTAACCTATACCGTCCCACTGCTGGGCAAAGGTCTCCCCTATACTTTTCCAATTTACTCTATGTTGTTGTGTGTTCTCCGGCCAATCGGTCAGGACCGAGTTTAAACCTACCCTAAGGACATTACAAAACGTCATGTCTTTGTGTTACTTACCTATTTATTCAGTGAATAACGAAAGTGAATATTTGTACCGAGTCTACCTGTACACGGTGTAGGTAGTAGGCACCTGCATTGTATACAGACAATAGTTGCGATAAAATAAAGGAAATGTCGAACAAAAAATGTTAAGTCGCAATACCTACTTTTGTTTAGGTTTGTAATGGATGATTGGATCAGTTGAACTGCGCAGTAATTGAGGGGAATTAAAATAGTAGGTGACTTAGGTACAATGCTTATCAAATGTACTTAGTCAACTGCAGAAATCTAGGTGGGCAGCATGAAAAATATTATATCCTATACAAAATCCTGAATAACTATGAGGAAATTTGTAATGCCTATCCACAAAAATTATCAAGAATGTCAAGATATTTGATGTCATACATGATATCGGCAAACAAGGAACTTCAGCACAATGTCTTAAAAGTTCAAGACCAAGTCAGTTGGATGAGCATTTATGTTACTTCCTATAATAAATTTTGTCCCCACAATGACCTGCGCGAACTTATCACCTCAGGCGGCGACAGATGACAATAAATAGTAGGTAAGGTATATGTTTTGTATAATTAGTTTTATGAATCACCATGTAAGTACTATTTGTTATATCGTAAAATTATGACATAGGTATGGAGAAATAAAAACATTACAACTTCCACTGGCAATGAGCCGGCTATAGGTACCTACTTATTAGCTGTAGAGCCGATGACCGTTCGGGTAGACTTGTTCTTCAGTGGGGAATGCAATTTGCGAATCCGTAAGCGTAGAATGATCCGCTCTCAGGCAAATGGACCAATGATCTTTCCGGAGTGGCTCATAGCAGCTGAATGAATCTTGAATGAGAGTAGGTTGTTGTTGACTCGGGGATCAAGTTTAATGGCGGACAGGATTTAAGCGTCCTTATAGCTAGCTCTTTGAGGAGTGTCTAATGAAGCTTAATTATAAATCCAGATAGCCTGCAATGCCAGCACCTGGAATCCAGATATCTTTAGTTACTCCATGTGGCGTTGTGTCGTGGTCGTCGCGCTACATGGAATGGAAGAAGCAAATCCATAATAAACTAAAGCCATAATAAAATTGTGGTAGGTAAACATGTCACACACTTTCCTGCAAATTTCTCACAACGCACTTTACCCTTTTTATTTGTTTTATACTTATTTCTTTTTTTCCTACTTGTATTTGTTGTGTTGTGTGCTTTGTAGTCTGTGCTAAATAAATGTATTTTCTTTCTTCCTTGACACTCCATTAGTCGTGTGGATTAAGCTTTGGTTTCCTAAGATAGCGGTCAGGAGTCACCTAATAGCGGCTGTCGAAATACAGGGCGTTTTTTGACGCCTTAATGTCAGATACTGGTGAAAATTACAGTTTTCATGACGGCGGTTTTAATATGACGGAACCGCTTTCCTAGGAAACCAAAGCCTAATTGTGAGATATTTAACTGTCGCGTTGATCCTTAATTTCATGACGTACCTATCTACCTACTTATTAAGTTGAAAGAAAATACATTTATTTGCGGTAAACATAACGCAGAGAAAAACACACAGCAGTACCTACATCAGTTGCAGTTAAAAATCAAAAATCAAAATATTTTATTTCACATAAACCTACATGGGCACTTATGAAACGTCAGGAGCTAGGTGCACGGTTCAATTTATTGGTTGTTTCCTATGGAGAAGAGCCGGCAAGAAACTCCACGGTTACTCTTTTAAAAATAAGGGGCTTTTACAATTTTTTCAAATTACAGTGTTAATAATAGGTATTGGAGGACAGTTGCGGTGCAGTTGCAGTTAAGTTTGAGTGTTAAACCGTATTCTAGTAATCTTTGATCTGCACATAGTTGTCAGTAGGTAGAATGCGCTCGACTCGCGTGACGCGAACTTTACATGAGCGTATCTGGACGCCTTCTCCCTAAGCACGAAGTCTGTAGTTGCGGCCGAAGTAACAGAAGATTCCTACTCCGTATCACTTACGGACATAAGATTAGTCCGGAGCCCGAACAAAATATTTATAACAACACGATTTGACAGTGTTGTCCTTACCACTGCACGCGTAGCATGACCATCATAGAAACGGGTTTTGTCGACGGAAGAATAGACAAAAATGACGTTCCGTGAAGACAGTACGACGGCAGCAAAGTGGAAAGAGTCAACTGCACTTTTTACGAAATTCAGTAGTTTATTCACGTTTTTCTTTCATTTTGCTTATATCTCGAAAATGGTGGGTCCTATTGCAAACATAATGAAAATTTCGACCCCTTTATGAGACCCTTAAACCCCTATAACTAAACATGTAGGTAATCATTTTTCACATTTTCTATACAAAAAGTGAAAAATTCCATTTTTCCATTCCATTTTTATACTTTGTGGCCGTCGTAAAAAGTTTTCTACTGTCTTTAGCATGGCGATTACAAAATCAAATTGTCTTCGCTACCTTAGACAACTGTCAGTTTTCAGTGTGATTTTGACGTTTGGGATAGAAAACTTTCTTCTGAAATAGTCTACATATAAAAGGACCTAGACAAATAAATAAGAAGTAATATGAAGTTAAATATTTATCTGGTCCTAGGGAAATTCAATATGGCGTTCCACAGGGCAGTGTTCTAGGGCCATTATTATTCCTGCTGTATATAAATGATCTACCCCGACACATCCCGTGTTATTTGCCGATGACAGTACGATCCTAATAGACTGCCTCAACAAAGAGCTTTATGAAAATGAAATTAATAATTCTCTAAATTTAATAATAAACTGGCTCAACGATAATAATCTTATCATAAACCTCAATAAAACAAATATAATGCATTACTATCAAAAAATTCTTCCTTTAAACCTAAAAATTCATTATAAAGGACAAACTATCGATAGCGTTAACGTGGCTAAATTCTTGGGTGTATTGATTGACAGTCAATTAACCTGGAAACCGCAGGCTGAAGAAGTTTGCAAAAGATTAAGCACGTCTGCGTATGCTCTGTACAATCTGTCCAAGAAAGTTAACATTGATACATTAATGGTTGCATATCACGGTTTGGTGGTCTCTGTTCTACGGTTCGGTGTAGTTTTCTGGGGTAATTGTTCTGAAAGAGAGTCTATATTTAAAGCCCAAAAACGGTGCATAAGATCAATTTTTAATCTCAAGGTTACAGATAGTTGCATTCCTTTTTTCAAGAAACATAAAATACTAACTTTTCCTAGTATATACATTCTCGAAGTAGCTATATTCGTTAAAACTAACAAGCATCAATTTCCTGCATTAAATGATACGAGGATGCGAACTACTGCCATGAGATCAAAATATCAGAGTCTATTGTGTACTGGTAGATATAACACTGCTTTGCTTAAAAAAAACATTATTGGTATGGCACCTATTATATTTAACAAACTGCCAAATGGTATTAAGGATCAGCCCTTAATAAAATTCAAGAAACTCCTGTCGTCGTTGCTGACAGAGAAATGTTATTACTCTGTTACCGATTTTATAAATGATAAATTGTAATTTACTTTATTTAATTTATTATGTAAATAATTTTAGACTTGATCTCATTTTGAATTTAAGTACCTACTTTCTGAATTATCTGTAAGTTAACCACTATATTTTTGTATGCCAACAGGCAGAATGTACTGGGAATATATCTGAAATTAACACCATTATTGTAAAACCTGCATTCTATACAAATAAAGAAATTATTATTATTATTATTATTATTATTACAACGATCGGTAAAAACGAAAGACAAAATGACGGATTGAAGAAGGATTTTCATGGTGCGATGTCAAAAATGGAGAAACGAAATGTCACTTTGTATAGAAATAGCTATGTTGTCTTCCAAGAAATAGAAAGCGTCATGCTACGCCTGCTGATGTGTTTTTGCCAGTCCGAATATGTTAGTTAATAGGGAGTAGGGTATCGAACTACTTTCGGAAGGGCCCGTATCTTCGTTGACGGATTTAGAGAGTAGGGCCCCTGACTGCGGCAGAAATCATGCAAAGCTTTGCTTTGAAGGACCTATTGCAACTTTTTTAGTAACGTGAACTTAATGAACATGTTCAATGCTCTACACGTGTATATTATTAATTATATTTTAATAAATATAAAACGAATCAAGCGCAACTTTTAAGAACAGAGGTTCGTTTCGTTGTAAGTAAATTGATCCTTGTTTAATGCGAAGTCAGGCGTTGAGTTCTTCGGCTGAGTCGGCGACTCTTGTAACCCAACACGAAGATAAGGACTGGCCTTGACAAAACAGTATATAGTAACGACAGCTAATAGTAATTTCAAGATTTAAGTATCATATCCTACTTTAAGCCAACAGCATAAAGTCGGTAATCCTAAAGAAAAAATGCCACAAACGCAGCGATGAAGTTGTTAGTAATGTATAACGGATGTTATAATCTGGTGCTCAACGAACAAAATAATGAACGAGCTTGTGCAGGGGTCATAAGATCAGTGTCTTAATTAGTTAGCTAGCTCAATAATTAAGCTAATGCTAAAACTACGGAGGAACAGTGACGCATTGTTGCCGGAAGGCAATTTAATAAGTTCAGAAGAAATAAAATTACCACGTGGTGTTTAATTTGTAGAATTCATCTTTTATATCGCTGAAATGTTGATTTACCCAGAACCTAACTTACAATAAAATAATGCATTTATGTATAACTGAAATAATAATGAAATTGACATCTAAATCTACTACTATTATTTTTTCACTCATAATCATAATCAGCCTATAATGTTCCTACTGCTAGGACAAAGGCCTCCTCTTTTCGCGAGGGAGATAACCCACTCCCTACTAATATTATAATCCTTCCTACTAATATTATAAATGTGAAAGTTTGTGAGGATCGATGGATGGATGGATGGATGGATGGATGGATGAATGAATGTTCGTTACTCTTTCACGCAAAAACTACTGAACGGATTTGGATGGAATTTGGAACACAGTTAGTTTATAACCTGGATTAACGCGTAGGATACTTTTTATCCCGGTAGTACGTTCCCGTGGAATAATTTCCGACATCCACTTGGGCGAAGCCGCGGGCAAAAGCTAGTAAGCTATAATCTACCAAGCGGGCCCAGTGTGAGTTGTTAGATGTCACACGTCTTCGAATTTTTGTTTCTAGGACATGCTGGTTTCCTCACGATATTTTCCTTCACCGTGTTGAGAGCAGTGGTGATGGAATTTCTTACACAAAAGTAAAGAGTCTGCCTAGGATCGAACCGACAAACCCTTATTTATTTAACCTTGTTTTGTAAAAGCCTAATAAATCTCTGCCAAGCGATTTCTTTACCTACATATATTATCTATGTAGATAAATTTATCATCAGAAGGCTTCCGCAGACAGGCGCGACGCGACAGCGCAACGCAAAGGGGCCGCTCGTCGCGCGACGTGCGGCGTTTGAGACGCGCGCGATGTGCGTCGCTTGTCGCGTCGGTTCGGAGGAGCCTTTAATCTTCAACGTTTGTCAATCAAATCTAGGGGATGCTGAATCAGGGCCCACGTCGAACGTAGGTGGAACTAAGTATATTGGGTACGTACTGGCTTTAGAAGCATAACTACAACGTACAACCTCCAACCTTTCTTTTGTTCCACAGCTGCAACCTAAAACCTGCAATCATTGCTTTACGTGGCTTTGGGATCATCCGATCCCTTCATATCAATTGACACCTATTGTCATCATTCAATTACGTTTGCAGTTCCGCACGGTCAATAACAAAACCACCATGGAAGATAACCGTTTTGAATGTGGCCTGCAATGCCAGTCGTTCCAAAACCTAGTCAAATTCAACCATTTCGTTCGTATATCAACCGACATTATCACGTCTAAGAAAGTAAATACTTAACTCGATGTTAGTTCAGCGATAATAATAATTACTGCTGGATGTGTGAGGGCGACCATTATCTAATATTTGTACAGAACACTGATTAGATAACGAAGGAGATGTATAAATACGTGGAGTCACTAAACCGATTAAATTGATGGCAATTTGAGAAGGCATTAGGTACGTCGTTGGTAATGATGTAAACAGTAAACTAAAGAACTTTTAACCATAACTGAATTAATGGAATACCATTTAAGACATTCTTAATGATTTGCATCTTAAGACCGATACCATTTTAATAAATTATGCTGTTGTAATGACTTATTACTTTTAATGAGTCGATCGACTCAGAAGCTTCATCTTCCGCATTACAGAATTAACTGGAAGTCATATTATAGATAATTGAGTGAACCTCTTGCGAAGTAATAAATAATATGCATAATTATAAAGGCTAAAGAAAAATGAAGCAAGAGTGCAGCAACGTAACCGCACCCACTTTAATGCATGTGGACGAATTAAACTGAAAGTTATTTATATTGACATACTCGTAAAACAGATAGAGGTGAGGTGAAACTGAATGACGGACGCCTCACATCCGCTTCCTGCCCTGTTAATGCCGCGAAATATTTGGAAAGTCACGTTTTCAAGGGTAGTTGTAAAAAAGGAAATCACAAGATTTGCATTCCGTACCGTCAAGCGGCGAGCCTGGCCGTTCCGTGTTTATTTATGGGATTAACAGAAGGGCAAACGGACGTGATAAGAGATTTTGAGGGTACTCTTATATCCACAAATGTACAAGCCACGGGTGGTGCGAAGGTGACTGATAAACTAAGTAAATTGAACAGGACACTTGAGAGGTTTATAAATAAATTGATAAATATCTGTCAATGCGATTGCTTTACAAAATTGAACGGAAAGTAGGCATGCACTACTTCTGCTTCTACTTCTGCAGGTATTACGATGCCATCATTGAAATACAAAATATCAACAATCATTAATGCTCACAAAATTACAAGTTTACGAGTTTGTCTCACAGTTACACAACTCCACTGTTTTCTCTTGAAACAGAATTAAAGATCTGCCTGCTTCGACAATGAAGTGAAATTTTTAAACGATTTCATTAAGCGCAATAATCTTAGATTTTACAGTTGAATTAGCGTAGAGATTTTTCATTAAAAGTGACGTTGAACAAATTGTGGTGCTTGGTAGCCCTAGGAGCGTGGCGGCGCATATTCTATTACAATAAGCCTAGCTTAGAATGCTGTATGCTGTATCAACGGTTAGGCACGGCGACGACGTCGGCGACAAGTGACCCGCTACCGGGTGAACGCAATATAAATTTTACTGCTCGATGCTTGTACTACTTCGTACACAAGCGTTATCTTAAAAAAAGAAAACTAAAACTCTTGAAACTTTTTAGTAATATAAAATCACATGGCATGTGGTATCATTAGAATGGAACTTGTATGGAATATCGCAAAATCAGTAATTGGTTTGATAAATAAAAGTTGCTTCTAAGTCCATGGCGTCATTCGGCAAAAATCAAAACAATTTGTATGGTAATTATTTCATCCAAGTAATTGTTATTTAAAATCGCTGTAATTTGATATATGTGCAAATTCATTTCCATGCTTAAGCCTGGGAATCGGATAGAATGGGTCAAGTGTGAGTTTAGATGACCTACTTAATTAACGGTTACCCACTGGCTATAGTTAGATATGTACTGTAAAAGTAGAACTTCTTTTCCGAAAATAAGAAGGATATCGATTAACAGAATAACTACATTTATCGAAAAGTATGCATAACTGTCAGTTTCAGTATTTAAATGGAACCCTTCAGAGGTGGCAAGCCGTTAACCCCAACACATAATAACACCAAAAAAAGTCAGAAAGAAAAACCCAAACAAAAGTTCATATTTTTAGTTAATTGAATATTTTGTGGGCAAGTTTACTCGAGCAATACGGTTGGCAGGAATCGAGACAAAGGCTCGTAAAGATACGCGACGTATCGTTCGCTTTACGTAACTCAGGCACTCACCTCGGGCGCACTCATATACGCACTCATACGCACTCGCATGCACTAAGCCTGCACAAGGTTCATGCAATTTTCTGTTTGGTCTTAATTGCCCGTTATTAGGCATTGTTTTTGGTGTTGATGTTGAGTTCAAACCTTAACAATCAGAAGTAACCCAAATTTCGAAATACTTAATTCTCAGGGCATTCCCTCTGAAATAACAGATTGTTTGATGAAGAACGCAGAACCGTATCAAAAACTCAACATAACATTCACTGAAACTACACATTTTGCTTTCTACTGGCCTAGAATCAAATAATGACGAAGGTAATAAATAATAAAAGATGTATGAACGTAAACAAAGAACGTAAAAAAACAAAAGGAATATGTAAGGATCGTAGCAGGTGGCGTTCTGTAGTTTCTGTCTACCCCCATGTGAAGGAGAGGTAAGTTTATATATGTATGTAATAATACCAATTAATTTACGTCAAGCCAAATTGCATTCTTAGCCGAACATTCTTTGCAAAAGCTAAATGTGTTAGGGCAGCCTTGCAGTCTGCTAGAGGAACGAGTAAGAGGATAGACATCAGTATTTGACACGTGGTAAAAGATAAGTCTATTTAATTTTAATCAAATCAGGTCAGAAGTGTGTCACAAATAAATACAATATTTATATTCCTTATGTTCATGCAAAAGGTACAAATCAAATTCTGAAATACCGTAAATTAATTCTAAAATAACGACACTGTGCCCGTTATCCATTAAAGATTTATAAGGCAGGAATCATGGTACCTAAGTGCCAAATTATAATCATCGAAATTACAGGGTTCTGTACATCGGATAATAACAAACAATATTAAGGTACCCATTAGATAATTTACACATCATTCCAGACAAAGAGGCAGGTTTAACACTCTAAAATTGCTTTACAATATGTTGGTATAATCATCGGGTGAGGCAGCAAGTGAGTACAATAATTATAAAAGGTCAAATTTGCATTGATCGTAAAGAGAAGAATATTAAACCATTGCTAACTTGAGAATAAATCAAGCGCAGTGTGTGGGCCGGGCGTTGTTAGCGATAACCCGCGATTTTGCAACATTATCGATGATGTCACTGCTCAACGGTTTCCATCATACTATCTTATTTAACATTTGACGATCAATTATAAGATGTGAGGTTTACGGACATTGGAAATCCTAAATTACTTACTTTAATTAATTAATAAAACCCCCGTATGCCGCTGAAGGGATTTCCCTACTACACTGCATGCAAGCAACCGTCGACATTATAAATGCAGAATTGCAGAGTCGTACTGACAGCATTGTTTCAAACCGTTTTCTATTTTCAATATAAGAAACATTTTCTTGTACGAAATAAGACTTTGTTATAAGTTTCGGCCGCACTGTTTGCAGCACAATGTCACAGCGCAGCTCACATCCCTAGTTCTGCTGAAGCTATAAATATTTACACAATATTACTATGCATAGGTAATATTACTATTAAATGCCTACAAACAGTTTGTTTACACTCAAATAATCGCTGTCCCGATCCATTAAAGCCGCTTTAATATTATATTGCTAGCGAACGATAAATACGATAAAAAAGCGAGTAACCGATAAAGATATTTTGTATTCACCGATAATGAGGTCGGCTAGCTGGAATTCTACAGAATTCATGAAAATCTTGAGTAATCTGTAGACTTGCTTCCATAGAGTCTTTATTGAATTTGTACACAATGGTGCGTTAGTAACTGCTGGCAATATTTCATACATTACTGAAAGATACTGAAATTATAATTATTAGGTACAGGAAAATTGTTATTGTAACTATGTTTGCCTTAGTTATAAATGTAATGCGTACGATTACTTATTAATTACTGTAGTATAATAAGGTAAGGCTGTTTGTGTATGTGAGTTTGAATGTTTGTTAACGCACCCACAATACAGGAAAAATTCCTAGAGAGGGGCGACGTTTTATTAAAAAAAAAAAAAAACAATAATAACAATAATAATAATAATAACTATAAATAAGCTACGAAGAACTACATAACTGGACATTTTTTTTATCAAAGCATCAAGATCTTAGCTTACAACTGAAACTGAATTGAAATTAAACGATAGAGAATACACAATAGCATGTCCAGGAGTTTTAAACTTCTAACAGGTGCATTCAAAGTGAAGCTATCGGCTAGCTAGTGTTCGTAATCGTCACCAAGTTAGATCACTGCAGTTAAGCAACACTTAGCCGGTACTCGGTGGTTGCATGATCATTTACGTGGCTCGCGATAAGTGGGGAACTCATTATACGTGTGCTCGGCCCGATGTTAACATAACGACTATTACGAGTGAATGCTTGATTGAATGTGTTGGCGTGAAATATAAGACTTGATACCCGCCTGGTTCTGACTGCCTGCTTTAGTAAAGTGGTTATGAGAATGGCGAATCGGAATTCTCTGCAGCTATACAGGCTTGAAACAAAGATGCTGGTTGTGTTTCTAGACAGGAAACCAGTTATTAGTTATTAGCATTTTTTCTGCTAGAAGACTCAGTGAACCTGGAATTTTCAGTGATTTATGTTAGCATACCTACCGTTACATGGCTGATGACTCCATCGGTATCAGTGGTTTGTGATATCCTTTTAGATTGAATTAAAGTTACCAAGTGACTGCCACGCAGCATCCTAGTCCCTTAGGCTAAACTATTATTCACGGTCGGAAAATAATGCAACTGTTAATAATAATAACAACTTAAATGCATGTTAGCAACTAAGTAACACATCTGGTAAAGTAAGGCTACTTGCGCGGGGAGAACTTTGTAACCGCTAAGTGACTTCGACATTTTCAAGCAAAAACTGTGAAAAGCAAATACAACAAAGGCAAGATGTCAAACAGCGATTTTGTCGAAGTCATTGAATAGGATACTATTTCACTTATAATAATTTTGGCAACTTTGTGGCCAGAAGGCGACGTAAGAATTTTATGACATCCAAGTAGTAAAAACCATTACAGATTTGTTCTTATAGCTGTAGCAATGTAGCAGCAATTGCAATAAAAACTCTGCCAATAGGCTTTTAGTAATAATTCATTTCAATATGGCCCCTGAGAGCAGAATTTTACAAAGATTTCTGAATTTTAAAACCGGAACTAAAATGATGTCTACTGAAATAGCAGAACAAAGGAATTCGAAAACTACGGGACACCAGAGGGCCTAGACAAATGGCATTCGCTTCAGAGCGATTTTATTTCTACAATCGCTATTGCTTTCGCTATGTTTCCATCGTATGAATCGAAAACTATCGATAACGCTTGTCAAAAAGTGCCACTTGGCTACGCAACTCTATAGAAGTAATCGTTTGACGCTGTCAATTCGTTTCATAGAATCGAATGTTGTTAACATTGTCTAGTCTAGATCATTTCTATTCGTTGACCTATGATCACGTGACATTTCGATAGCTTATGTCAAACCCATACATTTTTTGGCTTTTCTACTAGCGCGAGCGTCATCGCTAATCCAATGTTACTTTGTCTAGGCCCTCAGGACGACATTAGATGTCATTAGTATCTAATACGCGAACCTACGTAGGGTCTGCTACGATTTTTTTTATAAAGGAATATTATATCACGTCCGTAATTTTCAAAGGGTTAGGCAGAGATGTAGCTAATAGAACACCCACATTTCGCCAATTATGTTTAAGTCGCATGTAATAGGGGGCGAGTCTATTGCTATCAACTAGGCACAAGTCTAGATTCCGGGCTGCTAATGAAGAATTCCAGATCGAAAAACCCAATAACGCTTTGCCCGACCTGGTAATCAAACCCAGGATCTCATGCTCAGCAGAAGCACTTGCGACCACTAGACCAATGAGGCAGTCATTTAATTTTGTCATAACTACTACATTATGGCGATTCATTAGTTATGGTTGTGATTAAAGCCAGGGAGAAACTAGGGGACAAATGTCCCACGACATCGCGCGTCTTATGTCCGTAGCGACGTCAGGCAAAGTCGTGCGACTTCGCGAAACTTCGCCTGAAATATCTGGCAACGTCGCGCCACCCTCGACGTCGTCGTTGGCGACACGTGTCGCGCGATGTTGCCAGACATGTCGAGCGATGTCCGGCAACGTCGCACCACTTAACCCGACGTCGTGTCGCAGGACATTTGTCCCCTAGTATATCCATGGCTTAAGCACGAGCATGAGTCTTTATGGAACAGAGTTGTCCTGCTGATCCTATAACTTATTTTAAAATATTATAGACCATGGTTTGTCGAGTATCCTAAAATTACCAAAATGTTGGTAAGATCGGTTTTTTGCAAGGATACCGACTTTCGTTTTTACCTTAACCAAAACCACACGATTATACAAAAGCTAACAGGTGTTTCAACGAGTATCGAATGTTCGTCAAATGCTATTATTTCGCACTTCATACTTCAAAAGAGCGAACGGCCAGCAAAAAACGAATGCCATTTTCGCAACCTATTTTCAACGTAATGTATTTTCTGTCAAGTTTGTGATTGTGCCGCTGTGGTTCTTGGGAAAGTGAGTTAGTTATCCCATCCTTGCGTTGGTTATAAGCGGAAAACTAAGGTATTTTATCCTTTTAATGGGGCAGCGGGCACGGACATTTGGCAGTTACTCACCAACGTGCATATGTGCGTCTAATACAAAGATCATCAATCTGTTTGTAATTGGCTATAGCTATACCTCTGCCGAACCCTTCTAGAAATACAACGCGTGATATTCTGTTATTAATAATGTGCTTGTTACTTGTCAGCAGTGATCATTATAAACTTCTGTAATTTTAATATGATGCTACCTAATGTTAGGGTATTAACTTATGCCCTTTCAAAGTTTTCCGAGGTTTCCAATCTGTCAACATTTTATCTGTCCATTAACATAAAATGACTAAAGTAAACATCAAACCAATACATAAAATCTCCAATTTCGGCCTCAAATTGGGTCATGTTTATTAATAATCCTGTGTGGTGTCTGATAACGTCGTTTATCTCTAAATGCCTACTTATACTGTTATTGTGAATTATGTACCGAATTGTTTCAGTTACAATATCAATGTGAATAAAATGTTTCAAATGTTTTATCGGTGTTTATTACTTTGAATAATGTATTGGTAATATTGACCTACATACGCCGTTGTAATCGAGAGAAAAAAAACGAATGCAAAAATTGTTTATTTGAAAATAGTAAAGTAGATCTGTAAGGACTTTATAACAGCACATTGTTAGGGACCTGCTAGAAAGTGAAAATGCCAAATAAATGTATATTCAGAGTATTCAGACATTTCTCCTGCTTCTACAGCCTAACGAAAGTTAGCAGTAACTCGGCACAATAGTAAAATTATTTTTCCAGTTCGTCGTAACGCAAAACTATGGCTGCACAGCATCTGCTTTTTCATATGAAGAAAGAACTACTGCAGTTGCAATAATTGTTGCAGTACATTCAACTTCGGTTATTATTTCGATCATTTGGCTGCTATCTGTACACAGAGTTATTGAAACCTTGAACGCAAATTGTCCCTGGAGTTATGTATAGCAAATTGATCACAGCTGCTGTGGCATGGAATGAAAATTAACATTAAACGTATACTTTATCATTTTCCTGTTTACTGCGATTGCTGTAATAAACGAATGAAGAACACAATAATTGACAGGTTATCCTTATCACGATTTGCGTACCTTAATGCATCAAGGCTCCTTCAAACAGGCGCGACACGCGACGCGACACAAAGGCACCGCTCGTCGCACGACAGGCAGTGCCATTGTGTAGCGCCTGTTTGAAGAAGCCTTCATACGATACTGCGTATTTGTAACTTCTAAACAGGTACAACGGCATCCGTTTGATGTCCATTTGTTCTTCTGTATGTGTTATCACGACAGTTATTTATCTTTACGAGGCATCGTGTAAAGAAATTAAATTCATGTTTTAATTTATATGTTAACTGAAAATTTTATTATTATTATTATTAATCGTGACATGGCACACGCAACGTAATCGGTCCATAGTCGATTCGCTCTCCTTTATTGCAAAAAATATAAGAAACGGTATAACTATTTTATGAAATACTAAATAATATATCACCTATAAGTTGTGCATACGCATCATTAAAGGCAATTAAATCCTTTAGCTACGGCTATATCTGTCTTTCGACAAGCTCAAAGGAAAGTTGAACCAATAAACAATGCATTTATTGCCTACTGCGTATTAAATGGTGTGTTTTTTCCTTCCTTTCTGACCGAGCAAGAGGTTGGTTCATTACTAAAAATAAAAACTTAATGGATTGAACCAGTTCTGTGCCTCGGACCGCGGCCGCGACCGACCAGTCTGTATGGCTGCCTCTTACTCATCCCTCTGCTTGACTCAGCTTACTATTGTTCATTACTTACCATCCTACTACTTGTGATTGCACTCTGTAGTACAACGACAATGCCCTATGTGTAATTAATGCCTCACTTTTTATTCTCAATGTCAACTTCTTAAGTTATTACTTATTACATATTACTTTATTAGTCATAAAATATCCCTTACTGACGATTATAGGGTATGTTCATTTATTGTCTTACTAAATGCGAGTCCGTTAGTACTAGTGCTGAACTGTTGTGGCAGTTGGTGTACACACATGACTCCATTGGCCTCGAGGCAAAGCATTAATAATTTCTTTTCATTTTATTTCCTCATAGCGTTTCTTTCGACAGTTTCGACGTGGTGAGAAATTGAAATTGTGTATGTAAGTTCAATCGCATTAAAATTTGCACACGGAGTTTAAAAATAATGGTTATCGTGTTTTTCTTTATTAGGCCACTCCTAGGCTATCTTTGCTAATTATAATTAATCATAATATTTGACTGTTTATATTATTATAATGACTTAATGAGTTTTGCCCGAGTACATGATCGTCAGCATGTATGTTTATTTTTATAGGAACATACCATACCTAACACAGCGACGATTTTCTTCCTTCTTATAACGTAACAAAAGAAAATTAGGTACTTACTTAGATAACGTACTTAAAATCACGCAGGTCATTTATTTTTATTTTTTCTAAGGTTCTGAAGCGGTAAAATGATTTTTACGCGTCGAATAAACAGATTTTTGCAAACTTATAATTAACTTGCAATGTTTGTATGTATGTTCGGGACAAATCTTGCAAGCTGAATTAATACCACTTCCTCTTATCCTACGGAGTTGAAATTTCACACGTTGATTCTGTTTCGAACACAATGCATTTTTTATTATGCATGACCTGATTCTACACCTAGGATTGGCTCCAGTCGAGGGAACTCCTCAACGGTCAACAGCAGAGACACAACATTTTATATACGCATACAATTATGATAGCTCGTTCTAAAGTTTACCATGAACTGGCTGCTGCACCCAGGATTGGCTCCATACGAGAGATCTCCTCAGCGGTCAATAGCACAGGCACCAAATTTTGTATAAGTACTTATTCAATTAAGATAGCCCGTTCAAAGTATGGCATGACTTGAATAGTGCAACCCGGATGGCTTCTTACCATGACTCGCGTATAGGCGTGTTTGGGTTCTTTGGATTTGTCTTTACAAGTACCTTTCAAGAGAAGGTGATAGAATATTTAAAGAAATTCTAATGCAAAAAAATGCAAAATAAAATGTAAGTAAAAACCTTTTTAAAAACAAGATTTTAATTAACTAAAAAGTACTAAATAAAACTTACGTTAACATAGAACTTTAAAAATTTCTTAAAAGCTTGAGGCGTGAACGTCCTTCTTACACTTTAAGATAAGCCGCAAACTTCTACCTACCTCTCGTGAAAATAAGTAAATAAAAAAAAATACAATTATGTAGCAATGTCAGTTATATTAAATAGGGCCCTGGCCATTGTCCTACGCGAAAATACGATGACACCTGATCACGTAGACCTTATCCATTGACTTAATATTCATAATACATCATATTTTTTTATATTAAAAACATTGTGACACTCCCAGAACAACGTTATTCGATACTTGGAAGCACTGAATGTATTTTTTATTGTTGACCGTTAATTTATGTTCGTCGTATTGTCATTTAAGTATTTTTCCATAGTGGTATCTACAGTAGAATTCTACGTGCTGACGATGTGCGTATTGTCAGTGTTGCTTTAAATATCATAACAATGCTATAAGGTATAAACTTACAAACCCATTGTCTATCTATTCTATGTTATTATTAACTAAATATAATTTCTTTCTTTAGTTGCTTCGATCAACATTGATCAAAGTCTAGTTGTTGCTAGATATATTTTTGCTTGGTGCAGAAAAGCTCTCGCAGACAGGCGCGACGCGACAGCTAGACGTGACTCTTGTCGAACAAGTTCCATGAAGTTTTCATAGAAATTGTTCTACTAGAATCGAGTCACGCTGTCGCGTCGCGCCTGTTTGCGGGAGCCTTTATGTTTTGTCATCGCCTTCAATACTGCCAGTTGTTTGTTGACTTGTCGGTCAATAGAGTTATGGTCCTGAGTGTACTGATTGAGTATTCTAGTCGAATTTAGATGATAGTGATCCTGGTAAGAACCTCTTTCAAGTTTAAGATTTCGTTTCGTATTCGTGGTTTCGCATTTAGTTTTCCTTGAGCTAGGAACGTTTCCTTTTTTTTAAGCTATTGCATAGCTTTTATCGCGGGCTTTGAGCGCGGCGACCGAATCAAGAAATTCCGTAACGAAAATAAAACCTAACACCCCCCACTCCGCCTACCATGTAGCTCGGCCGAGCGTTCGCTTAACGTGTATGTATATGGTACGACTGTACTTGAATTAATATCAAAGAAAAAAAAAATGCATAAATGAAAAATAAATAAATAATTATAATTGCATAAGTTGATAAAAAATGCTATGCAATAGCTTTACCGCGGCAGTCCCCGAGTGCCACACGTGTTTTTTTACTTTTCTATTTACCTACTAGTGCTTGTTTATTATTCGATGGAGTCAATGTCTACGTATATGTAACTTACGCATCTATAAGTATACATAATACTAATTAAAGTCGATTTTCATGTCTGTGTGTACGAATTTTGATGCGGTTTTCACTATAATTTAGAGAATTTATTCCGGAAGATTTATGTGTATTCATATTAAACTTACATAGAATAAAGAAATCTCGATGTTCTGTCAATTCGCAAATACCGTGCAAAGCAGGGGCGGGTCGTTAGTTATTTTATAAAATGCAACTGTACACTGCAGTCTGCCTCATTTAGTTCATTTATCATTCATAACTAATCCTAATACACTTTTGTAATTCAATGAATATATGAAGACGTTCTAAAAAATGTTGTTAGCGGCTAATAATTTGAATTCTTAAATTAATTTATGACCTATTCATATCTGAAACAAATTAGTTTCTGAAAAAAATAATGTGAATCAATCTAAACAAGGATTTAAACGTGGGTATATAAGGAAAGGTCACTATGTTACTTGCTTTGCTTGACTCATCGCTGTTATTAATGTTATTATATTGCAACTTTTTGCATCATTCACACGCTTTGAGATAATTGCTTTAGTTAAACAAAAAATATATTCGATCGTGAATCAGTTTGACGTCACATCGATACAAGAAAACATTGTGTTCGTAGAAAAAAAACTCATAAAAGTGAATAACCCAGTCATTACATTTAATTTGTAGGAAGCGGGGAAAATCTAACTCACCTTTATCTTCTCGATCTTGGTATTACGGAAGAACATAATGTAGGTACATTATACATAGCTCTATGTAGTTGTCAGTGAGCTAAGCACACATTACCTACCAGCAAGACGTGAATCACGATCTATTCAAGCTTTTTGGAGAGGTTTGATAAAATCCGACACGAATGTCTTGTTATAGTACGATTCAAACTTAATGGCGGCTGTGAAGTGCGCTATTCGCTGCGCAGTACCTCACCCCTCACCCCCGCTGACACGTGAATTGTTTACTGCGCAGCGACTCGCCTCATGTTCTGAGCCGCCAGTAAGTTTGAATCGTACTATACCTGCCGCCAAAGCTAGAAAGGAGGTGACTACTGAGATGATAGAAATAGAAGAACCCATGCTGCGCCGATCACAAATAAATTGGGGTGCGGGGCGGGATGATGACCGACCGTCAGTGATCTCGTTTTGCACAAAGTGTCTTGGGACCATAGAGCAATGATATAGGGAATTCCTCCAAGTCTATGATCGATTAATTCCTAATAAAAAATGGGTCCTTAACTGTAATAAAGCTGTAGAATGTAGATGGACGTTAAGAAGTTGCTCAATGTTGGAGCTGAATCATTCTGTTAGCTAAATAGTTGAGAAATTCTGATGCAATTCTGTTGATAGGGCTGAAAATTACTGCAAAAAATGACTAACTCACGATAACAAGGTAAAACATATTATATATAAGTTACTTATTTACTTTATTATATATAAATGTCGAAGTTTTAACTGCGGTTAGGATTAAAAGTACGTAATGGTTACAGGATTCCTAATGTGCTGTCAACTGCCATGTCATTGTTTAGGAAATCGTATAAAAGCAGTACTACACTTATGTTTTATATTAATACTAGCGTCCCGCCCCGGCTTCGCCCGGGTAGCAAAGCATAATATAATATAGCCTATATCACCTGGAGATAGTGTAGCTTTCCAACAGTGAAAGAATTTTTGGAACCAAAAATTGAAAAATTAAGAGCAATTGAATTTCACTGTATTTCGTTTATTACAAAATAAATTTAGGTTATACCTTAGCCTCAGCAACACGTGGTGGTTATACTATTAAATTTTAGCTTATATGAAACGTTTGTATTTTTAACATAGCGCCATCTGTTGAATACTTACTCAATTCAGTCAACAGATATCGCCATCTGTTAGAATCGTTTGGAGCTAACAGATAATTGTGACCGTGAAATAATAGACAAATAATTTGCAATAAAATAATATTGCGACTATAAATTGAGATGTAAGCTATCCTATCTTTCAAGTTGGATCAAATTGCACACGGTGTGCAAATCAAATTTAAAGTCGGTTCTGTAGTTTAGGAGTCCATCGCGGACAAACAACGTGACACGTAATTTTTATATATATAAAGATAATAATAAAGATTTTATTAAAATAATTTATTTTTGTTTTCCCTTAATTAGTTAATTTGTTTGTATGTATATTTAATTTTGTAGGCTCGATGAGGCTAACTAGCTTAACTGTAGCCAATTTAAACTTTTATTTTAATTTACTTTACTTAAAAGTTTCCAAAAAAAAAAACACCGTGATGTTTATTTAATGGTGCCCAAGATACTGGCTGTGCCTAGTTTGGGACAAACGATAAGTGATTTTACTTTACATCTCAAAAGCTTTCATCTTACTTAATCGTAATTTTTTTTTTGTTATATACAAATATTTAGGTACGATTAAGTAGTAAGAGCTGAAATGACTATTTTATTCAAATAATTATTATTTTCACTTAAATTATATCTTACATAATCTACAAATAATATTAATAGTATGTACAACTAAATAACAATAAATAAAAATAAAAAAGAAAGAAGGACAAGAATCATAGGGCATCAAAAAATTCATCCGCATCGCTGTCGACAGGAAAAGTGCCCAAAAGGCTGGCAGCATTGCCACGTTGTATGGCGATACTGATTCTTTGGCCAAAAAATAGGCCAGCCCTCTGGTCACGTGAAGAGTCGACCAACCGCTTAGCGATGTCTGCAAAAACCAAGTGGGCACTCGGACCCCACGGCCCTAGTGTTTCAACCCCAAACGGCTCGAACATATAACTCCCAATAAGATTCGAATATTTTCGCCGTTTGAGGTTTTCCGCACTTGCAGCAGCCGCCCCAGCACAGCCCGTCGTGCTAGGAAGATGGGATGGCGCAAGGGTGTCGACACACGTTGCATCCCACACCAAAGGCCTGCCTAACTTCCAGGGCATTATGGTCATTCCGTCTGGTCTTTTCCCATCGTCGCGTGCCAAGCCGTTGGGTTCTAAAATAGCTGGCACCCCGGCGGTGGCAAGAGCACGGCGGATTATGTCATTAATGCTGGCGTGTCGTGCTATCCGGCCTGCGCTCTTACTGCAAGATAGGCCATGGTGTCCGAGGCAGTCGACAGCTTCACCGCACTGGCAGCGATGCGGAGCCCCGCAAGGAGCGCCCAGACGGAGACAAGTAGCGAGCCGGAAAGTGGTGTCACACAACATAGTGCCTATGTTAGGTGATGGAAGTGCCTGAAGCCAGAGGCCCGACTCCCATTCTCCCACAGCCAGCAGACGGGCACGCTCAGCAGTATTGGAGGACGTATTGAAAAGTTTATTCCGTACCAACCTGCAGAGCGGCTCATCCCATTGTCTCTGGGAAGATGGGTTTACGGGCCGATCTGTATCTGGGCAAGCCGCTGTCCAGGCGTTCACCGCATCAGTCAAGCACGGCACTTCAAAGTCAACCAGGGAGGGGGCTAAAATTTTCCTGGTTAACTTTTCGGTGCTGTGGACAGAGGACAGGAACGCCGGTAAGCTAATACTGGTAATTTTGCGGACGCCGAGGCCACCAAAACGGATGGGTAGTGTGGCTTGAAGCCACGCTCGGTCGTCCAAGGCCACGTTTAAAATGGATGTTACTGTGCTGCGAATAATTTGGTCAATTTTGTCTAAAAGATGTGGCTGCTTCCATAAAGGGGAAGAACGTAGAAAATATATAAAATTTGGGCCAAAACAACAATATCTAATCAGGGTGAATGCTGAATGTAAATTAATTTTGGAAAGTCTGGCCGAAATTTCGTTGAAGTTTTTGATTTTTTCGTCGATGAAAGGAGAAAAGCTGTCTTCTAAAATTGGGGACCCTAGGAGGTGCAGTGAACTTTTTTCTAGAACTTTGATTTGTGGGGCTATTGCATTAAATTTCTCTATGGTCAGTTCTCTGTCGGTAATGTCAGAAAGGTAAATTTCACATTTTGAGGGGTTTAGGTCCAAGCCAATAGATATAAATTGCTGTTTGAGCAATTGAAGGTCTTTTAAAACAGTGTCTACATCACCTCCTAGCGTTCCATCATCTAAATACCACACGTTAAATTTAGAATTTAATTTTTGGATAATTGGATGAATAGCCAAGCTGAAAATCACAGGCCCAAGAGGGTCACCTTGTTGGCATCCTACTGCAGATTCCAAAACATTGTCCTTGTATAATAATTTGGAAGGGTACCTGTAACATTGCCACAAAAAACCATAAATTTCGGGTAGTTCCTTTTTGACTTCAGCCAACAAAGTGTCCCTGTTTACAGAGTTAAAGGCATTCTTCACATCAACCTTGAGGATGACCTCACCTCTGTTGGAGTTTAAAAAGGTGGAAAGGGCATGTACGGCAGCCTCACAGCCCCCTTTCGAGCCAAAACCAAGCTGTAGGGGCTGAAACTTAGCTGTAAGCGATTCGCTATACAGCTTACAGCATATTTTGGCTGCCGTACGCCTGTAGGTGCACCCAACGGCGATGGGACGAATGCCACCGTCTCTTTTGCGCAGGGCACATAGGTTGGCCCCGTACAAAATGTCGACGACGGCCTCGTTCACACCGCCGGAGAGCATGAGGTTAATCAGGGCCGCAAGCTCTTTCAAAAGCGACTCACCAGCTTCCCTGGCGCCTGAACTCAGTAGATCTTTTAAGTGTTGTGGAGTCAGGCCGTCGAGGCCGCCGGCGGAACCACTTCGAAAAGAGCTCACGGCTGCAATCAACTGGGGGGCCGAAACGTTTAGAATGGTTGAATTAAGATTGGGAGGGTCAGGTGGGTCGGGAAAGGTGAGACCATCCGCAGGCGCCGGGTGTTTACTCTCTAGAGCTGTTAGCGTTTCTGGAGAGTAAGGCGCCACCACATCGCTGCTAAACAGTATCCTGGCCGCGCCCCTGATGTCACCTTCACTTAATTTGGATTCCACATGTGAACATAAGCCTTTTTGTGGTTGGTTGTTAAATTTAGGTAATTTTGGATCTAAAATTAGGGTCGAATTGTTACAATTGTCTTTAATTTGGTTAGTTAGTGTTTTTTTGGGTGCCAAATTTTTTTGCACATGAAGAATCCTATAAGGGAAGGTAAGTAATTGCTCCCAGGCACTTTGTGAGTTCTCCTGGGTCGCAAGACGGAGACATCGCGCCAAACTTAGAGCAACAGATCGTCTCGCGCCCCGGGGAACTCTCTTTAAAACCGGGGTTGAATTTTTTAATTTTGTTAGCGTTTGCCACAATGTTTGGTCCGGAGGTGTTGATGTTGGGAATGTAGCTGGGGGGCACAAGGGTACACTATGTGATCTGTGGATCTTTCCATAGTGTATCCTCAGCCCCCGTTCGCCTTTAAAAAAGCGTGCCTGTGAGCAATACGGGCATTTCACCAGCTGGACATCGAGCGATGTGATAGGTTGACTGGCACTGTTTCCGGCATCGCAACTGCCGTCATTGAACATATATTAAACTTACCTATAGCTGAAATACCTTTTATTTTAACTATGATTCAAGTAACATTATTTTTAAAACAACGAAATAATTAGGTGTAATTACGTGGGTTGTTTCTTGAAAATATCAGCTGAAAATAAGTACCTACACAAAATTACACAAGGAACTGAAAGTTTAACTAAACCAGACTTAACATAACATCACGCCTTGTTTCCCCGAATGGTTGGGCAGAACAGTACCTATAGTACACCCAAATTTCGCCAGTTATGTACCCAATACTTGTTAAAAAAAATCCACATTGTCGTCACCCCGATCGCGCCAGCTATCTTCGACAACAGTAACCCAAATATAGCGAGTTATCAGATATATTTAGCTAAAAATAATGAACAAGTAACACTTGTGATTGTTATAGTGGCATGTAAGTATTTGGTGACATAATTTCAGAGGCCCACTTCAAGATAGGAAGCTATTAGGTACTCTATTACCTACCTACTAAAGTCTGAGGCACAGAATTTTACTTCGGCGGGAAAACCTTAGCTAAAACGTCATCTGCCGAAAACTACGCAACGGAGATTCCGCGTGCTTATATTTTCTATGAAAATGGTCGACGTAATTTCGGGCTGTCAAATAGGATAAGCATTAAAAAAAAAATGTAGGCGTAAAATCTGAACTGGATAGATCTGTTGCTACCAGATTTCGCGCATTTTCAAGCAGGTACCTACGCCTACCTACCTAAGAGCCCCATAAAATACACTTATGTGTATTTTACCTACTTATTTCATAAAATGAAGTCCGCATTTTAGTTTTCATTTAATTTTAAATAGGGTAAGTCCGGGGGAGATGGCCGTATGGGAGAGGAGACCAGTTGAAAGTAGTACGAGTTTCAGACAACAGATGGCGTTAATAGTAATTTAGTTCGCTTAGTTATGTGATCGGCGACAAGTTGCTGCGAGAAAATTACAAAAAAAAATTGAAAATGTAAGTAAATTCCACATTGTTTTTATTACAGGTGCACGATCTAAGATAAGGGGTTAGCATATAATGTGGTCACAAAAAGGTTTCTTCTATTTCGCTTGTTTTTTATGTTTTATTGTGAAGTCAATAACTTTATTCGTATTCTAACCTAAAAAACGAACGTCGGAGATAGCTTTATAATTTTTTTAAAATTAATATAGCCATCTCTCCCGTGTATTTGGGATAGATGGCCTTAATTTTTAAGGGAGTGATGGCCATACAATTTTAAGTGGTATTTTAGCTTCACCGCTTGTATGGGCTCACGCCTGTATCCCAGAGGGGTAAGCTGAGCTTTTTAATTTCTATTTGCAACGACACTGGTATACATCTTTTGCCTCCTCCATTATCTTTCTCGCCGCTTAGATCAAATATTTTTTACAGATGCCAAACAACTACGTTCGAAAAGCGATGTCTGCTAGAGTATTGAATGAAATGTCGCCATTGCCTGGTAAAATTAACGAAGTCCGCAAACTTGCGAAGCAGATAAGCATTCTTTTGACATCCAAAGAACATACTGAAAAACGTAAAAGAAAAGAAAAAGAAAAGACAGCAAATGTAGATAAATATAAGAAACTGCGGATTGTAAAATAAGAAGAAAAGACTGATAAACCTGAGAAAAAAAAAATGTTATAAAACGAAAAGCTAATCGTCGAATCTCAGACAGCAGTTGTGCAGAAATACCAATAGCTTTTCGTGATTCCTCTGGAATTGACATAGACGAAATTAAGTGGAAAACTGCCGAGGCTGCGGCGAGAACTAGTATGAGACACTATTAGTCGAAGATTGGTTGCAATGTAAAATATGCAAGCTGTGGTTACACAAAAACTGCACAGAGTTTGAAGACATGTGCTCAAACTGCGGAAATAAAAAACAGACAAGGTTAGAGACAGGAAGGGCAAAGGAAAAGGCAAAAAAGGTTCTGGCCATTTCCCCCCAAGCCCTGTGACCAATTGACCATCTCTCCCGGTCACTCGGGGTGAGATGGCCAGTCGTATTTTTTTTGTAATTCTAAGATATTTCTATGCTATGTTGATTCAAAAACTGTTCAATTAAGATCTGATAAGAAAGTCGAGTCTTTATTCATACTTTTACTACTCTACTCTGATTACTTTCTGATTACTCTACTTCGGAATAAAGACTTTTTCGTTTTTTTGGGCTCTTTGCTAACACAAAAATTTAAAAAAAAAACACGTGTGGCACTCGGGGACTGCCACGGTAAAGCTATTGCATAGCATTTTTTATCAACCTATGCAAATATAATTATTTATTTATTTTTTATTTATGCAGTATTTTTTTTCTTTGATATTAATTCAAGTACAGTCGTACCATATACATACACGTTAAGCGAACGCTCGGCCGAACTACATGGTAGGCGGAGTGGGAGGTGTTAGGTTTTATTTTCGTTACGGAATTTCTTGATTCGGTCGCCGCGCTCAAAGCCCGCGATAAAAGCTATGCAATAGCTTAAAAACTTTTTCCCCTAGAGGAAAATATGCTATTTTATCCTCGCTCTGGTACGCTACAATGACGGACTTTTTGAGCAAGAGGAGTGAAAGCATTATTTTCTAAATTATTATCAACAAATCGAATCAACCATCGCCAGATTCGTGAAGGAAAATTTGTTGTGTGCTTTTATTGATAATGATAATACTTATAGCCGATAACGATAATCTCCATATTTAAGTGTACTCGAATTGTCTCAACACCTCCATCCATTAACATGGTTATTGGGGAATTATTAGTCTGAAGATACGAGGGAATTTAGGTCTTACGAGCACTTTATTTATGAAAAGTGACTCAATATTGTATTATTTGTTATTATTTCCGGTGATTCTATTTACTGTAATGAATTAATCACATTACAAAATGTGTTATGCGGCGGTTCCTTGCGCACACGCAACTAAGATATCAACAAACCTGCAATCGTTAATTACGATTATATCGTGTAATGATAGTTGTAATTGCAACATTGATCACTATTAGTTACACAATATTAAGAAATTAAAACAATTTATCTGCAATTTCAGTGTTAGTTTATCCGTTACGTTATGAAGTCTTAGGTCATTAATTGTTAGAATAAGCCGAACGCGATGTGACGACATCTTGCGAGTTGTGACCACCAAGTTTGGTCAAAGTAGATAATGAACTTCTTTTTAACAAATAATTATTCGTTTGTTTGTTTAGTCATAATTAAGTAGTGATAAGATAGCATGTAACGACGTTTTCCGATGACTTAAGGCTCCCACAGACAGGCGCGACGTGACTCTAGTAGAACAATTTCTATGAAAACTTCATGGAAATTGTGGCGCGGTCGCGTGGTGTTATCGCGTGGCGCTGTCGGGTCGCGCCGTCCCGTCGCGCCTTTCTGCGGGAGCCTTTATCCATTACAACATTTTTCTTTAACCGGTTTAAATGGTGACTTTATCGTTCCGTAAATATAAATAACAAGGGTCAACAACGATGAGTTTCATCTTTTTTTTTCCAAATCAGCTTCTAGAAACTTCAATTTTAATTTCAAGGCTAACCGTCTACCAAAATTAGTAACCCGTTCATCCGTTGTGTTATGGTAATTTCATCAGTAAGTCATTATGATTCACGACATACGGGTGAAGAATGAGGAAAGATTTATGAAAGAAATTAATATAAGTATATAAATGGGTTCCCAAAGAACAAACGAAACCAAATGTCAAGATGACACAATAAAATATGAATGTGTTTGTTCGAGGCAAGCATTGCAACATTAGGAAATGGTATGCGGTGTCTAAATAGAGGGAACACCTGTGTCACTTCATTCTTTAAGTAAACACACAGACCCATTGATTGAACAAAATAATGGTCAATTGTGATATGTGGTGGTGAGCGGTAGGGTGTCAACTACAGTTTTGAATGAAGTATTTAATAACAATGATAAATTAAACGAAGTAAAACGTTACCAAGACATTATGGCAGTGTTCGTGGCGATATACCATTTAAGTGCCAGACTACAATGTTCTAAGCTTACAAGTCGATTTGTACTACCTTTAGTGCTCGTTCGACGGGTTCCATCAAATCTAAATTTAATTAAACGGCGCGGTGCCAATTTACCGGTTTTTTGAAGAAGGTGCTTAAAAAAGAAGGTGGTTTAGGTATATCTTCAAAATCGAGGCGCGCCATCTTTAGGAATGCATTGTATTGGGAAAAAGTATCAAATTCCGGTCTGACACCATCTTTTGCTCACCTAATAAATGCAGTAGCGATAGGTTCAGACCCAAGTGGCAGCCGCAAGCAGGTATGGAATTGAGGACAATACGGATATTTACTCAAGTGTTCGCCATTTGTTCTACCACTTGTGTATTAACTTAGTAATGAATTATGTGTCACAACAACGTAGTATCGCGGTACCTACCAACCTCAAAGTTATTTTTTATTTTTTATTAAACAAAATGGTTGCTTATCGGTCAACTTCTTTTGTGCTTCCGTCATCGTCTTTGTAATCTGTGTTATTAAAATGATTGCTTACCTAATAAATGTATTTTAAATTTGAAATTTCTTTTGAATATACTGATAAAGAGGTCGAGTAAAGTTAGTATTTCTTTGATAAGTTTTGCCTATCTAGTAGGTTTTTAGATGTGATACCTAATTGGTTACCGGACGTTTTTTTCATAGCTTATCTTACACGCGTCGTTCAGGGAGGTAAACATAGGAAGGGAATTTAGTACGCAGAAACTCTGATATAAGCCATAACTTATAATAATACATGAATCAATATTAGCGGCCTCTCGAAGAAAATTAAACTAAAGGGCTCTGTAGAGCAGTCTACATGAATAATACATTAATATTTTATCTACCATCTAATGACATCATGAGATAGCAATCAAACAGATATTTCGTTATATTGTTTGTTTTATTGATAACTTTGAAAAATATCTTATACCTATTGATACTCCATTTTGTTAATTAATTACTTATCTCTGTTGGCCGATATGAAAGAAACCAAAGTGGCATCCAGGGGAGCTACCTGGATGCCAATCACATGGCCTGCCATAAAGTGGCACATCTATCGAAAAATTATTTTGTAAGTACTTGAGTATTCTTTAATACCTACTCTTTAAAAATATAATTAAATTTCAATCCCACGTTAATGCCCATAAAAAAATCATGGGGATGTGTGCGCTCTAAGTGCCTACCTACGCTCTGAAAAATACCATGTGTTGTGCGGTTATTGTGGGCACTGAAGGTGATTTTAATGTCGCTCAGTGCCATTGTGTTGTGCGTGTGCGTTCGATAAACTTTGTTTATAGCTAAATGAGCGATACAGCGTGCGTTGACCTAGCTCTCAAATAGAGAATGTACCTACTACGTTTAGATTGTGCGTTGATAATGCGTTCAGAACGTATACCTACCTACTGCGTTTAGATTGTGCGTTGATATGCGTTTGCGCACCAATTACGAGATCGCTCTGCGGGATTACTAATGAATGCTGTGACGTTTACATTTTATGTTAATTCAACATTACGGAATACGGAAGTACGGGTAACGTTTCCCGCAAACAGGCGTGACGCGACTCTAGTAGAAAAATTCCTATGAAAACTTCATGGAAATTGTTCTACGAAAGTCGCGTTGCGCTGTCGCGTCGCGCCTGTCTGAGGGAGCCTTAATATCCGATTGTTGAATGAGAGATTCTACGTTTCTGGGCTTTAGATTATGTCAGTATCTTCAGTATTTTAACACTTCCTTGGCCATAAAATTGTTTGGTTACGCTTCTGCAGCGAAAACGTACTTTGATATAGTTATTTCTACTGTCTAAAGTAGATAGGTACATACCTACAGGCCCATAATAGCAGGAAGACTCATGATTTGCATGGAACACAGTGCACTGTATGAATCATTGAGTTCTCGGAAAATTCAACGACGAACTAGATCGTGTTTAAATAATAAAACATTTTGTTATAATCATATTTAGTATTCCCTTGTATTATGTATGAATTTATATAAGCACATTGCAAGTTCTGGATTTTCCAAGAGTTGTTATCAACTACTACTTCATAAGAGTCGAATTTATTTTTGTCTGGGAATCATGTCGTCTCAGTCAAGTGTGTAGTTCTAGCGAATATGGCAGCCATAGAAGAGAAGTTATATCCTGTGATGCTACCGTGTGGCTCCGCTCCTGTGAGGTCCTCCTCACAAGAGAACCCGAAGTGGTCTGGTCGAAGAACCCCTGGAGGGGAACATGACAGGTATGTACCGATGTTTACAAGTCAATAAATCGATCAATTACCTGCGCCTATCGTAGTCTACTGCCGGATATAAGTCTCTCCCAGGTTGCGCCAAAATGGGGAAAATTTTAGTAAAATGATAACAGAAGGCTAATTAATATCCAACTTACGTAACTAATATTGACTACTGCAAAGTTTGTTAACTTGTGGTAGGTCAAAATTAAGTCACAAGTAAAGCCCAATTAAGGCTTTTGTAGAACAATTTCCATGAAGTTTTCATAGTAATTATTCTACTAGAGTCGCGTCGCGCCTGTTTGCGGGAGCCTTTACGCGGGTCGATTAAATTCCTGTGGCATACTTACAATAACTTGAAGCAACAATATAAACATTGTTTAGAGAGTGCAAGTCATTTGTTGCTTTAATTTCATTGTTTGCCACATAAAAGAATCTATAGGTACATTTCCAGTTTTAGCTGACCTCGTATTGTATAGGCTTTTCGTATAATTAGAAGTCAGCTTATACTGGAAATGTATACTTGATATGTAGTCGTGCGTCCCTAAATGGGGCTTAAAATTGTCCCCATGAAACTATGAAATTAACGCAACAAATGAATTGCATCCTCCGAGGGAAACAACAGAATCAATTTAAAAAAAAATTGCCACATGGTACCAAAACTTGTTACTGGCTACCCTTATAATTTTATTATTGACATGTACTTAGACAATAATACATAACAAAAAGACAAATAAAAGAAACCTACCTTAAAATCTCTTCATAGAAACCTGTCATTTCTGAAAACCATGGGCGTAGCTACCGCCGTATCAGCCGTATCAATTATACGGGGCCCCCAAGCTACAGCGGCCCCACGTGTATAGTAATAATTCGTAAAATATTACCCAAGACCTCATTCTTATTGATAAGAGGCCCGTAATAAATGAACACCTAGTAAAAGCTTGTAAGCTGTAGGCGCGGCAAACCGTACTGAAAATCTACCCTATCCGAGTCAAGATGCTCCAGTTTTCTATCTTGCTTCGCTTGCTCGCATTCTCATAAAAAAAGTTACAATCAAAACTACCAATCTCGGTCCAAAATACTCCAACTTCCGAGTTCGCTTCATTCGCTCCTCAATGAAAACTTGCCGTTTTCGGGTCAGGATATCTCAATGTCCTACCTCGCTTCGCTCGCTCTTGCATTTTCTTAGTAAAGGCGCAATAACAACTGACAAATGCGTGCACTGACTGGACAAATCCACTCATTCTGTGTGGTTTTTCCTCAAAAGACCATTTCAGACACAAATCTACATGGTCATCACATGATCTTACCAAGATTATGTCTGGACTTTAAAAGAGACTGTGGCCTCTGAGTTTGTTTCGGCCTTTCTTCTCAGAGTGGTCAGGTAGGAAACGCCGACCTCATGTAGTTTTAAAATATGATTGACGTGTAAAAGTGTTTGTACAAACCTACTTACAGAAATACAATCATTTATCATTAACAGGTTAACCTACTGACTGTGGATGCTATTTTAATTATTTTGTTAACACAAAATATCGCCATTTTCAGCGGCAGTCGGGTAGTCGGTCACATTTTTATACAGGGCCCCTTTATGACTACGCCACTGCTGAAAACAGCAAATTATTAACGAAATATCACCAAATAACATTCAGAATCATTTAAACACCTATTCATAATTTCATGCGGAGTTAATATTATTCTAAATTCCTAAAACTTGTTGGATAAATCAACATATCAAATTATCAGTTGTGTAAACTCTGAACGAAGCAAGGTTCACAGAAACGCGAACAATTTGATTCACGAAAGTTATAATTACAATGAAATGCAACAATAATAGTTGAGAAACGAATACGTATGTTTATTGTGCATTTAATACAATGTTATCAAATGGCTGCATCACGCACGGTATCAGTCAAATGTTTCAAGCAGGTACCTAGTACCTACCTAATGAGATGATACCACGTTATCTACAAAACTCGCACATTTTGTAAGACATACCAAAATGTTTCTTCAGGATTAAATGGAGGTAGGTATTTACCTACTTACAAGTACGTAGTACAATCTAACACTTAGGATCTTGGTTAAGTAATGTCTATGCAACTGTTTTTTTATTTAACGAAGCCCCCAAGCAATAAGGGCTCCTACAAACAGGCGCGACAAATGACGCGAATCGCTCTTTTTATTGTTATGTCAAATTCGGCACCTATGGGCTGTGATACATCTTAGTAATTTACTAGCGACCCACCCCGGCTTCGCCCGGGTAGCAAAGCATAATATAATATAGCCTATGTCACCCGGAGATAGTGTAGCTTCCCAACAGTGAAAGAATTTTGAAATCGGTTCAGTAGTTTCGGAGCCTATTCAATACAAACAAACAATCATATCTTTTCTCTTTATAATTTTATTTCACTGTATTTTGTTTATTACAAAATAAATTTAGGTTATACCTTAGCCTCAGCAACACGTGGTGGTTATGCTATTAAATTGTAGCTTATATGAAACGTTTGTATTTTTAACATAGCGCCATCTTTTGAATACTTACTCAAACCAGACAACATATATCGCCATCTGTTATAATCGTTTAGAGCTAACAGATAATTGTGACTGTCAAATAATAGACAAATAATTTGCAATAAAATAATATTGAGACTATAAATTGAGATGTAAGCTATCCTATCTTTCAAGTTGGATCAAATTACACACGGTGTGCAAATCAAATTTAAAATCGGTTCAGTAGTTTAAGAGTCCATCGCGGACAAACAACGTGACACGTAATTTTTATATATATAATAAAGATTTCACATTTTACGTAGTTATACATATAATACAAAGATATCATGTACCAGGTAAAACACTTTTAGTGTAGGGAAATTCAAAAAGAAAATTATGACGAGACTTTTATCTTTACGTATCAATACAAAAGTGTATTGCGTATTTAATTTTGGTAAGATGCTATTTTTCGACTTATTGGCATAAATGAATTTCGTGCAGTTCTTGGTAAAGGCTAGAACGTTGTTTGTTGCCGAATTATTTTGAGTAAACTCAAACCGTAATGGGAACTAACAAGGTTTTTAAAGTCAAAAATAATTATTTAATACATAATATGTACTATAGGATTTCTATACGCATCAAATTAGAACCCGTCTGATCCCGTTTTCGACAAAAACAATAATTTGTAATGATACTGTTAAGAACTGTGTCAATTTAAAAGTCAAAGTCAAAGTCAAATCATTTATTTCAAATAGGCACATAAAAGGCACTTTTGAACGTCAAAATTTACAAAAAAATAGAATTGATTCTAGTTGCCCCTTCCAAAAGGTAGTTTCGTATGGAGAAGAATGGGCGAGAAACTCCACCGTTACTCTTTTAAAATATTTTACAATATTATGTAAGTCCACATTAATTATGTAATCATATGTGAAGACGATGCACCTAGAATAAAATTACTATACCACAATAGGTAAAAAGAATTAAATATAATGCAAAGGCAGGTAAATTAATTATGTGATAGATACATGGTGCTCACATATTTACAAATATTGAAAAGTAGACGATGTTTCCAAAATTTCAACAAGCAATAATTTAGTGTGTGAGTTTAAGTAGTTAAGTACATAATGTAACAATCAATGTCATAAAAATTATAAATTATACAATCAAATTAGCAACCAGTTTGATTTTGTCTAGACTCTAGATTGTCCTATGGAGCAGGACCAGCATGTTTCCAAGCATTCTTATCTAGGATATAATCCTCTAATTTGTAATATGCTTGTTTACAAAGTGTACTTTTTATATGAGTTTTAAATTTTCTTTCATTTAATTCCAATATGTCACAAGGTATTTTGTTGTAACATTTAACACAGTACCCCATAAAAGATGTATGTACTTTAGATAATCTAAAAAATGGTTGATCTATTTTATCTTTATTTCTAGTATTAAAATTATGTCTATCACTTATTTTATTAAAAAGATGTCGATTTTTTCTTACATACATAATATTTTCATAAATGAATTGACAAGGTACCGTCATAATATTAATCTTTTTAAATAGTTCCCTAAGAGATTCGCGACGACATAGATTGTAAATGGCCCTGACAGCTCTCTTTTGCAAAATGAAAATGGATTCAATGTCAGCAGCCCGACCCCACAGTAAAATGCCATATGACATAATGCTGTGGAAGTAGCTAAAATAGACCAAACGCGCGGTTTCTACGTCTGTTAACTGTCTTATCTTCCTAACAGCATAAGCGGCCGAGCTTAACCGCCCCGCAAGAGATGTTATATGGGGTCCCCATTGCAATTTCTCGTCTAGCGTGATTCCCAGGAAAACCGTCTGATTAATAAATTCTAGTTTTTCTCCATTCAATATGATGTCACATTCGCAACTTCTAACATTAGGTAATTTAAATCTAATGCATTTGGTTTTTTTTTCATTAAGTACCAAATTATTTACCATAAACCAATCTTGGACCTGAAGAATAGAGTTATTTACATCGTCAAGATTTTGTGACCGTCGGTCTACTTTAAAGATCAATGATGTGTCATCTGCAAATAACACCATCTTCGGTTGATTCTGCAGTAATTGGGGTAAATCATTAATGTAAACTAAAAAGAGGAGTGGACCCAATATCGAACCTTGAGGAACGCCCATTGTCATTTCAGACCCTAATGAGTTCTTGCCGTTTACTTGAACTTTAACCTTTCTATCTTTCAGGTATGACCTTAGTAGATCAAGAGCTGTATTCCTAATTCCATAGTGCTCTAGTTTCAGCAGAAGTGTCTCATGGTTTACGCAATCGAACGCCTTAGAGAGATCGCAAAAGATTCCAATGGCATCCTGTGCTCCTTCCCAGGCGTTAAAAATGTTCTTTAGTAGGGTGACACCAGCGTCAGTGGTACAGCGCCCTTTGGTGAAACCGTACTGTTGTTCATGAAAGATGGAATTTTTATTAAAGTGACGTAACATTTGATTAAGCATTAACTTTTCAAACACCTTACTGAGAACTGGCAAAATTGACACAGGCCTATAATTGTTGGGTTCTTTACTATCACCGGATTTGAACAACGGAACTACTTTACTGTGTTTCAAAAGATCCGGAAAAACTCCTTGGTCCACACTGGTGTTAAATATGAAAGCTAAATAGGGAGCAATGGTTTCGATGAGAGATCTACAGACTTTTACAGACATTCCCCAGAGATCCTCTGTTGATTTAATTTTAAGATCTTTAAAAGCTTTTATAACAGCTTGGGGGTTTGTATGCTGAAACCTAAACTCCAAAGGGCATGCCTTGACATTCTTTGTAAGTAAGGCAGCAGAAAGCGCGGGTGAGGAATTTAAAGCTTCAGTAGTTTTAAGGGGAATATTAGTAAAAAAGTTTTCAAATTCCTGAGCTATTTCTACATCAGAGTTGATGAGGCCATGTGCAGTCTCTAAATTAAATTCTGTATTACGCTGTTTTTTCCTGCCTGTTTCATTATTTATTATTTGCCAGGTAGTTTTTATTTTATCATCAGCTGATTTTATTTTATTGCTAATATAAAGTGCTTTTGCTAGTTTGCACACACTTTTAAAAGTTTTTGAATATTTTGCAACATACTGATGAAATCTTGTATTATTCATATGTTGCTTTAGACCATAAAGTTCAAATAGCTTTTCCCTGCTTTTACAAATACCTGGAGTCGCCCAATCACTAAATAAAAACTTTGTGTAAATAATTTTAGTCTTTAGTGGAAAAGTGTCATTAAATTGCGTGTTTAATAGTGAAAAGAACTCGGCGTAGAACTCATTTGGGTCACCTACATTATTAAAACTTTGATCACATAATGTACTGGCTAAAGAATTATTGAATTGCTCTAATTTTTTACATGTAATTGGCCTAAACCTTATTTGAATTTTTTGTAAAGGCATGTAGGAGCAAAATGTTACTGTTTGGCCACTGTGATCAGATGGCAACTTATTTACAATTTGTTTGTGTAAATAATCACAATTACAAAAAATATTATCTATACAAGTGGCAGAAGAAGCTGTCACTCGGGTTGGTTCAATAAAAACATTTGACAAATCAAATGACCCGAAAAGATTTAATAATCTAACAGTATTCGAGTTATTTTCTAATAAATTAATATTAAAATCTCCACATATGACTATTGACTTACTACTAGTACTTAGTTTTTTTAACACATCTTCAATTACAGAATCAAACACAGATAGATTCTGGTAACTTGGAGGTCTGTATACACATACTATAACATGCTTATCAAGCTCAACACAGGACAATTCAATGGTGTGCTCGACAGACAGTCCGATGACGTCTTTTCGTTCTTTCGATTTAATTGAATTTTTAACTAATATTAATGACCCGCCATGTATCATACGTTTTCGGCTGAAATGGCTAACTACACAATAATTTTCATAATTAATTGACATTACTTGATGATCTTTTAACCAATGTTCTGTTAAACAAATGACATCAAACTTAGTATTTTCTAAAAACAATTCTATTTCCAGTAATTTGGAAGCGCAACCTTGGATATTTAAATTAACCACAATAACACCGTAATAATAATTACGTATAAGAAATAACGTTGCAAAAGTCCGTATTGTAAGGTTACGTATTTTTTTTTTAACAAAGCTGCAATAATGACGTACTTAAGTGTATATTGTTAATAAAACAATTTACCTATCATATGTTTGTAATATTTATTTTCTTATATGCAAGGTCTTTCATTGTAATTGAACTATACAAAAAAAAAAAAATGCTTTCGTTTGATGTATCTATGACCTCAATACTCCGACACATTGAAAATATATTCATCAAAAACAGAAAAACATTTCTCCTGTAAAAAATGAGTTTTACGATTACAGACTTATTGCTTGGGGGCGTCGTTATGTATTATCTATATTTGTAGACAAAGACTTTATTTTTTTTACCTACTACTATCGTTGGAGCAAATATTTGGTTACCAACAATGATAATGCAATTTTCTGTATTATAGATTTATTTCTCTTCTCGCCTGCAGTAAAATTATTAATGGTCTTGCTAATTTATGCAAATAATCTGATGTTATGACACCCTATTAAACATAAATAACAACGTTAATAATGAAACAAATTGCCTTGGCAACACTAAAGGTCATTCATCTCTAGATACCTCGTAGGTACCTATTTATTTATCGAATATAAATATCTTTCTATTCTAATCGTACAAAGTTGAACAAAGAAATTTTCTATCTTAGCTGATAGTACGATAAAAGTGAATAATATTGTAAAATAACAGCTTGTAATGGTGATTCTTTCTTCTTTTTCGTTTCGACGGCGACGGTACATTTATTTTCGGATATTGTTTGGGCCCAGTAGGTGGTCACATTCATTGCGGCGTCAGTGGCGATTTTCAGATCGTCCAGGGTGCAGGTGAACGGACATCTGGGATACTAGCAGATGGGGCATTGATGGTTCTACAACTACAAGACAAATACCTTGATCTTACATACAAACGGAAAGAGCATAGTACGATTGGTTACTGTCTTTTTGGCCTGCAACGTTTTTTTTTTTTTTTTTTTTTTGTTCCGGGGTGGGAAATCCTTATTTCATAAATGGTTGATGTTTGTGCCGGATTCGAGACGATATGGTTGCTCAGCTCTGAGCGCAGCCTATCAAGTGCGGCATCGTCCAACCTATGACTACGTTGGATGACCCGCACCTTTTTTTTTTTTTTTTTTGTTCCGGGGTGGAAAATCCTCATGGATGTCCCCCGCCCTGGGGGGGCGGAGGGGTCTGTCAGACTCTTACTGACTAAAAACCACCCCGGTGTTCCGTCTCACACCTACGCCGGGGGTCGCGGGAACGTACAAATCTTCCGCAACCCCCGGCCGGTGCCGGCCCGCCTCTGCGGGCCCCGTCCGGTCGAGCGGGGGGAGTGAGGTGTTTGACTCCCCCCGCGACGTCTAAGAGGGGCGCGCGTGGAACACTACGCGCCGCCACCTCGGGTCCTGATGTATGGGGGGCGACGGACGTCCCCGAGTCCGTCGCCCCTGGACCCATTTAGGGGGGTGGAAGAGAGCGTTGTCCGCCCTCCGCCGACGCCCGGTGCGCCTGCTGCGGGCCGGGTGAGAGGATGAGATCTCTCGCTCCCTTTCCGCAGCCTCCTTCTGCGAGATGACTGTTTCGGAGAAGGATACCACCGCGTCCCAGGACTCCTCGCCGCCGACCATCGCATTCACAACGGCCGGCAGCGAGAGGTCACTGCCTACTCCTGAGATGAGGGCACGGCGCGGCTCCTCCCAAGCGGCACACTCTGCCAGCGTATGCCGCGCCGTGTCCTCCCGGCAGTCGACGCAGTGGTGACACCGGGCTTCCGGCTCCCTGTTTATGCGACACAGGTACTTCCCGAAGCAACCGTGCCCCGAGAGCACCTGCGTCACCCGAAACGACAGGGAGCCGTGCCTCCTCCCGAGCCAGTGGTCGAGCACCGCCCGGAGGTCGAGCACCGGCCGGAGGTCGAGCACCGCCCGGAGGTCGAGCACCGGCCGGAGGTCGAGCACCGCCCGGAGGTCGAGCACCGGCCGGAGGTCGAGCACCGGCCGGATGGCCTGCAACCTTGTGCTAACAAATGCTTGTCTAACCGATTGCATGGAGCGACTGCGCAACTGACCATCAACCCCCAGTTACGGGATAAACGGGCTTCTGACTACTCGTAATGACTGTCAAACATCTACAAATGACAGTTGGAAGCCTTCCTCGACGTAGTTGGGACTTGTTCCAACTAGGCAGATGATGTAAGTACCTTGTGTTAAGAAAAGTGTCCTGAAAATACGCCTGGTATTTTTCAGGAGACGCATCACGATCACGACGTAGAATAACGCTACGGCTCATCTCCCTACCCTTATTCCATGTTACTTGGGGTAGGTGCAACACGGTTTCCTCTTCCATTCTCCCCTGAGAATCGTCACACTTTCATTCACTCCCTGTTCTTCTATAGCACAGAATCCATTCATTTTTTCTTTGGCCTTCTTCTCCATCCATCAACATTCATATGTCGAAATAAGTTCTTATCTGTTGTAAAAAATAATAACTAATGTGACTATAACGAATAGTCAGCTTCAGCTTAAATGTTCCTTCTTTTTTTAAACAAAAAGTTAAAGAAAATGGCGATCGCACACGATGAGTATAAAATGAACGTGACTGTACGAAGCTACGTTTTTCGGAGAAAAATGAGATGATGACTACGCGTAGTCATCATCTCATTTTTCTCCGAAAAACGTAGTCGCGTAGTACGCAGCAAGCAAGAACATATTCCATGACGATATACGTTCTTTATTAATGATCGATGCGCTATAAGTACTTAAAAATAAAGCACAACAACAAAACAAGCTGTTCATTCAAACATTCGATGTAAACAACCAAGTAGGTATATTATGTTCTGTGAAATATTTGCATGATAATCGTGATCCTTCGAGTCTGCATACAAAGTTGATATGAATTGAAAATACCTTCAGACCAGACGGGAGAGGTTATCTCCTTGACCTAACTATATCCCAGGAGTCCTTAACAATGTTGTCGAGAAATTCATTATTCTTATGAGGTAATAACTTATGTGCTTGACGTGGATATTACAAGTTTCTAACAAAGTAGGTATTGGCTGTGGTCTGTCTGCTAACGATTTATGGACATTGCGGGGTTATGTTATTATTGGCACCTTTTAAGTTATTTTATGTCCTAGTTAATTAAGTTTTTAGTAACTGATACTTACCTACAGCATTTTTCATTAAAAATACTTGTGAAAACTAAGGATCATGAAAAAGAAGAAATCGTATAAATTAACTTGACACAATGACGAAATACAGTTCGGATTAATACGTCATAATAAAAGAACATAAAAATCATTTGCAAATGACATTATTTGTATTAATAGCCGATTATCGATTACATACAAGTATGACAACTACGTCGAAGCTGTGTTTTTTTGTGATATTTCACAAACATTATCATATTTATTGTGTAAAGTATTGTTTAAAGCAATAAGTACCTAATATACCTAAGCGCACAATGTAATTAAAGCATTGATTCCCTTATCGAGAGATATGCACAAAACAGTCACATCTATTTACAAAGCGTTCAAGTATGCCTATGTACTAAAGCTTAATGAAACATGTTTTAATTAAGAACGGGCGATTGAAATGTAGTATGGATTTCCCGACCACTTTTACACTTTTTCCGCTTTTGCCTAACATTTCCGCTAAGCTATTAACTAGAGGAAAGAAGTTCAATGTCAAAATTGATTATATTTTTCCTTCCTTCCTTTCCTATTAATCCTTGTTTCTTTGACGAATATTGCTGGATTTAGCCAGGGTACAGTTTGCGTCACTCGTTTACACGTGTATACTGTCGTTTCTAACCTCTGCAACCTTAGTGGGAGTACCGGTAGGTAACCCAAGATATCATACGAGATTTTCCGGATTTTGGTCATAAGTTAATATCTCAACATTTCGTAGTCTACTGCTAGCTTATACTGGAAGTGCCATAATACTTGGTGACACATGGCCAGTTAAAATGATCGATTTTGCAGACTATTGCTATTCGACTTTTGCAAACAGTAGGTTTCGAGCCGTATATCCTTTCTTTCAAAAGAAAAAAGTAACCCAAACATGAATGGAAGTGTCCCATCAGAAACTTGGCTACATTTGGGCTTCTCAACGTCCTACCCAGAAGATAGATCTGCAGGTAAACTTCTATAGCTAGCTCGTAAACATTTTAATATGCCTTCCGTCTAAATTGATTTACACCCGTGAAATAATAAAGTGAGATAAAATAGTTTATGTTCAGCTGAAGTAGCGAAACCAATGCAGCGCAACAGCATTGCTGATTGTTAGAGTTACACACGCACCATGTACGTAATATAAGTAACCTATTTTACTGGAAACACAGCCAATCAAATGCGATATATTCCCTAACACTGGTATGTTTTAGGAACGATTTCGTTTCTTTGTTTAAACTATCTACGGATTAATCCATTTGTCAGTCAACGCCAAGCGTAGATAGTTCAAACGAAGGTAACCGCACAGTTTATTTGATTCGTTTTTTAACCGAGCTTTGATTTTGTGTAATGAGGTATTGTTTTATTGATTTAAAAATAGAACGTGTTCTTGTTTACCTAAGGAAAGTTGGGTTTCTTCCTACTTAAATGGTAATAGTCAATCGTCTGAACCGTACATTTTCTTTATGATTTACACGGACGTTGCTCTTTGTTTTAATTTTAAAATATTTTTCTTTGTCTCGTTACAAGTTGAAAATGAATCATAGGTACGTATGTAACACGTTACGCAGCTCCATAGGTTTCTAATGAGTTTTTATTTCAAATCTGTGTAACGTTGGTTATTTTATCACGGCCATAAGCGGCGAATGGAAACTGCTTTACGATATTAAATTTTCATCCGCATTTTCAATCAGTCATTTCGCTTACAGCACATGTGTGTGTAGACTGATTCGGTCCGGTGAGTCGTTGTGTGCATGACCGATAGGCCGGTCGTTGACCCTCTTATCAGGCTACCTACGTGCGCCTCCGCGTTGCATAGAATGATCTTTTCCACTGGAACACCCGGCAGCTAGACATTTACATACCTAATTATTTTCCTTATATTATAGATCAGCTTATGAAACTTCCTACGTGCCTGAGTAAACGTAGGTAGTCGTTGCATGAATGAAGGCGCGCGATGATGCGTTATCAGTCAATTTCGGGTTTATAGAGGTAATTCTGTGGATGAATTATTAATTTGCTAAATTTAAGAATATAATATCTCGCTTTTAAGGTTGAATCCCTATCGCTACATTTTAGCTAATTTCTATAATTTTCTCGGCCTAGGGAGAGGAGAAGACTACCTATTTTAGAAATCAAAATAAAATATTTTATTTCACATAAATCTACATGCGTACTTTAGAAACGTCAGAAGCTAGGTGCACGGTTCCAATTGGTCGTTTCCTATGGAGAAGAGCCGGCAAGAAACTCCACGGTTACTGTTTTTTAAATAAGTTTATTTTACAATGTTTTCAAATTACAGTGTTAATAGGTACCTATGGGAGGACAGTTTAGGCCTGTCAACAAGTAATAGGTACTCAACAAAATAGATAAACGTCTACAAATCTACAGTCTACAAGCGAGGCTTACAACGTTCTCACATTCACAAAATATGGAAGAATCTATATAAAAATAAAAGCCTATTTAAACCAAATGACATGATTGCCATTACAACTGTAACAAATCTGAATTCAAATCCTGTTTATAAAAGCCATAAGTAAAGAGTTAAAATAAGAATTAGAGGTATATAATATCTCGGATATCTATGATAATATCAAATAATGTGAAGATTATGTCAAAGAAGAAAGTAAAAAACAAAAAAAAAAAAAACTTTTATTTTTCAAATTATCTTCGTAATTTGGGAGCAGTTAATAGACCCTTCATAGTGGTGCCGTTAATGAAGTACCAGGGAAGCCACATTGTGCAGAAGGAATTATTGCTAAACTTCCTTGTCTTCAACGTAGTCTATTATGCTTTTTTGATAAGGATACGTTTGATGTGGGTTTTGAACCTTCCATCGCTAAGTTCTGTAACTGACTTTGGCAACTTGTTATAAAAGCGGATACCTACTGTTTATAAGAAATTACTTGCTTGTTTTAGTTAATCTAAAGGGTATCACAATTTCATTTTTACTACGTGTATTTATATTATGGAAATCGCTTCTTATTTGGAAAAGTGCTAAGTTTTTGCGAACATACAAAATACTTTCTAAGATATAGAGAGAAGGCAGAATTAGTATATCAATTTCTTTGAAAACTAGTTTAGTTTAAATTTCTAAGAGACTCGTGAGGACCCATTTTATAGATCGCGCGGATTTCCCTCTTTTGTAAAATGAAAATTCAATCTTCGTCAGCTACCAATCCCCACAGCAGAATGCCATAATACATAATACTGTGGAATAACAAAGTATACTAATCTAGCTGTGGCTATATCCGTCAACTGCCTTATTTTTCTCATTGCATATGCAACTGAACTTAATTAATCTACCTGAAAGAGCTCTAATGTGGGCCCCTCATTGTAATTTTAAATCTAAAGTAATTCCTAGAAATACAGTTTTCGTAATAGCATCTAGTTTCTTGCCATGAAGTTTTTAATTTAGACCGACTTTGGGTACATTTGGTAATGAGAACTTAAGACATTTAGTTTTTTCGCATTAAGTAAAAGATTATTAGCGGCGAACCATTTCGAAAGAACCGACCGACTATCGTTGACATGTATACATGTTAACATGTACATCCGTATCTTTTCTATCTATTTTAAAAATAAGAGAAGTGTCATCAACAAATAAAATTATGTCCGCTATGTTAGCCATCATGTAAGGAAAGTCATTAATATAAACTAGAAATAGGAAAGGGCCAAGAATTGAACCTTGAGGTACGCCAATCTTAACTAAGGACCCCGAGGACGTCGCCCCGTTAACGTTTACTTTTTGATGGCTATTTGGTAGATATGAAAGTACAAGATCAGCAGCTTGTCCACGAATTCCGTAGTGGTGTAATTTATAGATCAGTGTATTGTGGTCAACGCAGTCAAACGCTTTTGAGAAGTAACAGAAAATGCCAATTACATCCTGAAACTTCTCCCAGGATTCCAAAATGTGACTGATGAGTTTTACTCCCGCATCAGTCGTTGACCTACCTTTCGTGAAACCAAACTGGCGACTATGTAAAATCCCATTTGAGTTCAAATGTGACAACATCTGGTCTAGGACGACTTTGTCATAGATTTTACTCAATGCTGATAGCATAGATATAGGTCTATAATTAGAGGGATCACTCTTACCACCTGATTTGAAAATTGGTACTACTTTAATATGTTTCATTAAATCAGGAAACATACCGCTGTCTAAACATTGATTAAATATGCCTATTAGGACAGGAGCAATTGTGTCAATGAGATCTCCAAGAACCTTATCGGAAATACCCCATAAGTCTTCAGTGTTTTTTATATTAAGACTTTTGAATGCTTTTTTAATTGGAACAATAGAAATGGGCTTGAATTCAAAACTTGGAATGTCGTTACTGAAATTTTCTGTGAGAAAAGATTCAGCTATTAAAGATGATGAGGATAGAGATTTCGTTATCTCTATTGGGATGTTGGAAAGAAATGTTCTAGTGTCTCAGCAACTTTTAACTTATCTGAAAAGTTTTCATTATCCATTTTTAGAGACAATTCATTCTGATCCCGATAATTACCTGCCATACAGCTTTTTTAGAATTATTAGAAATACTAATTTTGTTACTTATTAATTTAGATTTAGCTTGAGCGCAGACTCTTTTGAATATCTTAGAATATTTTCTTACATATTCATGATAGGTTTGATCAGAAGGCAATGATTTCTCGTGATACAAATTATATAAAATATCTCTGCTTTTTCTAATGCCAATAGTGGCCCATTCACAAAATTTTGGTTTAGTATTGATTGTAATTTTTTATACAGGACATGCTTTTCTTAGCATACCGTTTCAATAAAATTATTGAGTCAGTCGGATAGAATGCTGGTTTATTACCACGTGTACCTAGGTACCAATTATTTGTGTATTTTAAATAGTTACTGCGCCTAACAAAGGCTGAACTGGCAATGCGCGTGAAACACTTAGGTTCACAAGCCCCGCACTTACGGGTTTTTTTTGTGGAGAGAATATTTTGGGTGCCTAGTTTACAAGTTTCTTTACCTACCTAAATTTCTGAAGCTGTATGCAGTCTTCAGTGCGATTTGTTTCAATTCTTCAGTTATATAATATGTAAGTACCTACTTACTTGCAGGTAAAATACTTAAACATTGCTAAGTATGTAGTACCTAGGTACATGTATAATTATGTGATACCTACCTACTGTTACATGAATGTATGTAGAAAATATGTTTAATACATAAATACCTCGTACAGAAGAGTTACTATGTCTCTGTTTGATCAAGTGTTGGCTTATCAACACAGTGGACCGCTGTGCTCCAGCCAGCAATCAACGGGGTCTTTGTGACCACCCTGACAACCCTACCGGATGCAAAACGTGCTTCTAAAATAACAACAGTCTTGTACATGTCGCAACATGTCTTTATGCCCCTGTTAAGTTTTCTGACACTATATATTTTGGGATTTTACATAGCACTTATCTACGTACATCCTCCTCATAATGAAGGCGGGATGAATTTTCATGCCACTGTAGTTATTCAAGATCAGTGGCTCATTAGTACGGAAACTGCAATCGATGTGGTTTTTCTTATTTATTTACTCGATTTAAATAATGAGGGCATTATTTTGTGGGTAGACCAAATAATATAAAAAGTATAAGTTTGCATGAATTCGTTACTAGCAGCGCCCTCTGTTAATAATCAGTATAATTAATTGACTGATTTAAAATGTATTTATCGGGAGAGTTGCTAGTAATACAGGTAAGTCACAACAAAAAAGAGTATTCATCCATATCTGTATATTTTAAATTATGCATTATTTATTCCTATCTATTGCCTATATCTTCAATTTTAATTATTTATTGATAACAATATTTTGCTCGTGAATTAAAATTATTTTATAATAGAGGTCATTACGGGTAACGTTATTGTTCTGAGCGGGTAACATCCTTGTGTAATGTCACTAATGTTAGTTTCACGCATGTCATTGTCAAAGTCAAAGAAGAACGAAGAAATATTGCGTTCCATTATATATATGAGAAAAGTTTTATTGCTATTCATTATCATTTCTTTAAGTTTGCTTTATCATTTATTATTTATTTCATAAAGCCTAAAAGTGGTTGCAAATGTAAATGTGAATACGTTTGTTAATGATAAGCACTAGTCATTAGCTTACAAAATGGTTTTTCACGAATAATCATTAAGAAGATTGGTTGCACATTAAAACTATATAAAACGGAGCGTTACTGTCAAATTATTTTACCGAAAATCAAAACAAACCCAACTTTGCGATACATGACGACAAATGAAATTCAAGTTTATCAATTCAAGGCCAGATAAATGTATTTTAATCAGTCGGCTTTGCCCCCTTCACGTTTAAGGGCCGCTCACAGATCTCGCTGGTTATCTTTAGCTCGATTTAATAAATAAAAAACATCATGGCCTCTGCTATGCTGAAGTTATTGAAAACTGAAGTAAGTTAAATTTTTGTTTTTATTCTAAGATAGCTATTATTAATTCAATATGTGTATTATACGCCGCACGTTGTGCGCAGTCACGTTATCGGCTTATAAATATTTAAACAAGAACTGCTCTGACCGGTATAATAAATTATGTGAAAGGAATTACAGTGCCCGTATTCATAACTAAAAAATAAAAGTGTTTGGCACTACGCAGTATGCACATAATATCATAATATGTGCACTGCTATTTAATTTGAGTATCAGCTATTAATGTACTCACTTGAAAGCTTGTTTTACATCTTTATTTAATTTTAAAGTTGTCTTTTAGTAGACAATCATTTCTGGTACATATTTTGTAATATTTTTTTCTTGAAATATGATACAAGAATACTTTCAGTATGTCATACTAGTTTTTTCTTTTCCCTTTTACTGACAGTAAGTAGCTGTTTTATAGACAAACAAAGAGGGTTTATACATTCATATCATTTGGTTTTTAAAATGGCTACATTATTTATAACTGATACCGATAGGCTGTTGCGCAGTTGAATGTTGATGTTCTAGTTTCAACATGTTTTTCATTTATTCATTTTTGAAAATTTCATTGAGTTTACGCAATATTTATGTGTAAGTATGTCAAGAGGATGAGTAGAATTATATGTTTTGGTGTGAACAACATATCTACTGCATAAGCAATCAAGTTGCCAAGTCTTGGAATATTTCTTTGTGGGAATTTCTAAACCATCATTGACAAGTCCTTTGGTTCAGCTGGGCATGCGTATAGGCTGATAACTGGCATTCATTAATTGTGTAGATTGAAATGTTAATAATGAGAAAAGACTATCATTGTACTGCTCTAATAATCAAATTAGGACAGTAACAATGGTTGGATCATTTCAACTAAAATCTTAAATCTTTGCTGTGTAACGAAGAGTACTAGCTCAGAAGTGTAAGAGAAAATGTTACACAATAAAACTACTTCTTGTAAGATGTGGTGAGCATAACATAGTAGGCATAGATGACAATATAAATTGTAGGAATAAAGTAGCATTAAGTATAATTCTTCTAAGCATGTCGATGGCAAAAACAACCCAAAAAAAAATGATTTTTAAATTAGTTTGGTCAAAATTCAGCAACGCAAATACCGTTCGCTGATGCAGCCATTAGGTCCTCACGTGTGCAGGTGAAACGGCATGCGGTACAAGATGTGAGGTGAGCCATTGTCTGTAGAGAGACGCCACATATACACCAGAGGTCTGGCCCATCCATGAATCCCCACTTGTGGATGTTATCATTACTGCGGCCTACTTGGGTACGAAGTCTATTTAAGGTTTTCCAAGTAGGCCACGGTAACATTGCCCTGATGGGAGGCTCTGTGATAGTTCAATAAAGAAATCAGTATTTTTAAGCAATTCTTGCCAAAGATGCCATCGGCTGGCCTCACGCACCCAAGAATTTTTATGCGGCTTTTAAGGCTCTGGCACTGGATTATAGTTGTACATTGGGTGGCGTGGCCGGTGTGGGACATCCTGTAGCTACACCCTCTCGATGCGGCTGGCTATAGTCCTGCGAATTTCTAGAGGCGTGACGTCAGTCAGTGGGTACAGCATACGCAATGGGGTCGGTTTTAAGCAAGCAGTAATAATCGGCATGTCTCATTTAGAGTTGTATCCATTAACTTAGTGTGGGCAGATCGGCTCCATACTAAGTTTAATGAGTATGCAGAATAGCCTATATGAGTATATTAATAGCAAATCACATTACATTAGCACAATAATACTACCACAATCAATAACAATTACGTTAACGAATCAATCGACAGTGTTCTAACTTCGTATACGTTCTTGTTCAGTCTCAGCTGGTTCTGCGCAGAAGCTACAGCAGTGCTGCACCCACCACAAAGTTGTTCATTGATGGACAATATGTGGAGTCCAAGACTACCAACTGGATTGAGCTCACAAACCCAGCAACCAATGAAGTTATTGGCAGGTAATTTAATAAATTAATAATATTTGAGAATTAATGGTCTTTTTCACCATCTCTGGATAATAATACCAGCCTGTTATCATCCTACTGCAGAGGAACAGCCTCTTTTTATACAGAATAGGTATAAGCATTTGTCACCAGTCCTCTCTGGACAAGGAACTGTAACTTTCCTTTGATCTTTCTGTTTGTTCCATGTTGTTGACCTACAAGATATGACTTGTCTCACCTAAAGAGACCATGTCCACATCAAGGCAGTAAAAAGTTGCATCCACACATTGTGGGCTCAATTGTTTTCAATTCTACTAGTTTTATTTGATGCTACTTAAAATGGTACAACAGGGTTTGTTGATATTTTATTTCTGATGAAATAAAATTATCTTATGACAGGCAATCAATGTGAATTGTGTCAACTTCAGTATCTGTTCTGATGTTTCAACAATATAAATTCTTGTACCTATTATGAAATTCGTTTATATTCCTCAATTCTACACGCATTTTAAAAAAAAGCATTCTAATTTGCATTTGCATTAGTCACTCACATTTCCATTATCCACAGTTAATTTAATTCCTGTAGGAAAATTTGAATGAACCAACATTTGGATTATGTAATTAAGTACATAAAGTACCTACATCATTGCATTGTTTGCCTATTTTCGTTAATTGTGACATAGCGACACACCTTAATCAAAGTTTTTGTTATCAAGAATACCAAATCTGGCCTTATGTGTGACTTGATTACTGATAACACAGTTTTATTTGTTGCTATCTCGTTTTATTTGCCTCCATAAGAAATTACGTATTTAATTGCTTTATCTTAAGTAGGTAGTTATGTAATGGTAAACATGATATTATAATATGACTTCTTTTTTGGTCAATATACTGAGGCCTAATCATACGAAATACAAGACCTAAGCCAACCAACCAAACCTAACCAATGTTCGCTTGGAGTGTGTTAAAATAATCCTCATATTTCACTAAAGATACTTTATTATAATACTAGCTGTTGCCAGTGACTTCGTCTGCGATCCAGGATGAAAAGTAGCCTATGTCCTTCACAGGTCATGGTCTATCTGTGTGCCAAATTTCAACCAAATCAGTTAAACCGTGTTGGCGTGAAAGCGTAACAAGCAAACAAACTTACTTTCGCATTTATAATATGTGTTAGTAGGATTATGTTCAGATTAGTATTTTGTAAGAGGTTGGCACTGAAACTTTTACTTTAGTGGTCTTGAAGCCACTGAGAAAACAACTTTCCTTCACCAGTATCAAATAGCATTAATAATTTTAACGTTAAATTAATTTTTTCTCATTTATATTCTTAAACGACTCATATTTTTTAACCGCTCATTATCATTGTGATAAGTTAAAGATTAAAAGGCCACATGTATCCAAATGTGTACCTATTCACTATCAAAGGAAGATGAATGATGATAGGAATTCATGTTTAAGTATTACCATTTATTTCCAGGGTACCAGAAGCCACTCAAGATGAACTGAACTCTGCATTGGAATCAGCCAGGAACGCGTACAAATCATGGAGCCAGAGCACCATTATGACCAGACAGCAGCTCATGTTCAGGTTAGTACTATTATTGAGATTTTAATATCATAGGGGAAACTTCAAAACGTCCTGTCAAATTAAAATAGTAAGGCTTATTTATCTCTTGTGTCAGTAAACGATATAAATATTAAGATCATGCCAAGGTAAAAAGATTTGCCAGACAGTAAGTTTCGTAGTGCAGCTGACTGCGGTGTTTCTTTTATTGTACCCTAAGGCACAAAATATGCATATTAAGTATCTACTATTTAAAAGTTGTCGGAATATTTAGTCTCACCTTAATCAAATTTGTGCTAGTAAATATTTCAGAACCTAAAATTCTTGAGAATTTATAAGAATCAATAATTAAATTACAGATTCGCTCGTCTCTTGAGAGAGAACCAGAGTAAACTTGCCGCCAAAATCACCGAAGAGCAAGGCAAGACTCTTGCTGATGCTGAGGGCGATGTTCTCAGAGGCATTCGTAAGTATATCATCAGTCTATACTGGTTGAGAAACAATCTTCATGGAATATCCTATATGCAGTGTTGTTCTAGACGAGACAACAAGAACAAGACGCATTTTTGTTAGTCATGATAATTTGCCTTAGGGCCGGTGCACATTTGGCGAGGCGCAGCGCAGCTCATTAGTCACTGCCAAATAAATATCGACCTTGCACCAGTTGAAATAAAATTGGAAATACTTAAATAAATTTCCATTAGCTCGAGAGCGCGTCTAAGCGGAAAGAAAGGTCAGGTTATTAATTCTTAACTTTATTTTTAGTCATACAACGTTGATATTTGTTTGGCAGTGACGACCGCGCCGCGCTGCGCTTCACCAGGTGTGCGCCGGCTCTTAAGTTCTTGCTAATTCATAGTTGAATTTGTTTTTTTTCGTGTCACAAAGTTATCCTCAAAAGTCACTAAATTATTTGAAACAAAACACTGCATTCGTCATTTGTTTGTTTTGTTGAGAGATTCGGGCAATATCCCTCAGATGATTGGGCCATGGGAAACCCTATTTTCAGCTGTAGACGTTTACGGAATCCATTTCTTCACGACATTAATTTCTGGTCTAACGAATGATAGGTAAATATGGATAATATATCTAAGTATTTCTCTTAAGTATCTCATCTTATTCTAAAACACATCCTTTCTCTCTTATATATTCAGAGTCAGTGGAGAACAGCTGCAGCATCACAACTCTTCAGTTGGGTGACTGCATCCAAAACATCGCCAAGGATATGGACACACACAGCTACAAAGTACCCTTGGGCGTTGTTGGAGGTGAGTTATTCAAAACATTGCGCAGGAGTGTAACAAAATAGGCAAAGTAAGTTGTTTACAGTTTAATAAAAAATGCGGTCGACTTATTAACCAACATGGTTGTTTCCGTTCAAGGCTGAAACATGAAGGTCTATAAAACAGTTTACGATTCTATTTTTCCCCCAGATATTTTAGCTTATAAAAAAGACATTGATTTTGTAACAAAATGAAGATCGCAAATAATTTCTTATAGCTAATTTTATTATTATTCCTTAAGAAAGATAAAAGTGATTTTAGATTTATATAATAATTATTATGTGATTAATACAGATAACGTAATAGTGACTGATATTGCTGCTATGAAAAACAAAATAATAAATATCACAAACAAGATAACAACACACGCGATTAATAAATAAGTATAATTACTGTTACATTATTTATTAGACAACGATTATACGTCATAATTATTTATCTTATTCATTCTAAGCTAATAGAAATATAATGTAGATTAAAACATCTGTAGTTATTTGTTGCCGTTTTTTTGAATGATGCTAAAACAACACACATTTACATATTACGTCACATATAATCTACACTAACAGTGCTACATTTTCTATGCATGATTATATCTTTAGGTCAATTTATGCACCCAATTGTATTATTTATAGGTAAGGCAACATTGCAAGGTTGCACTTTTACTTACCGCGTTGTCCACGTACGAACTTTAAAGAATTTGATGAAAAGTATCCGCATTTTTTTCGACTTGGGTATTGAAAATAGTTTCCAATGGCTAGTAAAAAATACACAGCAAAATCTTCCTTCCGACCTACCGTGCCTATACACATGGTGGAAAACTTGAGACGCATTGACATTCTAAGGCTAGACGGAGGTCACAATCGCAGCGTCCCTGTGCGTTTCTATACTAAACCCAAGAATTTACTGCCCGAATGCATTCGGCTAGCCGCGTCATGGTCGTGGCTGCCACATCAGTCCACTACTAGCCTGGCATCGATAGCTTGTAAGTAAAAAAAAAATAACTTCTAATTTACCAGGTGTGGCTGCCTTCAACTTCCCCGTGATGATTCCTCTTTGGATGTTCCCGCCCGCATTGGCGACCGGCAACACGTGCATCATCAAGCCTTCGGAGCAGGATCCTGGCGCGACACTCATGATGATGGAACTCCTCAACGAGGCTGGGGCACCTCCTGGTCTTGTTAACGTTAGTATTCGTTACTTATTCATCTGCCTTACAACTTCCCCCGATGATTCCTCTGTAGATATTCGCACTGGCGACCGGCGACACGTGCATCATCAAGCCTCCGGAACTAGATTCTGAAGAAAGCATTTAAAAAAAATTGCACAATTATGACGAACATTATAAAATAAAAACTGGCCATTGAAGCATTGGGCATTGAAGCTAACTCAAAAAAAAAAAAACACAAGCAAAGTAAAAAAGGAACCCACCAAATACATTACCTCCTCTGTTTGTCGAAGTTGGTTAAAAACGCAGATAATCTCTTCTTCACCCTCTAGTAAGATGTGAATTAAATTTAAAATGCTACTTTTGGAAGCTAGGTGGCGTAAACGAGTTGATGTACAGACGCGTTCTGTACGCCATATCGTTAATGCAATGTAGGTTCCTTAAAAAATTACCTTAATGAGGGCTATCGCGCTTGAGTTTGCCGCTAGAGGCGCTAATTTAAAGTAAGCGCGTAAGGCGTAAGGTCTCTAGATGTCAAAATATGTACTGAAGTTTACTATTTGTGGGATTTTTTATCACGGATTTTATCGAATGATTCATAATAGCTGTAATGGTTGTGCCATTCTTGATTAATTATAGCTTAAGACTTTAAGTAAAAAGTTAGAATCTAATTTGGTAGCACTTGAAGGAAGAATAAGATTTTTCTGCTTCATGCTTGCCAATTTTAAGAACATTATAATCTAAATATTTATTTGAAGTTTTAAAATGTAATAAAATAAACATAATATTAATGTAAGGGTACTTAAACATATCCAAAATTACTGCAACAGGACCTTACTCGACAGTGGCGCCAACTTATGAGCACAAAAACGATAGCCCCCATTGCACGATTCGCCCGAGCATGGTCAAAATTTGTTGTGAGACCGCTGGCTAATAGAAGACAACATATTATGTCCAATTTTCTGCCATGCTATACTCAGCAGAGGTTTAAAACAGAAATAGTTAACTTTTGAAACATGGTATCCTCATCTACTTAGCCTTTTCCCACCTATGTTGGGGTTGGCTTCCAGTCTAACCAGATGCAGCTAATTACCAATATTTTTACATGGAGCGACTACTCATCTGACCTCCACAACCCATTTACTGGGTAATACGATACCCCTTGGTAAGACTGGTTGTCAGACTTTCGGACTTCTGACTACTCGTAACGTAATGCTACAAATGACAGCCTGGACCAACGGCTGAACGTGATTTCCGAGGCATGGAGCACGTCCCGATATGTAGGTGACCCATCCACGAACCGACATCGACAGGCGTAGCTTAACCAACAAAACACATGGTATCTTCATACAAATACACATGAACATATTACTAACCAACTTTATTTCGTTTCAGGTAATCCACGGTACCCATGACCCGGTAAACTTCCTTTGCGACCACCCTGACATCAAGGCGGTCTCGTTCGTCGGCGGTGACGCGGCCGGCAAACATATCTACACCAGGGCTTCTGCTGCAGGTATGTTTATTACTATACAGGGTGGCCGGGACATCGACGCGTAAACTGAAACCATGAATTCAGCACATGATTCTAGACCCCCTAGGGCAGAAATACTTGATCTGTAATCAAAAAAAATCATAGAAAAGTACAATACCCTTGCGGTCAAAATGCAGTCAACAGCTAATATATTTTTTTATAACCGACGAAACATTTCAACGCAGGTTCAGTATCATGTAAGTACTGAATCCATGGTAACGGGTTGCGCGTCAATGTCCTGCCACCCTGTATTATTATAATTTCTGCCTCCTTTTGAAAGCCCTAAGAATCCTGCTTCTTGGTTAAAAATATTGATTGGTTGAAACTTAATTGAAGATTGTTTTCGGCGGCAGCGACTATTATGCTCTATAGTTACTGAAGCGTTTAGGCTCCCTCAGACAGGCGCGACGTGACTTTAGTAGAACAATTTACAAGAAGTTTTCATAGGAATGGTTCTCTTAGAGTCGCGTCGCGCTGTCGCGCCTGTTTGCCTGGGAGCCTTTAGACTTCAGTCGTAACCACGATAGAACATAAAAGACGTTATTACTCGCATAGGTCGTAAAGGGTCTACATTGTTTATCAAGATGTAGATGCGCTTTTTTTTATGGTAAAATTTTGGGATCCCAGTAAAAACCATAGATTATTCTCTATTATATTTCATATGCTAAAATTTCCTTACATTGTTCCAGGCAAGCGCGTCCAAAGCAACATGGGCGCTAAGAACCACGGTGTCATTATGCCCGACGCTAACAAAGAACACACACTCAACCAGTTAGCTGGCGCCGCCTTCGGAGCCGCCGGGCAGAGGTGCATGGCGCTCAGTACTGCGGTGTTTGTGGGTCAGTAGAACATTGTTGTACAGTAGCGTGTACAGGAACCACGTGATACAGAACACACTCAACAAGTAAGCTGGCGCCGCCTTCGGGCCGGGCAGAGGTGCATGGCGCTCAGTACTGCGGTGTTTGTGGGTCAGTAGAACTGGAAATCATGTATGGTCTGTCCCAAAATTATATGATGCAAAATTAAACAACTGGATCAGAAAACGTACCCGATGTCAGTTTGTATTGCAACTTACAAATTAGTGCTTTGATTTGTATATTTCAATAATTAAATAATTTTTTTTTCATTTGACAATTGGGGTTAACTTTGTAACCTCACTTTTCGTCGATGATTTTTCAATTACAATAAAAAAAAAATATTAAAACAATAATTGTAGGAATAAAAGTGGTGAGATGTCAAGTTGAAACCTTCTAAATACAGATGGATGTATTACTAATTCCCTTTAGTGAGTGATTGTGTAAAAAATTAACCAAAACAGGGTTTATTTACACTTTCATCAGATACTTTCAGAATGGACTTTATTGCAGAACGTCTTTTCTTCTTCTGTCGTAAGGACGCTGCTGTTTACGATTATGCTCAAACCTTCTGTTGTAGAAGCCTTGAAAGTCAGTAGTAATGGATATAACATTTTCGGTGCCGTTTTGTTTTGGAGACTGGTTATGGGGATATGTCCCCCTCCCCTTCCATACTATACTAATATTATAAATGCGAAAGTAACTGTGTCTTTCCGATGAAGGAACGGATTTCGATGAAAATTGGCACACAGGTAGACCGTGACCTGTGTTAGGACAAAGGATACTTTTTTATCCCGGTTCTACGTCCCCATTTGATAGTTACCGACCTAGTATAAAATATATGTTTTCTCTTTATCCAATTAAGGGCGAATTTCAACCAACTTTTATACCTATAATAAGTCTTATACTGAGATTTTTTTTTTAAATTTTGACAGCTTTACCATACTAGAACTGTCAGAGGTCAATTTTATTCCACGGATAAAAGATATCTGACTTTGGTAAAATCAGCACTAAAGCTTTTTATCTATAGCATCTTATTAAATACTGCATTTGTTAATATAGGTGAAGCCAAGGACTGGATCCCCGACCTGGTCGCGCGCGCACAAGCATTGAAGGTGAACGCTGGGCACGTGCCCGCCACTGATGTCGGACCTGTCATCTCCGTCAAGGCTAAGCAGAGGATCGAAAGACTTGTCGAATCAGGTAATATATTATTACATGGGAAATTTTAATTCACCCTCTAAAAACTTATTGACCTTCTAATGAATTACGCTTTTTTTAAAGCAAATGTGCCACTTTTTAACTTTATGGCCTTTTCTCAGAGTTGGTCGCTATAATTAAGTTAAGGCACCCCAACCAAATGGGTTAGGTTAGAACTTTGTCCAACATCTACATCCAGATTGGTCGTAGTTAGTTGACTATTTAGTATTTTTAAGACAACAAAATGGGAATTGTTTGAGGTTCGTTAGATGCTTACTACATACATACATACATAAACTCACGCCTTCTTCGCATGGAAGTAGGCAGAAACTACAGAACGCCACCTGCTACGATCTTTACATACTCCTTTTTCCATGCTACTTTAAACAACTACATGTTACTTTAAACTCTGTCTGAACAGATTTTTTCGAATCATAGCTAAGAAAGAATACTCGATTAAAAACCTTACAAAAAAAAAAAAAAAAATTCCGTGCAGCCGTTTGGGAGCTACAATGTCGCAGGCAGACACACAGATACACACGTTAAACTAATAACACCCCTCTGTTTCCGTCAAGGATTTAAAAAAAACTAAAATTGTTTAACATATTATCATTATATTCATTGATACCTACTTGAATACGTCGGTCGAACCTTGGGCTGTCATAATATGCTGACACTTCTTACTAGATATTTTATTTACCATGGTATTCAGCCATTATCGTACTCACTGAAGAAGAAATCTCAAAACAATGAACTTTCGTGTTCTGATCACCATATTTTTATGAACGTTAGTACTCAAACCATGCAAATTCATAAGCTTTATTTTATAATAAGCTCATACAAACCCCCTTGTAGATAGTAGCTATCTGGAGATAACTTTGTATTTCTATGTAGATCTCTTGTAGAAAATCTCTGTTATCGGCAAGGCTGCACACTTGTTCGTGTCGGCATTAATCGGCACAGGCGGTTGACTAAATCGAATATATGTAGTATCGTCAAACGGGGTGAATAGGGATGCAGGGGTGAATCGCAACGAAACTTTAAAAGGGATTTTAACATTCAAATAATATAGTTAGTTACCAACAAGGGCACTAAATCGTTAATTATAATACAGTAAATACATTACAGTTCTTTTTGGCAACAAACTATATTATTTCAATGTTAAAATCCCTTTTAAAGTTTGTGTCGATTCACCCCTGCATCCCTATTCACCCCGTTTGACGGTAATTGCTTAGGTCGGCACTGCTGTTCAACAAATACTGCCGAATCGAATATCGAGCCGGCCTGAACAAGTGTGTCCCACGCCTTATAGACATACATAGAAACCATATCCATTTTCGCGCACTATTAAAACAAAAACTAATCACACCATTGTTCCTCCAGGCGTAAAGGAAGGAGCAAAATTAGTTCTCGACGGCCGCGGCGTCAAAGTCTCAGGCTTTGAAAAGGGCAACTTCGTCGGCCCGACCATCCTAACAGACGTTAAGACCAACATGGAATGTTACAAGGAAGAAATCTTCGGGCCTGTACTAGTGTGCCTCTTCGTCGACACTCTAGACCAAGCCATCCAAATGGTCAACGCAAACCCCTATGGAAACGGAACAGCTATCTTCACAACGAACGGTGCCACAGCAAGAAAGTTCGCCAACGAAATCGATGTTGGACAAGTCGGTGTTAATGTTCCTATCCCTGTCCCTCTTTCTATGTTCTCTTTCACTGGTTCCCGAGGCAGTTTCCTTGGTACAAATCACTTCTGCGGCAAACAAGGCATTGATTTCTTCACTGATCTGAAAACTGTTGTGTCTTTCTGGAGACAAAGTGATGTATCGCACGCTAAAGCTGCAGTATCTATGCCTACACAACAGTAAATAAGAAATAAAATAGTATACTAAGCATATATATTTATTTTTATACGTGTTCAAGAATGTTTAAGCATTATTTTTTTACTACCTAAATACTTTTATATCATGCCATGTACTTTAAGTCTTCCATACTATACTTAAGGATATTGTTCATTTTATATTTTTATAAAAATCATAATAAATATTACTTGTTAAAAATACTTTGTATTTATTTATTTGTCCATTTATATACACAAAAACAAGACGCACAGCAAGAAGACAGAATCAAAGTACAAAAGGAAGGCTTATTTCTAAAGAAATATCTTCCAGCGTTTCTTTGATAGAACATAATATTTGTAATTTTTATTGTATTCTCATTAGAGAATTAGACACACATCACACACATCACATTAGTGCTCAAACTTTAAATAAACCGCGTAATACTTTACATGCGCGTACGCAGCTGATGTAATATGGACCAATCGTCAGTGAGATCATCTCATTGGCCGATGCAACTTGCTGCATATTAACTTAATAACAGTCTTTATGTATTTACAAATAAAGACTATAGCACATTTTATTACCAGTATCCTAACCTTGTACCAGCATTCCTTTGTCAATACAACGGTTTGACTTTAAAATGTAACACTATGAAATCATTCGGTTTTAGGCAGTCGTGCGTACGTAACAATCGAAGGGAAATAATTGTGAATGTTGTGTAAATAAAGCGATTGTTTGATATATTGCCGGGCCGGTAGTGATGCGATCGTGTTGCATGACATCATAAACATACGAGTATCGCAAACTTCCTGCGTCTCTTGTTACTTCGATGTCGTTAGTCGTGTTTCGTACACGCATCGCGATGTGTTGTTATATTGTATTATTTGTGTTTTCCATCTTTGTGACTGTTTGTACGGGCTTGACTCCACAATGTAGGAATGAAAAGGGAGAGCCAGTGGATTGGTTAGTATTTTTTTAAATTTTAAATATCGAAACTTAACTTACATTTAATTGTTATTATATTATGGTTTCTTGTTTACAATGACATTGTGGTTTTGTATTTCCTGTTTGAGTTGATAAGCAGTCCTCATGCTCTACTCTATTAAGTAAATTATGTTTTAAAAATTATAAGTAATTTACTTAGTTACGACTTTATGTACCTACTCACTTTGTTATTATCTAAATAAATGAGGGTTCTAATAGCTTCATAAGTTGAAACTGAACTTAATAAGTTGGACTATAAAAAATCATGTAAAGTTGTGATTGGTTCGCCAAAATACCAACTGCCAGTAGATTTGTAGTGATCAGGCTTACAGAAACTACGGGTTAGTTTGGTAGAGCATACATACATAAACTCACGCCTTCTTCCCATAGGGGTAGGCAGAAACTACAGAACGCCACCTGCTACGATTCTTACATACTCCTTTTGCCTCGTTTACGTTCATTCATACTTGGTACAGTCACGTGCAAAAATATTTCTTAGTTTAATTCAACAACAATATCTTCTTAAGATAGATTGAAATTATGTGTTGTGGTGCATAAAGTACCTACTATCTATTATGAATAATATAGTAATTCAACGTTTTAATTTATAATCAAATATTGCTTTTGAATTTTCTGAATGTTTTGCTTTTTGCCCGTACCTGTACTTGGTTCAATAGAAGCGTGAATAACGATTAGCATATTTCCAAGTATGACTGTGTTGTTGCACAGTAATGATATAGATACTTTGTCTCAACAGAACAATAGAATAGGTACGTAGGTAAACATATCTCTAAAATGACTAATGACAGGGCGAATTTTCCAACTGTGCTTGGATGACCAAATCCGGAAGTAGGAGAAATTGCGAAAATTGGTGTTATTAGATTTTTGGAAAATTCTTTCTGTTTAATTTATGGTCGAACTGCTGTGACATCCACAAACCGCACTGGGTCCACGTAGTGAATTACGGCCCGCTCCCTCTCACCGAGAGGAGGTCAGTGTTCCAGCAGTGGGACCATTATAGGCTGCTTACGCTGCGATATTGTTCTTACTGCAACAAGAGCATGCTGCCGCATATCTTTAATGTAAACTTCAGTTATGTCACTAGCGGCGTAAAGGCCTATTAACACAGATACGGTCAGGGGCTGTCGGGCTCAGTGCTGATCTATTGGTGAACAGCACAGACAACTTAGCCCCGTAGACACCGCATAGGAGGGCAACCGCGCTCACCAAGCATTAGCACTACGGCCTCATATGTGATGGCCACGCCCCCAACTCGTCTAGAAAGCGCCAGTCAGTCCGTTACTGAATGTTGACGTGTTTTAGTTATTGTTCTGAGGTTTTAAAAATCGAAAAGAATATTCAAAATGCCGTATTGTGCAGTGAAATGGTGCGGAAAATGTACCAGAACTTCGAGTTTACACAAAGACGGCATTACATTTCACCGGTAAGTTATTTAAAAGCATAAAATAATTACCAAATTTAATTTAACGACATTATTTGAATACGAAACAAATGCAAAGGTGCAGTAGCGCTCGTTGATGTCTTTTGAAAAATCTCTTTCTTTCACGTTATAATTTATATATGACTATCTCGCTCTATCATCGGTAACAGTTTACTAGTGATGATGAATCGATAACAAATCTACAAATAAAATATCGATATGTTACCACTTACCACAGACATAAAATAAATAAATAATCATTATTTTATTTTAAAGGTTTCCAAAATGCCTAGAATTAAAGAAAATTTGGATAAGCGCTACAAAAAGAGGTGAAAACTGGTGTTCCACTACAAATAGTGTTATATGTTCCCGTCATTTTACTACGGATTGCTTTCAACTCAAAAAGAAACGACGAATTTTATTTATTACTGCTGTACCAACGCTTATGTTACCAACTTTGGTGGGTCACTTTTCAAAATTAACAGATACTATCGACTTAAGTTTCCTAATTCCCGAAATATTTTGGCACTAATTAATACACTCAGTGCATTGAATTTGGCCCAAACGTAGCACGTGCTTCTCCAAAACTATTTTCTGCTTGATGCAAAAAATATTTCCTGAATTAAGTGTACCTAGATATAAGTACTAGGTATAACGAATTATTATACGTATTATCTAGATTATTTTCGTTTTTTGTTGAATGTAATGTTTTAAAATTTTACAGGGTCCTTCACAAAGGTTACCTAGTTCAAGTGATCATATAAATGCTTCTACTGCAACAAAACCAGCAATGATTTCACAACTGACAGCTACTGAATTATTAGAAAACCCAATGAAAACGTTAAGCCCTGCTTTAGCATATACATACACGGTACCTAAGTTATTAGACTTACACCGTCTTTTGATTTATTTTATAAATATAACAGAAAAGATACATTTTTGGTGTTTTTACAGTATTCTACTCGAGAAGATCTAGCAGTGCCAATGACGTCTGCGATACAAGTATCTACTGATCATACAGCTGTACTATATACGAGTACCCAACCGGTTACAGTCATCGATTTCGTAAAGCCATCTTCTACTTTTAGCACTCCGCGAAAAAAGCGACTTCGTCGGTCAATTATTGATCTTTCCCTAAAACTTAAGAAGAAAAATTTAACGATAAAACGCTTGCGAGATTCAAACCGGGTATTAAAAAGAAAAGTTAATTCATTGAAATTGCTTTTAGAAGAACTGGAGAAAAAAAAATTTATTACCCAAGAAAACGCTTCTATTTTGAATTATATTGGTGTGAAAAGCCAGGAAATTGTCAAACGTCAAGTTATAAACGCTAAATCAGGCAAAATTTGTCGCACTAAATATTCTCCGGAATTAAGAACGTTTGCTCTTACATTGAACTTTTACTCGACTAAAGCTTATCAATTCGTCAGAAAAACGTTTAATACCTGCTTACCGTCTTTAAAAACTTTATCGAAATGGTATAAAACTATCAATGGGCGGCCGGGATTTACCAAAGAATCATTTGAGGCAATAAAAATGAAATCAGAATATTCAAAAATAAAATTTCACGGCGCTCTAATATTCGACGAAATGAAAATTAAAAATAAGGTTGAATATGTTCCTAGCACTCAGAGAACGCATGGATATGTTGACTTTGGGGGTGGTTTAGAAACTGATTGTAATGACGAATGTACAGAAGCATTAGTATTCCTGGTTGTTCCGTTTAATGCCATGTTTAAGGTGCCTATAGGTTTCTTTTTAGTAAATAAAGTAACGGCAGATCAGAAAGCAGCTTTGGTCTCTCAGGCTATCCAGATGTGCAAAGAGGTAAATTTCATAATAAACGCTGTCACTTTTGATGGGTGTCCAGCCAATATTGCCATGGCAAAAAAACTCGGTTGCAACTTAGATCCGGGCAACCTAAAAACTACTTTTATAATAGATAATTTAGAAATAGCAATTTTTTTAGATCCTGTTCATATGATGAAACTATTACGAAATAGTTTCGAGTTTTATAAAGAATTTATTGACAGTCATGATAATATCATAAAATGGTCATACATTCAAAAGTTACACGAACTACAAGAAAAAGAAAAATTCCATATGGCTAATAAGCTTCGAGGCGAGCATCTGAATTTAAAAAATAACATAATGAAAGTAAAACTAGCCACGCAACTCTTTAGTCGAAGCGTAGCAACTTCTTTGTTGTTCTGCAGTTCGGAACTTCAGATCCAAAGTTTTAAGGATGCTTCACCTACTGCTAATATGTTAATGTTAATTAATGATCTCTTTGACATTCTGGACTCCAAAACCCACGGTTATGGTCTTAAACGGGCTATGAACAATAAGAACTATCCAACTATTTGTAAAAAAATGGATGAAGCCAAAAAAATCCTTTTGTCGCTAAAGGTGCATATTTTATCAAAAAACGGGGAAAAAACTGTTAAGTTAATTGAGTCTCCCCGATTCACAGGTTTTCTGGGGCTATGTGTATGCATAGAAAGTGTCAAATATCTTTTTAATACGTTGATTGCAAACGAATCTTGTGCAATAAATTACCTGCCCCTTCACAAAATTAGCCAAGACCATATAGAATTATTATTTTGGAATATCAGATCCAGCGGAGGCGCAAATGACAACCCTACACCACGACAGTTTGAAACTATCTATAAGAAAATTCTAATTCACACCGAACTTAATCAATCTGGAACAGGCAACTGCGTGCCATTGGAACACATTTCAATATTAAATTGTTCATCTGCTATTCAGAGAATAAATATAACCACCGAAAGAGCTGACAAATCCGATGTAGAATTCGAAACCGACGATAACGACTTTATACAGGCATTACAACACATAACTTTATCACTTTTTGCAGAAAATATTGTAGAATATATTGCTGGATTTGTTGTTCACTCTTTAATAAAGAGAATCCAATGTAATAAATGTGTACAAGCATTAATTTCATTGAAAGAAAAAAGGAATTCTCTTATATACACACGGGATAAAGGTGGACTACTGTATCCTTCTGATATGGTAAGTACTATTTGTCGTCGGTGTGAGGTTGTGATTCGCAGCAATGACAACTATAAACTAATAAAACCTGAGCGCCGTGCAATGTACTTTGTAACAAAAACATTGCATACCTTTGCGAATGAAAAGTTATTTCCTGATATATGGCGACACCAATTTGATTACGAAAACACTAATCATCTTATAGATTTAGCTAAAAGTGTGATGGAAAAGTATATTAACACACGACTGGCGTATCTTACAAGAAAATCAAACCCTAATGATACTGTACGACGTGTGTACACAAAACTAATACACTTTAAGAACCAATAGAAAAAAAATAAGAACAAATGTTACACTATCAATGTTGGGTTGCACATTCCTAGCATTCCTGCTGACCCCAGCTAAGCTAATTGCTTGTTTTTGTTTTACACTGACAGTTTTTTTATTTCTCATAATATTGTAATTATAGTATTTTTTGCAATAAACGCCACTCTTTTATTTAACTTAAACTCCTTAATGCACCGTACGACTCTTTCTAAACTTATCCCTTCTATTCTCTGTGCTGTAGTGTGAGATTAATATTTGATCGGTGTACCTTTTTCAATAGAAAAATAAATCTAAGTACTTACAAATGTTATCTTTTTTGCTTATCGATAAAAATATCGACTCTCATACCAACCCTAAGCCGTCCTATGAGTCATCAGACGTATGACATGTGACATTGAAATAGCCAATCACAGCTCTGTTTGCACCTCGGCCCCCCCTGACTTTTGGCGATAATATATTCGAACAAAATGTTCTTAATGAGGTGTCTACGGGGCTAAGTTGTCTGTGGTGAACAGTCACGAGCAGATTTATACCTTAGATTTACGCATAATTTCAGAACATTGCCCTTAAAAAATAGGAGGATGATTTTTTGGTATGATTATGCAACCTTTATAGAGTTTTGCCTGGAATAAATAAACTAATATTAAAATTCAAAAGAGATTTTATTCTCGAATAACAATTGTAGCTTTGAGAAAAAAGACCTATTTCATAATAGTATGGTTTCGAAAATACTATGTTCGTAACACCATAAAATTTCTATCAATACTTTAGAGGACAATCGCTGTTGAATCTTGCGTAAGTGTAAGTTATGTATGCAAGTGACTGTACGTCAAAACATGTGTCTAAACATTCAAAACTCGGACAGTCCAGAGTCCGGACATGAGTGAACAATTTTACACAAACTCAATGCAATAATTTTTTTACCGACCCTTATGCGGTCCTACTTACTCCTGATATAATTATGTGTGGTGGGATGTGTGTGTACATTGGATTTTCCCCCGAGGTGACCGGTCTATACAACATTTGTTACCTATTATGCTATTGCAGGTTCTACGTCTACAAGTTGCCAAGGGAGAAGAACCATTTGAATCCTTTGGTTCGTCGGGGGGTTGCGTACATGCATTTAACGCCGTCTAAACTGAGAGGAGGCTGGATCATGTCAGATATGGCCATCAGCGACCCACGGTCCATGGTCGGAAAGACGTTATCGCCGCTGTATCAGGTAATATAGCTAACAACAATGAATGACTGAGTAATATTTTTATGTCAGACGTATTCTGTGACGTCAATATCTGCTAGCTTTTTCCAAACTATGTTAGGCTCGGCTTCCAGTCTAACCGGATGCAGCTGAATACCAGTATTTTACATGGAGCCACTGCCTATCTGACTTCCACAACCCAGTTACTGGGTAACACGACACCCCTTAATAAGACTGCTTGTCAGACTTGGGCTTCCGACTACCCGTAACGATTGTCAAAGGTCTATGAATGACAGCCAGTACCAACAGTTTAACGTGCTTTCCGAGGCACGGAGGGGTCTCGATATGTAATGCATGGTCACCCATCCACGAACTGACCTCGGCAAGCGTAGCTTAACCTTCGATAGACCCGTGCAGCTGTTATTATTTAGCCACGAGCTCCTCTTTGTCTATGACCTAGGTATAATTATTGTTACTTAATTTATCGTCTGTATCGGAATTGTGAAAATCAGCCAAAATCGATACAAAAATGGTGGTCTGTCATTAAAAGTTCAAGTACCACAGACCTACATAATTATAAAAATAAAGAAAGTAAGAGAATAAAATTCGACCCAGATTTAGATACATTATGTTGATAATGGTAAATCCGAATGACTTATAGTTAACATGGCACATTTTTCCTTCCAGGATAAAAATATAATTTCTTTGATCTACAATGATCAGCCACCGGCTTCAGAACATCAGCCAGACATCCTGCAATCGGTCGCTGATATGTACTCCAAAAGCAAGCGAGGTATCATTCAATTGCTTTTTCACAACTGTATTTTTTTGTTGTCAATGTCACAGTTCTGGGCCCCTCGTCACGTGGAAATCATCCACCAAAGAGAACTTTAGTTGATGAAACTTTGACAAAACCCATCTCACCCTTTCGAAACTACCTAACGCTCTAATACTCGAAAAACTAGTTTAAAATCCCTTATTACCTCTTTCAGGTCAAATAAAGCAACAAGGAATAAAGAAGTACAAGAAATTCAAACTGGGTGACAAGTACTATGACGACTACGATTTGGCTGAAATGTGTAAGATGCACTCCAAATTCATGAAGACCAGGGTTGAGAGTGGACACACCAAGGGCGTCATATTAGGGGACAAGTTTACTTCGCTGTGGTTGGTGCATTCTGTGCCACGGTTCCCGCCCATTCCAGATTGTAAGTATTTGTATTGTCCGAGGAATTTTCACGTGACTCTTAAAGGTCAAATTGAGCAATAGTTAAGTTAGAAAATATTGCATCCCGCAACATCAAATGTTCCTGGAAACAAGGTTGCGCAATTTAATATCTCAATGAATGTGACTTTCGTTGTCAGGTTTTACTTCTAACGATCCTTTCACCCTCACTCACTAAGTACGATCTATGAACAGAGGTTCTATTACCTATTTTTATTTGCAACACACTGCATAAGCCCTTCAAGAAATTCATTCACCATAGGCCTCTCTTAGACTGCGCTACGATAGACGCATCCAGTCTGTCCCAGCTACCTTCTTAAGGTTACTTAGCTATGTCTTCTTCTAATTCGTAACTTCTTCTAACATCTTTTTTCTAATTCATAACTTAGCTAGAGAAAGTAGACTAATTTTCTACTCCTGATTCAATGAGTAATAAGTTTATGCTAGAGCTAGGTATATTAATTTGGGTACTGTTTTTTATTGTTAACACTTGAATTGAAATTGAATTGTAATAAAAGATTTTCCCCCTTTCCAATAGCAAATGGCCTCAACGTCAGCTCTTACGACTATCCGTCGAGCGGCATGAAATACGGCCAGTCTTTCCTCTGCGTATCTGTTCAAACATCCACCCTCAACCAGATCGCTACCCAGCTGAAGTACAACGAACCTCTGCTGGTCTGGACGCATATACCGCAGGAGTTTGAAAACGAACTGCCGAACTTAGTCGATGTTGTCCGAAACAAAACAATCGACGCATCGCCGTGGTAAGTTTAGATTCGGATGTTTATGTTTAAAGTTAGTAGTAGTTTCATTCAATCAATTTGGCTGTTGCGTTCCCATGACTCAATGTAGATTGCTTGACAAATACACAGCAATCATATTACTGGGGCCATTCGAGAAAGTGTTCAAACCATCATTGTTCTGTTGCCAAAAAGAGATGGTGCTTTCCGTTCTGTGTAGCTCCATCTCTCTCATCATTCTTTGGCCCTTATACCTATTTATTTGGGGTCGGCTCAACATGCTTTTTTCTTCCATACTTTTCTATTAGTCGTCATCTCCATACTGACCCCGTTTCTAGTCATATCATCCTTTTCCATATCTCTCTCTCTCTCTCTCGCAACAAAAGAGTTTTTGTAACGATATCATTTGTGTAAAATAAATATGAAGTTGACCTTGGCCCTTTTGTATGGCTAAAACAATAGAAAATAGCAGTGTCTATGTGCTTATCAACATTCACCTACTTTACCATTGATTTCTGAATGTCTATTCAACTAAATCCGTTGTTAGCATATCTCAGGAATGCACGTGATTTGTGTTTGTTATTTTGATTACTCAATCAAAACAGCTGTAAGCAATATAGCTAATCAACATTATGCAGCTTTGTCATGTGATAGATACAGCCTTATTTTTTGTCGTTTGAAAATCCTAGTGGGTAACCATTAGGCCATTAGATTTAGTTTAGGGTGAGTGGGTGATGAACAGCTTGGATTGCTGCTTAGCTCTCTTCCTCTCCTAATTTTGCTTTGTCCGACATGGTCCATATTGATCTTTTACTTTGTTATACCATCTATGTAATACATATGGAACGCAATAAAGAATTGAGTATTGAGTAAATGATAAATGATTTTATTTCTGTAAGTAGGTTTGTACAAACACTTTTACACGTCAATCATATTTAAAAAACGAAATGAGGTCGGCGTTTCCTATCTGACTACTCTGAGAAAAAGGCCGAAACAAACTCAGAGGTCACAGTCTCTTTTAAAGTCCAGACATAATCTTGGTCAGATCGTGTGAAAACCATGTAGATATGTGTCTGAAATGGTCTTTTGAGGAAAAACCACACAGATTTAGTGGACCTGTCCAATCAGTGCATGCATTTGTCAGTAATCGTGCAGCTCAACTCGGAACTTAAGGAGCTCTACGAGTCGAGTATAGGACTTGACCCCTCGTTATTATAGCGCATAACGACTAAAAAGTATACGGCGTTCGCAGCACATGCAGAGAGGTTCCGGAATCTCCTGCTAAACATACTAGTGACCCGTTTGATGCATATGGTATATATTATTGCATTAAATTTCACCTTTTTGGAACATAAATTAGTCGCTAGTCTGGGCTAGAAGGACTTAATGTTTGGAGGAACGGCAAGCTAATTTTGTTCAGTACCGTCAAACGAGGTGAATAGGAATGCAGGGGTGAAACGAGACGAAACTTTAAAAGGGATTTTAACTTTGAAATAATATAGTTTGTTGCCAACAAGTGCACTTAATCGTTAATTATAATACAGTAAATACATTAGAGTCCTTTTTGGCAACAACCTGTATTATTTTAATGTTAAAATCCCTTTTAAAGTTTCGTCTCGACTCACCCCTGCATTCCTATTCACCCCGTTTGACGGTATATGAGTTTATACGAAACTCCTCACCTTAAACGTTTGGTAATCTTATTGAGAGCTTTCTCCAAATAAGTTTAACGACCGTTTTATTTTGGCTTTTTAGCTAAGTCCTCAGAAAATATAATTATGACGACACTGAGAAGAACAACAGATTACAGTATCATTTAAATAGTTAAAGAACTATTGTCTGCCCTTAGGGCGTTATTTAATTTAAAAAAAATAAGAGAGTAAGGGTGGAGTTTCTAGCCCATTCTTCTCCATACGAAACTACCTTTTGGAAGGGGCACCTAGAATCAATTCTATTATTTTGTGAATTTTGACTTTCAAAAGTGCTTTTTATGTGCCTATTTCAAATAAGTAAATGATTTGACTTTGACTATCTGCCGTACAAATATTTGTCATTTGGGCATACCTACCCATTGATTTGTTTGGAACAGCCGAACATAATGATCGTCATACTTGCCCTGTTACTTAATACGCTGGAGTAATTCTTTCAAAACAGCTAGTAATAATAGGTATTGACTAACCCACAGTGATTTTGTAAAATGACAGAAGTTTAACGTGAAAATATTTAAGAGTTTATTACAACAAACGTTCAACTTTTTGGCAAAAACATTTGGTCAAATTGTAAAAAAATTAAACGGATCTCGTTTAATAATTAAATTGTTTTCAATATATTATATTTCTGCGTGATCATGTTTAAACAATGGGATCATCAACGAATCAATACACCACAACAAAGACAACGAGAAACCGCATTATGACGTCACAGCCGTATTATGAACGACTATGATGCAGTGTTTAAAGCCGATTTCTTTTGTCGGTTTGTTTATAAATACGTGGTAACAATAAATCATAACATTTGAGGAAAAAATTTAAGCTTTTTGTCAATATTGTAACGTCAGCCCGGTCATTTTTGCAATTTTTGGAATTAGGTGCAGCCGGATGTTTAACTTTATCATTCTGTTTTAATACCAATTAGTCTGTGTTGGTTGTGTGTAGACTCTCCATTCAGCGAGTCGCTTCAGTCTTCTTCGCTTTCAATTCTAATTACAGTACTATGCGACTGAGGAAACTTTTTAACCTTTGTCAATTTAAGGCATGCATACATATACCTATTGCGAACCTACTTTATTGATCTTGTGCTTCGCAGAACAGCATTTCCAATCTTGATGAATATTAGTCAGAAGACAACTGACTGTCGCTCTGTCCTAACCCACGTACAGTACAACTATTTCCTTAATGTCCCTCGGGAATAATAGCATTTCCGAATACAAACGAATGCTAATTTCCATGTCCATCAATTATTAGATTTAACGTGTAGGTATAATAATTTGAATTCAGAACTAAGTACTTTATTATTGTTTTGTTTTGACGTAACAACAATTAAAGTACTTAGTTCTGAATTCAAATTATTATACACGATAAATCTAATAATCGATGACATGGAAATTAGCATTCGTTTGTATTCGGAAATGCGATGATTCCCGAGGGACATTAAGAAAATAGTTGTACTGTAATTTAATTGCGGGGTCAGATGATAGTCTGCAACCCGGCCTTAACAGAGTTGGATAAGGCTAAATGACTAGACTAATGAGGTTATGTAAACACAGTCTATATCAACCAGTCAATGAGTCAACCAACCTTTTGTTCTGAAATTAAGACATACTGACTAATAGTTTCATTGATATCGTTTGGAACATTAGTCAATGACATTCGGCTTTGTTTGTGAGACATTGTTATGATATCCTGTCTTATTGATGTGACCACCAGGTCGCAAGCACTACTGCCGAGCATGAGGTTCTGGGTTCGATTCCCAGGTTGGGTAAAGTGTTATTGGGTTTTTCTATCAGGAATTTTGCGGAAGCAGTCCGGTTTTGTGCCTGGTTGATGGCAATAGGGTCCCGTATTATATGGTAATTTAACATAGCTGGCGAAATGTGGGTTTACTACAATTACACTTCGATTATCATACAATATCAGACCCACGAACAATTGCTGAAGAATTTAATAATTATTATATTAATTTAATAAAACCAATAAATTTACCCAATAATAATAATTCATCAGCTGCGGACAATTTCAATAATAATAACCCTAATATAAATTTGACATCTTTTAATAATAAATTGACATTACCCAATAGTTCATATAAATCTTTGTTTTTAACCCTGTAATACCTTATGACATTAATATAATAATTAAAGCACTTAAAAATACTAGAAGCACTGGTTATGATGACATAACAACATCCTCAATAAAAGAAGTTGCGCCAATCATCAGCCCAGTACTCAGCCACGTATTTAACTTATGTATTGAACGTGGTGTGTTTCCGACTAAACTTAAAAAATCCGTAGTGAAGCCACTTTTTAAGAAAAATAACAAGGAAGACATGGCATGTTACAGACCTATAGAACTTATCCCTATTTTTTCCAAAATATTTGAAAAAAATTATATATAATGCAATTAATACTCACTTTGAGAAGTTCAGTCTATTTGCTAAAGAACAAAAAGGTTTTAGGAAAAATAAGTCAATTAATTTAGAAAGGACAATGGCAACCGCCCAAACAAAATTTTGTTGACATTTTTTTTTGCGTCTGCCTATGAAAAATATGTAAAAATACAGAGTTCGAATCCCTAAACAGTTTTGTCTTCAGTCATACTTTTATAGGAAGTCAGGAATTAAAGATATTCCAGTTTGAAGTTCTAGAGGTTATGTCTACTCAACAACAGACCCTAATCGAAAAATAAATATAAAAATACTACTTACCACTTAAAATATAATTCATAGAAATGTATTTTTTTTGCAAAATAAACTACGGACTACGACTTCAGAATTATAAGTCTAGCCGATCGCGACGTGCGAAGGCCTGCCACATAGCCCACATGCGACGTAGGTACTTTACTTTGACTAATCGGGACGCCAACGCCACCAGGCAGTGCTCGACAGAGTCTCCAATATAATGCTCGAGTAAAGAGGGTAAAAGCAGACCAGTCCGATCACTATGTATGGCTAGCCGATCCCTTAGAAGAAGCGAGCTAAATACCTAGATGTGGTGCTAGACCACCACCTTACCTTCAGTGAGCACATAAGGATGGCTCGCTTGCGCGCCGCCTTCGCTCTCGGTAGACTTCAATCCCAATTAACCGCCCGCAGTAAATTGTCTCTCAAATCCAAATTGCGTATCTACACCGCAGTCATCCGTCCCATCATGATCTATGCCTGCGATGTATTTGCACACGCAAAGCTCCACCATTTTCATAGGATGCAGACCCTACAGAACCGTTTCCTCAGAAAGGTTACGGGAGCCCCCGTCTATGTCCGAAGTGTGAATCTTCACTTAGACCTCCGAATTCCCACCATCCAACAGTTCATGAAACGCCTTTCAAAGCGTTTCTTCGACTGCGGCATAAAACACCCCAATCCCCTAATTAAAGCAGCCGCCTGCTACACTCCCTCTCGCATTAGTAAAATTCGCCGCCCGAGGCATACCTTAATCGACCCCGACGACGCCACTACCCTCCTCCAGGAGACTAGTAAGGCCACCAGTACTTTAAAGAAACACAAACACAGACCGTCGTCCTACCGTCCTCGCCGCCGAGGCCCGCCGCGACGTTCCAATCCACGTCCGCCCCGACCCTTGCTAGAGCCAGCCCGCGCCGCTGAGCCTGTAGCTTTAAATTCGTACCCTAATAATAATTCCGATCCAGCCTGTCCCTTGCTGCCCTCTCCCAGCGTAGCCCTAAACCGAGGCTCGTACTCCGCAGCGGGTGCCCTTAGCGTATTGTCGCCTAGTTTGTAAGTCTTCTATGGCAACCACAGACATGTCCAGTTAAGCAGTCGACAACCTGCTAGGTTGACCTGCGAGAAGCCAATCACAAAAAAAAAGAGTAAAAGCAGAGTTGGTCGGTGGCGGTCAAGCAGTGAACACGTTTAGAAACCGTCGCGTGTTCTGCACAGAACACTATTACTCCTTGGCGTTGTGTACTTATAGTTGTGTCGTGTACCTACAGTGTGTGATTCGGTAGTGTGATTAATTTGTTCGTAAATTATAATTTGGTTTGAACAGCAAACGGTCTTTCTATTGCGCAATAACCAACACTTCCCATAGTACGCCCACAGTAGTTAAAATATGGCTAATGACAACGAGAGAGACGTACCTTCTCCGTCATACATATATGATTCATTATATGGTACGGGTATAGGGGATAGATTAAAAAAACAAACTATGTATATTTTTTAATAAATATTGCTCATCATCCACAACATCATCAAGAAAACCTGCAGGTGCTAATTTATTTGGGTAATGTCTGGCCCATCCTAGATACCATAATTACAGTGATTGTATAAGTGCAACATCCAACAGTTCGTCTTGCAACTAAACAACTACCACAGTACTCTATTATTCCTGCTCGACCCCCTTGTACTTGGTTCAGCTTCTTCTCTGCCAGAAACTTCTCTTTGTAAGTTATTATTAACTGCAGCCATTGCAAGATCTCTGCATGCCTCGTAGACATAGTCATCTTCCAAAATCTAAAAAACATAAACGATAATACTCTTAATAAGTTAGAATGATTTATTAATATTTCTAGACCAATGTCATAGACGTACTTAGTAATTAAAAACTTGTCAATTGTAGTTCAAGATATTTATGGTAAAAGCAAAATACGTTACTCGTATTAAAAAAAAAACACTCCTTTGACTTTTATTTATTACAAAGCTTTAAACGGCTACATATTTCATTTAAAATCATGATTTGTAATAGTTGGCCACCAACAGAAATCAAACATGTTTTCAGCTAGGGTAAATAATCTTGTACTATACTTGTTACACAGTTTTATGCAATATACGAGTAGATAATCACTATCTTGTAACGACTAGTCGCCAGAAATACTTACAATTTGAGGGTACACCCAGCTGCAGATTAAAGCAGCGACTATCGTGTAAGTGCCAATGTTGGGTATCGGCGCAATTTATTTACACATGATGTTGCAGTAGACATACATGATGCGTGTAAGCTTGTAGGCCTTACACGGCTTCCCATCGTGGTAAACAAATACATGCACACACAACAAAATCCAAGATATCAGGCAGAATCGTAATCCAGAGCCACAGAAAAATGTCGTCGTATAGGCAAATAATCAGAATCCTTAGGCAAGCACTAGTTAACAGTAAATCTCAGAGTCCATAAGCAGAAGCAGTCGATAAAGTAGAAAATCACGGCAAATCGATGGGAAACACAAAATAACGAGAAACACGCGCAAGCAACAAACGACAAGTTGTCAGAAAATTGTACTCTGTGGTTGTCAGTAGGTCGGCCGGTTGATTGACAGAAGAAATGTCATCTGTTTTTTGTTGGCGATGTTGCCATACTCGAACTACCTACACTCATTTCCATGATGTCAAATGATGTCAAGTCAAATGATGACCGCTTTATTCTAACCACAAAAAATTATATTTATCTTCATATTTATATTCTGATGCAGAAATGTATTTCCTAAGTATATTAATGCAATACGTAAAGCAAAGCATTTTATGTAACTTGCCAAGATTTTTATTACATAGCAACATTAAAAGTTCAGCTTAGCCAAAAGTCATGAAGTCAAGCCAGAAAAAGAAAACTAAGCCATGATTATTTTTATCATTAAGAAACTAGTCAACTAAGTATTCATTAATGACGATTTTTTTGCCAGACTTCGATAGGCCAAAAGCTTAATTTGATAAAACTTAGTAAATTATTTCGTCGGTATCTATCACGGTCACATAAGTAGACGCTTACTAATTCTATCAACAATTTCCTCGCCATTGTTCTTTATGACCTTTTAAAAACAGTATATACTAATATTGATAAACATGTTCCTGTTTCTGCAATGTTTATGGATATGACAAAAGCGTTCGATTATGTGCACCATGGAACTCTTTTAGACAAATTGTACAGTTATGGAATAAGGGGTAACGTCCATAAACTTCTAGAATCTTACCTAAATGATAGATATCAGGTAGTAGAAATAAATAACATTAATCTCTTAAATAATACCGAACAAAAACATAAGTCCATGCCCAAAAAAGTACTATATGGAGTACTTCAAGGTAGCGTGTTAGGTCCACCGCTATTTTTGATCTACATTAATGATCTGCCTAAATTTTCACAGCATCCCATGATCCTTTTTGCTGATGACAGCACAGCCATCTTTACAGGTCATAATATTGATACTTTTGAAAATGACATAAATGACACTCTTCGCAATATAATTAACTGGTTGACGGTTAATAACTTAATTATCAATTTGGAAAAAACTAAATTAGTCAATTTCGGGCGTAACAATAAAAAGAACAACATCAGTATTCATTATAATGGGACGAAAATTGAACAAGTCAGCTGTGTTAAATTTCTAGGGCTTTGGATAGATAATGATTTGACTTGGCAAACACACATTGACACAGTATGCAATAAACTTAGTCAGTACTCATATGCTTTATATAAATTATCCAAAATTGTTGATCAATCAGTTCTTTTGACCGCATACCATGCTTATGTTTCGTCGACACTGACATATGCAGTTTTATACTGGGGCAATGCCACTAATAGAGATTTAGTGTTTAAAGCGCAAAAAAGGTGTATACGTGCGATTGCCGGTATCCGGGTTCCTGATTCATGTGAACCATATTTCAAAGAATATAAAATTTTGACCTTTCCTGCAATTTACATTTATGAAGCAGCCGTATTTGTAAAGACAAATGAAAATCTATTTGATAAACTCAAATCGAGAAGATATATGTTAAAAATTTCTAACGTACCACATAAAACGGCTGTATTTAACAAAAGCTTCTTTGGCATGGCATCAAAAATATTCAACAAAATACCTATTGACATTCTGAGCACTAAGGAACTTCCAGTACTTATTTAAAAATAAATTACGTAAATTTTCAACTGAGAAAGCATACTACACGATCCAAGATTTCTTGAATCATTGATTAAATTGTTGACCATGTATTAATTTGACTGTATATTGATATTTTGACATTTAATAACTAAATCTGACATGTAAAATAATTTTAAATGTACTTATTGCCACTACATAATTATTGTATGCCTATTAGGCAGGACATATTGGAACTTTATTTATTGTTTAGACCTGTAACTAACATATGCCCACAATAAAATATTTTGAATTTTGAATTAGTTTCCGAGGCATTTCTCGCACAGCATGCATTGTTTCTTAGTCCGGAGTCCGATGTTTACCTTCGTCGATTTTCAGTTTTATATTAAAATATATACCTATAATATATTGATTATTTCAGGTACCACATAGAAAGTTTCGAGACGCTGGTAGGACGAAAGTTCCTGTCATTTGCGAAGAGTGCGATGTTCAACGATGACCTGTATAGCGGCTTAGTAGCTGAAGTTTTACAGTCGGACCTCCTTGTCGAGTCCTGGACCAATGGACCTGGAACACTAGACTCGGAGTGTACTCGGAACTTCCAGTAAGTACCTACTTCTCAACTACGTTTTAAAGTTTAAGATAGGCTTATTTATGTAGTTACTTTGTCACTTGCCAATTAAGTGGTTTCGGTACCGAAAGTGCCGGTCATAATTAGCTTATTCTTGCTACTAATTTGCGAGATACAAATTGATTTGTAAGATCTATCTAGATGTATTGAAAATAGCAACATTTTCGAAAGTCATAACAATCCCGTACAATGCGGCGCGAATCAACATAACAAAACTAGAGTTTCAGTTCCGTTGAACGTTTGTTTTTAATAAAAAACAAATAGAATCTATACAAGTTGTCAAGAATATTATTGGAAACTTCGATAGTGTATATCCTAATGCTCGATTGTAATCGATAGAATATTACTAACGCAGTTTTCTGTGGAGTTTCAAAAAGGGGTAGAAATACCAGATAATAAACTGCTTGGGATAGTTGCTCCACTACCTAAGTTTTACTCCAAACATTTTTACATTCTCCGTAAGCCCTAGTGTTGCTAAGTAAAAATACTCAAACGCAGAAACTATAATACTACCTTGACCTTACTTTGAGATCCTTGTTTTGTCTTAAAATTCACGTATAGTTTTATTGAGGTATGAGGAACAGGGTGTAAAGTTCACTTATACTCTATATAGAAAAGGGAAGATCCTCCGACCAGACGGGTGTCGTGTCTGGTGGGCAACTGCCCGACGTTTGATGTCGGAACGTTGTATATAATTATGCTAGTTGTGCGGTAAACTCTGCTTGCGCGATGCAGGATTTTGCGTAACGTCAGTGTGACGCGTAGCTCGCATGAGGCGAAGTAGATGCCGCTACAGTTTCATACCAAAGACATTTAAATATACTTACGATAGACAGGACAAAGCGGACAACATCTTAATCTAGTTGCAATAACCAACTTGGCAATCTTCGCTCAGTCTAGTTCTATGTCTCGTGTCACATGCCCCACATGACAGGGCGCATTGTGTGCAAAGAATTTTTTTTTTGAAGAAAATATGCCGTTTATAATCGCAGTGTTGCAAATCTCGTAGTTATAAAACGTAATTTTGCTATACTTCGCTAGGTGGCATCACTGAGACATGGGATTGTACAGTTTTTCTATGACATTTCTTCTGATAGCAGTATAGTATCTTAATAACTTTTGTTTCAGAGTACGAAACATAGACCGGCTCAAGTTTCCGATCGCCAAGATGTCGTTTACGTCACACAACGACCATTCGAAGTGGGCCGTGGCGGTGGCGCATAAGATGCACAACAGTCAGGACACGAAGGTCGCAGACTACTGGGTCTGCGTTGGAGATATCAATAGAGCGGTAAGTCGGAATATTTATCTTGGTACCTTGAACTTTAAAGCTTTTTCGAAAGAGCCATAGGTTATAAAACAAAATTGAAGGGATATTGCTATTGCCATGAAAATGAGCCACAACTTTTCGTATAGACAGCATTCTGTAATAGACAATACTCTCTAAATTACGGTTATACTTAAATGTAATCACCATCTTTTTTCAAGCTTGGTACCTAATATTATTTTGTCATGTCATTACGATTGTTCACTGTTGCCGACATGCCTAATATGGTGAAATCATCTAACATTATATCCCAGCATCGGTGTGTATTAGGCAAGACCGATCCTTGTTTGACATACATCTGATTTCAGAGCATTGTCGGTCAGCAGCAGAGCATACACACTTTAGCTTTGACAAAAATGGATGTTGCCATGGCGCTAAAAAAATACCATCTTAAATATTTTCTTATTCATTTTGTTCTCGACTTGTTTCAGTTACCACAAGAGTCACGCGGCGGCGGGACAGTGTGCACTTCGGGTCCTATCCTATGGGGAAACTTCGCTCATCTCATAGAATCTGTACAGACGTGTAACTAGCCGTTATTATTAAGTTTCTGTTGGGGTCACCGTTTCATAATATACATAGCTTATACATGTCTGAAATTCAGGTAACACCATAGAGTTGTTTTTTAGCTAAATTTTTCATTATAGTTGTTAAAATTGCCATAAAACTATAGAAGCATAGCACTTAATGGGCGTTGTTCTCTAGTTAACAATCATAAAAAACGACACATTTCAAGTGTGACCAGAAGGCCAATTCAAGTCGTAGTAACAACTGGGTGACAAACACTGTCAAAACTTGTCAAATGTAGGTAAATTAGAGGTTTTCTTGACAGATTGACACTGAAATTAGGATGCCAACGTTTTAAAAATACGGGAATTGCCCCTCTGATATTTTATCCAGCTTTTGGTAAGTCCCTGAATAAGTCTTGCCATATACTTCTCGCGAATCTGAGAAAAGATTCAGCACGGTTGGTAACAGGGCTGAAACTTAATCAATTTAATTATCACTCATGTATGTTAGTTAATATATTAATAATTAGCAAAAGTCCATTTAGGGCTATAACAGCCACGACACAGCTTCGACGATTAGCGATTGATTCGCTTTTAAACTTTACTAAACACGGTTCGATGCTCAGTTTTTTACCGCGCCTCGACTCTAAACATGCGTCCTAACCAAAAACGACAGTCGCGCATATACGCGATTACGCGATCGTTTACCTGAATATTGACGTACATAAGCGACTTGATTGACCGCGTGATTACGTCATATTCATATAAAAGAGCGCCACGATCGCGTACGCGCGCGGCGATCGCTTTCGGTTAGTCGCCACAACGCGATGCAGCAGATACAGTTGCAAAATCGCCGATCGTCGATTCTAAAAGTATCGTGTCTGTCATTAATATGAAATCTTAATGTTTTATGTGTAAATAAGTAAGAATGTTGTGAAATAGTTGTGCATTTGATTATAACTTGATGAACGATGGACGTTATTCTTTCTGTCTATAATATAGTTTGTAACAGTATTTGATAGACTTAACATCTCTTACGGTAGGTGCAGACAGAGCAGGGAAATGTTTGAGCAGTTTTTCATTGACAGTGAACGTTTTTGAAGTGAAACTTCTTGGGCGGCGATTCGATAATTGGCGAGAATTGAGAGTGAAATTTCAAGGACGCGTCACGTTTAGGCACATTTCGTTACATGAGAGAGAAGAAAGATATAACTCTGACTGTCTCTCAGACTAAATCTCTCTTTATTTATTTTTATTTTTAAGTAGTTTCACTGCTATCGTGTACGGTGCTGTACGCGCATTTTTTTTTATAACACACTTTTAATAATGTAATAATAAAAATAATAAAAATGAAAAAGTAAAAGAAAATAAAAAGTAAATGAAGAATGAATGAATGTGAATGTGGTGAGTGTATAAGTAAATGAATATTTAGGGTGAATCGTGATTTTATTTACTTAAAATATTTACAACCATATGCCAAAGTAACTAGAGTTGAATTTCAACTGTTATTATTAGAGAAGCGACTTACGGTTTGCCGCCTCTCTAAGCTGTTATCTTAATAGAACGCTATAATGCGACTATTTCGCGAATATCAACTATTAATTAAGACACCTATTCGACACTTTTACTTTTTATCGCGTTCGTACGAACAAAATTCGCGCGAACTTGCGATGGTCGCGTTTTCGTGTTCTATTAAGACATCGCCCAACGGTCTGAACTACACTCCTACTGTCTGACTTGTTTATCTCATGTTTTTATGTCTAACCACGGAATGCCTTGGTTCAATATTTATGACTGTTAATGTTGTTAATAATGTTTCAAGTGAAATAAGAGAAAATGCCAATAAAATATAGTTTTAGTACAAAAGGTGTGTGTTATGATCTGTGATCATAGGCTACGATTGTGTTGTGTTATTATTAGTGATAAGATAGATGATCTTTGAAAATGTGCCTTGTGTACAACATAAATAAATAAATAAAAACGTTTATTTCGACGAACAAAAACCTTGTTATTGCATTATCACTTTATGGTTGAATGTCGCCTGCGCGTCATAAAACAGTAAGGTCTATTAGTCTATTTGACAGTTAGATGTTTCAAGTTTAGTGAAGATTAATTGAATGGGAATCGTCAAAAGTGGTAAAGCAATTACGAGGTCGACTATAACTATTGTATGATAAATTATCAATTAAAGAAGATAGACTATGAAGAATTTAATTAATTTGACGTCAAATAAAATACGACATTTCTTTTTAATCACTCACCGCCGTTTAACGAACTTTTAAACTTTTTTTCAGTTTTTGCTACGTGAATATGTTTTAAAATTATCGCGTACCATGATTTCTTAGCTTTTATTACTATAAATAATTAAGTATTTAGGCTAATTTTGTAATAAAACGGAACACTTATAATATGGTTGCATTTTTATTTTATTCATTGATTTGGTTACAACATTTTATATGTGAATTTATTTTTACGGCTCGATAAAGAATTCAATTGAAAATAAACCGATAAAAAATGAACTGACTAGTAGGTTTTGTTGGTTGTTTTTAAAATGAAATAATGTCCTACATTTATTTGTTGTGTATTTTTCTACTGGAGTGTTATTTCTGCTTGCAACTTACCGAAGCATGGGATTACTTAAATCTACAATGCAGAGATAACGACAATGAGGCTGTAGACTGGTAATACTAATATTTTATTTGGTAAAATATACAACAAAATTTTGAAATTGAATCATATAGCTGACGTACTACATCGCGATATGGAACTAGAGCCCTACCTACCGAATGTCCTATGACCCGACGTCGGTCTGTCCATTATAAGCATACGCACCATTTCCGATTGTTCCTAAAATACTTTAAGTCCTGCGCAAACGAGGTACAATTTGTCCGGGTCCTAGGAGTCTATTTGTCCTACGTGTGCATTATTGCATAAATTTCCATATGTTCTGTCGCCGCGGACAAATGGTCCGCGGTCAAATTGTCCCTCGTTTGCGCAGGCCTTTTTACTGTGATTAGTTGTGCAATATTGACATATATGGTCTTGCCGATATTATAGCGTTAACTTTTGGTCTATTCCAAAGCATCCGACCAGAAAATAGTTCTGCATTCGATTTGTGATAGCCTTGGCTTTACATTGAAACGGTTGCCCTTAGTTTTTAGGGGAAATCGTACCAATGCAATCTTAAGGCGAGGTCTGGGTTATTTATTATTTATGGACGCTTTGCCAAGAAGTTCAAGTTGCGTGGTGTCTATTAAAATTAATTAGGTATAATATTTCCACTTGTAGAACTCTACTGTTGAATAAGGGCCATATATTTCAACATACATATTTATGTTTGATTCATAACCCAAAGACTTATCAAAAGAGGATTATTGTCATGATGATTACTTGGCAGACGAATCGTGGATACAGTCCTTTTACAGTTATTTTACCTTTGATAGCAACCAAAGCAGCAATGAACCAGCAATCTTATTACAATTAGAATAAAGATCACTTTGATTTTGACGTTGATGCAAAATTAGAGGTATGTTTTAGTAATTTTTTTAACTGTGACTACAAAGGTGGTACATATACAAGCCTGCCAGCAATGTGGGCCCGAACTTGGAGTCCGGTATGAATTTCTCCTACATCACACCGGATACTGATAAACGATGGACGCCTTCCCCAGAAAATATCTTCGGTGACTCCATGCTCAGATACACGACGGCTCCTATGTTTAATGTAAGTTTTTTGTATCGCTTTTACACGGTTAAAACGACATCGTACCGAAAGCTTTTATTCGGATTTCAGCGTCTACATGATTCTAGACATCGAGCGACTTTTCGAATTTTTCGTAAAAAAAAACAAACACTCTATACATTTCGATCGTGTAGATTGCACTTATGTAGGCAATCCGTGGAAAAAGTTCTCGTTACGATGAAGTACAACATGCATGGCTTAGCATCGAAACAACAACAACGAACAAGCAAATGGGTAAAGTGCTACAAAAAGTCTTAAAGCTGAATGGCTTTAAGAAATGATGCAGGCCTAAGAAAGATGGATAGATTGTATGAAAGATTATATATTTTATGGCTTAGAACTAGAAGGAAGTGAAGTCTGGCTATAATATCTGATGACTCATAAGGCCAGCGCACATCGGCGCACGGCGGGGCAAGGTATTTTAAATGTATCAACGTAAATTCGTACTTACGTATTTAATGGTAACAAGATATAGATTCCAAAGTTCAGAGACCGACCACGGAGCATCAAACGGGTTTTTTTTCTGGGGTATTGAAGAGCGCGCTGGAAGATACCGCGGCGGGATGCAACGACATGCGGCGCCACGCGAAGGCATGCGACGTTATGCGCCGGATTCCGCTAGCATACGATCGCGGGATCGATAATTATATGATCGCAAATCCAAATCCACCATTTCAAAAACTTTAACACTACCAGCTCGATCAGAAGCAACTTTTCAAGTACGTGGCGTAGTCGCTAAGCAAGCTCGAACCTGCTCGAGGGCCCACCGGGCACGCCCCGTGGGATCCAGTAGTGCACCGGCGACTCAAGTCAACAGTGTGCGCTGGCCGGCGACAAATCCTCCTCGATGCCGTCCGCCGGTGTGCGCTGGGCTATAAGGTGTGGAAGTCTCTTTCTAGTACTCGATGTGCTATAAGTATTTTAGGGGTGTTAAACAGACACATATGTTCTTTTGGCATCCGGCACAGCCGGACGGCAATATACCTATTCGATTTTACCGGCCGGCGTGTCGACCCGAACAAGTCTATAGCACGCATTACGTCCGGGTATTGTACCCAAATATTGATTTTTACAGGAACAATACGTAGAATATATAGCGATAGTGGATTACGAAGGAAAAGAGCCCATGGGGGACTTTATGGGATCGGCCTCCCGTGGACTGATGATGGGCAATTCGTTGGGCGGCATGTGGATCGGACATACTGTCCCTGGATTTCTGGATATTACCCGTATGTGTACATTTCTGATCTAACCCATTTGTAGGTACGTAGGATCTCGTGTAAGTACCTAGAGTTTCAATTGAAGCTGTAAATGGAATTTGTGTTTTTTTTTTATCGTTGAATATTATTTCATAGGTAGAGGAGGAACGGGGTGTAAAGCTCACTCATTCTCTATAGAAAAGGGAGGATCCTCCGACCAGACGGGTGTCGTTTCTGGTGGGCAACTGCCCGACGTTTGTTGTCAGGACGTTGTATATATTATATATATGCTACTTGCGCGGTAAACTCTGCTTGCGCCATGCTAGATTTTGCGTGACGTCAGTGTGACGCGTAGCTCGCATGTGGCGATGTAGTTACTGCTACACTTACTTATAATATTATGTACCTAGGCGGCCCATGAATGGAGGTTCAAAACGTTCAGCGTCTTGCTTCATACGACTTCAGTTAAATTATTTTTTTCTCTTTCTGTATTACATTTCTAAGAATTATTTGTTTTGATAATGGTAATAGCCACCACTGGGTTTATAGCATATTCTGATATAATGTTGCATCTAATTTCATTCTTCAGAGGGTGCCCCGATGTTTCCACAAGAAGAGCTAAAGAACGGCCATATGATTATGTGCTTGACATTGGACGTGCCCACCCTGAACGTATTAGCTACTGCTATCAAACAGTCGGAGCCGTATATAAAAAGGATTTTCATACCACCTAAGATTGACGTCCTCACAAACTGGAAGATATTACTGTCCCCACTTCCGAAAATATCGACGACCTCTGTGTTAGTATTTAATTTGATGAAATACCTACTGTTTCTTTCATTCTCGACACTTATTGACTCCACATTGCCAAATGAACAGCTCAATTCGATCACTGAAGTTCACAAGGAAATTAAAGAAAGAACATTATATTTGTAGCCAATAAAAGATTTTTTTTATTTTTCTTACTTAGCCGGGCTACCTCACAACTATCGTTTTTTTCTGAAACTTTACCGTTAATCCATTATAGTTTTGACTTTTCTTCGACTGTGAAAAATTCAGTCGTTTAATCCTTCCTTGAATGTAATTTTATTTTTCTTTCCACTCCTTCCATCTTTCGCGAGCCCGCGCATCCTCCTTCCAGTATCAATTTATAAAACTTAACTGTATTTTCAGAAGGAAAACAAAAATCCTACACTTTGTGACAAGGAACAAGAGTTTGCGTGGAATAATGTTCGCCCGAAGCCCCGGGGACTCACGCTGCTTATACAAGAGCTTTGCGAAAACCAAACAAATCGTCATGGACGTGTACGGGCACAAGGAACATAAGAATGTTTATTGTGGCAAACAATACAGGTAAATACTAATTTATAGTTTCCTGGTATTTAGTTACATATCGAGAACCCTTAGTGCTTCGGAATGCACCTAAGCCGTTGGTTCCGGCTGTCATTCGTAGATCTTTGGCAGTGGTTACGGCTAGTCAGAATTCCAAAAATCTGACAACCAGTCTTACCAAGGGGTATCGGCTTGCCCAATAACTGGGTTGTGGAGGTCAGATAGGCAGTCGCTCCATGTAAAATACTAGTATTCAGCTGCATCCGGTTAGGCTGGAAACCGACCCCAACATACTTGGAAAAGACTAGGCAGATTGATTGAGGTAGGTGTACATTTAGTCTATGGCGGACTAGGGGAGCAAGGCTTAGCTACTACTCTATGCTCGTTAGGCCTATACCAGCTTGGTAAGTCGACGACAAAATAAAATATCGTTAGCTGGTAACTAGCCAGAATTTAGAATAGAATAGAATACTCTTTCTTGTTCACTTTTTTTCTTTTTTACCTTTTAATTTAGGTTGTTGAACTTAATTTAATGTTTCAGCTTACGCAATATCAACTCAATATCCCTAAAGTATCGGGACAGTGTTTACTATATAAATAATTCATCAGACAGCATGGGCTTCGCCGTAAGCACAGCGGGATTTTGGCAGAGAAATGGCCTCGGCAAGTACCAATATTGGACGTGCACTGGGAACATAGAAAACCAACAACGCAAGTCGATGGGAGGAATGATTGCTTGCGTTACTCATTTTCAAGTTTGGCTAGCTTTTGATAATTTGAAAGTAAAGGAACCAGAATGTAATATAATTGAAGATATTTAAAACGGTTTGTAATTCAATTCTCACCCTTGGTTTATTTGGCATACCTACTGTTGATGTGTCTGTTTTAAGTTTTTAGTGGCAGCTATAAAGGTTCGCTTATGTGTTATGGAACGTTGGCGCTAGCCATTTAACTAGGCCCGAGAATGATTCCCTGCGGAAACCCTTTAAAAATTAGGGATTGCTATATATGTTTAGTTTTCAATTTTAACAGTGTTGATTAGGTATTAGACCTGCAGGAAATTTTAAGTTTAGGTACTATTTCTCAAATTAGTATCCTGATTTGCCCGTAACAAGGCCTTGGAGGTAATATCAAACACTTTATTAAGGTCAATGTAGATGGTAAATTAATGTTCTTTGACCTTTAAGTGTTAACAGTGGATGTGAAATTTTATCTATTTTAAAACTCAAATAAATAATTTATATTTATAGACAAAATGTTTATTATACAACACAAACATTATTTACATGATTATAATTCATATCGTTTTAACACGCGAGTGACGACATAAAAACAAACAACTCAGAAAATCGTACAAACACTCCAGAAAATATATGAAACCGTTATTATTATAAACTGGCTTCACTTGATCTATAATATTATAGTGTATAATATAAAGTTTCCACACTCTTGAAACAAAAAGTTTCTTAATTGGCACCATGTGAGCTTGAAAATACTTATATACAATTCCCACAAATAAAAAATCTTTATGAAATAAGAATGCTCCTCTAAGCAAAGATTTTCAGTCACCGTGTAAGACAAGGCGCTACTCCAAGTAAAACATGGAATAGTACTCTTAGAAACATCGTTTATATTGTTTAAGCACCTTATAAAGCGCATTACCTCCGTCCTCCCGAAACTTCGCCCTCCAGATATATTCTAGGAATAACGGGTTGCTAAAAACTTACAAATTACGATTATATATTATACTTAAGTACAGATAAATGAGTATAAATTGCAAAATCAGCCCGAATGGCAAACATGATGAAATATAAAATTAAAAACTGACTCGATTAAAGCAATAAAATAACAATAAAATGATTAGAAGTTAGTTTTTCGATGTGACAAAGTTTTGGACCCTTCACCTTAATATTGGTGACCGTGTGTAAAAATCGGACAAGAAATATTCATTCAACATCAATAACAAATTGATTATATTATATCCTTAACAAAATAACGTTAGCTTAACTACGACTTTAATAAAGTGACACACAAAACTTACAAAAATATCTGATTCATTGAAATCTCTTACTAGTTAAGCAAACGTTCATACATTCTGTGTGGATATTATCAGAATATAACTTAGTTGTGATATGCGACCTGTATTGGCAGTGTACAAACTGAAGATGGCACTTTTCCTTCAGTGCACAACTCTCAACGAGGGCATCCTGGTGAACCAGGAGTCTTGTTTGACCTTCAAATAGTAGGCGTCTCTTGGTGAAGGTATTGTGAGGGCATCTTCTAGAACCTTCAGTGCGTTGGTAGGCAGAACCTTTGCGCTGTACTCAGCTGCTTCCCCTGGCATTGTTACCGCACAGCTGGCGGTACCGGCACTCACTTCCGAGCTTGGGGTTTCAGGACGACTGAAAGATATGAAAGGTTTGCTGGTGAACATGGAATAAATTCCGTGAATCTAAGTTACTCTGAGAACAATAATGTCTCGTTGCTGTTCTAATCGTTACTCTCTAAACGTCACATACACTTGACAAAATATGCTGCAGTGGTTGTGACTTAGTGAGAGGGGCAGGCAGATGTTTTACTTGCTGACATCTTGAAAATTTTATGAGAGCTTTCTAATAATACCATCCTTGACACTTGACAGAGCTAAGGAAGAGAAACTTGTGATTTAAAATGTAAAAAATGCCATGGCTTGACATACGTGAGTGACAATTTACCTGGCTGGCTGGCTAGGCGGCTGCAACAGCGCCGGCGGCGAGTAAATCTCTTGCGCCGCTAGGTCAGGTGCGTGCAGCAACACGACGTGCAACCCACGGGAACGCAGGCCGGCGCGCAATGCACGAGCAGCGCCCCACACTCCCCAACGAGCGGCCGCTGCGCCCGCGCTGTTCTCGCCAGTTTCACCTGAATCGACGCGGGACAGGCTCTCGCAAGCTGTGTCTGATGTTAATCCTGGAATGGGAGTTATTGGTTTATTTTACTCATCCTCCAACTGGAACAGCATACAACAATTAGGTACACCGACCGAGTGAACGAGTTATAGGTAGCTAGCTGCTTTAGTTCCATAAGACAGGGAGTAGGTACGGATGATCTAGGCTTGATATAATATTTATGCCTTCTAGAGTACAATTGACCATTAGACACACCGGTCTTACTGTCTGCTTGAGCATTAGGTTTCTATCTCATACTGGCGGTCCAGTTTAACTCGTTATACACGTATTCCGGCTGCTTCTGCTCCCACCTGCAATGATCTTATCTTGTCTGTGGACGAACTGCTTTATATTAGGTATGTGGTACTTACCGATGTAAAACAGCCTGCCAGCATGTGGATGGTCGGTGGCTGCGGCAGCCAGTAGAGGCGAGAAGGTCCTTGCGACTCGTAGGGCTCCGAGCACGTTGCCTCTTAGAGCCGCCTCCCAACATGTGGCCCCGCCGCGGCCGCTGCTGCCGGCTGTGTTAATCACCGCCCAGATACCTGGAAACAAGGGGAATAAATTCAATAAAACGACTAGGTATAAAATATAAGCTACTATGGAGCAAAGTTGATGCCACTTTATCATTGTCTGAATAAGGCTCGAAATACAAAATGTAGCTAAAAGCTTGCTCCAAAGGTAGAACTGGTTTTATTGTAATGAGATGGTTAGTATAGGTACCTGCCTATTCAAATCACGACTGTCATAGTGGAATCAAATTGCTATAACATGGCAAATTGACGTAGGGTGTCAATTTGTTTAAGCAATTATTTCCCTGACTACCTACATAAATTATAAAAAAATACATGCCCAATTTACCGAGGTGGTAGGTACCAAAATCCCAATCCTACCTACCTATTAATATAATTGCGCAAGTAAGTTTGTTTGTTACGCTTTCACGCTAAAACGGCTGAATAGAATTGGATGAAATTTAGCACACAGATAAGACCATGACCTGGGTAAGGACATGGCTACTTTTCATCCTGGATTGCAGACGAAGTCGCGGGCATCAGTTAGTAGAATATTAAAACAAACACTTAAAAAGAAAGAACGTGATAGGTACTATTACATAGTTACCCACTTTAGTAAAGAAAGTTCAAGTAAAAAGAACAAGTAAAGTTTGACCAAAGTGCTTTGCGTGCGTCAAATGTGAGTCACTCAGCATGTCTTACATTACAATACATTTTAATTGATTGATATTATTAAGAGTACCTACTTTCCTCATGTCATGTGTACATTTTGTTCGTAGGTTTGTGCTGACCATGAGTTACGCTAAAAGGCAGAATGAATCGGGAAGAATACAGCACCCTTCTGGTTTGCTTTTGCTGGTTTGCCCGCGCAGGTCGACCGACACGTTGTATGTTCCAGGAACTGCTCAGATCTGTTCCAATTCCGATACACGCTCTGGTCTACCTGCGCAGGCACACCTGCACAGGTAAACCTCTCTGGTAGACCATATCATAAGTGTAAGTGTAGTGTGTTCATAAGTACTCAGTTTTTTTTTTGCAAGTCGACAGTCGAACTCTGAAGGTACCAATACATTTAAGATTCTTTATCGGTAGGGGATATTGTTCCAAAATTTGGATGCAGCGTATCTAAAACTTCGATTGCGTGGACAGTGGACACTTATTGCAAGCACTGTCTAGGTAGGTAGGTACCTGCGCATTCTCTTCTATACCCGAGTCGCTTTACCATGGCAATAGCGGTCATTGCCCTTTCCCCAATATTTCTCCGTAAGAACCCAAATAATAAACTATGTATGGTTTTTCGTAGTTGGAACATGTTAAAGATCACGATAAATATTGATTCAGGACGTTAACGGACTTTATTTCAGTTTTTGAAATAAATAATGCTAGAAAATGTAGGTGGGTCAATGACCGCTATTGCCACGCTAAAGCGACTCAGATACCTATAGCTCTAGCGATCGAGGGCGTAGACAAAGTAACATTCGATTAGCGATGACCCTAGTAGCAAAGCCAAAAAATTTATGGCGATGACATAGCTATCGAAATGTCACGTGATCGAAGGTCAACGAATAGAAATTAGCTAGACAATGTTAACATCAATCGATTCTATTAAACGAACCGACAGCGTCGAACGATTACTTCCATAGAGATACGTAGCCAGCCCAAGTGGCACTTTTTGACAAGCGTTATCGCTAGTTTTTGATTCATATGATGGAAACATTAGCGTAAGCGACAGCGATTGTAGAAATAGAATCGCTCCGAAGCGAATGTCATTTGTCTAGGTCCTCAGCTCAGTTTGTTGTACAAATATGTTATGGTCAAGTTTAGTAGCCTTCAGGTATAAAACAATCATAGGTACCTACCTACTATTAGTGACAAGTTTACTATCGGTTCCCTGTTTATGCAAATGTTTTCGAAAACAATGAAAATTTATACGAGTTCAAACGGCAAAGGTAACATCCTGAGGAAGCCTGCTGCATAATCACTTACTGAAAATAAACTTCCGATTAAAAGCATATCTACCTATCATGAACGGTCGGCCAGAGATTTTAAGTCTGTTATGTACCTGCTACCTACCTACCTACCTACTTACCTACTTTAGGCCAGCTCAAGAGTCGTTCGTAAAGGAGCATAGCAATAAATATTTAATAGTCCTTATTTACCGATGTATTAATTACTATTGCATCTATTTATATACCTAATGTAATAATGAAAATAAATCCCAGGTTTTATTTCCGTGCCGTGCTTAATACGGATAAAAGCGCCACCTATGTTGAGATGCGTAATTACGTCATCCGTCATCGTGTATCGTATCGCGTTACGTCGTTTGACAGCAGGAAATGTGAGTAGCTATTGTAAACCTCAACAGATGGCGCTAAATTATCCTTTGTACCGTAACTATGTTTCTTCAGTTTTTTTTTTTAAATGATTAATTATATGATCTCTTATAAACAACTTTATTTCGATTACTGTAAAATATTCAGCAAGGATTCTGAACGATATGGAACCGGTATTTCGTACGTAGTGTTCAAGCACTGCTGGTGTAGTGGTATCATGCAAGATTCCCATTCTTGCGACCCGGGTTCGATTCCCGGGCAGTGCACGTGAAATTTTACTTTTTTAACCAATTTTTTTTTAGTCATTATATTGTTTTTAATATGCCTTAGTTGTTTAATTTTTAACAATAAAATGGAAATAAGGAGTCTGTATGTTGAATATTAATATCCCAGAATATATCGTTATGTTAAACTTCACATAAGTAATGCATTTTATTGTTTTACTAACGTACGTATCTAAAAATTATGCAAATAAAACATGGTCGTCTCAATATAACGGCCTTTTGCATAATACCTACGTAGGTATCTCTGTAATCTTAACTGCAATACTGCAAGGTATTTTGCAAAGAAAAAGATAAGTAGGTAATTTAATGCACTTTTGCTTAACCAACATCATAAAAAATAAACTATAATGTACAGTCTGCATACGAATTTAGTAAATTACTGATCTGCCTGTTGAGTTACCAAGAGACGTCGAAATAATCCTATCCAATGTAATTTCTTCGCCTTTTAAAAATTACTTAGTCAAGTCTACATACCATGCTCTCCGGCTGGCAAATGCTGCGCAGTAGCTCTAGCAGCTTCCTCCAGCAGATCTTCCCTTGCCACGTCCAGCTCGAGGGTGACAAGCCTCGGCTTCGGCTGATCTTCGGGCGTAGAGGCGATGTGGGCCTGAAGCCAGGAGTCAGCCAGACGGGCGCCGAGACCTCCCGACCTACAGCCAGCGATGACTCGCCATCCTTTACTGCTTAGGTACGTTGCGATCTGTGGAATATGATCAAACTTAGGACAGTTTCAAATGGAAGAAGATTGTGCTTAGGGTATAGAGACAGAGAATAGGAGTAGGTATAGGTAGTGATGACCATGCGAATCAGTTCCTGGCATGAAGAGATTTTAGGTTGAAGGTACGGACTATGAACTTATCGTCAGCCGTAGGTAGGTATGTATAGGTCGCAAGCCCAACGCAAGGATGTAGGCAATCTAAATTCTAATAAGGAGACTGAAAAAGTATGTAACAGTCATTCCTCGGGATCTTGATAATTTGTTTGGAGTTTTGACCAGTTTTAGATACGACCAGCCTGGTAACTTAGTCGCAACTTACGGTTTTTGGTTAAAAGGAATTAACGCGTTTCGTCCTGGTGTTGCAAGACATGACATTAAATCAGAACAGCGTATGGCAGCTGGCTAGGTGGGTGCTAACTGTACGCAATAACATTTTATGGTAGGCACAAATCTTCGTGCCAAGTAGAAATGCTTAGGTATTTTGATCCTCCCACTTGTTATTTGTGAGATTATTCAGGAAAAGATTTTTTATTTCAAACCTTTCTTTACCTTCCATTTTTCAATTTCATCATCATTAGGTTGGACGCTATGATCGTTGTACCGATTTTTCGCGGAACCTTGATTTCTGGAACTGGATAATAAGTTCTGAAGGGAGTTGATGACTCCCAGAATTCCTGAGAAACTTAAACCTAGAATGACTGTGGGGTTTTAGTAGGTGTAGGAATCCGACATAACCCTCTGTCTTCCCTATATGGAAGACAAGATTTTACCAGAAAAAAAAGATCTCGAAATTCGACATCTTTTGCAACTTACTTGTAATCCAAGAGCCGTATCAACAGATGTGACAAGCACAGTCTTGGCGCTATCGGCAGGCAGCACCTCAGCTACCCTGACTTTCCTCAAGAGGTACAGCAGCAGAGCCCCGACGATGGAGCATAGTGCCGCGAATTGGAGCCCGAGCGACAACCACGTGAGCGCGTCCATTGCTGGCTCAGTGTGCGACCATTATTCCTTACTTGATCTGTAACAAGAGATGGATTTTCATGAGTCTACTAAATCATAATTTCTACCCAAAGCTGATGAGATTATCATAATAAAAATATTAGCTCTAACGTTAAGTTATCGTTTATCGTGAGGTGTTTGTTATCTTTTTCGGAACATCATCTTTCATCAATCCATTCCATACATTTGTCTAACAAAGGGACACTTCTTTTCCGGAGATTTCTAGTAGGTACCTATTTACTTAAAATATTATTTTATCTATTTCTTGGTATCTTTTGCTAAGTAATTTATGAGTATCTATTTAAATCATCTTCAGTCTCTTTAATTTTCATTGCATCATCCCATTGTTCTCATAATTGGATCTATTAATTACATCATCTAGGTAGGCGTAGTTATCATTAATTATATTTTTTATTTGTTTGTTATTTTACATACCCACACAATACGTTTAGGTTCACCACAAAAAAAAGAGGACGGTCCATCATCACATAACCAAACTTTAATAACTTGACTAACACTAGTCACGGATCATTACGAAAAATCGCGTAACTGATTGACCGTAGTGCAATAAGTTATTGAATTATAGAATCTGGGTTATGAGTAATTGATTAAAGCGAAGAATTAGATTCCATCATAATAAGTACCTTTGTACTAAAACCAGTACAACCACGCAAAGAAGAATCGGAAGTATTTGACTCGGTTGAGAGAATGCGTGGGATTATGCGTTATTTTATGATTGTGGAGAATTCTGTATAACTGTTCACAATGTCAGTGTCAAGACCACGAGATTGAATGAAGTTATTGGATTATGTACAGATTACAATGGCGTAGTAAGTTTTGTCTTGGTAGAATCTTCATTGCATGTTCGGAAAATTAAGGTTTCATGTTTAAATGTTTCAAAAGAACGCATGAATTTCAGGTCGGTCATTCTATTCAATTATTATATTTTAATTAAGTAGTGTGACATTTTCTTTTGATTCGCAGTTATTATTCTTTATGATTCCATCGACTGTCTTTACGTTTTTGTTAAATTTCTTCAACACAAAGCAAACTGTTTTCAAGGGAGGTGTATGGATTCTGCATGAGCGTATTATCTTCTTATAAGATATCCAGGATATCCAGACTGTTCTGTTTTTTGACTGAGATGTTCAAGGGTCGTGTATTTTATTCAATTTCAGTATTGATCCTTTTAATTATGCTAACAACTACGTTGACTACAATATGGGGTAAAAAACGTTGCTTAAGTGAAGTTGAGATTAGCAGCTGTTTAACCATATTTGTTTTAAATAAACCCCTTAATGTTCGTCTGCCCACTAACAATATAAATTGAGTGAGTATTAGTGTGGTATCAGTTTGTTTACAGCTAGCGAGAAATGTGGCTGACGTACGATTCATAAACACAGGTCACAATGGCTACCACCTTATTTGTTCTGTCGGTCAGACAATGTATTTCCCAACGTTTGGTGCCGCGTCAATGGCATTCCTTTCGTTTCTATCAACGGAGAATACCTATATCCACGGAGGGTTTCGCCAATTATTATCAAGATAGAGCTATAAGATTTTGTATGTCAGCTATGATACAATTTGGTGGACAATATAGCATATTGTTGTATTTAATGTGTCCTCCGTGGTATTAAAGTTAAACGGGAATCAGTCGAACCACCTTTTTAATAGAATTCGTTAGGTAACCGCCCTTTTATGGATACCAGGGATCCCAATTCTTCAATGCGGTTGCTGATGTGTAGAAATCAGAACATGTTTTCAAAAATATGATCAATGACTTGTTTGGATTATCTTAAATATTCTTACAATTTTATTAAGGTACTGTAAGCCTGCACTTTATGTTGATTTATAAGCAGCAAACTATATGGATTGAGCATTTGCCGGATGTTGATAAAACTTCATGTCGGAATATATCCTTGACTCGCATCTCACAAAGGAAATTGAGATTTTTGTACTCATCCCATCACATATGAACAGTTCCCATCATTGTTTCTACGTCTATAATAGCACACTTATGTTATAACTTGGAACAATGCCAAGTACCTACCTATATTCACTTAACATTATTTCATTTGCATTATAATACGCCTTATGGGTTTGTCTCAGCTAGTAGCTATGTGGTTGTAATTAAGCAATTTCATTGTTACGTTTTTGTTCAAGTAAGTAGATTATTCTTATTGGTTTTGCTTTGCTTTTGGCCGGCAGTGAAGCATGGAGTTTATAGTCAGTTCTTCTCCAAAAAGGCTGTTCTGCAAATCTGTTAATGTAAAATCTTTCAATAACGTTGCGTTAGCTTAAGGTGTACCGTATTTATTTGAAAGCTTTCTACATATAAGGCATAAAGCCGTTTAAGAATCTCATAAACTTGTTTATTCTTAGCAATTTTATATTAACTACTAACGTAAGTAATCATTGGAGAGATCGAAACCACAATTTTTTTATCGATGCTCAATCGAATGAAATAATCGATATCAATGTACCGGCCATTACTATTGAACAGCTGTGCGGTTTCTCTTGTAATAGGCCCCTATTATTAGAAGAAAGTCCTTTTCTACTCGACGTCTGTTCCGCATGAAAGCTGGTGAATAAAAACATTACAACTTTTTATCAGGGTGCTAGTGTTGTTACTAAGTTGTGGTCATATAAGTGTCGTTATTCGTCTATTTATATTGATTGGTATGCTTCGTGGTCTGTGAATTGACAGGTTTCTGGTTTCCATCTTTATATGGTTTGGCATTTATTATAGTCAATAGATGAAATAACATCCGATAATTCATTATTCTCTTCATTTTAGGATAGGTATTCAATTAAGTTTAAAGTTAGAAAGAAGGAAAGAATAACATTTATTTGGCAACAGTTCTTGAAACACAAAATCGCCTTTTCTGATATATTAGCAACATATATTATAGTGCCTTATACTTACTTGTGCCGTTAGTTCATTCCTTCCAGAGGACAATAAGTAGGAGTTTTAAAAATATCTGCAATGTAATCAGAAAAAATGTTCTAAATAGGTTAACCTAACATTGATTACATAAACCGCCAATGTATTTACGACATTACTAACAAAACGCTGTAAATCCGATGAGACTAATAGTTAAACACAGACGATGTTTATCATTACGCGACATGATCCAACAGCGCAGACGCACAAAAACGTGGGAGATGCATTGTGTCTTCTTCTTGTTTTGTATCATAAACGTAAGATCAAGGTTAAATGTTGAAATGATTGATACGTATATGTCGTTCAGCACTATTTTGATGCGAGGCTGTCATTGAGATGTTATTACTACTTGTTGAACAAATAAGTTTGTTAATTTAGAACTTTTTGAAAGGTTTATCTTTTTCTTTCTAAGTATACCTATGATTGTTTTTGGATCATCTTCATGGACTGATTGCTTTTGGGCGAGTGTTTAAAATTTGGCTATCAGAAAAAAAGCAGTCAAGAGAAAAGATGGATTGTGTGAAATATGATAATATTCTGGATTATGATAATATTGCGCAGATCCGAAATAAATTGGAATAAGGACAGGAGGATGATGGATGCTTTAGAAGGTCAGAACCTAATTTATTACGAATCGGGAGAAGAGACTAACAAAATCTTAATTTTTATAAAGTTTTGCTCCATGCAAATGTAGCTGAAACAGATAGACCAAAGGTTTATTTAACCTAACCTAAATCTGTCCAGTCTAATAAAGTTAAATCGAGTGCACTAAACCGTTGTTTCAATTCGAAAACGTAATAAACCTCGATCTTTATTTGTCCCTTTGATACAGTTGGGTAAATTACGCGGCACTGAGTTGCATTCGAGTCGAAATAAGAGAAGTTCGAGTGGTAGTTAAGGATGTACCCAAGGTACACGACCACCTTATCGATGGCATTAAACATAATATCGATGGTGGGGCTATCATCCATAAGAAAGGCTAACTTAAGGGAAATTATCTCCAAAGAAAAATGTTGGTGTACCAAGGAAGCTATAATGGATCCAAATATAAAACAATGCGATGGTTCATTCAAACTTTTTAACGTTAGCTTTGCCATAAGTACGGCCACATTCGAAATATACTGATAAATACCGCGTCGTTGCTAATAGAAAACTGTGATCTATCTCTAGATCTATGAAGTTATCTATTAAATTCCTGCTGAATTGCAAAAACCGCAATACAGTATCAGCCGCAATTGCGCTTTATCGCACGCTACGCCTAGCAAATCTAAGATAAGACAAACATGCTTTCGCGGTACGTTCAAAGACACAGACTTATTATACAAAAGAGCAGCTAAGACATCGATGAATAATATTTTACAAGCCTACGTAACCGGCTCTGAAATCGCTCCTGACTATAAAGCGCTTCAAGCAAGATCTCGAAATGGATGCCGCTAAAATAAGCATATCCTGTGAGTCTGTCGCGAGATATTCATCCCGTCTGTGTTGTTCGTTTTGCAGTAAAATTCGAGTACCAGTACCATTTATACGTGTTCTCAGAACTGGTAGGACGACTGGATTCATTTTAGACTGTTATTGGAATTGCTGTAATGCGTGTGCTCTCTCGTAAAGTCTTATGATGCTTGACGAATTATTCCAGCTGAGGGTTTTTTTCAGTGCCAAAGCTTACATAATGATACAGTTTTATAAAATAAATTTATATGTCTTCAAATAGGTTAAAACTATGAACTCTCCAATGAACTTAGTTAAATATATTCTTTAGTATTTTGTGACAGAAATTCAAGCTCAAGCGTCAAGTCTAAAATCAAATGTAATTCAATAGGAATATTCCATCTCGTATTAAAAAATTATAAGACGGAGAGGATATCTTAGTCAGACGGTAGACAGTCTGACTACGATTTTCCCTGTGTATTTCCTGTGTTTGTAAGTGATCAATTATTTGTCATGGATGAGTTGTGATGAAATCATGATGTCATGTGAAGTCATATAATTTAAGTGATTAAAACAAACGAGGCTTGTACCTGCCTTGCTGACTGGGTAACATTTTGACAACAGTTTGAGTTTTTTTTTATACTATACCTAGTTGCTCCGACACGAGAGTAAAGATATAAATCATGTCATCATCACTAGTAGAAAACGGGTGGGTAGGTACAGATCAAACAGGGCGAGAGGGAGATCAAAGAAAATAAGGATTTTGTGAGGAATGAAATGATTGGAAACGGAGTGAATAATGAGGTGACGGTTGAGACGGAATTAAAAAAAAAATATTACGCCGATTTCTAGGCAAAGAAAAGCAACCAATAACTGAACGTTCCTAAATCATTCTGAATTTTTGATTAACGGATGGTAATTCTTGGTTACATAATCTACCTACTCACAAGATTACCTCATCATCAGGCTATAGCAGTACACTGCTGGACATAGGCCTCTCCAATTGCATTACATTCAGCTCGATTTTCGGCAAATCTCATCCAGCTGCTACCATCCACCCTGCGAAGATCGTCGCTCCACCTTGCCTGAGGGCGTCCTATCTTATGTTTGCCGATTCGCGGTCTCCAATCAAGAACACGTCTATCCCAACGGTGATTGGTTCTACGGCTAATATGGCCGGCCCATTGCCGCTTCAGCTTGCTTATTCGGTGAGCTATGTCGACACCTTTGGTTCTCTGCCGGATCACCTCATTCCGGATTCTATCCTTCGGAGAGACTCCAAGCATAGCTCGTTCCATAGTTCGCTGAGTGACTTTGAATTTATGGACCAGCCGTATCGTGAGTGTTTACGTTTCGGCTCCGTAAGTCATAACAGGCTGGAGGCACTGGTTGAAGATTTAGTCTTTAGGTTAGCGTCGTCGTCGTAGTCGGAGGTTAGATCAGCGTCGTAAACATATCCTCCAATGCGTTAGAGAACAATTTCGGGGAAATTTGTCTTACCCCTCGAAGCAGGGGGATATATTCAGTTCGCTGGTCCTGAGTTTGGACGGTCATTGTCGCGTTTTCATAAAGAAATCTCAGCACTTGGATGTATCGTCAGTCGACTTGGCATCGCTGCAGATACTCAAAACAGACCAGGTCTCGATAGAGTCAAAAGCCTTCTCATAGTCCACAAACACAAGACTCAGGGGCCGATTATACTCTTTAGACTTCAGTATAATTTGCTGCACTGTGTGCATTTGATTTATGATGCTGTATCCTCCTCCAAATCCGGCCTGCTCCGGTGGCAGAAACTCGTCTAGTCTTCGCGCTAGACGATTCGTGACAACTCTTGAAAACAACTTATATACGTGGCTTAGAAGCGAAGTGAGTCTGTAGTTCTTTAAAAGGGTCGTAACACCCTTTTTAAAGAAGAGAACGACCACGCTCCTTCGCCACGTTTCTGGAGTTCTCCTAGGGAACAGGACAGAGTTGAAGAGCTCCCGAAGCTCTTTCAGTACAGGACTTCCTTAAAATTACCTACTCCTCTATTTATATTGTTATTACAATGCTATCATTCATAATATTTACAAGCAAGCAGCTTCCCAAAGATCAATAGATTGAATGAGACAATGATTCTTTGTGTGATTTGAATGAAGTATTGTGATTTGTGATTGAATATTTATCAATTTAGCGTATTGTTTAGGAGGATAGCTTCAATAAATAATTAATCAGAGTAGGTATGGTACTGAAATTATAATTTTCAGTGGCCCTAATGTGGAGATATGATTTTGTATAATCTAATTGCAATGAAAACATAGAGTGTAAAACAGAGTGATGAATGTGGAACTTGCTTATATTTCACGTTGTTGTTAAACGATGGTCTACGACGGTCTAGAGAGGAATTAGACAACAACATGAATTCCTTAAAAAACGATGTTATGGCAATTTAGCAAGTTTTAAATGCCTCGCTCAATCTATAACCGTCGGTTGGTAGACGATGTAAATGACAGCTAAGTACAGTCAATTAGTTATTACACGTCCGTGCGATATGTACCTAATGCGCTCTGGCGAAGCGTTGCGGGCCGTTTCGTTATAGACACGTTACCGTTGCCTAACACTCACCGTGGTACAAGTAGTGGGGTGGAGCGTTTGGTAGAGATTTTTAGAGAAGCGGCAGTTAGTTTTCTGAAGTCGCTCTGCGAAGCCTGTGGAGGAACCAGGAAGCATCTGTGCTTCTGGGCGGTGCAACGCTGGCTATGTTAGCCAGGAAACATTACGCACAAAGGACCGGATGGGAGTCTAAAGTGCGGACAATGGAGTCCCATACCATAGAAACCATAGTTTTCTGAAGTTTCAAGACTTCTCATGTTTTGTTTGAGAGGAATTGATTCACTATTTCAGTGCAAAGTTAACAAGGAAGATTGGTTGTCTTCAAAAATTCGCAATTTTCAGCAATTTAAGTAACTATATTATGTTGTAAAACATGATTTTATACGATCCGTTAGTCCATAGTTCTAAGTACAAGAATACTGTAAACTAAAAATAAATAAAGAAGTAATAATAATAGTAGATTAATAAGTTAGTCATTATTTCTATTATTGGAAATAGATTGCATTGCTATAGATTTGTGCAAAAGCAAATTGGAAGAATAAGTAAATCAATTAATAAACAAATATTCGTAATAATGGTTTGCTAGTCAATCCATTGAGAAGTTTTCTTTAGTAAATTACAGAAACAAGATGGCGTCCGATAAGTGGTGGAAGCAGTGAACAAGACAACAAGAATCAGGAAACCGAAGTCCAAGCAGCTCACGCCCTTGGAGATCCCAGCCTAAGTCATGACTCCTTAGGTAGGTACAGAACAGTGAACTACTTACTATAAAAGCGCCGCGCACACCAGGCGGCACGGCGGGCGCGGCATAGCATATGGGTAAGGATTTTCGTAAGCGCAAATGATTTTGAATCTTATGGTCATAAACTTAGTGCTCACATTTAGTTGATATCGTCACATGGGGTCTTGAACATACCGCGGAATGCTGCGGCTTAACGCGAAATACTTCGATTCGACATACAAATGTGAATGCAAATGTGCGTGCCAGGCAGCGGCCGACGTGCCACCTAGTGAGCCGGGCCTTTAAGTTCTTGTTAGATGAAAATAACTTACATTACCATTCATCAAGTAAACATTCATCACACTTGTGACTAACGAACCTTTAAACAGCTTAATTTATTCCTCTCGTTACTAAAGGCTACCATATAATTACACTAATAAATCAATCGCCACGTCTCATAACTTACACCATACTTCGTCCCCCGTATAAGCACCCTTGACAGTTATTAATATTCAGCCGGTGTGATTCCATCGCCCACACATGAGTGTGGTGATATCCTATTATCGTAGTTATTCGATACTGTCTCGATTTCACAACTGATTCGATTGTTATGCTGCCTCCAGACGTTTCTTTTTCGAGTTCCTAGTAATATTGCGATATTATATTCGTTTAGTGAAGGTTTGCATGACACATCCAAAAATAACGTTTCGTACTTCTACTTTCCTTGCACAGTTGAATCAATATTGATTGTATTATAATAAGACGGAATTAACAATCAAATAACGAAGAACCAATTTTCGACTTATATGGCATGGCAAAGCCATTTAAGCATTTGGCAAGTGACGTAGGTACAATCCTTTTTCTTTGGAATACTATAATAAAACTGGAATACTATTTGTACCATATTTTATGATGTGTAGTATATAGTATCAGTATCACAATGCCAGGATTGTACGCGAAATTACCATAATTTTACTTCCAAATATCTTACGCAAAGTCTTACGTCGTCGTACCCAAATCTAAGCACTTTATTTACAGTAGCAACGACAAATCAGAACAAAAAAGACACAAGCTCAAGGACTCTGAACCCAACACCTAGAAAAACGATTTCAATAATGTTGAAATAATTATTGCGGCGCAAATTTTGAATTCTGTTGCTGCCGTAAGCGAAAATATGGCAAAAACTAATCAAAATGTATGAAAAATGTTTTGCAGCAGAACCTCAACGATAAGCGTCAGTGTGAAAAAAAACGCGTGTGGCACTCGGGGACTGCCGCGGTAAAGCTATTGCATAGCATTTTTTTATCAACTTATGCAATTATAATTATTTATTATTTTTATTTATGCAGTATTTTTTTTTCTTTGATATTAATTCAAGTGCAGTCATACGAGTACCATATACATACACGTTAAGCGAACGCTCGGCCGAGCTACATGGTAGGCGGTGTGGGGGGGTGTTAGGTTTTATTTTCGTTACGGAATTTCTTGATTCGGTCGCCGCGCTCAAAGCCCGCGATAAAAGCTATGCAATAGCTTAAAAAATGTAACGAAATCAATATAAAAAGAAAGCATAGTATAATTTTGGGCAAATAGTATCTTTTTACGTTGCATAAACAATCATTTTCTGAGAGCCTCAAACACTGGAACGGACTATGGTAGAACCTAACTAAACTAGTGTTGAAATGACTTGCTTACTCTAATGTATGACAAGATTGGGAACGTATGTTATGTAGACATTTCAATGTTTCCATAACTGTATGCGAAAATATAAGTTTTACCTACGCTTTTTGACACATACAATTTTGCATAATATTCCAAGGTGGACGCAGATAAAAGTTGTCTTTCCGGAAAACGTGTTCTATTAATATAATATTTTAGCTAATGTAAAATGTAAATCTATATGACTAAGGCCTTGTGTTATCAACTGTACTTAATTTCTTGTATAAGCGGTCATTAGGTGGTGAATTTATTTTACTAGTTTGTACGCATATGTACCTATGTAAGTACAAGACAAGTTCGTTTATTGCATGCATTAATAATTTAGATATCAACTGTACTTAATATTGTATAAGCGGTCATTAGGTTGTGAATTGATTTTACTAGTTTGTACACATAAGTACCTAAGTACAAGACAAGTTCGTTTATTGAATGCATTAATAATTTAGATATCAACTGTACTTAATATTGTATAAGCGGTCATCAAGCTGTGAATTCATTTTACTAGTTTGTACGCATAAGTACCTAAGTACAAGACAAGTTCGTTTATTGCATGCATCAATAATTTAGATAGGTACAGGAGATTACATAAATTTATCTTTCTTGTTGCATACTTCGTCATTTTCGTAAACAAAACAAATAGAAAAATCAGGAACTAAAAGAGACCTACGGTTGAGAATTTTGTATTCAGTATTCCAGTCGTTGTGGTATGTTTTGGAAGATGCAAAAACCCTTTGCTGCCATGATAAATCTGCTTGAGAACATAGTGTCCTATAAACGTTAAATATCTAAGTTTACTAAGATTTTCAGGATTAAAAGCCAAGCCAGAAAGATGATGATGAAAGCCAAGAGTGCCTACTAAGTGCGTCTTATTATATGGAAAAAAGAACTTCCTGCACTCATCCGCAGCTCATATCACTTGTTAACTTTAAGACATTAGTCACATAATAAGTAAACATACACGCAATTATTCACGTTTTAAGTTATAACTTAACAGGTCATAACTTACCTAATACGTCAAACATAATGCGTTTTTTTGTCGCATGCGTAACTGACGACTGTGCGATTGTTTAGTTTCACTTTCGGCCACAAAACACACAAAAAGTTGAAAGAGACCGGGCGCATCCAAATACAGGCGTGGTGTAAGCGGGCGCCTAAAATGCTGTTGTTTGTTTATTTTTACACTTTATTTTTTTGTGTGAGAATGATTTATGTATCGGTCCTGTGTTTTGTCACCCTCGACTCTCGAGCGGTTTGAGTCATCTCGTGTTCCTCTCCTAATGGTTCATTGTATGCAACAGATTTGTAAATTTAGTATCTTGTAAGTTATGTTTACTAGTAATCTATAAAAAGTCGTATTTTCCCTTTGCAACTAATCTTTCTCATCCATGCTACAATAATCTAGCATATTTGATTATTGGAAATTCTATCATATTATCAATAAACGCCACTCTAGTTCAGTGTTTGTGTAATGGTTTCGCTTCAACATATAATAAGAAAGCGTAATTGTCAGGCAATGATACACTGTTGGTAATAATACTTGTAACATGTGCGACGGTCACGAAAATAAGCACACGCATTATTTTTCTTTCAGGCTAATATTTATTGGATGTCAATACAATTTTGAGGTAATTTAAAACAAAATAATAATACGGTGAATGAAAGTGTTCGGCCATTTTGTTTTATGCAAAATCAAGCGCCATTTTAGCTAATCGCAAGATTAACCGCGTGTGCAATTATTCAATTACCTAATGTGTGAACAAACACATACGCTTACTGACCGTGACTGTGTGTAAACTTCAAAATAATTACCACTACCGCTACCCTGACCAATTACCTGAATTAAATGTAAATACGCTTAGTAAAAGTGAAATTAACGCGAAAGTATGAAAATCAGGTGTTACTTAATTATAACTTGAATTACTTATGGTGGGTAGTTAACACATAGCTTAAGTAAGAGCTTTTAGTCACTTATGGTAAAGTTAATTGGTTTTTAAGCGGTAAAATATATTATATATTATATGTCGTTTTTAAGAAAGTACTGAAGCAAATATAAGTAATCCAGAAAAGATGTAACATGATCCTGCCAACTTTCAAGATAATAATATAGGTACTTATATAATATAGGACATAAATAAATAACTAACATACACGATAAAAAAAATGCATTGATAGTTTCAAGATCATTACTAAAATAACTATATAAACAAGTTTAGAAAACGCTACTTATAATTTAATGTACAATTTCAATCATTTTTAATTTCAAACCTTGGTCCGAATGTTAGAACATCCTTAGTTACTGCAATAAATCGCATAGTAAATAGAAAATATGTTGATGCATATCGCACAATTTATTACATTACAAACAATTTCAAAAATCCATTGTTTTCGTAATCATGTGCTGAGATATCATCTCAACGTTGTCCATCTGCGCTATTATATAAATTACTTTTTAATTATACCGGTGAATAATGGATTCAAAAAGATTGTTGACTTATAATAGGTCTTTACCTATGAAATTGCCGTTTTGTATGAAAAAATTTAAACGAATTTTTTTCATGAATTTTTTATTTGTATTAATCGAAGTAATCACCCATGCAATCAATGCATCTTTGCCATCGCAGTGGCAGTTTATTGATGCCCTTCTTAAAGAAATCAGCTGGACGGGAGGCAACAAATTCTTCAAAGGCATTTTGTACTGCCTCTCGGGTATTAAATTTTTTTCCCGCCAAGAAGTTATCCAAATTCTGGAAAAAGTAGTAGTCTGTAGGCGCAAGGTCTGGTGAGTAGGGCGGATGACGGAGAGCTTCCAACCCCAGTTCTTGCAACTTGGAGACCGTCTGCTGTGCAGTATGAGGTCGCGCGTTGTCGTGCAGGAGCAGCGGAGACGAGCGATTGACCAATGCTGGTTGGAGATGCGCCAGCTTCTCCATCATTGTGTTCAGTTCTTCACAGTACACATCTGCAGTAATGCTCACCCCATTTGGTAAGAAGCTGTGATGAATCACACCGGCGCTAGACCACCAAACAGTGACCATCACTTTTCTAGGGGTAAGTTTTCGTTTAGGGCATTGTTTAGGTGCTGAACCAGGATCCAACCAACTTGCTGAGCGCTTACGGTTATCAAACAGAATCCATTTTTCATCGCAGGTAACAATGCGGTTCAAAATTCCTTCATTTGTGTGTCTGTTGAGCAGTGCAAGGCACGTCTCGACGCGTACTTCGCGCTGGCGATCATTGAGTTCGTGGGGCACCCATTTGTCAAGCTTTTTTACCTTGCCAATTTGACGCAAATGGACCAATATTGTTTTGACGCTAACGTCGAAAGCTGCTGCTAATTCAGCCGTAGATTGTGTATCATCAGCTTCCACAATCGCCTTTAATTCGTCATTGTCGACCAAAGTCTTCGGACGACCGCGAGGTTCATTTTTCAGGTCGAAATTTCCAGAACGGAAGCGAGCAAACCAATAACAGGTGGTGCGTTGGTTTGTAGAGTTAGCTCCGTAAACGTCGTTGATGTTGCGTGCCGCTTGTGCCGCGTTGCTGCCACGACGGTACTCATATTCCATAATTACTCGAATTTTTAACGTATCCATGATGACGAAAAAGATTGAAATGCGATGAAAATGTAACACTAATCAATAAAGAAATGACTACTTTTAGAAAAAAAAATCCATGTTTTTAAAATAAAATTAATTTGAAATTAGAATTCATAGCCAAACAAAAATTATTTTGATTTGAAATGGCCAGTACTGCAGAACGGCAATTTCATAGGTAAAGACCTAATATTAATTTTCTTAATGATTTATGTCTTGCCGGCCAGTCTGTAGGGGAGAAGTTACTGTAGTTACCTGAGACGCCATGGGTTTGTGGGAAGTCCACAGTAGCGACTTCCGGTTGTTTTATAACAGACTTCAAAAAAAGGAGGAGGTTCTCAATTCGACTGTATTTTTTTAATTAATGTTTCACTGCTACTGCAAAAAGGTTGCACCAATCTTGGTTGTATTTTATTCAGTTCAGCGTTAGCTATCTCAAAGAATCTATGTTAATGTATGTTAATTGAATCTAGTGCGTAATCCTGCAAAACAAATCATTTACCTTAACATTACGTAAAATGCATGAAATCATCGTAACTCTTTCTATCTGTACCTACTTTAGTAAAAGCGAGCCTATCCAGCGAAACAGAACAGGTTTCTCAATAGTCTCTACGCGGGCTGAGATGAAATTTCTTTTCGCTGTCGTACGGCAGTCCACGGATTCCTCACGTAACAATGCACGTGACTTTGTAAAGGGCGCGACTTATGAGTTGTAGGTCATAGGTTCGCAGTCGAACCCAAGTAGGCACTTTACTTTGTGTATATTATTTCATAAGAGACATTATAGTTGTTTCGTTGAGTATAAGTACAGATTTTCCAGGAAGAATATGCGCTTTGGCAATCATCGTGTATCTTCGGAAATACGCACGCGCTATGTTCAGATCAAATATAGAGCCGATACAAACATGGAAGCGATGGAACTATTTGCCTATTTTGTATAACTGTGGATCATAAATAATAAACGAAAAGAACCCTAAGCAACTCTAACAAACTTTCCATAACTTTTGAATGGTAAATGACCGAAGTGGGTTACCCGGCAGAAAGAATACTTAATACAAACACGTAATTATAGATGCACTACTACAAAGCGACGCAGTACAAATCTTAAAAGCTTTGCCTATATGGGGGGTTACTCCGTGACGCGACGTTCGTGCTTGTGCGGAAGCACGAAGATTACCGAAGCGCATACATTTTATGGTTTAACTTTATTATAATGGGCTCATGGTACCTTAGTCTATTGCTTATTGTGTCCATTCAGTAAGGTCAATAGGAGTGTCCGCGAGTCGCGCGCGACACATCAGTGAAAGTCGAAAGTAAAGGACCCGCGACTTCTCTACTGGGCAATGTGCGGCCATGTCGCGTTTTCTTTTAGATCGTGTTAGTAAATGTTGTGGTGTGTTCGGAATTATTGCTGGGAAAATAGATAATGTATGAGGTGTGCAACATCCCGCAAAGATGTTGTTTTGTCAGACATCATTTCCGATTGTTCTCTGTGAATGGACATAAGATTACCAACCCAAGTCTCTAGTTGGTGGACATTTTATAAAAACTACCTCTTGGTATAGCATAGGTAACTTTCTTATTCAGCTTCAACTTCTGGTTTCAGCAGATAATAGGCACTTAAGGATTTTTCAGAAGTTGCGCTAATAAAGGAGTATAAGCTCGAATTGAAATAACTATTGTCATAGCAATGAACTTAGTTGTATATACTTGGAACTTTTATGTATTTATGTAAGAAAAAAAATATATGAAAAAAAACATGGAAATCGCATCACAAAACTTGCTATAAACATACCTTACGTACCAAATATCGTATGAAACAGTAAAGTCAACAAAACTTGATCGTGTCATTCGATGTATTAATAACTGTGACGCAACGGTTTGCTTTCACCGAACTCTTCAAATGGAATTGACGACACACGATTCATTAGAAAGTCGCCTATACCAAAATGCATTTTGCACGTCAATTTATAAAAAATTTGAGCCCAACTAACTAAACAAAAACATAAATGATTGAAACTTAATTCGTTGGTCTAGTGGTCATAAGCGCTACTGCTGAGGATGAGGTCCTGGGCTCGATTCCCGGGTCGGGCGAAGTGTTATTGAGTTTTTCCATCTGGAATTTCTCAGTAGCAGCCCGGAGTCAGGATTTGTGCCCGGTTGATGGCAATAGGCTCGCCCCCTACTACATGGGACTTAAACATAACTGGCGAAATGTGGGTGCACCTCTGCATAACCCTTCCGGGAATACAGGCGTGATGTTATGTGTGTTAATTTAATTTAGATTCACAAAAAATCTGAATAAACACGTGCACCACACTTAATTTAAATTCATATTTGTATCATAAAATATACATATTAATAAGTTATTTCACCAACAATATAGCCCGTAATTTTTCAATAACAATCACAATGAGTTCGCATAATATTGCCAAGCACCTTTTTCTTTGCAATCAAAATTAATTCCATTCATATCTGCAAACAAAAAAAACGAATAAGTAGACCTACACGGAGTCGTACTGTAAAGAATCTTTACACTCCGGCCCGAATTCTGTATGGTAATTATATTCCTCGCGTAATCTGACACGTCAATATCGTGTTTTGTAGAAACGGTTTCGTTTATTGTTCCATAGAGAATACGTTATTAGCAGATGTCGTTGTTAGATAAGGAACTGACGTGGTTTCGAAGTAAGGAATCGTTAAGTGGTCATAGTGAATTAGGGCCCAGCCCCTGCAGTCTCGACATTAGACAGCGACAAAAATCGGTCGCAAAGTCGTATCGTTGTCAAATTCCTTTAATAGATTTTCAACTTTATTTCCAAAGCATAAGGTTGAAAATCTATTAAAGAAATTTGACATCGATTAGACTTAACGACCGATTTTTGTCGCTATCTATGTCGAGACTGCCGGCCCAGGCCCTGCAGTCTCGACATTAGATAGCGACAAAAATCTGTCGCTAAGTCGTAACGATGTCAAATTCCTTTAATAGATTTTCAACTTTATTTCCAAAGCATAAGGTTGAAAATCTATTAAAGAAATTTGACATCGATACCAATTAGCGACAGAATTTTGTCGCTATTCATGTCGAGACTGCAGGGCCTGGGCCGGCAGTTTCGACATTAAATAGCGACAAAATCTGTCGCTAAGTCGTATCGATATCAAATTTATTTAATCGATTTTGAACTTTATTTCCAACGCATAAGGTTGAAAATCTATTAAAGGAATTTGACATTGTTACGACTTACCGACAGGTTTTTGTCGCTATCTAATGTCGAGACTGCAGGGCCTGGGCCGGCAGTCTCGACATAGATAGCGACAAAAATCTGTTGTTAAGTCCAATCGTTGTCAAATTTCTTTAATAGATTTTCAACCTTATGCTTTGGAAATAAAGTTGAAAATCTATTAAAGGAATTTGACATCGATACGACTTAGCGACAGATTTTTGTCGTTATCTAATGTCGAGACTTCAGGGCCAGGGCCTGCAGTCTCGACATAGATAGCAACGCTGTCGCAAACTGCCGATCGCTAAATAATAAAGAAAATAATCGCTTGCCGTAACGACGCTTACGACAAATGGAAGTCTCTACATCCGTGATCCCGTGCATAATCATACAAATCCCTGACAAAACGGTGTCGGTAAACAAGCGAAGAGCGAATTCATAGTTCGGTTTTTTCTAAGACAAATTAGTGGCCGCAACTAATTCTCCTTGAAAACAGGGAAAATTAGAGAACATGATTTAATGAAAATAATTATTTTTCTTGAAAATTGTATAGTGGCTTTGTAAACCATATCTTGGAAACACAAATTTTTATGGAAACTATTTAGTAGCGATAACCATTTTAAAGAATTAAAATAACTTGTTAAATATCTAAGGACATTAAAATCTGCCTCCTTGCAACATTACTACCCTAATGCCAAACTTGTGAAGTGTCAATGTCAAGTCGTTATGGTCTTGTTTTGTTGTTTTATTGTCATTACAAAAAAACTGTGTATTTTCAATGGTATTCTACTCACTTCATTTTTCATTGATACAACAAGTTTACAGCATATTATTACACACAGCATATAGTTTCTCATTAAAGTATATAGCTGCATAATATGACTCTTGAGACTCTACAGGAAGTCTGTAAGACTGTTGTATTTGAAGAAATGGCTAACGTTCATCTAGAAGCTCGGTAAACACTGCTCCTGTTATTCTGTAAAGGTACAGAAATTAACAAGTCCATGGGATTTTCACTTTCGTGAGATTTGCCGTCTCATAACAGTCATAACAATATCAAGGCTGTCGGACGAGTCTGAGGCAGCATGAAGCAAGCAGTCCACACTTCAGAAGGCCACATAGCTTGGAGATGCGTCATTTGTGGTTGTTATCTCTTGTAGTAAGGGAACGACGTAGAAGAAGAAAACAATTTGAACTAAGTGAACAGTGAATGTTTACATTTTCATTAATTTGATAAATATATTGTAAAAGGTATGCAATATGCCTCGTGTAAACAGTGTCTAGATTATTAGGATATGTGAACTTAAGAGATGATTGTGATAATAGAAATTTAATAAAGTTGAAAACATGATTTGTAGTTGTGTGGTATTTATTTTTCAATAGTTTATAACAGAATATTTATTTACAAAAAATGTTGATACTAAAATCAGTTGTACAGTTGTGAGGAATCTATGTAAATTTCACCTAATGCAGCAGGCTGATTTAGTACCTACATTTAAATTAACTATAAAAACTAAATTTCAATTAAGTTAACATATCGGTTTAGAAATCTTGTACAGAATAATAAAAAATTCAATTAATGATGCTGTTAGCTGTTTTCTGAATTTTTACAATGGTGGAACTTTAATATAGTTTTTCTTGAGTAAAGAAGTTTAAGAATTCCTGCTTAATAAGTTCTGATATTGCCCACTGACATTGTGTCACCCTATGTAAATTTTCTACATTTATATGTGTAATTTTTATGCTGAACATAATAAACAGTTTTCTATCTATCTATTGAAATATTCACATCTGTACACTTTTTTATAGTTTCATTCGAGGTGGAAAGTACATGTTTATCAGTTTTACAAATACGGCTACCTACTTCAAACTTCAAGGATGTGAAGGCTTGGGAAGGTTAACAATGAGACACCAAACCTTAAGACAGAAAGTACCAAGCCATGGTCAGCAACTAATTTTGTCAGCAGCATACATGCCGATGTACTCGAGTCTTCTTTTTTATGTCCTCTACCTGTGCTTTCCTAGGTTAACTGGTTGACAATTATGATCCCTAGGTATTTTGTGTTAATTATAATGTTTTTCTACAGTTTCACTAGTGCAATTTATAGTCATGGCTCTCTCGGATATCCATTGTTAAAAGTGCATGATTTAGGATTTTTGGAGATTTATAATTAACTTTTCTTATTGTCGAGCCTCTGTATTAAACTGCTGAGTGCACTGTTAATGTCATGTGGATAAGTATGCAATATGTCTTGTGTAACCAGTGTCTAGAATTATAATGTGTGAACTTGGGAGAGGATTTCGATATTGGAGATTAAAGTTAAAAAACTATTTGCGATTGCGTGTTATTTATTTATAAACGAAGTTCGGACGATTCGTTCCCTTCAATAATATTTAAATGTCTTTGGCTCCCTCTAATGCGGTGATTGTCGGCGACGCTCGTTCGCATGTAGTATGACCGGATCCTACAAATAGGTGGATTTAAAAGCCTCATCGGTACAGAACACAGACACAGCATGAAGTACGCCCATTCCACATAATTTTGTTAATAATTACTTGCAAACACCAAAACATTCTATTTTACTATATTATCGAATCACTTTACGGCAAGGAACATATTATTTACTTTATGAGCTTTGCGGGCTGTCAAAAATGCTCGCATACAATATTCGTAAACTTATGAAAACCATAAATTTTGCGAGAATGTTCGGTCATATGCCTACCGATGACAATATTTGGTAGTCTCGACACTCAAAGTTATTAATTTTCGTTGGTATGTGACCGAACATTGTCGCACACTTTTATGGTTTACGAATATAGTTTGCGGCCATTTTTGACAGCCCGCAAAGTGATTCGATAACATCGTAAACTATAATATGTTGGTGTTTGCAAGTAATTATTAACAACAATTATGTGGAATGGGCGTACTCGAAGCTGTGTCTGTGTTCTGTACCGATGAGGCTTTTAAGTCCACCTATTTATAGGATCCAGTCATATTACATGCGAACGAGGGTCGCCGACAATCAACGCATTAGAGGGAGCCAAAGACATTTAAATATTATCGAAGGGAACGAATAATCCGATCTTCGTTTATAAATAAAGACCGCACAATCACAAATAATTTTTTAAACTTTATTTTATCTCTCCAATATCGAAATCCTCTCCCAAGTTCACACATTATAATTCTAGACACTGGTTACACAAGACATGTTGCATACTTATCCACATGACATTAACAGTGCACTCAGCAGTTTAATACAGAGGCTCGACAATAAGAAAAATTAATTATAAATCTCCATAAATCCTAAAACATGCACTTTTACCAATGGATATCCGTGAGAGTCATGAGTATAAATTGCACTAGTGAAACTGTAGAAAAACAATATAATTATCACAAAATATCTAGGGATCATAACTGGCAACCAGTTAACCTAAGAAAGCACAGGTAGAGGACATTAAAAAAAAAGACTCAAGTAGCTCTGCATGTATGCTGCTGAAAGCTGCATAATTTATCAAAAAAGTTAAGCTGCCGACAATATTGGTTGCTTACCATGATTTGGTACTTTCTGTTTTAAGGTTTGGTGTCTCATTGTTAACCTTCCCATGCCTTCACATCCCTAAAGTAGCTATATTTGTAAAAACTAATAAAAATGTACTTTCTACCTCAAATGAATCTATAAAACATGGTAGAGATATGAGATCTCAATGGATGGATAGAAAACTGTTTATTATATACACCATAAAAATTACAGACATAAATGTAGAAATTTACATAGGGTGACACAATGTCAATGGGCAATATCAGAACTTGATATGCACGGAATTCTTAAACTTCTTTACTCAAGAAAAAACTATCTGTATGGCACCTCACTTATAATACAATACCTAACAATATTAAAGATCTACCATTGCAAAAATTTAGAAAACTGCTAATAGCATCATATCATTAATATAATTTTTTTATTAATCTGTACAAGATTTCTTAACAGATAGGTTAACTTAATCAAAATTTAGTTTTTGTGATTAATTTAAATTTACTACATTAGCCTGCTATATTAGGTATTATGTATATAGATTCCTCATAACTGTAACAACTGATGTTAGTATTGTACTAAAATAGAATATTTATTTACAAAGAATGTACATTCTTTGTAAATAAATATTCTATTTTATTCTATTGAAAAATAAATAACACACAACCACAAATCATGTTTTCAACTTTATTAAATTTCTATTATCACAATCATCTCTTAAGGTTCACATGTCCTAATAATTTAGACACTGTTTAAACGAGCCATGTTGCATTCCTACCAAAAGATTTTTATCAAATGAAAATGTAAACTTTCACTATTCACTTAGTTCAAATTGTTTTCTTCTTCTATGTCGTTCCTTCACTACAGGAGATAGCGACCACAAATGACGCATCTCCAAGCTATGTGGCCTTCTGAAGTGTAGATTGCTTGCTTCATGCTGCCTTAGAGTCATCCGTCAGCCTTGATATGGTTATGTGACGGCAAATCTCACGAAAGTGAAAATCCCTTGGACTTGTTATTTCTGTACCTTTACAGAATAACAAGAGACGTGTTTAACGAGCTCTTAGGTGAACTTTAGCCATTTCTTCAAATACAACAGCCGGCTTTCTGTAGACTCAAGTATCTTATTATAACGCAGCTATTATATATTTGAATGAGAAACTATATGTAGTGGGATCGCCTCTGAGCCAAAATGGGTTAGCCGAGTAATAATATGCTGTAACCTTGTCTAATGTATGATAAATTATTAAGTAATTATCATTGAAAATACTGTTTGCTTGCAATGACAACAAAATATATACAAGCCCATAATGACTTGACATTGACACTTGACAAGTTTGGCATTAGGGTAGTAATGTTGCAAGGAGGCAGATTTTAAATGTCCTTAGATATTTAACAAGTTATTTTAATTCATTAAAATGGTTATCGCTAATTATTTTCCATGAAAAAAATTGTTTCCAAGATACGGCTTACATAGCTACTAGACAATTTTCAAGAAATATTTTTTTTTCATTACATCTTGTTCACAAATGTTCCCTATATTCAAGGAGAATTTGTTACGGCCAATAATAGTCTTCGAAAAAACCGAACTATGAATAGGCTCTTCGCTCGTATAGCGATACCGTTTTGTCAAGGTTATGTACGATTTTGCACGGTGTCTCGGATGTAGAGACTTGCATTTGTCGTAAGCATCGTTACGGCAAGCGATAATTTTAGTTATTATTACTTTGCGATTGGCCGTAACAAATTCTCCTTGAATACAGGGAAAATTAGAGAACATGATTTAAGGAAATAATTATTTTTCTTGAAAATTGTATCGTAGCTATGTAAGCCGTATCTTGGAAACACTATTTTTTATGGAAACTATTTAGTAGCGCTAACCATTTTAAAGAATTAAAATAACTTGTTAAATATCTAAGGACATAAAAATCTGCGTCCTTGCAACATTACTACCCTAATGCCAAACTTGTCAAGTGTCAATGTCAAGTCATTATGGTCTTGTATATATTTTGTTGTCATTGCAAGCAAACTGTATTTTCAATGATAATTACTTAATAATTTTTCATACATTAGACAAGGTTACAGCATATTATTACCCGGCTAACCCATTTTGGCTCAGAGGCGATCCCACTACATATAGTTTCTCATTAAAGTATATAGCTGCGTAATATGACTCTTTGACTGTACAGGAAGTCTGTAAGGCTGTTGTATTTGAAGAAATGACTAACGTTCACATAGGAGCTCGGTAAACACGGCTCCTGTTATTCTGTAAAGGTACACAAATTAACAAGTCCATGGGATTTTCACTTTCGTGAGATTTGCCGTCTCATAACAGTCATAACCATATCAAGGATGTCGGACGATTCTGAGGCAGCATGAAGCAAGCAGTCCACACTTCAGAAGGCCACATAGCTTGGAGATGCGTCATTTGTGGTCGCTATCTCCGGTAGTGAGGGTACTACGTAGAAGAAGAAAACAATTTGAACTAAGTGAATAGTGAAAGTATATATTTTCAATAATTTGATAAAGATATTGCAAAAGGTATGCAACATGCCTCGTGTAAACAGTGTCTAGATTATTAAGATATGTGAACTTAAGAGAGAGAGAGAGAGAGATGATTGTAATAATAGAAATTTAATAAAGTTGAAAACATGATTTGTGGTTGTGTGTTATTTATTTTTCAATAGAATATAACAGAATATTTATTTATAAAGAATGTACGTGACTATAATCAGTTGTTACAGTTGTGAGGTATCTATATACATTGTACCTAATATGTCAGGCTAATTTAATACATTTAAATTAATCACAAAAACTAAATTTCGATTAAGTTAACCTATCCGCGTTAAGAAATCTTGTGGAGTATAATAAAAACTTCTATTAATGATGCTGTTAGCTGTTTTCTAAAATTTGCAATGGTAGATCTTTAATATTGTTAGGTATTGTATTATAAGTTATAGGTGTGATGCCATACAGATATTTTTTTCTTGAGTAAGGAAGTTTAAGAAATTCTGATATTGGCTATTGACATTGTGTCACCCTTTTCTACATTTATATCTGTTATTTTATGGCTACTTCAAGGATGTTAAAGCATGGGAAGGTTGACAATGAGACACTAAACCTTAAAACAGAAACTACCAAACTATGGTAAGCAACCAATATTTTCAGCAGCTTAACTTTTTTGATAATTGTGCAGCATTCACCATCATACATGCAGAGCTACTTGAGTCTTTTTTTTTAAATGTCCTCTGCCTGTGCTTTCTTCGTTAACTGGCTGCCAATTAAGATCCCTATAAATTTTGTTATAATTATGTTGATTTCTGCAGTTTGACTAGTGCAATTTATATTCATGGCTCTCACGGATATCCGTTGGTAAAAGTGCATGACTTAGGATTTTTGAAGATTTATAATTAAATTTTTATATTGTCGAGGCACTTTGTTAAACTGCTGAGTGCACTGTTAATGTCATGTGGATAAATATGCAACATGTCTTGTGTAACCAGTGTCTAGAATTATAATGTGTGAACTTGAAGAGGATTTTGACATTGGAGATTAAATAAAGTTTAAAAAATTATTCGCGGTCGTGTGTTATTTATTTATATACGAAGATCGGACGATTTGCTCCCTCCAATAATAATTAAATGTCTTTGGCTCCCTCTAATGCGGTAATTGTCGGCGACGCTCGTTCGCATGTAGTATGTCCGGCGGATCTTATAAACAGGTGGACTTAAAAGCCTCATAGGTACATAAACACAGACACATTCGGCTACGCCCATTCAGCATCATTTTTGTCAATAATTACTTACAAAACCAAAACAATAAAGTTTACGACATTATCTAATCACTTTGGGGGCTGTCATCTGTCAAAAATGCCTGTATATTCGTAAACCGTTAAGTTTGCGACAGTGTTCGGTCAACTACCGATGACATTCAATAACTTTTAGTGTCGAGACTACCAAATATCGTTACATCCGGATCGTTATGACTTTGCGACCGAATTTCGTCGTAAAGTGATCGCTATCTATGTCGAGACTGCAGGCCCTGGACCTGCAGTCTCGACATTAGATAGCGACAAAAATCTGTCACTAAGTCGTATCGATGTCAAATTTCTTTAATAGGTTTTCAACCTTAAATAAAGTTGAAAATCTATCTATGTCGAGACTGCCGGGCCCAGGAAGATTTTAATAAATTGTATTTTCTTCGCGAAATAAGACTCGTCAAACCAAATGTTTTTAAATAAAATGTTTTTAAATCTTACTAAGTTTTTTCTACAGGTCAGAAAAACTGACCTAAATTAATCGATCAGATGGATGATTGATTGATAAATAATAATGGGTTGAAGAGTTTCTTCAAAAGCAAGAGTCGACTAATTCGACTTTTATATGCAAAACATATCTTAGCCGGATCAGTCAAAATAAAAATGGACAACTCAATCAACGACACTAAAAATCGGACAGCTAATTTTAACTCGCTGTAACTAAGTACCAGTATCCGTCCTTTCTCAAAGAGAGTGAGGTTCAATGACCTGTTAGAGGTAATCGTCCTCCCAAGAGTGGGCGACGCTAGGAAGAATTGGAGGAAATGGACCATGTACTAAGTATATAATAATACGTTTCACATTAAAGTACAATGAACGGATACTGGGTTTGGAACATATAGCTACAAGGTTGAACATAATACCAATATTCAGTTATTTTTCTGGCAAGTTATACCAGAACCTGTACCTGTTCCTGGGGTTCTGTTAGTTCTGGTTGGTTTTTGATATGTTATTGTTGTTGTTATATGCTTGTATGTAATCTATGAAATGAACTATGGCTCAATATTGTAAAGGTTATTCCGTTAATAAAGAATATAATTAGGTAGATATCTTAACTAATCCTACTATCCTACTATATCCTACTATATAATATAATATAATATAATATATAATATATAATATAATATAATTATAATTATAATTATAATTATAATATTATAATAATATTATAAATGTGAAAGTGTGGATGTTTGTTACTCAATCACGCAAAAACGGCTGAACGGATTTGGATGAAATTTGGCACATAGGTAGACCATGACTTGGATTAAAACATAGGATACTTACTATCCCGATATTTTATCGGGATCGAGACTTATGCGGGTGAAACCGCGGGGCGCAGCTAGTAATATTATAAATGTGAAAGTGTGGATGTTTGTTACTCAATCACGCTAAAACGGCTGAACGGATTTGGATAAAATTTGGCACATGGGTAGACTATGACCTGGATTAGGACATAGGATACTTTTATCTCGATATTCCCACGGGATCGAGATTTCTGCGGGTGAAACCGCGGGGCGCAGCTAGTATTATAAATGCGAAAGTAAGTTTGTTTGTTTGTTACCTTTTCACGCCTGAACCACTGAACCGAACATCCTGAAATTTTGCATATACGTTGTCAGGTGTACAGTCACCTCCTTCTGCGAAGCAGTGCAGTAGCTCGCGAAGGAGGAGGCGGAGCGCGAGAGGGAGAGGCAATCACTGCGCCCTCGCGCCCCTAGCCGCCGCAGGAGGAGGAGACACCCTGGGCGTCGGGAGTCGATTGCCGACTCCCGGCCACCATAGGCGCGGGCTTGCGGACGGCGAGCAATGGGCAGCTCGCCGTCCGGTAAGGACCAGGCCCGGGTCGACGGCGCGTCGTGTTCCACGCGCGCCTCAAAGAGATGTCAGCAAATTTGACGGGGTCCGATAGGACCGATGCCTGCCGGGGCTGCGGATTGTTCGAAAGAGTTACCGTGGCCCTGGCGCACAGGCAACTGAAGGAACACGGGTGGGTTTTAGTCAGTAAGAGTCTGACACGCCCTTCCGCTCCGCCCAGAGCGGGAGACGTCATTTGATGATTTCCGACCCAAAAAAAAAAAAAAAAAAAAAAAAAGGTGTACAGAAACGGACATAGGGTACCTTTCATCCCGCAAAAAAGTACTGTTCCCGAGGAAAACAACAGTAACGTTCTTATGATAATACATGGCGCCACGTGTCTTTCGAATCATGATTGAATTATAACCCGAATTGATAGTCAAAGTCTAAATTAACGCGAGCGAAGCCGCGGGCAAAAGCTAGTAGTAGATAAATAGCATCATAATTTCTATGCTTGCTTTGGTATTTTATTAAGTCAAGATATTCCGAAATCTTAAACAGCCAGGCGCTGTTTACATACCCTTAATTACATTGCAAATATTTTTTCACTATGTTTGACCCCCGTTTGCCATTTAGGAGATTGCCGTTAATTTTGATCAACACTGCTAAACACCAATAGGCTTCTACTTCACATAATATTTTAAAGTCAAATACATAAAAACTATTATTATCAATATTACTATTATCAATATTATTGATGCAATGAATGGTTGAAATTTAATTAATTTTTTCAATGTTTTTTAATAGTAGGTAATTAAGTGTGTGTCATCAGTGTATTAGTGTAAGTAATAGTAATTAATTTTATCAACTTTAAACATGTAAATACTGTGAACTTTTCAGAAACCGTTTTGTAACTATGTACACATAATTACAAATGTAAACATACTTAGATGTTTAATAAAAAATGTTTATAGATGGTTCCTACATGTAGCTACTTCACTGCCGTTTAAAAACATCAAAGATTTGACTTGCAGTAAGTAGTCCATAATAAAAAAGTTTACTTTGAAGTACCAACGCTTTAAGAAGTTTTATGACTAAAATATATTTAGAGATGAAACGGTAAGTAGATATTATAAACATTTGGAAAATTAAATACATATTCATTTTAAGATGTCTGTTTGCGAGACCAAAAAAGATTTTATCACCATATTAGACCAATATGGTACACTTAGAGTTCGATGTCGCAAAATCTGTCCTACAGGCCTTTTGGGACCCATCGTCGAACAATTATGGTCCTTAAGACTAGGTACTAGCAAATACCAGGACATATTTTATCGAATCACTTTCCAACACGACCAAAAACGGGGTCTCGGTACTATAATAATCTACCTAAAACTCTATAATATAATGAATGAAGGTACGCTTAATGGTTGCCAGTCGTGGTACCCATCAGCACTGAAGCGGAAATTGAATAGAATTAGACGCACGTGTCTCTGATGGACACATCATACAAATGACATAACATCTTGCTGATGCTTTTTTCGTCACTAAAGTGGCGTCTTAATCTATTTTCGACGATATGAAACCATATCCATCAAAGGAACACTGCATCTCATGCAAAACCTTACTGTCGAAAATCGGAATTATCATGTAAAGTCATAGAGGTATTTGAATGTGAGATTTATATCTGCTAGATCCTCATCGTAACATCCGTACATGGGCAAGTTTTAAATAATGTTTTCCACATGACATAAAAAAAATATACTTGATATTCTTATCATTACGGCAGATTAATTAACTACCACTTAACCGCCAAGTGCGTACACCCCACATTAAACTTGAAAAAGAAAAGCAGCGCTTGCGCCGCTTATCGTCTTTAAACAGCGTGTAATGGACGGTTGTGTGCCCAACTACCCACACACGGTAATGGCGAATTCGCTGACCTCACGGTTACCACTAACTACTAATAGTACTTCGGTTCTATGCTTTTAACACACTGCTTGGTGGTTTTTTTATTATAACTGAGTTAATTTCTCGACCGGTCTATAGACAATAAATGGCGTTTACATGGCATTCCAGCCTTGTCTTGTATCTGCACTGTTATTATAAGGTTTTTTGTAGGTATCATAAGAATAAACGAATGGACAAAACATGACCTCATCATAATTGTAGGAATTGCAAGAATATCTAAGGACTGAGTCTAGAAGTTCCATATGCAGTTATAGATGAGTACTCATTAAGCTGCAAATATCCATGTCTATAACTTGCACAAAAGTATGCCGGTAGCTTGCATCCCATTGTGCCATAACAAACTTCCGATGGGTGTATGTCACAATGGTATGAAAGCTAATTGCATAGTTTTGTGCAAGTTTACAGCACCATAATTGCGTAACACACTATCAATCACAATCTGAATCATTTTGAAGGATATTGCTAATCCATTGTTTCATATGTTCGAAATATTTCTCTGCTCAACAACGTCAATAACGCAATGAATGTTGTTGAACTGTCAAAATGAAACCATTCCTATTGTTAGTGTGTTACATAGTTACCCCGCAGGTCTTTATTGAGTTTAAAGACGAACACACACACTATTTTTATGTCAATTTCACTAATTTAATACAATTTCAGCTTGCTCTAGACAGCCACGACTTTATATATATTTTTACTAACAACAATAATACATAAAAATGTCTTTACTTCAACTTCATGTTATAAATTTTCCGTTAGTCTAGTCTAGCGTGCTAACTGCCTGTTACTTGGTAGTTAGTATATACCTACAGTTTAAACTAACAATCATCAGACACGGGACATTCTTGTACCATTTACTGATCTGCTGATGGCTCGAAAGCGTGAACGATATAAAGATATAATAAAATATATGCTGAGCAACTTAACTTATGTTTTATAGAAATTTTAATTAACAATCAACTGTTGTTGTGCTATCTACATATTTATTTATAACGTCTGTATAAAATGTAGTGTGAGTAATGAAAATGTAGGAGCCGTTTCTTTGGATAGAAAGGAAAGTGGTCTTCTCAATTGTCTTTTAAGGTTTGCGGTTTTCCACAAATAATAATGCACCGAGTAGGTATAGATAATACAGTTTCTGCTAGGTGCTTATCAATCGAGAATTATTTTTAGTGTGTTGATGGTAATCTAAATCGTATTAGCTCAGAACTGAGCTACGAGTACAGTTCGCGCAAAACTTTATGAGCTCTCGGAAGTTGCACGCGAGTGGATGCGCAGTATGCATAATATAGGTGTCTGAGGGAACTGTCTCACTCTCACTCAATTGTACCATGCGCGGTTTCGGTCTCGGGCCTACGTTCAGAGGGCTCATAAAGTTGTGCGTGAACTGTACATTGGGTCATTCTTGAGCGCAGTATAAGAATTGCGTCCGAGAGATTATATCAGGGGCTCGTGTTCTGTCCTAGGAGACTTCATGCCGTCATCGTCTTTTTGGAGTTAGGTCCTTCGAGTATTACCTACATAATTACGTGTCCATTATGTATACAGTAACTAAGTATATATATTGTGTATATATATATATTGTTTATTTATTCTTAGTGCACATCAAACAGGTTTCGTAAGTCATAAGGTTTGACTGCAAGGTCTGTGGAGTCTTCGATGTTTGCAATCAATTGACATTTAAAACATCGGTATTTGCCTGGCAGCGTGACTGCCTAGTTTATAGGCATGCCTACAACTTGAGAAAGATTGGACAACTTTGGTTACAAGTTACAAGAGAGATTTAATATGCTCGTAAAAGTGTTCAACAACTTTATAGACGCTTACGTTATGTTGTATACGTAACTTTCTAGACATGTTTATTTATTTTCTTACTAGCAGAGCCCCGCAGTTTCACCCGCATAAGTCTCGATCCCGTAGGAATATCGGAAAAAAGAGTATTCTATATGTCAATCCAAGTTATAAACCATCTGTGTGCCAAATTAACTACAAATACATTCAGCCGTTTTTGCGTGATTGAGTAACAAACATCCAAACATCTAAACATACAAACTTTCACATTTCGTCGGATTCGGTGATGCGACAGTAACCTACGTAGGTAACATCACTTTACCGAATAATTTCCCAATTTTAATTAGAAGCTACATGACTATTTCTATTTTGATCATTACTGTCGAAATATTTACAACATAAAATAATATTTCAAGACTGACACGTTCCAATAAAAGAGCAAGAAAGATTCCATCTGTCCGGTTTTATTAATTTGAAAGGGGCTTTACTGGTTTATTTCATTTATCTCGGGCTTCTTTGTCAATATTATCGATACAATCATTATTTTCTCATTGAATATTTACCGTTAAGTTTTAAACGTCCACATATAATTCGCGTGCCGAGCACGAATGATCGTGGTACAACACTTAGCGCGGTAGTTAGCGGTCGCTTCGAGTCAAACGTACCACTCCCACACATTCCGACGGACGACACACATACTAAACGTGATGGTATTACACCAGACGAGAATCAAGAATGTCCTATTGTGCACTATGGGTGGCAATCAATGGATGAATGTATCTACGAAGGGATCGTGTTTATCTGCGAAGGAATATATTAAAAACATGCCTGAAATGAGGCCGAAGATATCAAGGTCTGTGTCCCCATTTAAGGCTTGTTAGACGAATTGTATTTTTATACACAACTATCTGAGCCGAGAGACGTTGTCCTGTCAAAATTTCAATAGTTCATACAAAAACCCACAGAAATAAGGACTTATAGTTTTTTCCGACTTTGAAATTTTTTCTGGAATCTTTTCCAATTGTTTTTTCCTTAAAAACTAATTGGGACTACCAATGACAATTAAATATTGGGTCTCATTCCGCTTGAAACACCCACATTGCATCATCTGGTTTTGTAAATACGTCACATTTCCACTACCTCTGGAATCAAACATTCCACTAGGGGTCTGAAACCAGTACATTATGCCCGACAAATCAGTGAAGCGATAAAGTGATAATTAGTGTGAAGTGTTGCCTTCGACTGCATGAGGCCCATAAGGGCATGCCCTTAGACGTAACGTCTCGTAAGTAGGTTAAATATGTAGGTGCGGCGTCTCACTTGCCGATAGTGATGTACTTGAACTTTATATGGAAAAATACTTAGTTATTCCGCTTTAAAAGGGGTCTGTTTAATTGAATCTTTGACTATCCACAGGAATTGAACGATATTTTTTTGTAAAAGTTGTGCATTAGGTAAGATACTGAAATCTTTAATTGACTGGGTTAAATAAACTTTTATTTTTGAAATATTTCTTATGCTTGCTTGGATTTGGAATGACCATGTTTAGTAGCAATAAAAAAGACTGGTTAAAATGAAAATAGTGTACGTGTTCAATACGTGTTCAAAATAGGTTTCCTAAAAAAGTTTTCGGACAAAGATTGCTTCTAGAATCGTTTTTCAAAGGTCGTTATAAAGTAATTATTTGGTAATGAATAAGTCCCATAAAATGTGAACAAACGAGAAAAATATTAATGATTTAGAGGTCAGTTGTATGGACAAGTTTAACGCAATAAATATTTATGTTGCCAGTTAACTACATCATTCATTACGAAATCACTATCTTTAGAATGGAATCCTTTTTCATTTGCATAAAGAACATAATATACCTGTTTCTTTCATCGTAGGTCACATTGTTGTTTCAAAGGAAACCAGTACCTACCTAACGAAATAAAGAAATTTTTATAAAAAAACACGTGTGGCACTCGGGGACTGCCGCGGTAAAGCTATTGCATAGCATTTTTTATCAACTTATGCAATTATAATTATTTATTTATTTTTTATTTATGCAGTTTTTGTTTCTTTGATATTAATTCAAGTACAGTCGTACCATATACTTACACGTTAAGCGAACGCTCGGCCGAGCTACATGGTAGGCGGAGTGGGGGGTGTTAGGTTTATTTTCGTTACGGAATTTCTTGAAATTCGGATTTTTTTTCTATTCTATTCTATTCTTGATTCGGTCGCCGCGCTCAAAGCCAGCGATAAAAGCTATGCAATAGCTTAAAAATATAAAAAGCTTAGACAAAATAGGCAATTTTATACCAGTCACTTCACCTTGTCATGAATATAATCATTAGACTTGATTTTGAGAATCGATCATATCAAGGCATGGGACATATTGCCGTTGAAATAACATTCCAATTTAATCATAATAGTAATAATGTGTCACTATTATCAATATTATTGCTGACAAGGTAAATACAAGCTTGCTGTGTGGTCTATGAATATGACCCCATCATTTACGTGGGCGGGCTATATCTAATGACATGTGACAGGATACGGTAAACATTGATCGATTTGATTGGCTTTATGTCGTCATTGTCACCCCTTGCTAAAGAAAAGGTGTCCAAATAACGTATCCTATAAGTTCCGTTTAACTTTTACACAAACATAACATCACCCCAGTACTCCTCGATGCACATAGGAGGTTAGGCAGATGTGAACCTACACCCGTTTTTTTTTCATTTTGCTGCAACTTTTCTTACTGATGTTTTCCATTTTCATATTTAGCCGGTGGTTAGAGCCTATCCTGAAGAGACTGAAACAGGCCCGTAACAGTAAAAGTTCAATTATTTAGTGCAAAATGGCAAATGCACACCTCAATAGTACAGTTGCTACTGGTGACCTGATTTGTTACAGCCTGTAGAGTGATTAATTGAATAATAGATGTTACAAATTGACAAATTGCTGTAAATTGGAGGGCATATTGACGCTACCGCACGATTTCTATATATTATTGAATCTAATTGCTAGTCAGGCCCCAGGTGGCCCGCTAGAGGGCCATTAAAATAGATAATCAATTGTGTCTCAATAGCGATGCTTGACTAGATGGACAAACACCCCATACTCAGGAATGTGTTTTAAAGAGCATTCTAGCATCAATAATCTTCTAAGATGTACGAGTATATGATTCGTATGATGTATTCGGCTTTATTCAATTGCATATTTCAGGTTGCAAAATGGATTTGGATTCGACAAGAGTTATTTATAAGCTGCTTGTCATTTAGCTACGTCAAAGAGCAAGGTTAATATTATAACCTTAGGTATTAGTAGATAAATATGTTTTAAAATCATCTCACGCATCTTTAATAAACATGTTTAAATCATTACTGTATTGTTACAATAACATACCTATCGTCATTCTTCCACCGGTGAAGATGTTCTATTACTATCTATATTACCAGCGGAATACTTTATTGAATTTAAACAAAAAATAGCGACAAACGGAGATGGGATATAAAACGACAAAGTCGTTGAGAGATTCCATAACATATAGAAAGCTGGTATCGCGAAGAAAATAATAACGGAACGTTTTATGAAAATACCGTTGGGTTCGTATGACCTTTTGATTGTAAATGCAATGGTATAACATGGGTAACCTCGTTATGTCCGAAGATTGTTAAGTCTGTTATATCACAAGTTTTAAGGAGATTGAAATGTACAATGGACATTGATTTTATGAAACGTAATCTAATAACACTTCTAACATAAGTATGTCATGGATTGGAAGATATGGAAGTTTGTATTCTGTGATGATGGAAACATAAAACAATAGAATTTCGAATTCGTTATCTTGAAATTATAGAAGAATTAACAACTGGCGTTAAAAGCTGCATAAATTATGATATAAATATAATTAATATCATAATTATCATCTATAACAAGACCAAGGAGTCATAATATGGCCTATTATGGGTGTAAGTTGGTATAAGTGTTATCAATGATCAGCAATTCTATCGGCATAGCAATGAAATACCTCGTGGGACAATGTTACGTGCAATTATAAATATGGAGCCAAGGTCGTATGCGCTTGCGATGCCATCTCCTTGCTTCACATAGCCATAAACACTTGAGTGTACGTGCATAGGTGCAAGGAGTTGTCCATTGTATATGAGGCATCCTCTGAAACAGGTATCAAAGGATCTTTGATCAAAGGAATAATAATCACTTCTGTTCGGTTTTTGATATTTACATTATCATCACTACCATTTTTCAGTCAAAGAACGTTCACTGCTGATAAATATATATTTTTCTTAAATATTTTCCTATAACTGCCAAGTACAGTTCTTCCATAGTTTACTTTTATCTCTAGTTCTAACCTACGGCCGTACGGACCTCTTCTGTTCTCTCTAAGATTGGTTTTAAATTATCATTCCATCGTTCTCTATCAGGAATAGAAACAGCTTTATATTCATAACCACCTCTACGATTGACTCTTGCACATTGGGCTTCGCTATGATCAAGTACAATGCCTTCTTTTTTGGCCGCTGCATTGTTTCGTTACATTGACTTTTTCTGCATGTAATTAGATGTTGTAAAGTTTGACAATTTATTGACGTTTGTACAGGTGAGAACTTATGTGATTGGCCTGTCTGTCTGATGCAGTTTTTTATGATATATTTCGTGTATGTTTCTTAATTTTGAAGACCAGTTATGTTACGACTCAAGACAACATAAATATTTCATCGGGCTACGCAATTTTTGCAGCTAAATTTAATTGGATGGAGTATATTAGATTTAAAACATTTTGTGCTAAAAATGAATGTGTTCTATGCAGTCACTGTAAGAGATATTCGAGTAAAATGATTAGGTAGGTGTTCTAAGCCTCTGCTTACAAATGCAATGCACGTCCTGCGGGGTAATTGAGTAACACACTAACAGTAGGAATGGCTTTCATTTTGACAGTTCAACACCAGTCATTGCGTTATTTAATTTGTTGAGCAGACAAATTTTTCGAATCTATGAAACCATGGATCAAAATGATTCAAAAGGCTTCAAAATGATTCAGATTGTGATAGATAGTGTGTTACGCAATTAGGGTGATGTTCCGGCTCCGCCTAGTCTTCTGCCCACTCTGCAGGTGAACGAAGCGTGACGTTATCTAACTACCTATCATAATTCATATACCTTGGTGTTAGCTTGTACCTAGGTACCTATAATACTGCCTACTACTGCAATACTGCTCTGTTGTAAAGTTGACTCTGCTAATAGAGGTTTTTCACTACTGCCCGGTGCCCGATTTCCGTTGCAGATACTTATTGACGAATTTGAAATTCAATTAATCCATTGAGACCCCGAAATCAGATCTATCTATAAATTCAGTATGTATTACATAAAACAGATCGATTTATAAACACCAAAACCAAAACGAAAATAAAAAAATAGTAATACAAACAGGAAAACAATCTCGCCATAAATTTCTTTACTCAATGAGTGTTGCTGAACAGTATTTTGTTGTCAACATCGTTACGGAGTCGTCACGCGACGCCTGTTTCACGTCACCTTTCAATTTGCTAGGAAATTGTTACTGACATCATGAAATAAAGACAAAAAGAAGGTTCACTGTTAACTGAAACATCAGCTAATAACTTTTCGACATTTCTTTGAGTTTTAATTTGATTAAGGTAAGAACAATTTGAATATTATAGAGGTATGAGGAACAGGGTGTAAAGTTCACTCATAGCTCCTTAGAAAAGGGAGGATCTTCCGACCAGACGGGTGTCATGTCTGGTGGGCAACTGCCCAACATTTGATGTCGGGAATTTGCATACAGTTGCGCGGTAAACTCTGCTTGCGTGATGCAGGATTTTGCGTGACGTCAGTGTGACACGTAGCTCGCATGTGGAGTTTGTAAATGCCGCTGCAATATCAAGAGAAGAAGATGAAGCTGAAATAATGTACTTGTATGTGCCGTAAAGCAATAAGACAAGGCTTCAGTTTGAGGTCACTTTCTTAGCTACAAAAATAGATGTGAAACAATTTGGAATTCCTTCTTCAATATCTAGAAGGGCTCGTAAACGGTTGCCATTATCATTGACTTTGATAAACTTTTTGTCTAATCATGGTAGTAAAAAGAACAGTCTTGTTCCATGTTGAGTTTCTGAGCCTTTTCATTGTTTAGTATCGTGCCTTATTGCCAACCGTTGCTTCCTGTTATACAGCATACCACTTATTATTAAGAAAATTTCTGTTGCCAACTTATTATGCGTTACGGCTTATGGAGATATATGGTATTGCAAATTGTTGGTGGCTGTTAATGGTACTGTTGGTTGGTCCATACACGATGGTCCATTTAAAACATTGATCGTCTACTAAATAACTTAGACATACTACATCTTCAATCATGAATACATAGGAATTTGTAAGCAAGAAACTGACAGCGCAAAATTTGATTATGCTTGCATTGTATCTAGGTAAGTAGGTAGGTAGATATAAAATCCCTTTCTACCAACAAGTCCTGAAATTAAAAGTCAATATTACACAATAATGAATTTATTTTTACAACTTTGCTTTATTTCTTCCACCTTTCATCTCTCCCTATTTTTCTATATTCCACCCGGAAAAACCAGCTATAAATAACAAGACCACCACGAAGAACAAGGAAATCAGTTCAAACTAACTAACAAATCCGACCAAAACGTAAAAGTAACTTGGAACCCAATCCAGTTGTTCAGTAACGGTAATAAAACAAACATAAAGACACACACTCGTAAATCATGATCACATTCCAGTAACCGCTAACCAGTGTTACAACACGTCGCCGAACCTTCGGCTAATTGCTACTCGTACGAGTAGTAACTACTTACGGACAACTGACAGTTAATGTTGCGAATGGAACATGTAGTTTAGTTATTACGTTGACGAAATAATTGGTAGTTTTTAGTCTAATGCATCAAATTGCTGATAAAAACTCCAATTGGCTTACGTAGTTAGGTTTGTAACAAATAAAAACTGTAGAATTAAGAAAAGTTCGGTAAAAATTTGCCCTTTAATATCTTAGTAATCCTAATCCTACTAATATTATAAATGCGAAAGTTTGGATGTTTGTTACTCAATTACTCAAAAACGGTTAAACAGATTTGGATGAAATTTGACACACAGGTATAGATTTATAACCTGAATTAACCGATACGATACTTCTAATCCCGGTAGTACATTCCCGTGGGATATTTTCCGATATCCATGCGGGTGAAGCCGCGGGAGAAAGCTAGTACGATCATAAAGATGATAAAAATATTAGAAAGATTGCGCCTTCAAAAATCATCTGATTACAGTAATTTCTGACTACTCATCTTTCTGTGAACTTTCGTCTTTATGGCAGATAAAAATATTGGTTTCCGCAAAAAAGAACATGTATGTTACATTTGTAAGCCTTGTTTTTTGGAACTCGCAAATGTCGGCTTTAGAAAGTGGGTTATAGTAATATTTGTACACAAAGCTTGCTAATGCTTTGTGTACAAAGATCACAATCATTTAGTAACACATCATGCCTTTGGGCTGTGGCAAATTCACCATCTTTATTCACGCAGTTAGGCTTTATCAGAAACAATGTTAGAATCTGTTGTGATTTCGTTAAATTCGACAACGACTAGAAAATCATTGATAATAGCACTGTGAAATACCAATCCTACGGTCTGAATTGACATTCCTTCCTCAATATTATAATCGCCTTCATCCAAATCCATCTTCACACCTGTCAACTTAAAATGCACTCGTATCTACTAATCATCATTCCAATTTATATTACTTTCTCCAACCAAATTTTCTTTAACACAAGGTTTTTGTCAATGTTGAAACGAATCTATTCGTTAACACTTTCTTATTTAGTTGACATAAGGTTCAAAACTCTTTGTTCGATACGATTGATATCGGCAAAGAAGTAGTCTCGATTGAAGTGGGTCAATTGTCTTTGACGGACGCTCAGTGTTTACAAACAAATCGTTCACGCAACTCCATTGCACTCTAAACCGCATAATATTTCTTCAGTAACATCAAACCTTTATGTAAGCAATACTTCCGCAAAGTGGGGGAAACTGGAAAACTGAGCCACTTTGCAAATATAACTGCAAGAGAAGCGAGATTTTGTGATAAAAATGCTGTTATGCATGCATAAGACAATATTACGAAACTTTCCATTAGCATATAAAGTAAAGGCAAAGCAAATAAAACATGCATCAACATTAAATGCTAAGATGCACTCAACACTAACGCAGTATCCGAAAATCGAAATAAACACTCATTGCGTTGGAGATATGCAAATTCTCGAGATAAAATTACCAATGCAAAATCTAGAAAGCTGTTTATATTGACGTGTCGTTTATAGCAATGGAAACTTGTAAAAACGCATTACTATTCAATGTGCTCCGAGGCCGACTTCATGCCATCGTATCAAGAAGGTCGTTACTTATCAATTCATAAGTGCAAGTGGAAACTGTGATTTGATGGACGCGCCATAAATTGAACACACCTTTATTTGTAACCGTATCATGAAATGTTTTGGTTCGGTTTGTTTTGAATTCAAAGCATTGTAACGATCTTTGGACATCATTTATTGAAGGCTAGAACCTACATACTATATTGCAAAACATAGTCTACTAATTTTAAAGTATATCAGTATGTGTGTAGTATATGTATATGTGTAGTTCTCTAAAAAATCTGTTGACGTTGACAGAGTTTTATCTAACCAAGGAAGCAAAGTGAAAATATGCGGTTAGAACAATTTCATTCTGTTCAGAAATAAAGTGACACAATATGGTCTACCTATCTACTCTCTTCAAACCGCAAGTGGAGTCTACAAGAAGTATTTTTCACAATATGAAACCGCGGATGTTTAAACCAGCTGACTACAGCTGTGACGAATCAACCACCTGCATTGACGATTTAGTGAAACAAGAAAAAGTAGGTCAACCATGTAATTTTAAAATATATAGTACCCATCGCACAGCAATAATAGCAACAACTCTGAATTTGTAACATGTTAATTCGCTCAGTACTCAAACTAGTAATTTATCACTGAAACATGTTGATTTTCGGCCCATTACAAAACAGTGTTACGCTGTATTTAATATGTTCTGTATATGCCTTCTGTGTTACGTAAATAGCTCACCGCACGAGCAATTAGATTTGAATCGCATCCGTTAAGTACTTCATTAAAATACTAATAGAAATAATATATTCCACAGATACGCATATAATTGCAGACCTTTATAACGAGGAAAATAGCTGGAATGATTAATTAGGAAACGGTGGTTTAGAAAACTCAGCTAAACTAATGGCTTTTAATGATGATTTATGAGTTTACAAGTTATTGTTTCCTTTAGCAGTGATAATAACCAAGGAATAAATGTGAACGTTGGGGTGAAAGTGATTTAAGGAGATATAAAAGGTAAGGTCAGTAATGTACTTAAACATAAAATTGAAATCGAAATAGTTGATGAATTCTGTCAAGTTAAAAACTTTTAAAATTTGTTGATAGTTACATAAAAACAATTCAGTTTTTGCTCAATATTCTCTATTAGATACTAATATGAATGATAGTGATAAATTAATTATGATGAAGCAAAGTACAGATGCAAGCAGTCCCAAGGTGATCAAATGAAATGATTTAATCGTCTTTCCAGTGTTATGCAAATATGCGCATAAGCTGTTATTTTCCTCAGATCAAACTTCTATGTTGGTTTTGTTTATAACTTATGAAATAATTTGCTAGAAGCTTACTCAGCGAATGTGATCAAGCAAACAAATACAATGGAATCAATATATTTGAGGCAACCAGTTCGTTCATTATTTCGTGCGTGAAATGCCAGTAGGCTTGGCACCATTGTTTGCCATAGGTATAGGCCTATCTACACAGATATTACCAAATGTTGGCAGAGAGATAATTGAAGCAAATAATACAGCTTTGGTTTTGTGCGGTTTCGCAACTCGAGAACTCAACACGCGAAACTGTGAGATAGTTGTGCGTGCAAACGACTGTTTGGTTGTTAGTTTTGTTTCGGATAACTAGTGTGATTATGTGAACGTCTTGCTGTAAATGTTTATAAATTGAATCTAAATTTGGAAATGATTTATAATTTCCAAAAGTAGATTTGGTTTAGTTTGTTATTTATTTATTTTATTATTTAAATTTTTTACAAACTTTAGTTTGTCGTGGAAATTCACATTGTTCTAATGAATTAGATTAACATCATCTTTATCTATAAAATAAAAATGAAATGATTTTCGTTGGTAAGCGCATCACTTGAGAACGCCTGGACCGATTTGACTATTTTACGTTTTAAAATGTTCGCAATATTTCGAATAAGGTTTCTAGGGAAAAAAAATGAAAAGCTTCCCGAAAAGTGGAAAAATGGGTGAAATGTCCTTTTTCCGAAAGGGGAACTATTGTTTGGACAGGACAACGTATATCGAGTCAGCTAGTAGTAAATAAGAAGAAAGATGATGCAGAAAAAGTAAGAGTTCACGGCTTATAACACAAAAGAGCACTCAAAGAGTAAAAAGCATCTACTTCAAATAAGGAAGGTGCTGATCAATTACAAGAAAATTTGCCTGAATGAGAACTAGTTGACGTTAACAGTATAATGTATAAGATTGTCTACAAATCGTGCGCATAACCTTCCAACGTAACTACTCAGTCAAGGTCACGGTTCATACCTGATGAGATCACGCAGACTTGGGTTAGGTATCTTGTTAATCGATTACGGTGTCTCATTGTCTGCAAATCTATTCGATTTTGTTTATCGATATTTTTGAACGGGTCGTTGAAAGAAATCCAGACAATCGATCATGATGACTGACAGTGAACAAAAACATTTTGCAGTATCGATTGATTTTGGATGGATGTCTCACTCTGACCAGAGATTTTTATTAATATATGCATTGTCCGTGGACATACGAATAAAAAAGAGATTATACAATTTAACATTATGTATATTTAACATGAAAATACATGTAATGATGAAGTCACCATAAACAAAAATAGAGACATGATAATTTTGTCCGTAGATCCTACCTTTATTTATGTATCTAGAGTTGAATTACTATTATCTATTAAAGGAGAGTAAATTGCACACGGCTGTTATTATATACCAGAAGTTACTTAACCCAAAGCAGGTATACAATTATGGCCAGGTAAATGGTGCACTTATGGACATTATCCTTAATACTCGTACTAAGAATATAGATCAGATTTCGTCATGTCATGTCAGTCTATGGACAATTTCCAGCTTATGATATAGAGTGCTTTATTATTAATTGGTGTGGTTTCATAAACTGGAATGACCTGTCTCCGCCTGTCACAATATTATACCTCAACTATGATTGGAGACCCGTAGTTTATTGGGTGATTAGCGATATCCTAAAGAAATTAATGTCTCTAAGCTCGAATAAGCTGATAGGTATATTTAGTGTGATGAAATAATCATAAACTATCTCTACGGTTACAGAATTTCGGTTTGTTCTTTATTCTTGTCATAAGAATAATTAAATAACAGATAAAACGTCGGTTTTTCAAGACATCGCCAAGCGGTTGGTCGACTTTTCACGTTACCCTCTGGTCACATGAAGAGTCTACCAACCGCTTGGATGGCCTGTTTATGGGCCAAAGAATCAGCATTGCCATACCACGTGGCAATGCTGCCAGCCTTTTGGGCACTTTTCCTGTTGACAGCGATGCGGACGATTCCCTTTTTATATATACTTGTACATATTATTAATTAAAGACTGTTAGCTTTTAAACTATGTAAATGTTATCTTCCATGTGTGTTAATAAATCTCTACATAGTATTAAACAAAGTCGCTTTTTTTGTCTGTCCGTTTAGATCTTTTAAACTCCGCAACAGATTTTAATGCGGTTTTTATCAATAGACAGAGTGATTCAAGAGGAAAGTTTATATGTATAATACATGCATATTATAATAAAGGAAAGCCGAGAATTTCAAGGATTTGTAATGTGATGTCGTAAAAAACATATTTTTGTGCGCTTATATTGCAAACGCTGGCTAACCCTTACGAGATACTCGTAGATCAAAATAAAGTACTACGGAATTTTATATATTAAAAAGATCTACAAAAATTCCACGTTGGTATATGTCTATCTCCTACGGATAACCCGCAGTAACCATTTTTATATTTTACATATTACAAGAAAAATAGGGGTTATTTACGAAGCTATTTTAAACAAACAGTATTATTCCTTATCCAATTAAATACGTTAACTACGTTGTGCATTTAATATACATCAAAATTTCCTTTTACTTCATATCATTAAAAATTATAATTATCTTAGAAGATTTCAGATTTCATATGCGGGGGCAGAGCGGCCGCCGGCCGTAAGTACGTCCGTCCCGGGTGGCAGCGGCCGGCGATCGGCGCGTGCATATAAATTAATCCAATATGTTACTAAATATATAAATAATGGTAGCGATCAAGCCACTTTCAGCATACAATCATCAATATTTTTAATCACTTATGTAGGTATTCTTTATTATGCAGTATGACATATCTTCAGTATGAATTCTCAATGCACTGCCTTTGAGAATTTGAGATGGAACTGTTTGAATAATTAGGCATAGATTTGGCAGAAAGATAATACTTTCGAAATGATTAGAATCTAATTAGGTACACGTGTATAAAACTAACATAACCCTGTATACCTACCTAGTAGTCTAGTAGTATCACTTTTTCAGGATGAAGAGAAGACTGCAATTACAACAAAATAACTTATAAATTTTGCGTTTATGATGTGATTTTTCGTTACAATCAATCACACTTTCTAAAGAACATTTTCATTCAATTATTCCTTTCATTAGAACCCGCAGGCCGGCTATAAATCTGACATAAATTATGATTACGTGCATAACCGCTTAAGTAAGCAATACGCACAGTTACAATCTCGGAAAGGGAAAGAGGAAGCCTCTGACTTAACGAATATAAATAACTTCATAAGTAGTTACTTATTCAACGCTTCGCTTCACCGGAGTACATGGAGAAGTAAATAAATGGAGTACTAGTAAAGAAATAAAACGAAACTGCCGGTTCAGGTTTATTAATCATGATTATTTATAAAAAAATATTGTACGTAGTTTGCCCATCGTACTTGTCATGGTTTGGATTCGGGCTGGCCTAGCTCGTAATTATCTCTTAATTAATTGTGTAGCATTTAACGATTGTTACGCCGCGCCGTGGAATAGTGTTTCAGCGCAGCAGCCGTTTATCTTGTGTTGCGCGGGTGGGTGCGTGGCTGTTGTATTGTTTGTATTAGTTAATAAAACAGTTAATTGTTTAAAACATAGATTGTTTTAATATTGATCAAAGATCTTACACCCGATAGTTCGGTTACAAGCGAATTTGAAGTAATACGACATTGTCACAATGACAACTGTCAAAACGTCTAGAAACGTTCCGTTACTACAGTTGTCGCCTTATTGCTCCATTCGTTTACTACTCTGTGGTTACTGGTTGCACATGATCTATTCATTGTGGTCACGTATCATAAGCAGCCACTAGATTTTGTTTATTATTTCAAGGTCTCTTTGTGGTTTATGAAAAAAATTGTGGACGTGATCATAAATACAATGAAAAGGGTTATATTTTTTGAGCCGTTGGCCTTTAAAAAAGACTAAGCTTAGCTGTTCTATTCTGATCGTTATTTCTAACAGAAAAATGTTGTGAACTTAGATATTGGAATCATAATTTGGTCTTAATAGCAACATTGAGTTAGCTCCCAACACTGAAAATATAGGGCGTCGATATGAGTCACCAAGATTTAACAAAACTTAAGTAAAAAAGATGGGATGTACCTTAAAAAGTGATTAATCACTGAAGAATCTAGCCGCCTGACTCCCTCGTTCAGACGCCTCCAACATCTACCATCCGATCCGTCTTACATAATATAGAGCTTGAAACTTAAACTATCTCTCGGCTACCAAATTCCTATTATGTCATCCTCAGTGGTGCTATCTCGGTAAAAACCCAAGCAGCACACATAGCTGTATAGTCACTGGACAACAGATTTTTTTTAAACCTGAGGCTGTTATCCTTTCTGTACAAGGACTGTATATCCAACTACACAGCTCTTATAATTCTAAATTTGGCCCCAAATTAACCAGCCCCGAGCATTATAGTAGCTTGTTAACAGCTGTCCAGAGCATTGTAAGAGCTGTACATGGGCTGTACAATGGCTTAGACAGCAATCAATAGGCCACTATCCAGGTTCTTTAATTCTCTTACGCAGCCAAAAGATGGTTTATGGCTTATTAACGGCTATTGTTAAATCTTCAAAGAAATAGCAACAAAAAACTATTTGTGCAGTGCAAGTGTTACGTCAAGGCGATCTAACTATTTCTGTGGACCAATAATAATTTATAATTTAAGCTATGTAACTTTTCACGTTGTTTTGTATCTCTATCGGTAAATTGTACTGCGAGTGCCACTTTACTGTTAATATATATAGGTGATATTATCAAATATTACACGCGCCATCGAAATAATATAGTTTTAGAAAAAAAAAACAAAATAAATACGGTGTACGAATTATTCATGGATTTTTACTTTTTTTTTTCCAGTTAATGAGTATCAATATCTATTTGTAACAATGAAATAATGTGTTTTTACTTTAATAGCTCTGAAATATCATGAACATTTAACAGATATCTGTGAATTTTTCATATGTAATCGGCTTGTTTACATCAAAATGGCGTTAATTTGTTATCCAGCAATAATTCTAACGAACTTCCCTTGACCCTCTCTTTTCTGTTCAATGGACATATTTAAGTCTATTAATCAACTGAAAACTGTACGCTAGCTGTACAATGGTTTTCAGTTATTATAGGAACTGGTGAAAGGAGTAAAGTGAGAGTATACAACAGCGTCTTAGGGATCTCTGATCTTGATAGAAAACCATTTCGGGCATTTCGTACTGAAGTAGCTTAGGTACTACACTTGATTTTGTGATCCTACTTATTCGGGCCTGTTATGCCAAACTAGCGAACCATTAATTGTCATGTTGCTTAGAAATACATAGTATAAAGTAAAAAGGTATTCCGATTTTTTTAATCTAAAACATCAGCCAAACTAGCTAAATATTCACCTCCACTCTGTTCAACTTTACGTTCTCCCGGACGTGTGAAAGAGATGAAACGAATTTGGGTTGTCGCATTTGTTACGATGCGAAGGTTTGGTTAACGCCATTCAAATTTAACCAATCATATTGATCAAAAATCATTGTAAAATGTACTTTGTTGCGTAGGAAATAAGGTCTCATTTAGATTCTACGATTTGAAAGATATTATGCAAACTTGCGTTAGCCAGTTTTTGACAAATCTTCACCGTATCTCTATCTATTGTTACCCTTTACGCGCCACGCACCGCAAGTATTATTATTGTTTCTTTAATATTTACGAAATATTTTTAATTTTTTAGTCGTCTGGTGGATTGCGAGCGCGTACGACTTCTGCAATTTAATCACGCGAACGAAGTGAATAATTTAGTTTGTTTTATAATTTATCAATTAATAATAATGTACATATTTTTGTGATAGGTGTGAATATTTCAATACTAAAGAGTGTTTTACTTAATGGCACAAATACTAAATCCGCGTATTAATATCTTTTACTTGTGACGTAGTAGGTAAAGATGCAAATGTTATTGCTAAGTAGTTATTATTGTTTTCAGAAAATAGAAATGCCGTTCAAAATAGTGAAGACAATAGAAAGAGGGAAATAAAAATTATCTATCATACCAAGTGCTTGGGAAAAGGATGGATGGTTGAGATGGCCTATTAAAAATGTCAGTTCGAAATTGAATAAACTAGAATATTCAAAGCCTCATACAGACTGGACAAAAATGCAATGCATAGTGAAACGGTCATCCATTGCAACATATAACAATGCAGAAAAAGAATTAAGTGTCATGTTACCCGTCAGATTACCCGGATGATGGGGAAATAAATAAATTAGACAATATCATTGACTACAACGCTATGGCAGCTGGTCTAATGCCCATTCTTTTATATTTTCTTTAAACAAAATGTTTTTCCTATAAATATTTTCTCCCTCTTCTTCATATGTCTGGTTTGATTCAAAACTTTCACTATTTCTACTTTCAATAATTTCTTTAGAAAGATCACTGACCGATTCCATTAATTGTACGGAACTGCGATCATTGGTGGTAACAAAATCTATGTGTCCGGAACCCTCATTTTTAATCGACACCGGCACTTGGCTGTAGCTAGATAAATGAAGGAGATGTTCACTATCCTTGCTCCTTTGCTTATTGTATTCTTTTGCAAGTTTATTTTTAACTGCACCAGTTCTTTTCCTTTTTTTCCATGGTTTAACCGTATTCATTTTAAATTGTATTTTGTTCTCGCACGATAATTAATTAAGTCGCGTTGCAAGGTTATGACAAAATTGACGTTATCATAGAACTACTAATCTGTTTACTCTTCAATAATTCTAGAGGCTGTAAAATAGCTAATATTTATACTATAAGCTGTGGAATTAAAGTGGAGTAAGGCTACACTAATTTACAGCTCGTGCAGTCTTAAATGCTTTTAATCAGCTACTATTAAGCTCATTGAGGTAGCATTATAATAGAATGAGTGTTCACAATAAAAAAGCCAATGGCAAAATTTGATTCTCTAATACAGCTCACAGCTTAGAAGAGGTGTGACTTTATCGCGTTAAGCAGCCGTTTACACGCTTTAGTCTCCTTAATCAGCTAGCAGCATTATATGTAGCCAAAGGCTGGACAATAGTTCTTTCAAATTCTACTAAAATTCATTATTTTGTTTTTTTCTCCATTATACAGCCATTAGTCAGCTATGCTGTTTAACAGTGTGGAGATCACCCCTCATACAGTCTCAAGAATCATTTTATCCGTTAGTATAGCTACATAAGCGCCTTTAACTGTAATATAGCTTGTTTATGGATGTAATTTCCGCTAATGTGCTGCTTGGGAAGTAATAGACAATTTTATTGTGCAAACGTACTGGTCAGTAATTGAATTTAACTGTTATTTTTTGCTTATTTCTAAATTTCTTCTTGCTTTTGGGTGATGTAATACTGCAGTTTAGCGTAGAACACATTTTCAAAGAGTGAGGGTGGTCAAAGTCAAAGTCAAATCATTTATTTCAAATAAGCACATAAAAGGCAGTTTTGAACGTCGAAATGTACAAGAAAATAGAATGGATTCTGGAATGGTTGTGGAATTCAGGCGTTTAGAATAACCCTGTATAAAGAGCGTAAGTAGGTAACTACTCTGCTCTTAAAGTACCCAAAAAAAGGGGTAACCGGGTTACCAATTAATTCAATCTTCCGTACGCAACCAAAATTATTGGAATTATCTAATGATAACCTTTACCTTTTAAAATTTTTGACCCATCATGTTACTACAATCCATTTGAAATCACTCTTTTAGGTTTCAATTTCATAATTAAGTACAGGCGGACAATCATGTAGATGGCTATCTTTCGAAATGGTATCGGATACATAGCCAACGTCTTTGTTTGGTTGGTATGAGCAATGCGATCCTTATTCAGCAAGTAACAGCTTATGATATGGCCAACGGAAACCATTCAAACACTGTATCGGGAAAAAGCTTTTCTATCTGTGATAGATAATATATAATAGCTATAGATTTGTAATTATTATTCGTATTGTTGTTGGCACAGTGACTTAGGTGCTAGCTGCGACCTTAATTCCGCTCGCGTGGAATTCGGAAAACAACAATGGAACATCATCTTTAACAATTTGGTGAAAATACTTTTTTGAAAATCTTGTTGTGTCAGAGGAAGGAACGTGTCGATTTCCCCGTTCCTCTCATAAGGCAGGTACTGTATGGGTAAAGTTTGACAACGAATTTAATGCACATTCACTAGACGCATGGTTAAAATCATTACAATTAATTGAGTTGCAAACTAACAATGAACAATTCCCATTCAGCATTCAATGTTTACTATAATCCGAAACTTTAATTGAACAACAACAATTAATATAGTTGCAAGGTTACAAAGCCTTGACAGTAAAAACGCGAATGCTGTCGAATTCGTAAGGAAATTGACGTGACACGCTACCAAGCACGTTCGTGTTCGATTCGAAATAAAATAACACAATTCTCATACATTTCCTTGCTAATTTCCGCAATATTGCAATTTGTAATGTGTTTAACAGGTGGCAAAGGTTTACATTGAAACGTTGATAGATTTAACGGCCTATTTTGTAAAGAATAAGTGAACATGAGGTGTAACACTGACTCTATTTAACGGTTTGGTTATTGCAAGTGTTATGTTTGATTTCATGTTCCATTGCCTCTACTCCTTACATTTTCGTCAGGGTAGGGAAGTAGGTAGACTGGATTGACATGAAGTGATATGACAGAAAGCTGAACGTTTTGGGCTCATGCAAAATATATACTTTGATTGTACTGCGATAGATGAATTTTTAGGGTGAATAAGTGAATTAAGTATAACATTCACGGTCAAATTGGAAAGAATTGAAAAAAACATAAAACCACAAAAATTTAACGTGAGCGTCGAATCATGAAGTAACTTGCTGTCACGCAAAACCAAGGAATCGGCTTAAATCAATGTAGACCATAAGAATAAGCTACGCGCCCCTCTTATTACATCTTTTATCCGGGACAGTAGGTTCCTGTCGTCACGGATAAAAGAACTTGCCTGCAAAGGTCCGCTTTTATCACAGGAACCGGTTATGAATGTATTAGCAATGCACACGCCATTTTCTATCATCCGTAATAGAGCAAGGCATAACTGTTTGCGATTTGCATGAATTATATCATTGAATGGAATAACTATTAGTAACCTATATAACATTCTTATATGTATAATTTTCTAAAGCTATGACTGGTTATAGCCAATCAATAACTATCTGCCAGGCGGGATGATAATGAGAATATCTCTGCAATGGAGTTTCTTGCCGGCTCTTCTCCATAGGAAACAACCAATTGGAACCGTGCACCTAGCTTCTGACGTTTCATAAGTGTAGGTTTATGTGAAATAAAATATTTTGATTTTTGATTTTGAATGGCCGGTTTTTTTTTCAGGGACTGGACAATAGTTTGAACAGGGTGTCCAAGAAATCGACCAACATACCGGTGATAGATTTGGTTAAACCCTCACAAAATAACAAAACATATGTTCCGCAAAATCTTATAGTTTTCTAGTTATAGCATATATAAAAAAAAAATAACGCCTTGCGTCATTCTTTTGACTCTCTCTCAAATAATTTTTGCACTAACAACCTGTATATTGCTGTGTATTGTTTATATCGCTGTAGGTACATATTAATGTAGTAAAATCTAGTTGTTTCTATTACTTATTGCATATAATAAAAATAGTGTATTAAGGAAGAAGAAACTGACTCCTGAAATACAGGTATTATATATTGCTCTGGAGTCAGGTCTTCACAATGATTGTAATGAATGTCATGCAAATAAATTATTATTATTATTATTACATATTTATAATCCTTCAGTACCTGCAATATATTTTAATTCTAATAAAGACTACGTTTATTGAAACCGTAAACGCTAACGGAAGACGATAATGAACGATAAGGATCTATGCTTTTACCGCTAAGCAACGCTGGCTTTCATTTTAACCGACTGATTAGCATCAATAGATCGTTACGCACGCTATTACATAATAAATTTGTCTAATAGTGATACTGATACATTATTAGATAATACTATAATGTTGCTTTGCGACAAAGAAGGACAGACGCTATAATATTCGATTAGCGATGACGCTAGTAGAAAAGCCAATAATGTATGGGGTTGACATAAGCTATCGAAATGTCACGTGATCATAGGTCAACGAATAGAAATTAGCTAGATAATATTAAAATCATTCGATTCTATGAAACGAATCGACAGTGTGGAACGATTACTTCCATAGGGATGCGTAGCCAAGTGGCACTTTCTGAGAAGCGTTATCGCTAGTTATTGATTCGTATGATGGAAACATTAGCGAAAGCGATAGCGATTGTATGTAGAAATAGAATCGCTCCGAAGCGAATGCCATTTGTCTAGGCCCTCAGTGTCTATAGGTGGTGATAGGTAAATCTTTCGTTAACTTTTTCAGAAAAACGCAGTAATAGTAGGTATATTGGAATGCCAGTAGGTGCTGTAAAAACTGAAAATCATGAATATTTTTTTGCACCTTTGATCTAAGCTGATGCCTGAACCAAAATTAACCAATACTGGTAAATGATAAATGATTTTATTTCTGTAAGTAGGTTTGTACAAACACTTTTACACGTCAATCATATTTTAAAACTAGATGAGGTCGGCGTTTCCTATCTGACTACTCTGAGAAGAAAGGCCGAAACAAACTCAGAGGTCAGTCTCTTTTAAAGTCCAGATATAATCTTAGTCAGATCATGTGAAGAGCATGTAGATTTGTGTCTGAACTGGTCTTTTGAGGAAAAACCACACAGAATGAGTGTACCTGTCCAGTCAGTGCATGCATTTGTCAGTAATCGTGCAGCTCAACTCAAAACTTAAGGTAGGTTCTCCTACCTACGTAGTAAGCTCCAAAGTTCTAAAATTGATCATAATATACTATCCTAATTTAATTAAGCTATCTATGTTGAAGTTTTGAATAATCAACACTAAATTAAATTAATTATGTTAGATATTTTTAAAGATCACGAACATTGTACTCCATTTCCCAAGACCAACATAGTTATAAGGGTGAGACTTCACTGCTTAGGCGATAGCGGTAATTAGAGAAACGCTAAATAAAGTGCTCTTTTGGAAACATTTACAGTTTCCAAATAAAACTGAGCAGAAACAATTGAATATCAGCAAAAGCACATGATTCACGAACAATGATTTATGATCAAACCTCTTCAATCCACCATGCAGAGCATCCACTGCGAGTGCTAGTTTGCAGTACAAGTTAGCAAAGGGACTCACACCTATACCCTATTCGCGTCTAAAATGTTTTTATGTCGCCCTCGCCTTCGCACCGCTCTATCAATGTCGCTCTATCTAAACTCTGACCGAAATCTATAAACGTTACTTAGCACGTGCTTTGATTTAGACATGGTCCCGTCTCTATCTTGCACTTGTAGTTTGACAGTTGAATGACAGTAACAGGCATAAAGGCCCCCACAGACAGGCGCGACGCGACTCTAGTAGAACAATTTCTAAGAAAACTTCATGGAAATTTTGGAATGGAAGTGTGTTGTCGCGCCTGTCTGCGGGAAGCGACAGCAACAGGCATAACGCTTAGCCGAAGTGCTCAGTAACGTTTATAGATCTCGGCCTTAAACAGTCTGGCAGGAAGATATGTGATGGTAATTTTTCTCTTAGTTTCTCATCTCCGAGTTATTCCTCGACGAAGATACAGTTACATACATGCCGCGATTTTCAAATAAAGTTTTGCTCCACAACTTTCGTGATTGGATGGTACCGTGTTATTAAGATAACTCATGATTGTAGGTAATTGGTACCTACGAGACGGTGATCGAAACGAAGTCACGTTTGATCTGGTCATCGAACCTAACTTACTGTAGACTTAGTCATTACAAAACATCGTAATACAGTAAGAACTGGAATTTAAATTATATTGCTAATATAAGAGTAGGTAATGTACGTTTTGGAGTACTTTTAAATTAGTGTATGGTAAGCGAAATTTCTCAATTTTGTAACTTAACGCTTACAATACATACTACAGAATATTGTAAGTCAACATTCTGAGAAACAAATCCATATTCTCTGTACGTAGCTGTTCACATGGGTTGCACATGCAAACAAGGCATTGATTTCTTCACTGATCTGAAAACTGTTGTGTCTTTCTGGAGACAAAGTGATGGATCGCACGCTAAAGCTGCAGTATCTATGCCTACACAACAGTAAATAAGAAATAAAATAGTATACTAAGCATATATATTTATTTTTATACGTGTTCAAGAATGTTTAAGCATTATTTTTTTACTACCTAAATAGTTTTATATCATGCCATGTACGCCATGTTTAGTCTTCCATACTATACTTAAGGATATTGTTCATTTTATATTTTTATAAAAATCATAATAAATATTACTTGTTAAAAATACTTTGTATTTATTTATTTGTCCATTTATATACACAAAAACTAGACGCGCAGCAAGAAGACAGAATCAAAGTACAAAAGGAAGGCTTATTTCTGAAGAAATATCTTCCAGCGTTTCTTTGATAGAACATAATATTTGTAATTTTTATTGTATTCTCATTAGAGAATTAGACACACATCACATTAGTGCTCAAACTTTAAATAAACCGCGTAATATTTCACATGCGCGTACGCAGCTGATGTAATATGGACCAATCGTCAGTGAGATCATCTCATTGACCGATGCAACTTGCTGCATATTAACTTAATAACAGTCTTTATGTATTTACAAATAAAGACTATAGCACATTTTATTACCAGTATCCTAACCTTGTACCAGCATTCCTTTGTCAATACAACGGTTTGACTTTAAAATGTAACACTATGAAATCATTCGGTTTTAGGCAGTTTAAATTAAGTCCCGTATTACAGAACGTCACTCAATACTCAAGCATTACTTAAAACTAGTTTCAACCAATCAAATGGCTTGAATCTAGTTTTAAGTAATGCTTGAGTATTGAGTGACTTTCAGTGATACGGGCCTAAGTGTCTTTCCAAATATACTTACAGGTTTCCTTACAAACGTTCTGAATCGGTTAATTACCCTAATGTTAAGAGAAACCGTATAATATGTACGAAACGTGTAGATTTGTAAACGTTTCAACGTTGCTCGTAGTGCACGTGTGTGTAAATGCCATAAGAATATTGAAAGTAAAATTGACAAATTTGTATCAAAAACGGTTTGGAATACATAACATCACGCTTTGTTCCCCGAAGGGTAAGGCAGAGGTGTACTTTAGTAGACCCACCTTTCGCCAGTGATGGTATGTAAGCCAGTTGTGTTATGTTTTGTATTTAAAATAGGGACGCACCTATTGCCGCCAACCTGGCACAAATCCAGACTCCGAGCTGCTAATGAAAAATTCCAGATAGAAAAACCCAATAACACTGCCCAACCTGGGAATCGAACCCAGGACTTCATGCTTAGCATTAGCGTTTGAGACCACGAGACCAATGTGACTGTGGATACAATGTACCGTCACCAAAAGTGATAAGTAACCAGGGTCGTCGATATAGTTGAAGTTTAGTAAGAAACCGATGAATATTTTCGAATAAAATTAAACCTAATTAAAGAAAACAAACAGTTCATTTAGCAAATTAATTTTCATTCTAATACATCTATCGGTTTCTTACTAAACTTCAACTATATCGACTACCCTGGTTACTTATCACATTTGGTGACCGTACATAGATAACCACAGTACCCAAGTAAGTTAGTATATCGAGTTTAAGAAAGAGACTATCATACAGGTATGAATGTCAGTGACGACAACGCTCTACGAAGCTGAACTTTTTATACTTGAAACTCAATGTACCATATTAATTAATAAAGACCGCGTAGGTACTGTAGGTACATACAAATAATACTGTTATAACTTACCTACATTGTAAACAAACAAGTGGCCTGTTTACCTAAATAGCATTACTCTCCCGGGAGTAGTAAGCAAGTAAGCAGTAACAATTCGTGCGCGAGCGCATACTGTCACGTACTACATGGGTCGCAATAACCTCACGTTCAACACCCACTCGCAAATAGCAGACCTTTCCGCTTTCTTGGGTACACTCGTTGCTTTTTAAATGAACTGTTAAGTTATAGGAAAGTCGCCATGTTTAGTAGTTTTTATAGAGCTTCATGGGCTACTGAGATCTTGCTACCACGAGCTTCTCTGATTTTAAGTGTATGTAGATTGAAAGGAAGAAGTCGCAATAAGAGCTAGATAATTGAAAACCGAGCCTGAGTTCTTTTGAGGTTTTTTTTTTAGGGAGCTTTGGAATACATTAAAGGTCAATGTAGAATACTTTGTTCATGTTCATATGGTCTGAACTGAATCAGTGAGACATTTGGTTCCAACCAAATGTCTCACTGATAGATGTTTGATATTGGGTCATTGCCATATGCCACGATAATGTAATGGATGAAATAATGTCACCTATCGATTGATACAGAATACATAATAATATAAATAACCCTGTATCAGTGCCATGTTTAGACCAGAAATATCCTATTTAATCTAAGTCTTAATATAAGGCGATGTTGCAGTTATTGGCTGCAGTAAACTAGGCAGACCGGGAAAGGAGTGAATGTGCTTTACAACTCCTCTCACTCCTTTACAGATGGAGGTCGATACTCCTTACTCATATTTCCGTTAAGTTTCGATGTCTATAATTACCTTCTATAATATTATGGACCATAATATAATATATATTATGGACCATAATATTATTAAGTGGACCATACTTTTTCACAAAACTTCTGTAGCTATTTGGGTATACGTATAATAGCCGGTTATCGTTTTAAATCGTTCTTTCTTTAGTTCAGCTTTAAAAATATATAGTGTCATTAAGATATGTTTCAGTTTTTGGATAGAGGAAATGAAAGTTACAAAAATATTCGATTAGACAAAAACTGCAACTATTTCCCTACAGTTCTCCGTTCAGTTATAAAAAGTAGGCTTTATTATCCTACTGGTTAACCTCATTGTTACTTTTTGCATGACCCGTTGTTGCAAATAATGGTCTTCTGTGTTAAAAAACTTAAGCTGGTAGTCTGCCTTCAATTTCTGAATTATTTTTGAACTCTTATTCTGATATTGAGATCAAGATGAAATCAACTCGTCAACTTTTACACGTGTCGAGTTAGGATTTAAGATAAGTTTATTAAATCAAACCAACACCTGAAGAGCAAAACATTCTTCAATGGACGAGGACGGACCGATTTAATCCATCATTAAAAAAAAATTTGCTGATTCAAAAAACAAAAGGCAGTATAAAAAACACATAATTCCCGTGTAAACACATCAAAACACGTAATCCAGGCGTGGTTGCTTATAAAAAGATAATCTGGCCTTGGTCGTTATCACGCGAATGATCTCTTTCGCACGCTGCGTCTCGCCTTCTTAGTTCATTCACATTTTCATGAACGCTTTACTTGAACTTTTGACCTACGACGTCTAAAACTTTTAACCATTTAGTACCTATTGTTCACTTTTACCCAGAGCTGTTTAATAATTTAGATAGGTAAATTAAGTTGTATAATTAGGCATTATGGTAACAAAAACCAGGAGCCATTTTTAGGAACAAGCTGCAATAAACATGCTTCACAGTGTTAGAAAATTGTTTGTTGAAAGATTGTTAGAGTACTATAATGAACAACTTCCTCTTATTAGCATAGTTTAAGTTTTATCTTGCAAGTTAGAATGTTTTAATGAGGTAATAAAACCTCGGAAGGTGTCGAAGTTTATTTTAATACCTACAGAATTAATTATTAGAAACAAACTGTAATTTTAATATCCGCTCATAGCAACAGAATGAGTAAATAAAGCATAAGATTTTTCAAAAGTCGACCATGAAACTAATATTACTAGCCAACTAGAAAACAATAGTACTGGCTATAAAGACGAGGATACTGCTAACTTTAACGATGAAACACCTTATCCCAATATTCCAATTAATATCGTAGAAGCAGTGCACTCAACCACCTATACCGCAGCCCCACTAAATACTATTAGAGGATAAGACCCATTAGACCACTTACGACGTGCAATCGAAGTGCCTCCTTCACTAAGTACAGACACAGCGACTGCGACAGTGCGACTTACGTGTGCTTATTGTTAAGCGATGCACGACAAATCGCCGGACAGCACCATTGGACACGCGGTTTACCGGATCGGCGCAAGTTAGGAGCGGAACGGTTTTGCAACTAGTCATATTGATAGAATTGTTATGGTTGGTTTCGAATACGTGCTCTGGATGGATATTACGTTTGTTGCTTAGGATTTTACCAAAGCAGAAGAGATTGAATGAACATAGATAGAGAAATAGACAAATGCTTTGTAGAATAAAGAGGTTTACCTGCGACATGTAAAATGAAAATCTTTTAAAATAAAAATAAAGTGCTAGACTCGAAGATCCTCGTGTGCGGAAACCACAAAAAAGAAAACGCAAGAATAACAACTACATTTTGCTAAAATTGAGACCAAATTATATAAAAAAGGAAATACGATTCGTTTTGCGTTCCTCGTAACTTTTTGTCAGACACGAAATACTATAGCATTAAATATTCATTATAAACCGATTAAAGACACAGAAACAATGTAATGGATATCGTAGAACTAAAAAACAGCCAGAGGCCTTAAAGTCGGCAGGATTAAAGGTGAAACAGTCGAAACGTAAATTTTCTCATGAAGGCTTGACAAATAAGCGCCTGGGGATATTATCAAAGTAAGTCATTAATATTATTGAAACATGATATTTAGTTTTAACGACTATTAAATGTTATGAAGTAACAATAACAGGTTTGACATGCATGGACACACATTTGACTGGAGACCCCTCGCAACGCAAGTTAGGTTAAGATTTTCTACTGTAGATTCAAAGTAAGATCATCAAAGTATGAACGGAGATGACACCGTGAGTTTACGCTTAATGTTACATATTGAAACAAAATATATTTTTGGTCTGTAGAGGCTCGAGCAGTTAGTTTGATAAAAAGATGTGGATAATGAAACCGTTCGCGTCGATTCGTGCTTTTCAACATTTCAACTTGTAGTTTTAACCTCATTTCCTTCAAAGCTTTGTTAATTTGTACCCATGGATACCGCTATCGTCAACAACTTGTTACTTTTAACACTTCCTGGCACTAATGCCTTAACGGTGTCGAAGTAGTGACAAGACAAGTGAACGCCTAGTTAGTTTCCATCGCATAATGAAGCGAAAACGACCCAAAGAACATTGTCCATTGAAAGCCACGCCACGTTACAATAGCGGAGTCGGTTAAACTTGCAAAGTGATTGTGAACTGCATAGCGTATACAGATCGTGTATTGCAACTTGTTTAGGTTTCAGATTAGGTGTTATGTAATATCTAAAAATACTACGGAATTACGTGTCAATCATACTAAAAAACTTAGGAAACTTGTAAGCAGATTTGTGCCTTCACCCTTGGTGCCTGGCAATGCCAAAAAAGGCCGAGTTAATGCTAAAAGGACAGTCCTTTGACAAGTGGTTGGTTTAAAAGTATTACTATCCATTTGCCAAATGGTGGTAGCTATCGAAGGTTAGACAAAAACACTATAATTATTTATTTTATTTACATACCTATTTATTTATTCTCGTCATCATCCTTATTATATTATTTTTACAGAGATTTCCTTTTCATTCGGTATTCTATAGGCTACTTGCTACTTCAGAAATATCTTAATGTGTATATACAATATATTTCTTATTTTACAGAAAGCTTACATACTAATAAAACATAAAAATCAATCGTAGGTAGGAAAATTGGATAATTACAAGCTTCCACGTGTATAACAAGATTCCATATGTATAGCAAGATTCCACGTGTATAATAAGATTACACATGTATAACAAGATTCCAGATATATAACAAGATTCCACATGTATAACAGGATTCCACATGTATAACAAGATTCCACATGTATAACAAGATTCCACATGTATAACAAGATTCCACATGTATAACAAGATTCCACATGTATAACAAGATTCCACATGTATAACAAGATTCCACATGTATAACAAGATTCCACATGTATATTACAGGTGGATTCCGTATTCCATAAGTTTCTTACGTGTAAGCACTATCACTGCAAACTTGTACAGGTGCCAAGTGATTTAGCACTTCTCCGAAGAAAGTGGTGACGCGTGAGGTGGTCAGCTGCACTAAGTCTTACTGTAAACGATTGATAGTAGGCCGTTTGTTTTTCAATACAGAATTAAAAATGTTTGAAAGCGATCTAATTTCTTGAAGAGTGACTGAATGTTTTTATCCAAATCCTAATAGGTATAATAAAAGTATTGTTATATTGTTCCATTTTACTGGAAAAACAAGTAAGTTTGGCAGCATAACAAAAATTACTAAGTCGATTTGCTCTTCGAGACACAAATTGTTAATGTTTCGTGGAATAAACATTCAGCTTTACACATTCTAGGAATTACGAAGTAGGTCTTGAAGAAAATCTAGTGATTTTCGTCATTCTTAATTAAACCTGCAATAAAATTTGTTTTTATCACCAAACCGTCTTGTGCAAGCGTAGTGATCAATGCTCGTGCCTTCTCTGTGTGAGAAGAGGCCTTTGCCCTGCAGTGGGACAGTAATAGGCTGGTATTATTATTATTATATTACTAGCTTTTGCACGCGGCTCCGCCCGCGTGGATGTCAAAAATTATCCCACGGGAACGTACTACCGCGATAAAAAGTATCCTAAATGTTTATCCAGGTTATGACCTATCTGTGTTCCAAATTCCATCTAAATCCGTTAAGAAGTTTTTGCGTGAAAGGTTAACAAACATCCATCCATCCATCCTCACAAACTTTCACATTTATAATACTAGCTTTTGCCCGCGGCTCCGCCCGCGTGGATGTCGGAAATTATCCCACGGGAACGTACTACCGGGATAAAAAGTATCCTACGTGTTAATCCAGGTTATAAAATATCTGTGTTCCAAATTCAATACAAATCCGTTCAGTAGTTTTTGTGTGAAAGAGTAACAACCATCCATCCGTCCATCCATCCATCCTTACAAACTTTCACATTTATAATTTATTAAGTAGGATTAGTAGGATTTCTAGGCAAGCAAGGAAGAGTGGAAAGCTGTGAGGGAGACCTAAGACCCAGCAGTGGGACAAAACAGTTAAAAAAATAAACTGAATAGTTTAGGATTACGATATAATACCTAAGAGTAGTTAACTGTAAAAGAAAATGTTGGATACAAACAGTTTAAAAAACTGGGGTTTTTTTTTACCACGACCCACTTTTCCTAGTTCATCGAGCTCTAAAAATGAAGTGCTGCTGTTAGCCGGATTAATTAACTGAAACTGATTGGCCGTAATCGTCTTGATAGCCACATAATTTGGGTTTAATATACAATCATCGACACGATAATGTTAGTATAAAGAATAGTAAATATCAATTAATTGCGTAAAGTAAGGCTTAGTAGTTTTTACAGGTTTGACATGCATTTTCATAATTGGGGTGTTGGTTTTTTTTATATTTTCGAACCAATCCAAAGTTTTTAGTGATGACATAAGGGGCAACTGACTGAAACATTTTTTTTTATTTGCCTATTCTGTCCCACTGCTGGCCAAATGTTTTCCCCAAATCCTTTCAGGAACTCTTGAAAGTAAATAAATTAGATTATATTCGATTCCGTGTCGTGAATAAAATAAAATCGATTGAATTCGCAAATCGATCTAAATGTTAAAACACTATCAATTTTGTAACACCTATTTATATTGTATCCCAAAATGTTAACCTACTTTAGTTTTTCAAATAAACAAACTTATAAACTAGGTCTGGGATGAATCGAAAATATTTTTATACTTCATTGGATTTATCTGAATTACAAGCAAACTAGCTTTTGCTCGTGGCTTCGCCCGCGTCGATGTGTGAAAAGATCCCACGGGAACGTACTACCGGGATTAAAAGTATGTACCATATGTATTCATCCAGGTAAACAATGCATTAATTCAGTAATACATTGCTGTCATATAACTCCATTGGTTTACGTGGCGCACACCAGTAAAATTCCCAGTCGGCATGATTTTTTCTTACATTTTCAACAATCATCGTCATATTTCAGCCAATTTACTCAAAACCTTTAATTATACACCTAAACCTTCCTCATGATTCTCTCCATCCATTGGTAAAACCGTATGAACATCCGTTCGGTAGTTTTTGAGTTGATCGCGTTCAGACAGATAGACGCGCTTTGTTTTGTACACTATGTATAAAGAAGTGTTCGTTATTTAACTGACAGACACATTTCGCATACAGTTATTTTAATCCAAAAGAAAAGAAAAACCAAGCTCAGTATTTTTTAAGGAAGCCTGCGATCAATTGAAATGTTCTATGGATATTTTAATTAACCTTAATTAAAGTTCAATTTCTCTTCATGTCTCCACCAGATTTTGCTGCATAACATTACCATGAGGTCAAAAATTGGTGGTTATATTTTCAAGTTCATTATAAGGGGTCAGTGACTTGTTTTTTAAATATCTGACTCACTCTCATTGTTCTCGAGAATATTGATCTTAGCGTAGCTCGAGTGTCGGAAAATAATAGCTACTATAAGTGCACCTCTGCCGAACCCTTCGGGTAGGTAATACATGCGTGATATTACGTTATAATATTAAAATCAATATGTTTTATTAAAATTGCAGGGAGCACTTTCTAACAATAATATCCATCGTTCTGGTATGCCAAATAAAAATAACTTTTATTTTTCTTTAATTTATATGAATAACCTGCGAGAAACATCTGACTACATTGTGACCATCTTATCTGATCTCAGATCACACAACTTCCTGTGTCATTCTTTTATACTGGCAAGTCTCGCATAACGATAAAAGTATAAGAATAATCCGTTATTTCCTGTCTATTCGTCGTAACTTAATACTTTAAGCATTACTTAATTCTATGGAAGTTAAGCTGAGATGCCCAGAGGACGTTAGGTCAAAACCATAGTTTAGCACATACTTAAAAACTGGACAGGTAGGTACGGTCAGGGAAATTCTTTGTTTATCAAATTGACACACTACGTCAATTTGCCGTGTTATAGCCGTGTTATAGCTATTTCATACAGCTTTTAAAGAATAACTGTTCTGATTTGAATATACGGACAATTTAAGTTGGTTGATAATTTGATAAACAAATAATTTCCCTGACTTTAAATAAATGAAATAAAGTAGCAATGCAGAAAAAAGAGGCAGCAGTCAATATGGAACTGCCTTAGATATACGTAGCAGTAGAAAGGTGATGGAAACAAAACAGTAAGTAAAAAATGATTTATATGGTTTTGAGACAAAAGCTACTGGCAATGGGAGGCGTATTGTTTAAATCGGCCTACGTATAGCAGCAGTGCTGAATGTAGAGGTTAGTGCCACTTAAGAAGCTGGCAAATTTAGGCTAAGCCTAATGATGATGAAACCCACTTATCTTGTATTATGAACACCGAACTGAATGTACTGTATGACATCACAGTTTCAGCCACATAGCAAGTTAATGAACGCTAAATGTAACGCTCTTAACATAACACAAGAGTTAATGTTAGTACAAAACGCTTTGTATTATACAAACAGTCGAAACTGTGACACGATTCCAATGTGGTAAGAAGACATGCAGTTATGAATTCTATTGATAAGGAAACAGCGTTGATAATTGGATGAAAAAAGCTGATAAGGCATAGTCAGTACCCATGCAAGTAATATTGTATGTCAATAGTGTTGTAGTGAAACAAAGAATAAGTTTTTTTTTAAGCTATTGCATAGCTTTTATCGCGGGCTTTGAGCGCGGCGACCAAATCAAGAAATTCCGTAACGAAAATAAAACCTAACACCCCCCACTCCGCCTACCATGTAGCTCGGCCGAGCGTTCGCTTAACGTGTATGTATATGGTACGACTGTACTTGAATTAATATCAAAGAAAAAAAAATACTGCATAAATAAATAATTATAATTGCATAATTTGATAAAAAATGCTATGCAATAGCTTTACCGCGGCAGTCCCCGAGTGCCACACATGTTTTTTTTTTAAAACATAGAGTAACATACAAAGATCTTAAAATTAAGGCAGTGCGCTATGTTTTGCCAATACATATTGGCATTCAAATGATTAATTTGATTAAAAATGATTAAATGTGTACTATTCAATGATAAAATTACAGTATAATTATACGTATTTGAGTAACGCATGCAAATTAAATGTTATTATAATTCAGAGTCAATTTCATTTCATGTCAAAATTTGTAAAGTATTACAATTTATGTCAGCATTTGTATAGTTATGGAAATTTGTCATTAAGAAATCATCATCATCATCATCATTTAGAGCACAATAACATCTTTTAAGCAGTAACCCGTTAAGTATTTTTTTAAACTTTTGCAATGGCATACATTTTATTTCATCGGGTATTTTATTATATATACTTGTGGAGCAACACCAAAGAAGCTTTTCTTCATTCAAGAAGTTTTACATTTCACAAGGCATAATCCGTCAACAAATTGAGTATGTATCGGTATTTTCTTTACAGCACATAGTTTTTTGAATAAATGTGGATTGTATATTACAAATAACGCAGTTTCAAGGATGTATAAAGCTGGTGGGAGTAATATTTTTAACTTCTTGAAATATGGAATGCAGCTATCTGTTGTGTCAAACCATACATTGAACGGACACATCTTTTCTGTATTCTGAAAACGAGTTCCCTATTTGTTGACAGTCCCCAAAAAATAACACCATACCGCAAAAGCAAGTGGTTGGATTAGGTCACCGAATTAGTTACTTTGAGTATTTCAAGAAGCTGCTATAATCAAGTTTCGTGAATGGTCATAAGTATCAGTTCTCCGGTAAGACAAGCAAGTTCCGAATTTCGAGGGTTTGGCAGAATTACAGGGATATGTTTGACCGAAGATATACCAATAATCCGCTTTTTGATTGATTTAAAGACTTAAAAGGTACTAATGTTCCTCTGGTAGCCAACACTCTATCTATTACGATTCCATCCTATTCAACCGTTTCAAAGAAAAATAACTACAAAAATAGGTATGTAATTGAATACCGCTAGCGAAGGCAAACTTCCGCAAAAATTCATTGTCAGAAATTGACAGTCAATTTTGATCGCAACAAACAAAATCGCAACCATTTGTGCAACCAGCCTTATCTATTAACACGTCAAAGAAAACGATATTCTCGCTATGAACGGCAGAATGTACAATCTTCCAGTTTTCATGATATACCGCTCATGTTCACGAGGCGGCGTTCCGCATAACTTCATTGGAAACTTCGCCTAGCATACCACTGAACTTGGCTTCGCAGTACTTCGCACAGATAATTGACAAACTAATTAGTCTGGCGGATGTTTATGCACTTACAACAAAATGGATTAATTCAATTAATTTTCACATTCTTTACTTTCATCGGGTTGTAATTGAATAAAATGTTTTGATATGCGAGGTGGCGTGTAGCGAGGTTTTATGAGAACGTATTTTCAGTTGGTAAAGCCTGAAAACGTAAGGGTTTCCTTTCAATGCATACCCACTTTTGAATTGTAAGCGTAAATCTTATTTTAATTGATTTTTAACTGCTGCAATGCTATCATATGTATAATAAAGCGCAGATGCTTGGATAATAATTAATTGAAAGTGTTGATTTCATAAGATTCAATTGAAACATCCGTATTATCTTACGTGCCATCAAAAATCAGCACAAACCCACTTCAGATAAGAAGATAAGACAATTACTTCATGTTCGAGCCAGTCAGCTAAAAAGTCACGAACAATAAAAGCAATGGACAGCTATATTAATATTATGGGAACGGTAACTTTAACGACTCGTTTATTAAAATGTAGGACAGCAGATTAGTTGCTACACATTATGCCTACGTCAGGTGCTCTGAGATGATTAGTTTATGTTTCCTTCTGTGAAGTCATCTGCGTTAGTTTGAACAGTTATTTAAGTAAGATATGTTGAATAAATCCAGTTGGTACGTTGGGTAGGATATTCTTGGAAACTGTAGAAAATTTAGGGGCTTCAAGAATGTATTCTCAAATCTTTGTATCATGTTTATGGGTTTTTAAGTTTTATGCCCTGGCTCGAGGCCTTAATTTATTAAGGCATCCACAGGATGGCCCGATTAAGCAGCCGAGAACCTACTATAAAAGGTTGACTTGCGACACAATTTACAAAAAAAGAAATACATGTTTCTGGTGCGGTTATCATTTACAAATACAAAATGCACCACAACCTGTGGATTATGTAGGTCAGAATAATTTGCATAATGACTTCGTGCATTGTAGTGATTGTCAGAAGAATAAATAATTAATATGTGTGTAAATTATATTTACAATTTTGTCGTTCTTGTTACCAAGTCAATTAATTGTATAACAAATTAATTAGAATGTTCACATAAATAATGCAAAGAACATGTAGATATTTATAAATATGCAATTCGACATAACAGTTTTCCTGTGCATAATGTTTTTATTGGTTTAGTAGTAACGCGTTTATCGACTATGTAAATACTGCTAAAAGTGGTCATAATAAGCGTAGGCTCAACATTAATAGTACCTTTATAAATAAATATCACTTTAATCGCCCACAAAAAAATCGAACTAAAATGTACCCGGAGACATGTTCCGTAAAATCGTCAAATCATGCTGATGAAAACGCTATTTCAAGCAAATTGATGTAACGGAATTAGCTGCTGAAATTAATTTTGTTGGCAGGTTAATTTAATTTTAATTTTTTAATTTTGTTCATGGAGTAAATTGCATTTAATTAATAATTTACCTATAGAAATGAATTAGGTAGGAAAGTCGAAGGAGAATATAGAGAAAGACAATTATGTTGTGAGACTATTATATCGTCTTAAAACTGAGGGTTTCAACCGTCTGAGAACCAAATCAAGAATCTAAATTGGAGGTGTGCAAAAACAGCTGCTTGTTCCTAAAGCCAATGTTAAATAACAATATTTTATTACAAACTAACAAAACAGACGTTATTTGTTAAACATAATTCTAGCCTCAGTATTATGAGAACTGTTAGTTACAAGACTAATCTAAATATTAAAAGTGAGGACTTTAATTAAAATTTCTTCAGTCTTGACTTAGAATTAAATCTTGGTATTATGCTGGGAATAGTTCTGAAATACTTCATTCAAAATATTCAAGGCGTCATGCATCTGGAACTAATCTGATGTATCACTTATCACGTCATGCTTCTTCTTCATAAAGATCTTTAATTACCGATGTTTTATCATGTACGCAAAGACTTGAAGGTTCTAAACTATAGTGCGTCAAAGTTATTTCTAAATGCATCACGCATTCTTATAGTCTCAGTTACTATAAATACTAGAGTTATATATTTCTAAACTTTCTTCAAAAACTTCAGAACATAAAACAACAAAATCAACATCGGAAGTGCCATGTTTGTCCGGAAGTCTTGACACCAAAATACTGGCCGAGACATTGTCTTCACTAAAAATTCTATTTACTTAAACGGATGTCAAGATATAAAAGGTAAAGAAAATATTCTCAAGGACAGAGTTTTATGACCTTTAAGCAATGTTTTGTAGGAATATCCAATTGTCTTCGTAACTAAAATTTTTCATACAAGTCACCTTCATGTCTTTTAGTTTAAACCAACATTTTGATAGTATCATGTACTGTAATAATTATTACCTAACACATTGTGTACTAAACTCTATTATTAAAGAAACAATAGGAAACTCTGTCGACAGTTTCATTACTGTGGCATTTAATTTAGGAGCATGCAAATTGTGTCGTGGATCTGGGAGATTTAAAAGATTTAGAGATTTTAAAGCGAAGTTTACTAATTTCGCTTTAAAATTCTGTTTTGTATTTTGGGTCAATTTGTGATTGGTGTTTTCTATTATAAACAGTTGATTAGGGCACTCGGTTGGACTTGTATTTGATAAACGCTAGCCCTCTATCAATGAATCGTTGAACTTACTATTCGTAATACTATTTGTAATGTTTGGTTATTGCCAATTTCAAAGCATGATATTAATTGGATGGAAGCTTTATTATTGCTGTTGATATACGAGCCTTAACTGAAAACTATAACGGAACGTTTTACAAGAAAATGTAGAGAATTCATTGAGTAAAATCTTAGACTTACTAAGACTGAAGCATAGATAAGGATTAATACAACAAATAAAATTAAGGAAATTTAGATATACTTTATCCGTGGCAGAGACCTGCAATAGGTACACTATGATACTTGTGTAATGGTACTTACACGTAGCATATTATTACACAAATATATACGTACGAGAATCTATTGTATGATGATCACGGGATGTAAGAAAACAACGGATGTTTGGATGAAGTGGGCGCGATGATACCACGACTATATTCATGTACTGTTGTTGTGACGGTAGAATTAGAAAAGATTTTTAGATCATTATTGTTTGAAGAAATTTTAACGGTTGATGAGATTCAGAGCAATTTTGATGTCTTTGATTTCTCACCAGAAATATTTTTCTAAAATTGCAAGAGACTCGGGTTTACAGCCGGAACTGAAAATCCTAATTTGCCCAATGTTACTTTTCTTGGCTTTGTAAAGTCACCATTAACGTTTGTGTCTGCTCCATTAATGGGCCAGAGAGCTTTAACACTTTAATAGGATACGAAAGACATTGACATATAAATCGCTTAATGTGCGCTGCTTACACCAGATACATAAAGCCCTACAACTGTTGACGCTCCTGCAAAACAAAGCATCTAGTCAATATCAACACTGTTCATTCTATCAGCCACAAAACCGAATGGAAACAATAATAGTAAAATTAGATTGTTTCACATGTCATTTGAGTTTTCGCACTTGTGCATGGAAACCGCATCTAGGCCGTTTGGCATCCGGAGAGTCGGCGTGAAATCGACTCCGCAAACATATTCGATTCCGATGCAAATCGAGCAATAGAATGCGAGTGAAAATGTCTAGACACGTTTGAATAAATCTTTACGAGCGAAATTATTTGCTATAAATAGTTATCGATAAAAACGTGATGAGGTGTTGATTGAGTTGAAGGAGTTAAAATAAATGGAATCGGAAAACATATTTTGGTCGAGGCGAAATTTTTGTCGGTTTGCTATTTCGTACTTTCAATAAGCTTTAATGTAAATATTTTTTAAACTATAAAATCATAGAAACGTTAGTATCCGATTTCGAAAGGAACAGATTACCATTCGGCTCCTGAAAACAATTATCTTGAAAGTTCTTCCTCTATATTCACTCATTAGTTTTTTTTTTTACTGTATGATTTACCTGATGGTTATATTTAGTACAGAAGGAACCTAGGGCTTCTGTTGCTAGATGTATGATGCAGAATTTAAAGTCAAAATACCGCTGTGGGTATACAAAAAGAATACCTATGTATCAAACCTTTGAAATTCATGGGTCGCAGAGTAATTTAAGTTTTAGTTTTATTCTGATAACGTAATTGTTACATTATTTAACCGATTGCTTTAAAAGTAGAATGGTTAAATAACAGCTTTTTACAGGTCTCATTTAAGTTACTGAATAGTTGCAGAAATTATAAAAACGCGTTGCTGTTATGTTTAACTTTTATAAGTAAGTTACGCAAGGCTATTAATAATAGTAGCAGAAACCTGATTCTTGGGAATTAATTCAAGCTTAAATCAATTTTAGTTTCTACATTGATGGACGGGAGTAAATTGCGGATGCGTGCGAACTAAATATCCTCGAACAAAATTACCTACCTTCAATCTGTTTGGAAATCTGAAACACCGGTTATTAAACTTAGCGCTGTAATTTAACGCAATTAACGCACGTAATGATCGATCGCTACTTACACAATAAACAATCCAATATCGGAGTATCGATACACTAATCGGTATCCAATTCGGGTGTCGGATGTACAGGCCGATTTAAATCCAATTAGTCAAATTCAAAGCACAGCACTGGCCACTATTTTTAAAAGATAAAAAGTTGAAAACTTCGGTATGTCAGATTTGAATTTAGAATTCCACCGTATTCCGAGAGCGCGCGTGAGCGTTTGTTCAACGCGAGGGCGTCCACACAACCGTGAGTCTACTTTCGAACTGAGTTTGTTCGCTACTGCGGCAGCTTGAGACTACGGCTGCCGAGGAATGCCGCACTGCAAGTCGGTTATTTTTCTTCACATGGTAGATAAAACCTGACGGCAAAATAAAATACTGATTTGCCTCCAGCCATAACGTTATATCTACCTACAATAATTACAATGAACACGACGACCTTATTAATGACATGAGGCAGGTTTAAGAACACATAATTTATGGTTGGATGAATTATTGTAGAGACTTAACGATAGCTTGATTACTTAGACCTCTTTTGTGCTTATTCTTTTCAAACTACCGTTATTTGGAAGTCATTAATAATGCAAAATCTTAAAGGCAATTTACAATAGGTATGTAGGTAAACAGATTTACGCTTGTCTGGATTTTGAATTTTTATTCGATTTTGTGTTCCACACACGGTAAATTAAATTGATAGTTGATGTTGATAAATTTATGAAGGCTCTGATTCAATCATTTTCAGCACCACGATCTATTTGAAAATTAGCTTACAATTTGAATTCATCATACATGCAAAGTGACATAAATGAATAAATACATACACAGTTTTTAAACTAGTTTCATTCTGCGCATCTCACAAAAATAAACCGCAAGAAGAATTTCAGGTCACCATGACTTTGAGATCAAATTGTAAAGCGGTGCAAAATGCAGCGTGCGTGTAGTGTATCTCTAAATAAGGGAGGGATAGCGGGATTTTTCCCTGCTTATACAGGATTGGCGAGCTCCGGCATGCGGTAGTGACGGTGTCCGGCCACTTGCGATAAGTACGTGCACCTAGTTGCTCCTTCGCTGCAAGGGTAATTTAGAAACTAAGTGCCGTTTTCTGAGTTTAGACTAGAATTTTCACACGTCGCGTCGAACGGTTGTTAACAGGACTTTAAATGTAGGAATTTGTTCTGAACTACGTGATTTAAAATTTAAGTGTAGCTGAAAAAGAATCTTGTCAGTTTGTACCATGAACATCAAGAGTTTGTTGGTTAATTTGAGTATGGGAATAAGGGTTTTCATTTTTAGGGTTCCATAGTTAACAAGGAACCCTTATAGTTTCGCCATGTCCGGCTGTCCGTCCGTCCGCAGCTTAGCTCAGAGACTCTTAGTACTAGAAAGATATAATTTGTCAAGGATATACCTATTAATCACACCGAAAAAGTAGTAAAATAAAATCAAGAAAAATTTTTTTTAGTGTACTATCCTGTACACGTAAAGTAGGGATGTTTTTTTTTGTGTTTGTCTATCCCATGGTGTGGGGTATCGTTGGATAGGCCATTCATAAATATTACGGGTGTGAAAAACATTTTTCGATTCAGGGATCCGTTTGCGTAAAATTAAGCTATAAATTGCAAATTTTTGTTAGAGTCAAGTCCCCCCCCCCCCCCTATGTCAACTAAATGGTTGCTTTTGGATATGTGAAAAAATTCACGGCAGTAGTTTAAATAACGAAATTAAAAGGAAAACTATCACAGCTAAGTAAGCTTTACAAGTTAACGAGTAATAGTCGACCAACATACACTTGCAGTTTAGCTTTTTGAGGAGTCTCAACGGTAAATAGTCGAGTGATGCTAAATATTATACAATTAGTTGATTGCTAAGCACATCACTAAAAAGATGGAACAACACTAATTTTTCTAAGAACACTCGTCCATTTTGATCTTGCGCTGGTTTAGCCAGTAGAGATATTCCCTGACCCTCAGGATTCCTTGTGCCCTGACCTAGGAGTTCTACATCCAGGATTCTACGTCCTGGCTGACGATAGGACAAATTCAATATCGCACGCTGCTCCGACCTGCACGCTGCTCAGAACAGCGCGCTGACGCGTAGCTGATCTGCGTGCTACCGACGTCCTACGGCCTGCTACCGACGCACGCTAACTGCGGCCCTTTGAAGACCTTACCGGCTTCTTTCGGAGCTTGTGCAGACAGGCCTACCGGCTGCCCGTAAATCCAAGGACGGTACCCGATATAACAATAAGTGTGATAATGCTCAGAACAAGTGAACAGTGACTTTACCCGCGACCTAGGCTATTACAGAACAATATAATTATGTATGAACATTACTTAGGGTTTCCTTTATCTCCAATAACTACCTACTAGTTAACGGCCTGCGCAGTCCACTTGCAAAGCCTTAGCTGTTACAGCAGTTGGAACGTATGGGAGAACATATTTTTCAACTACAATGTTAAGTTTGTTCTTGGGATAAATTCATCCCAACTACAACCCTTCATTGTGCGTAGCCCAACACGCACTTGGCCGATTTGGTCTTTTTATTTATCGACCAGTGTGGTGGAATGTTGCATTACAAGGTTGCATTGTTCCCGAATGGCCTTGTGAAGGTAAACGAACTAATAAAAATATTATAAAGGATAAAAGGACCTTGCGCTACGGCGTAGCCGCGTAGGCCGTGCTACGATTTTTTTATAGTCCTTACATTTTAATAATGTTATTGCATGATTTCAATAAAGAAGTCATAATTTGTTTGGTAATTAATGAGGTTTTTTCTAATGTTTTAAGTGTAAAGTGAAATTTCTAATCCTTACAGTTTTCTTTTTGGAACAAAAAAGTTCAAACTGCCGGCAGTTATATAAATGCAACGCCCGCTATATCAACACGACATTTTCACTCCTATCATAGGTTTTGATCACGAAAAAACCATAATATTTTAAGGAAAACCATACAAACTTACCAATAATTTTATCAAAAGTTAGATAACGTCATTTTAATGCATAGATGACCAACGTCACTGAATCCCTAACCACCAAATTGGTGTGTCTATTGAAAAGTTCGTCTTTTTTCAAGGGTTATGTAATTGTATATTTTCGAATAGGAAATAGTGCCTAATGTGGTTTGTTGCATAATGCAGCTATTATTTGTGCAAAGTGAAACACCTAACATTCTCCAAGGTGAAAGACCTCTGATTAGACGGACACGCGAAGTTTATGTACTGTTACTTTATAAAATATTGTATGTCAAAAGTGGTATAATAAATTACAAGAGTGGTAATACTTTCTACAGTTTTTATGGTTCTGTACCCAAAGGATGCCAACGGGACCCTATTACTAAGACCTCACTGTCCGTCCGTCCGTCCGTCCGTCTGTCACAGGGCTGCATCTTTTGATTTGTAATAGGTAGACTTGAAATAGACGGCTCACAGAGTGTGTAGGTTGGCAGCTATATGGCTATGGCAGCTATAACAACAAATAATAAAAATAAAATAAAGTTATAAATTAAAAGGGATGAGTCCCCATACAAGAAACGTGTTTTTTTTAATGTAGCCTCAAATATTGAACGGTAGCACGGAATCCTTCGTGTGCGAGCGCGGCTCGCACTTGGCCGCTTTTGTTAGCAAATAAAAAACATCCTATTGTTTTGGGGAGTAATATTCACCGAGGCACTATTTGCGCTTTAACACCTACCATCAAATTATACCAGCATTACTTAGAACAACATTTCTTTTTGGGCATAGTGCCAAACTGATGGCGTATGAGTCGAATCCCACGATTAGAAAGATAGTGTGAGCTTATAATAAGAATGCAAACTAATGTAAGTAAGTACCTGCATAGAGTACCTACCAGATTTAAAAAAATATTTTGAGTGAGTGCCATAAGATTCTGGCTCCTGAAATTCAGGTCAGGGTCAGGTGGGTGTGGTCCTTTGTCCACGTTTAAAATTATGGTTTAAAAACACTTCCTCTCTCCTTAAACATCATCATTACATTTAGTTTCCTTGCTCTTGTTTCATGTTTATTATTGTATATATTATATGTAGATAAGTATATGTTATATGTATGTATGTATGTATTTGTTGTATATGTAAATGGTACACCACTGACTACCTGCATTATTGTCTCTCCTTCTCCCTTAAATCCATCCAAAGGTTGTCTGTAAAAGATCGCTTTTAGCGATAAGACCACCCATTGTGTCACCCTGTGTAAAATGTCTACAACTCGTATATATCTGTAATTTTTATCGTGTACATAATAAAGAGTATTCTATTCTATTATATTCTACCCTACCTAGCTCTGGACATTTTTCTATCACCTGTTTTTATAGAAGTCAAGAAATTTATTAAAATGTATTTAATAACTTAAAGAAACTAATTAAAAAATAATTTTATTTATTATATGAACCTCAGAAAAACGTGACAAAAAGCCTTTCGGCTTTCTTATCTGGCAAGTCAGTTCCATTAAAGTTGTCTCAGCTATTTGTAGACGTGCGAACAATGAATTAAAAACGCAGCATCCATAAATGATTAGCGCATTACTGTTGGATACGCAGCAGTTAATTTATTTTATGGTTGACCAACGGTTAATCGGTTGACGCGTGAAAACCCGATTACGAAATCAATGAAAAATCATGATTTCGTTTCAGTGCAGTGATCGGTAATCGCATTTTAACGATTCAAAAGGTGTTAGTTATAATTATAATCGAGTATTCAATCAAGTTATTCGGCATTATAATTAAGCGTTAGGTAATTTTAACGGACGGTTATTGATACTTTATTAATTGCGGTAGTTACATGTATTAACTACGTTGTGTTACCGGTATTCTATAACTAATTATACCTGATTTTAATCGTGTAATAAACATTTCATGCGAGTAAATATATATTTTTGTTGATTGGAGACAGTGGTGTAATTGTCGCAAACATTTCACGTAAAAAAAATATAACGTCACTCAAGTTTTAATTATTAGGTAGGATAAAACAGTTTCTGGCTTTCGATGTTTTTTAATCGAAGTATGAAATAATAATACCTACCTACATATAAATAGTAAAACGCTCACCCTCTGCCTTATAATGAGATTTAAATACAGTTATCCGCAAAAAACTGGTGTAAAAGTTTAAAAATTATAGCTTTATTTTGTAAACAAAAACAGTACAGTCTGTTTTTAAAACCCAATTCAATATAGCCACTTATTTTCCCCCAAGCGGGTTCATTAAAACTAACCCATATATTTTAACAAAAGGTACGTGAGGGAAATTAATGCACAAACACACTTTGTAAACACGAGCCGTTTTTCCGAACAAAGCATTGCAAACGGACATATACCTAATAAAAATAGATACAAAACAAACCAATCAGAGGTATGAATATTAATTGAACGGCTGCAGGTGAAAGAATTCATTGAAACAAAATTCAATTCACTCGCAAAACTTGATATGTTATGCTATACGTTTCAGGCACTTTCAGGATCAATGTTTAGCTCTTTCGACCGGCGCTTGCTGAAAATTGGTCTATTCGAACGGTTGTGAATATTGACTTTTACGTATTTGCAATTACTGTACGCTTTCGTCAAATTCTCGGTGTGTCTCTGCTGATTGTTTGGTGTTCAAAAATGATGATAGAGCGAAGGTCTTTTGAAGATAGTGAGCACATCCGCTGAGTAAAAACTAAAATTATTATTATTAAGAATAATAATAATAATTATATTATAATATTATTATATTATTATTAAGAATAATAATAATACTTATTATAATATTTTTTATAATTATAATTTTATTAGCTTTTGCCCGCGGCTTCGCTCGCATTAACTTAGACTTTGACTATCTATTCGGGTTATAATTCAATCATGATCGGAAGACACGTGGCGCCATCTATTATCATAAGAACGTTATTATTGTTTTCCTCGGGAACAGTATTTTTTTGCGGGATGAAAGGTACCCTATGTCCGTTTCAGTACACCTGACAACGTATATGCAAAATTTCAGGATGATCGGTTCAGTGGTTTAGGCGTGAAAAGGTAACAAACAAACAAACAAACTTACTTTCGCGTGTATAATATTATATATATATATATATATATATAATATTATATATATATATATATAATATTATATATATATATATATAATATTATATATATATATATATATATATATATATATATAATATATAGTTAGGATTAGGAAGTTAGGATTACTTGAGAGCATTATTTGACTACATATCGTAGCAGCCGAGGTGACAAAGAGTCATGGTTGGATAACCATATTTTTATGCAACTAGGTAAAACATGTTCATAGTTAACTAAAAATAAAATCCTACTTTTCATTTCAACGTCACTTTTGTTTTTATTTTTGCAAAAGATTAATAATATAAATTGCTCATAACTCCACATCGAAGACTTGTGATATAATAAAACCGGAAGTTGAGTGAATAATGTATGTACTTGATTTATACCTAAAACGAAATGCTCGCGAGCTACCGGTTGCATGAAGGAAAGAATAAACAACTTTTTAAATATTAATCTGTAAATTTTATGTATGTGTTTAGTTTAGTAAATTCGTACTTAACTGTTTTCATATTTTTGATGTAATTGGTTATTAAAATTAATGTGATTTTTAAAAATTTAATTTAAAAATAAAAATGTTTCTCCTGGAACCAATAGTTAACGTTAAAAACAGCATGGTAGAAGTTTATTAATAAAACTACAAAATAAAAAAGCATTCATCCCTCCACTGATGAATACCAGCAACAAATTAAAAAAATATTCGTCGAGTTCCATCACTGTACAGTACAGTAGTGAAAACAGAAAGAAATAATACTGAAAAATTCACGGGAATTAATTTCGAGCGCGCTGAGAGGTACCTACATACGGCTACATATAAAGCTTTAAATTTCCAGTATAAGCTGGCCTCTCATTGTACGGAAATCCTATACAATACGATATCAGCTTATACTGGAAATGTATACCTTGATATGTAGCCGTGTATCGTGAAATGAAAACCTGCCGCACCACACACGCGGGAGTTACGACCTTTCACATGTAAACCTGTATGCTGTTACGTAAACTGGTGATTTGCTTCAATAACTGTGGGCATAGCTTTGAAATATATTGGGTTTTACTTTCGTGTGACTTGTTTTGAAACCACACCGCTTTCAACTTAGGTAGGTTAGAACGTTAGAATCAGTTTACTAAATTTGCTGGGTATTGTCTTACTCGGATTATTTTTGCACTTGTGTACGAAGGGATAAAGAATATTTTGTTCTGCTGACGACTAAGATTATTAAATTATATTTAAACATTTTCCTTAGAACACTTAGGCCCGTATTACAGAACGTCACTCAATACTCAAGCATTACTTAAAACTAGATTCGAGCCATTTGATTGGTTGAAACTAGTTTTAAGTAATGCTTGAGTATTGAGTGACCTTCTGTAATACGGGACTTAATCTACTTAATTGTAGAGTGAGACTGTTTTCTTTTCTAAACGCATTAAAAATATTAGCCAGTCATCAAGGCTGGTAGCGAACGGGTTCATTTAAAAACCGTTAATAATATTTTATTAATGCTTACTACTTTATATTGGAGTTGAATTGAATTATACTAATAGGTACAGCAAAACTAAAAAAAAAAAGTTAAAACAAAAACTAAAAAAAGAAAGTAAAAACAAAAACTAAAAAAACTATAAAATAAAAATCTCCCTGTGAAAACATAAGTGAAGGGAGCTGTCATTAGTGACAATCCTTACCATCCGGAGTAGCAGTGGTGGTCCAGTGGTACCGGCGCCGACTTGCAAGTTGTAGGTCGTGGGTTCGAACACAGGCAGGCGCTTTACTTTGTGTAAATAATTTCATCAGCACTGCTCTCAAAACGGTGAAGGAAAACAACGAAAGGAAACCGACATGCCTAGAACCAAAAATTTGAAAACATGTGACGTCTCCATGAACATGAACTCCACGACCTCATTCCACCGGTCCCCTGTTACCATCGGATATCTAGGCGCACTGCAAGTTACCATCCCTACCTAGTTGCTATTCCACCAATTCGCACTAAGCGCTTCCAAATATCTTTTATAAAGGCTCCTTCAAACAGGCGCGACACGCGACGCGACAGAAAGGGACCGCCTGCCGCCGGAGAGCGGTGCCTTTGTGTTGCGTGCGATTCGCGTCGCGTGTCGCGCCTGTTTCAAGGAGCCTTAACGCGCACAGCAAAACAGTGTAACTCTCTACTTGCGTCTGTGTTTCCGAACGAATACAACCCAAATCTCTTCAAAGTGAGAGTGAACAGGCTTCTGCTGGGTAAGCTCACTCCATCGTCGACTTTGTCTCTGTCATCTCTGACCTAGACTAGAGTCAAGAGCAAACCCACCACAAATAGAAAAAATAAAAAAAATAACTACTAACCTGCACTGGGCCCGCGTGGTAGATTACAGCCCAGTCCCTCTCAAAGAGAGCAGTGGGAACATTATAGGCCGATTATGCTTATGCTAAGTTGGAATGACCACCAAATTTACCAAAGTTTTCAGGATAAGTTTTTGTACTGAATAGAACGGCAGTCATCCTTTCACAGCAATAGATACCAATTTAATTAAACAAAACACAATTTGAAATATCTGAACATAACAAGCTAAGTAATAAAGCAATATTTCATAAGAAAAAATAATTGCACATAATAATACGAATGTTATCTCGGCCACGGTTAATAATACCGACAACCTGTTCCATTCAATGTCACACAATGATTACGTGTGTAAATGTAATTAAGTGGGTCAAAAAACCGTATATTACTCAAAGGTAACTAACGAGCTTTGCTTCAATTTACTAAAACTGCTACACCTACTGTCAATCATTGTGATCGGCAAGTATATATGAGTTACAGTAGTTTTTACTCCCAGTACAATCTCCTTGCAGTAAATATGTTATTAATAAGTTTATTCCAATTTTGTCACAATTCTAACAATCTCTTTTTTTTTCTCTAATTTTATCTAATGTTATCTAATTGTATCTAATATTATCAAATTTTATCTAATTGTATCTAATATTATCTTATTTTATCTAATATTAACCACTTTTATCTCATTTTTATCTACTTTTGTCTAATTTCATTTAATTTCATAAAATTTTGTCTACTTTTATGTAATTTAACCTAATTTTATGAGTGTATGTGTAATTACTAGTATTGACTGATAACTTGTATCTGTGGCGCAAACTGTAAATATAAGTTTGTTATTAATAAATAAATAAAATAAAAATAAAGTTTTGTGTTAAGTTGTCACTGAAATAAAATTATTATACAATTTCCTTAGTGTTTTTCCATCTGGAATTTCGAAGTAGCAGCCCTGAGTCTGGACTTGTGCCCGGTTGATGACAATAAGCTCGCCCTCTGTTACATGGGACTTAAACATAACTGGCGAAATGTGGGTGTGCTATAGGTACACCTCTGCCTAATCCTACGGGGAATACAGGCATGATATTATATTATGTATGTTTTCTTAACCATGAAAAATTACGTAAGTGCTGTTGAGATCATAATATTTATGACGATGGCATGGCCATTATAGCCCGGGTGTAGACTTATGCGCGGTTCCTATAAACAACAACGAATCGTTTTGCTTACCAATATGGTAGCATTTTTTATTGTTAAACTGGGCATATAAATAGATTCGTAAGCTAATTTTACCTGTGATAGCTACTCCCATATGGGAGGGTCTTCTATGCAAAGCTAGTGGGTAGGTATTTGCTTAGCTCGCCGTCCGGTAAGGATCAGGCCCGGATCGACGGCGCGTTGTGTTCCACGCGCGCCTCAAAGAGATGTCAGCACTCACTGACGGGGTCGGCTAGGGCCGATGCCTGCCAGGGTCGCGGGTTTGTCCAAAGGGGTTACCGTGGTCTTGGGACACAGGCAATTGGAGGAATACGGGTGGGTTTTAGTCAGTAAAAGTCTGACACGCTATCCCCGCTCCGCCCAGAGCGGGAGAAGTTATTTGAGGATTTCCGAACCAAAAAAGAATACGTATTTGCTTCTTTTTTGGTAAAGATACAAGAGTCTTAATTGAAACCAATAACGGTCCGCAAATTATAGGAATCGGCCATTAATGATGTAGGGTTTGGTACGAGCCCGATACATGTCAGACAATGGTGCCGATTCTCTTGTACACCGAACTAAACTAACTAAACTATCACTAAAATTCCTATAAAAAAACATAATATAACATAAACATAAAAACATATAGTTAAGTTGTGTCTCTTTAGTCTATTTCAGAATGGGAAATCGTCGTTTGACAGGAATAAATTAAATTTTAGTGATTTTTAGTCTAGTTTAGAGAATTTTGTGACAAGAGAATCGGCACCAATTTACGTAACTATAATCTTAAAACAATTATAACTATCCTAGCTTACCTTTTGAACACGTTGAACTAAATTCATGACAGAGATAATTATGCTATACGTTTAAAAACATAATTTTAATACACGCTTTGAACTCAACTTACTTTTATTTAAGTACCTATAACATATAAGAATAATGGTGAGCGGTTTCCTGTAAATGGTTAAAAGTATAAATTACCAACAGCGGTACTATTTCAAACTGTTATCTTAGTGGCTGTAAAGTATATCGTGGATGTAGTTGATAATATGTTACGCAGGACTCAGCAGCGCAACAAAGTTGGTAGATGCAACACTTGGCTATGTTGCGCCAATCAACTTCACCATCATAATGATTCAGAATTAAGTAGATAATTATGAAGAAATATGTGAACGCTCTTTCGAACCTAATAGTAGCTACATACAATGAAATAGAATCAGGGCAACAAGGATATATGTTGTTTTTGTCAAAATAAATGTAGGTATGATATTTGTAGCACACGAACATTCTACAAAACAATATTAATTAGGTATTTTTGTGTCAACTAGTCTGTTTTGAACCCATAATTTATTAATTTGGAAAAGGATTTACCAACAGCTTCTGTATATCCACATAATACTTGAAGTACTATATGTAACAATAGCCTCTTACAGTCGCCAATTAATTAACCAACATTAACAAAAATTAACCAACATTCTCAGAAATAAGTGAAAACCATAAAATTAAACGTCAGTAGTCAGATAGGAAACGCCGACCTCATCTAGTTTAAAAAACATGATTGACGTGTAAAAGTGTTTGTACAAACCTAGTTACAGAAATAAAATCATTTATCATTTAAACTAGAGGGTCTAGAATTTAGGTATGGCAAATCTTATATCTACTTAAAATTAAAAACATAAAGGAATATAATAATAATAATACCCCCACCGCTGTATCTTTACGTTGACGTCGTGGTGGGGCTTGCGCGCTCCTGAAGTCTAGGTCTGTACTGGTAGAGTTTACTTTGCTGAAACAGGTCTAGGGTGAGGAGCCAGACCAAGAGAGATACAGAAACCCGCAGGGCAGCATGTGGCGAGCTGTTAGGCAGTAGCGACCCCACGGACCCTATCTCCCAGGAGAAGTCTTGTTCCCCACCTCTGGCTTGCCTTTATTGGCCGGCTGGAGTGAACAATGACAAGGAACAGAGCTCTCACCTCTTTCTTGCCTTCATTGGCTGGCTTGAGTGGAGATTCGCAAGAGCAAACGTGCTTGGAGGAAGGAAGTATTTCAGTAAGTGCTGGTAGGGATCTTGACCATCTTCCGGGCTCTGGGATTGTTCTGATAGCCGTGGAATACCTCTCCACTACTCAAGCACCTCAAGAAGTGTTGCCCCTTAGTCGCTACATCACTATGTGCTAGCGACGGTTTCCGGGGGCCCATTATTGAGTGTGCAAGTCACTCCTTGCCATTTTATCCGTGTATATATAAAACATTGATCAGGCAAGGGTCATAGTCCTTCCATAGTTCTAGGTAACTAATCCACTCTAGGCACACAAACCCGTAGTCCAATATCTTTTTTTTTCCATATCCTGCAATAGTCCAACATCAACCGGGGGTTGTCCTTGGGTGCACTTGCACAATGCATACAGGGATAATCGCCGGCTTGTGCTTCATTTCCTTTACTTATAGATTCTAACAGGCCTCTGCGAGTTGGCTTCGGCCCCTCGTATACCTACCAAAGGTCCGGGACCTCATGGTCCCGAGATATGCCAAAAGCTTGAAAATAAATAATAATACCAGCCTATTACTGTCCCACTGCAAATAAAATATTATAAACAAAATATATAAGTACAAAAAATAAGTACATTGGGAAGTGTTTGTGAAACACCACTGCAATTTTGGCAGTACCGACTTGAGTTTCTCAATACATAATTATAATATTATATACAAGTTCAACTTCATCATTTTTAATCATAGCAGGTTTACTTGCACTTTTAATCAAGCGTGGGGCAATAGTTTACTGAAAAAGGCGATTCCAAGGACAAAAAAACATTACCAAAGCTTGGTTCGTTAATTTATTTTCATTTAAATGGTTCTTGCGAAATGTGAACATTAATGTTAACCCCGGTTTTTAAAAAGCGTGATCAAGACTGCTTAGTTTATGGGCCGTCAAATATCTTAAGCTGTAACTTGCTGTGAGTGAGTGATCAAATCATTTTACACCAGATTAAATTCAATAGAGTTTCATTTAATAAAAAAAAACATAACGTCTATAATGCAGCATTGATGCTTATCATATTGAACAAGTATGGAAGAAACTTTCCAATAGAAAAAGGGTGTTAAAGATAAGGTGGCTCTTACTAATAGGTAATAATACTTGAATATAGTCACATAGGTGAAAGAAATAGACTTATTAGGCTATATAGACCCTAGTGCCCTTGTAGGTCTATTTCTTCCATCGCCTTTCACGACGTCTATAGGCGGCCACCTGGCACAAAACGTTCGCATTCCTGACTCATATCAATTAGTAAGCCTTAATCCTTTAATTGATATTAACTCATTCGATATAAGTCGTTAATTAATCATATTGTCTCGATAGATATGCAAACAAATTGATTTATTAGCTTAGCATATGAACTAACGTGCCTCGATCAATTACATTTGCACATAAGGAGTTAATAAAACAAATGTTGTATCATAATAATCAAACAATCTTGTTTATTACGTGTCTTGATGTTTGCATGTATTAGGAGGATTTATGTGCCTATATTCATAGAAATTATAAACATGTTACAATACAATAATTTGCTTACTCACGAACGTTTTATAAGGGAGATTTATGTAATTTGTTTTTGATGAATGCAAGGCGCTGATTACGTTAATAATGCATGAAGTCTGACGAACATGAACAGCCATTTTATTTTGGGGAAACGCTGCGCATCTGTGCCATAATATATCTTTACTCCATTGTGTAATAAACTGACGAAATAACTTTTATTTACGATGGCAACAATCTGACCCGTATGAAGCTCATGGTAGCTGTTCGCAATAAAAACTCCACACATAAAATGCGGTGCTCACAAAAAAATTGGATCGTTTGTCGTATGACGTCACGTATGTGCGTCGAGTAAACCCGCACGATATCGATAATGTGTCAACGGATTAACTCCATTATGGCACAATTTTATCGCCGCATTTATAAGTAACTATTGTGGATTAAATTAAACCATATGGCATATACCTACCTACGTAACATAGAAAGCCGGAAGTACAAGTACCTATTATGCTTATATTGCAACTTTGGGATGCTATTTTATATTATAAAATATGATAAATAATTAATTTAACTTCGGCGGCCATCCGTCACACCGGAAAAGTGAAATTTCACTTTTCCCTAATATGTAAATAAATTATATAAAGTAGTGCCCAGAATGACTCATGAAGAATGTCGTAATATAACTATTTACATAGCTAACAACGAACGTTTAAAAAAAATAAAAAGTTTAATAAAAAACCTCTACTGGCAACCAATCACTCAAACCAAATCAACACGCAAAAAAAATTGCAAACCGATGTCACGCACGATTCGAGAAAAAAAAAACGATTAATCACAAACCAAATACACGATAGCAGGAAGATTAGGTGGATCCAGTGAATGATATGAAATATGACGAGCAATATTCCGATGTAGCTACCGTTATACGGTGGCTGGGGCAAGCATGCAAATTACCCAACGATAATGTGCCCAATGAAGCATGAATCATGATGTGTGGGACTAGTTATGAGAGTTTAGAGGGTAGAGCAGGGATAAATGTGTTTTGGTATGTAATATAAGTTTGTGTTTTTGAATATAATGTATTTATCATCAGCGAAAGTTTTCAAAGTACTATTGATTTTACCACTGAACCTAAAATCAGTACTTAGTATTTTGAAAATCTATCGCTAGGTACGTACCTACCTAGCGATAGATTTTCAAAATACTAAGTTATTTGTGGTATTATAAGGTCCAGTGGTGAGACAACCTAAAAGTTTAGAAATAGGGCGATATGTAAAATATTAATATTAGAAAAAATCCGAAAAGAATAATTTCCTACGCTTAAAATAGGTAACGTCAAAACTCTAACCTGATGAGCAGTGGCCTCATGCAGTTTATAATAGTGATTTGCACAATTCAGAAGGAATCGTTTTTCGAACAATAGGACAATGCAAAAAACGTTTTCGTCAGATTAAGTTGACAGGTGACTTAAATTATAGAATAGTCTTATTTGACAAAAAAAATATGTTGTTTCTAGTTTCAATTTACTTATTTAAAATAACGTAATTTAATAATTGCTTGCGTAAGTTATCGTATTAAGTACAGTAGGTACGGTACCTACAGGGTATTCAACAAATAGTTTTTGGTAGAATTTTATTCAATAACACTGCAAAACATAAAACATTTTCTTTACGTTAAATTAATAGACTGAGCAGTAGCTCAGTAACTTTAACTTAAATTATGTAGCTGGTTTTAATTTTTAAACAATAATACATAGAGAGAATATTTTTCTAAATTCGCTTTGACATCTAGTTACCTGTTTCAACATTACACGTCCCCGCTGCCGCTTATGCCTTATACATTCCAACAGTATCAACAACAACAAAGTGTAGGTCTGCGCGGGCGCACCGGCTTTCCAAACTAATGTTCCTCACACTTTTTACGACGTCTCAACACTAGCTAAAGGCGATTCTTTTACGTTTTTACTTATGTACCGAACAAATTGCTTCAAGTGTTACAACAAATTTAAAGCCATGTCAATTTATTGCTTTTACTGAAGAGAAATATTTTCGTGGAAATATTTAAGGAAATAGCAATATTTAATTTACATAATAGCGGTAGACACCTATCTAACTGTTATACGTAATTCCATTCGGGTTAAACTGGCCTGATAGTCGTGAAGTAAGTAAATCCGTTCGACCAACCCATAAGCAAACATCTAAGCCGTTATAACAGACGCCACATTACAACGTAATAGAGATTTATTGGATTAGTCAAACATACGGTTTCGAGATGACAATAGTGCATAACTAATAGCTTACAATAACATAACAGCATGTAAAATAGAGCATAACCAAATCGAACATTGACTAAGGCGAGTTACCTCAGAACACTGTCCTACTAAAATATTGGTTACTTACGGACTGAACGAGTTTTCTGTGGAAGGACCGTTGAATCTGGGGAGCTAAGAAGCTAAGAAGTCTTAGTAGAAACTGTAAGTTGGGAAAACTAGTTAGACGTGGCTTGAGTTAATTGAAAATACGACTTTATCAAGGTGGTTATAGTTGGGTCAGAATTTATGTGAAAGTGGATATCACTGAAGTGTTCGAGTACCTGCATTGCGAGATTCCTTAAACTTATTAAAAGAATCGCGCAGTGCAGGCGTTTGTTGACTCACTATCATACTTTTTCTTCTTCTTCTTCGTGTCGCTGGAACGACTTTTCTCATATTTTGTTGGCCCAACACTTCACCACTTCCACGGCGTCATCGGTGGCAGCGCAGAGGTCACTTTGACTGCAAGTTATGGGACACAGAGGGCAAGATAGAAGGTGGAGCATAGTTTGCGACACAGCTCTACATCCACACCCAACTGCCGTTCCATCGAGGTAGCACCACTTTACCAGGTTGGAGTTACATCTTCCCACTTGTGTCCGGAGACGGTTCAGGGACTTTCAAGTGGACTACGAAAGGTTACACCGCGCAGGAAGATGCTCCTTTGGTGGTAGATACTAAGTGGAAGGGGGAATAGTGTCTTGCCACAATTTGCAACGGGCGTCGGTCGGATTTCCTGGTAGAGACGCTGTCGATTTCAAGAAGCTGTACTATGAACGCCTGTCTGTTTCTCTAATGACTAGGTAATGGATTTGGATCTAGGGTACTTACTTAGTCTGGCTAATTATATGTATCTGTAAGCAAGATCTTTTACTACGGTTATGTTATTTTTAGGCTTTTGCATATAGTAAAAAATGGTAATGAATTTAGAGAGTAAACATCTTACAACATTGTCTGCTCCCTAAATAGGCTACTTTTAAAATGACATATTGTTTCAGGGCGCTGAATCTTGTGCACCAGCTCAACTCCCTCTGAACAGTGTAGTAACAGCAGCAGATTCATTTGAAACAAATATTAACGACGCGTACTACCAAAAGGCATTATAATTTCACACAGCATAAAATATGCGATTTCTAAACGTCATGAACATAAAATTCGTTCCTAATTAGGTATGATATTAGAGAAGGCGCAACTGTAGCGAATCGGGCGCCCGTCCGTAACCAATCAGGTAATAGTCAAATGCTGTGCCCAGTGTCACAGTAAGAGTACGAATATTTTTTTGTTGGTACACCTACATTGTTGACTTGAAACTTGAAAGTAATAAGTTACATTGTAATGTAGTGGATTTTTACTGTGCGGTGTTGATGAGTGTTTACTTGCTGTATGCTAAGTTTAACTAGCAAGTTTGCAACCAAATGCTGTAGCTACGATGTGACAAGATTCAGCTCTGAATGTGGGTTGGAGAATCTGCGACTTTGGGGTAATCAAATCGTGACTTACTTTAACATCACTGGCTGATATGAGGCAATGAGAGCCAGAGTGGCAGAACTGTAATTTCATCAATACTGTTTTTTTTTTTTAAACTGCTCTAAACGGCAAAAGTCATAGCGCCACAGTGGCCTACAAATTAGTTTTGTTTTTTTTTATTTACTACTTAAATTAGTTAATTTATAAATTAGTTTAGTTTAAATTATTTGAAATCAAGGCTTCTGTTTTTTCCTTACTACTGAAAACTATTTTTTAAGTAGTTAGGCCACTCTGGCTCATAGCCTCATATATATTGAAAAAAATGGATATTGTCTGTTCATGGGGTATCATCCATTATCCATGACCACCCGTTTGGATGTTTTATTTCGATACCTCTTTCGATATTCACAAATAAATGGGGTGTTCTTCTACAATGTAGTTAGGCAAATAAAATCCCATTTATATTGCAAACACTGAGTACAAATCCATTTTTGTTCCTCCGTAATCTGCATGCATGCATGATGAGGTGGCTCATACAGATTCTATCAGAAATATGCACAGGTGTTGGCCCAACATGGCCCAAATGTTGGTAGCCAGGCCAGCCATTCTCTAGGAGCTCTTAAATGTAACGCCTACTACTCGTAGAAGCCCAGATAAGATATCGAATACTTAAGCACTAACTTAGTGCTTGTTTAATATACTCGAACGTAACTGATACGAGATAGACTAAAATATACCTAACAGTTTATTAAACGTAGATAAGTAACCTCTTATAGTGAATTGAATATTTTTGCAATATAAGTCGTTACTGTACCTAAAAATAGAAATTTGTGATAGGTTTGTTGATATTAAACGAATAACTTTGATTGTAAAAGTCAATATTAATATTTCTGAGTCCTAAGTTCGGGAGGAAAGTTTCGGACAAAAATGGGGATGTCTATGTAAATATAAGAGTAGGGGAAGACCAAAGTAACGATGAATGGATTGTGATGGCCATGAAAGAGATGAAATAGCCAAAAAAAGAGATAAATACGAAGATGACATAGTGTCGACCCCAAATAGGAGCTTAGGAAGAGAAGATAGATTCGATATCTACATTATTCGCTAAACCTGCGGGGTAATTACGTAACACACTAACAGTAGGAATGGGTTTCATTTTGACAGTTCAACAACATTCATTGCGTTATTTACATTGTTGAGCAGACACATCTTTCGAACATATGAAGCATTGGATTAGCAATAGGCTTCAAAATGATTCGGACTGTGAAGGCTCGTACACACTGGCGCGACGCGAAGCCTGACACAAAGGCACCGCGCGTCGCGCGACGAGTGGCGCCTTTGTGTCAGGCGTCGCGTCGCGCCTGTCTGTGGGAGCCTTGATAGAGAGTGAGTTACGTAATTAGGGTGCCGGTAGATAAGGCCGATTTTGGTAAACAAATACTCCTTCGATTCCGCCGAGGAATTATTTTCATTTCACTAAAAGATGCCATGGAATGTCTATCGGAGCTAAGGAAGTGCAAAATAAAGCACAAGTTCAATACGACAGTATATAGGAACTGCATACTTGGCTGCACGGATCAAGTGCCGTTTGTCGTGTGAAAAGTATCTGGAGTGAGACAATTTAAGTATGTATTATACGCAAACATTACGGTGAAAACGAGACATTTTGAAAGCATGACTAGCAGGATACGTTTCATACCTGACATTATGAGAAGTAAGAGCGTTTGTTAAAATTTAGAAAATTAAAACAGAGGTCCGGAAGCTAGTGATTTTTGCTGCATGTTTTAAAAATTATGCCCTCGCCAGTTTACTATTCACTGCTATATTGAATTTCTGCCTTAATTTTCATGGTAGTAACTTCGTTAGTGCACATTGTTAAAAATATTTCTCTTTGTTGTCACTCTCATGTAAATTAATTAATTTTATAGAAGCAACCCAGCATAAAATTGAACACAAATATTCTCTGCTCAAATACCAAAACTACACACAACTCAACAATATCTTAATCAATGCGTGCTTTATTAGGCGTAATGACCCTTCAAATGCCCGGGCCCAGTGTGCAAAACCCGCAAGTTTTAGTTCCGTATTACAGAACCGCACTCAAGACTCAAGCATTACTTAAAACTAGTTTCAACCAATCAAATGGCTCTAAACTAGTTTTAAGTAATGCTTGACTCGTGACTCTCGTGAGTGAGGTTCTGTAATACGGGCCTTAGTCATAGCCCGCAAAAGGCCTACACAGTGAATCAACCTTATCGTCCTTAATGACTACACTGACAATCACATCTATATTAGCACTGGCTTATTGCCAATGGAGACTTTTGTGGGCATGCAAAACTATTTTGGCAATTTAGAGAAAGTTTTGACTATAATCGCATTAAAAGTTATATTTGGTTGCAGAGAGCATACATTTCAGTTTGGTAAAGAAATTCATAGGAATAGAATTGCATATTGCTTCTTTACCCTAAATGCAACACAGAGAGACAGATAAAAGATCCCCGTAACGAAATATTTAGATCGTCAATAAGCTAATTAATCTACCTTGCCAGATAAATTTTGTTTTATAGGTCCAGGAAAAATATAGAGCAATTGCAATTTGAAAATAAAGCTTCAGCCTCAGATAAAAAGAGAAGAACAATTTATTTCAATTCATACTCAACAAGTCAACACCCTCATGATGCTTGCAAAAACATCAAATCATAAACAGAACATTATTCAGCCACATCTTTCAACCGCACAGCGCGCTAAACAAAACCAGGGCCCTATTTCTTTTTTACCGCTGACAGCTAATTTAACGTCAATATCGTGGCATAAGGTAGCCAACGATGAGGCTTTTATCACTGGAGGAGCATAAAACACGTCGTGAGCGTAACGCTGAGCATGTGGGTCGACCGCAATCGATGCTATAACAACTTACATCCATTGATTTAATATTCCATCTTCGTAAGAATAAGGCAACCGACCACAAATATCCGGACGGAGTTTCTATTATATTGTTCTATCTAACAATTGAATTGTCGGCTTCCAGTTTGCTATAAAGTACTTCATTCCAACTTCTCAAAATAAACTGTTACCCAATTTACCCTAAATCTCTAAATACCAAATTTTTCAGAACGTTACCGATTATCCTAAATTGATAAAATTCCGATAGAAATAATGTTCCCATTCCATCGCTTGGATTACATAAAACCCTTCGGAACAACAAAGCGCGTGCCATAATGTTACAACCTGATACATAAACATGAATATTGATAATAATTATAACGTGATTGTATATTATTTTGACCTTGTCAGCGCTATCTAGCGGTTAAGCGCGATACTACAAGCTCGGGTACGTAACTGATATGCACCGGTTTTTCAGTATTTCGCAAGTACAGCTAAAAGTAGCGTTTTTCCGACAGTTTTATTTGAGAAAACTGGACCAAATCTGTGTTTTATATATTCTTTTACCTCATTGTAAACTTTATGTTGTCTAAACAAGGAGTAAATAATAACTTTCGAGCACTGTGTGGTACTGAAGCGCACCATTTTGTTTCGTTACCTGCCGCTAGATGCTCCACTGTGCACCGATGTAGCGAGATTCAATATGGCGGCGCCATTCGCCTCTGGAACAGGGCGGGGAGAACAGTCGCCGAATCGACACTACAATATCTACGCGTATTTTTGTCGAAACCGTCGGCTTCGTGACTCGAACGCGGGTGATATTGCAAAAGAATCCAGTGTTTCTGTGTTCATTTATGCTGTTTGTGTTATCATAAGTGTTGTATGGTGGTTTTGTGGTGAAAAACGTGAAAGGACTTTAGGGTAACAATGTCTAGCAGTTGACATGTTTATCTGTGTCGTGTGTGAAGATTTTCCCTTCGCGTGAGGAGGTGCGGTGCGCGAGTGTGCGCGCTGGCGCCTGTGTGTGTGCCGCGGCCGTGGATACGCGAGGATCCAATGATGGATTGCATTTCCATGGATGTATAGGTAAAAATCACCCGCAAATTTTTGTTCACATATACATGCGCGCTGTCCCACTGTGCAGTATGCAAAGAACCAATTCGTTGTTGGTTAGTTGCTTTGTTTAAAATCTTAATCATTTTTACATCTTAGCTCTGTTCGGTGTAAGGACGTATCCTTGAATCGATGGCGATAACGATGGATTAGAGCGCGAATGAAACTGTGAGCTTTCCGTTTTTTAGTTTCCTTATCTGAATGAATGAGGTTGGCTGGACCTTGAGTAACACTCGGTCTGATGAAATGTTTTCCTCCGTGGTTCATTGTGTAACGTGCAGTTTAGATTTAAGATCATGTTAGACTGATACTAAATTGATAATTTAACCCAATTTTTTTTTAAACCTGAATAAAATCTGACATCTTATAAGTTCTAATTGGTTTCCGATTGAATTTACAAAACCCGCCATTTTACAAATAATGTAAAATCACACACATATTACAAATACGATGAGCTTTATGTTAAAAGCTATTCACACTCACGCACAAAGTCTTGCTTGTATACCATTGAATTTTAATTCATTACATTCATGCAGAGTCGCGCGAGAATATGGTTCCCCTCGCTCTGTTCGCTGCCTCTGGTTATCAGCTTACAAAATGTCTGATGCTGTCTTACTCTGACGGACAGCTAATACGTATAGTTCCGTCTCTTTTCGGCGCATATTGCGCGTTTTTCTTCTTTTGCCGCGTCATATGCCAGTGTCGAAGCATAAGCGTAGTTTGGATTGTTTCAAAAGTGTATTCGATGAACGAATGTATTTCGTGTGCGACGGTTTGATTCGGTCCTAATTGTAAGGCTGTCGGTTTGACCCTAATTGATTTGAGTTCCTTTGTTTAGGGGGTCGGGTAGGTTATTAATAAGAGGGTACCTACGTTAAGGGTAACCGCGCAGCCAGAGTGCGCAGTTAGACGTTGGGAACCCGGCCGCGCCGCACGTGGTTTCGTGTGGACAATTTGCCGCGAATCTTTTGTCCTGTTCAGTGCTTAATGCCGTGGAAAATGGGATTTTATCATTCATGGACCACCTGGTAATAACTTCCTTTGAACCCTGTTTGAGTCAATTTGCCGAGAATTTCGTTTGTAACGTATATTTGCCGCCGTGATCCTTTAATTTGCTCCCGATGAATGAGAATTTAAATCAGGTCCTTTTACGGAGTGTGAAAATAAAATGATTTAATTTTGCATAAATCTCTAATTTGTACCCCATGTAAATCTTTATACTGTATCGTATAATTAATTATCCTATATTTTCAGTGAAGTGAGGGTGAGTGCGCCAGTGCGAATGTAGACTACGTTATTCATGGGTCTGGACTCGTTATGCAAAGCGAAATGCCGAATTATGCAAATAATAACAATAATGCCCGCTTAAGTTTTATTACGTCTTTAAGTAATGTCCCTTCTAATGTTTGTACAAGTTCTTTATGAATTCGCTCCGAGAAATTGAACAGATTTAAGAGAAAAAACATTCAATTCAGGGAGAAGTTTATTTTTAAACAATAATAAGAAAACTGAAAAAGATTTAAAACGGGAACAAATAAAATTGGCAAACTGACCTTTCGCAAATAATGCAAACTTCAGAAATGAAACCCACAAAATTGAATCTGTAAACCGAATACCTACAAAGTTAAGTATTCTTAATTTTCATAGAGATCAACGTATTTGACCTCTCGGAGAGCGCTAAACAAACAAAATTCCTTCGCAAATACTTTGAAAGGAAGGGATTTATTTACTCTCGGATATTTGAACAGATATTTTCAGTAATAAATCCCAAATATAAACACCTTTATGTATCCTTTCAAGAAAGACAAAGGTTTTTATTCTATCGGCATTCATCTTCTACTCTTTATCTTATTACTTTTCTTCGTCTATTTGCAGGCTGTAAACATCTATCTAGTAAGCTGTGGGCTAGTGTAGATCTTTAAATCAATTGAACATATACGTGAGATCATATATCCAATTTATATTCTCGCTGTATCTGTTCGAGATACTCCCGAACAAAACGTATGAATTTCCAATCTCTTACTTTCATTGAAATATTTGTCTCTCCACTCTCAAAGGGCTTACTCAACATTTTAAAATATTATCATCACATTTCCTCGAAGCAGCGTCGCTCCCTGGTCCAGTACATTACTTTACAGACGCTTCAACGTTTCAATTGTCTTGTTTTCCACGAAATGTTTCGTCTTACTACCCTTCTTAATATTGCGAACATAAGTACTCTAATATTCACGGTATTTGTATAACTTGAGTAACTTTGTTTTTAGTCATATTTCGGCTACTGAGAAGATCTTTGAGGTATTTTATTCCGATCCGAAGTCTGCATATTAAAACTATAAACAAAAGAAAGGATGAAACAAATATGTAAAACGAATCATTCATTTATCGGATACTGGAAAATTAAATCTACCAATTAGCAAATTATGGTTTCTCCGAAATATATATTAAAATACCGACGAACTGATTTCTGGTGCAGGTATTCCAACGATTTCATGCTTAAATGAAAAAATATCTTACGTATGTAACTTTCCCAGAAATGGTGAGGTGGGCTGAATTTTGATTGTTTTTTAAAAGCTTCATTTTATTGAACGGTTACATTCCTACCGACACTTTTCGAGCATTTCCAATATTTTATCGACTTTTCATTGATTAAATTAACAAGGTTTTATTAAGCTTGTCTAGTTAAACTAACTTTATTAACCGGTAGCTGTACTAATCTCTTATCTAACATCGTTACTGTAAATATGTTTATATATGAATGATTTGCATGGGTAATCCATCGTATAAGGAAGTCACGTCTCGGTAACGGCTCCGCCGATTACTGAAGAAAGTACTTTTCCCTCCATCTCCAACTTATTCGAAAGTGGCAACACTGGCAACGCTGTTTAAAGTACTTGACTGCCTATTAAGTTAATCTGTCAATATAAACGCAGAGCACTTGTATATTATACTCTTGCTCTTTTCCCTTAAGGAGAAAGGGGACATGAAAGAGAGAGACGGTAAATGTTTGGGCTCGAAAGTAAGTAGGTGTTACTTCGCGCTCCAACATAAAACTTCAGAAATCATTACAAGGTTTTTTTACTAAGTACCTTATTTATTGTCTGTAAACCCCTAAATATTTTGCAAATAGATATTCCAGAAATTATAGTGAATCAAATCATTCCTGAATTTGTTTGAAATACAGTGTAAACTATTTATAACGAAACTCAAGGGACTGAGCATTTCTTTTTCGCTCTGTGGAGTGAATAAAGAGAAACAACCAAATACTAATCACAATACTTTTTGACCGAGTAAGCGCGAAGCGCGAGCGAAGCGTCTCCGTTTCAGCTTGGGCAAAAATGCCTTCGTATGTCCGGATGTCCGGCGGATTGCTGTTCTCCTCTACAGGATATTTTTCAAAATGGCGGAGATAATGGGGTTGAAAACGTAAAAACCGCTCACAGAGCCACTATAACTAGTGGCTCTGTGAGCTGTAAACCTCGCGAGTCTATTTATATATTTGTTTCAATATGTAATTAAATGAAATAACATAGTCTGTTTTCTTTGCCTGACATTTTTTGCTATGCCAGTATTTGTTTTATATTTTCTTATGTATTTTTGGGGCCTACATTTCTAAAGACAATGCAATCCAAGACTAATGTCACGCGTGTTCTAGGCCATTAACAATAACAAAAGCAAGGCGGCTGTTTACGACCTCAGGTGTCTTTCTTAGAAATTTCGGCACCTCAAAGACTTAGTCCGAGCCTTTTGTAAACTGGTAACATAAACAGTAATGGCTCCCGCAGACAGGCGCGACACGACTCTTGTAGAACAATTTCCATGAAGTTTTCATGGAAATTGTTATAGGTAAAAGAGTCGCGTCGCGCCTGTTTGCTGGGAGACTTAATGCTGGTAAAATATAGACCAATAGAGAATGTCTGTTGCGCTATAAAGAGTGTATCAATGTATGTTTTAAAGTAAACCAACCAAATTGAACTAATTTCTACGTTGTAAGAAGTTTTACGTTATATCGAAAGACGTTATAAAGAGTGTAGGTACACTGTATTACAATATCAAAACTCAACTCGATATGGCAATCAAAAATGCTGATACAGAACGTTTTGTCTTTCATGAACGAAAAATTATTTGTGCTGAGATAAAATCAATATTATAAATAAGTTGTTTCCAGGTATTTCCTATTAGCGAAGCAGCCCTAAGGAAAATTTTGCGGAAGATCAACTAAAAGGAGAAATTCGTAGACTGTATAGCGAGTTATCTTCAATATTTTTAAATATTAAGATGGAACGGGTAGACTAATTGCACTTAATAAAGATAACAAAACCACCTCTAGGCTAATACTTGTAATTAAAATCGTTATTGTTTAAAACTACTGACAAGATTTAGCAAAAACCGAAATGTTTCTAGAGCAAAATATAGCAATAAACATCGAAATTCCTCTAAATGCTGTATCGAAACTCTTTTGTAATAATTGTTACACGATTTTTGATGGCCATTTGATATTTTGTTTCGGATGATTGACTAAATCGCTTTTGTGTTCGTTTTATTAATCACCTTCGTATTATATCGTGTCAATCGTAGCTCTTGATTCGTTTGCTTCATCTTCATGCTTTTTGTTAGGATTCGTTCTCTATGCAATGGATTTAATGAGGGCATTGCGATTCGAAGGTATCAGCAGACGTATGAACGTAAACGAAGCAAAAGGAGTATGTAAGGATCGTAGCTGGTGGCGTTCTGGGAAGAAGGTATCAGTTTAAGTATGTGACTGTGAGTGTATGACTGACAATTTCTAATAAAAAGGGTGTCAGAACTATTTTTTTTGATAAGGAACTTCTTGATTAATTTGTTGAAGTGAAAACTTCTTTAGTTCCGTTGTGATATGAAACTCAATGAAACGAAAATGCGACATTAAAAAAAGACAAACATTCAACACATACATCTATAGGATTTAACTTGCGAGAGAATGAGAAAGAATACTTTTGAAGGTTCCACTTCTATCACGTTTGAACTGCACAAATGTTTCTTTTTTTAATACTTCAAGTACTCAAATGTACAGAGGCGGAATTAAGGCCATATATAGGTATTGGTTTTTATGAAAATTCAACATATACTTAATCAAAACATCATTTTGCTGATATGAACATGGACAGACAAAGCAAATTTAAGGATCGCAGGAAGAGGCATTTTGTAATTTCTGCCTACCTCAAAAGCATGAGTTGATATCTGTATCAATAAAGCTATTCGACTTCGTTTTTATTAACCCCTTTGAGACTATTAAAAACGAAGGGTGAGAGAACGTAACCGATGGCTACTTACATTATATATTGGACTGACGCAGTAGTTGTTTGCTTACTTAAAATTAAGTCGATAGTCTACTTAATTATTTATCACTAGCTTCTGCCCGTCACTTCGGCCGCGTAAAATTTCCTGTTTTAACATAAAATATATTCTATTGCACTCGGCAATACTATAGCATCCCATTAGTGAAAAAAAAATCGAAATCGAATCAGGATCAATCCAAAGATTACCCCCTACATCTTGCCAGGATCGCGGATTGTTCGAAAGACTTACCGTGGCCCTGGCGCACAGGCAACTGAAGGAACACGGGTGGGTTTTAGTCAGTAAAAGTCTGACACGCCCTCCCGCTCCGCCCAGAGCGGGAGTAGTTATTTGATGATTTACCAACCACAAAAAAAAAACCCATACATTCAAACACACAATTTTTATCTCTGTATTATATTAGTACCCATAGATAAAACAGTAGGTCCCCACATAACAGAGATCTTGATTAAAACAAGTAATTAAAACAAGTTAAAATTAGAAACTAAGTACATTGATCGTTGATTGTAATTGCACTTTTGCAGTTGCTTCATTTGTAATTGCAAAGTGCTTTTATCAATCAATCGCACTAATCGAGCTTTAAAAGCTTTTACATACCAAGCTTTCATTATATTCTAGCATTAGCTCGTGTGACTTAAATTAATGAAATATTTTCCCTTTTAAGCAAGTTTCCTAACTTTATCGCTTTTAAGCACACTTCCTAGGTTTTTCGCTTCTAAGAAAGCTTCCTAGCTTTTTCGCTTTTAAGCAAGCTTCCTAGCTTTTTCGCTTTTAAACTCAGTAAGCAGGCATCCTTATCTATAACGTCACTCTACATACCTATCTTCTATACCTACATATTATTTAAAAAATACGTTTTTTTGTCTGTCTTTGTGACCGCGTTGTTCTTCTAAACTATGCACCAGAATTTGATACGGTTTTCAAAATCAAATAAAGAATTTATTCCAAAAGTTTTATGTGTACAGACATAAATACAGTGTGGCAGGGGCATTACATAGTCGTTCAGAAAACTGAGTTATGTTGGCTTAGTTAATTTGAAAACTATAGGTAGGTATCTACTTAAAGACAATACCGAAAATACAAAGCAGAATCGTCTCGTAAAATTTAAAATACTTACAGTCCTGACATAAAAATACAAAGAAACCTTTTGTTTTTCATTTACAAAATAAATATAATTTACGAATAATAGAGTTTTAATAATTTAAATCGAGTCCAATAATTAGCAGTTCATCATGAGTTAATAATTAATTAGATATCGTTAACAAGGACACAGCCTTGCTAACAGAGATTACTTCCTAAAAATACAAAAAACAAAGTTGTTTTTGTACGAACTCGGTACGTCGTTTAATATATAAATTATGTAAAAATTTTGGTAATGCTCACGTAGGTGTTGTAGGTAAATACTGTTCATAAAAAATAATTAATTAGATTTAATATAAAGTATAGCTTTATGAAATGTTTTACTTAAAGATTAGCCAGACTATTCTATAAACCTCATTTCTGTATCTCCCTGTCGATTGGCAAAGCTTAGTTTTAACTGTAGGGAGTTTTACAAAATATTACTGCTGTAGGTTAAAATACTATCTTTCGAAATAGCATTGTGTTTTTCTCGCGATAAAATGAATGAAGCACCCACTGAGAACTTTGTTTGAAATCTGTATGTGAAACTTTACGAGAAAATACCTTATAGTTTCAGAGATTAGTCCGACCACACGAGTAGACACGGCAACAAACTTTTTAATATGTAGTGCTTCTACAATGTTTGTAAATAATATATTTTGTTTGAAAAATGGCCGGTTCCTTCACGTTTATAGGCATTTAACCGAGGGTCATAGTTTAAACATGGGTTTAGCCATAAAATTTCAATGTATCCTTTGTCCTTTTTTTTACGATCCTCGAACACTCGAGGGTTTTTTAAGTCAGGTCTAAGATAATATTGCTCGCGTAATATATTTTATGAGACAAATGGGGATGAGTGTTTTTCTCGATAACTATATACGTTCCTGTAATGGAAAACAGGCTTTTTAGTAAGCTTATCGCAATCATTGACAAATTATATGTAAGACTTTGATGTAAAGTTGCTACATTTTGAGGAGCGCATTCCTTCGAAATCTACGTTAAAAATATTTTATACAGAACTATCATTATCTATTAAGTATAATGAGTCCCTTAGAAGACCTCATGTACCGCTGCGTTCGGCGTCCTAACGAGATATCCAATTGCTTTAATCGCCCCACTTGACAAATGGATCAGAAATCATGGATCACCCTTTTGCTATAAAGGGCACCCGAAGCATGAGGAGTATTATATTCAGCTAGAATCAACACCCAAACGGAAAAGATATCACAAAATTCATTTACCAAACAAATCAATTTAAACCCAAATTGACGTAATTTACCAAATTAAGGAATAAATGATGAATATTAATGACTGTCATTAATTCAAACATAGCTTCGGTCAATTAATGTATTATTATGTAAATTCATTCATACAACGTGGTTACGGCAAGCTAGGCAACATTCTATATTTGTGTAGTTACTGTATCGAAAAGTGGATTTTTGACAATATTTATTTTGTTAGTGTATGTGCATTCAACCCTCGCTTTGCTCGCATGCATATTTTCGGTTTACCCAATACGCGGGATTGTAGAGCTCTTTCCACAAATCCCTAATATTTTAGTAAGTTTAAATATTTGAAGTTATTCAAACCGCGATGAAAAATTACATTTAGAATGAAATACGTTGGTATAACTGGAGTTATAGCTATGTATTTCTTTCACTGTTATCGATTATAGTAGAGGAATGGTATTGACAGGGCCACTGATGACCTTATTACATCTCCTGAGTGGCCTTTTATAAACCCCGCGGGAAATGCCAGAAGTCGATTCGTGGAAGAGATCAGAGTTAATATAAATACATACTTACTTCCGCTTTACTTACCTGTCATCGGCATTTTATTTGAAATAAATAAAAAAAATGCTTACATAACGTAGATAAGATTATTGATAAATACTAACATTGACTTCTTATAAAGGAAAACATTATTATCTCGTGTGAAGTTATTGATAATAAACCTGAACCAGATATTAAGAAAGATTATATTATGAAAACCGACTTTCGTAGACGCAAAAGACTGGCAAGGAGAAACAAAATTATCTTGAAGCCGGAAGTTAGCAAAGAGTGTAATTAATTTAGCTAGACGTAGTAGAATTCCACATAACAATGTTAAAATCCACACTGAACATATTAATGGAGAAACATTTCAGCTTGGCACAGTGTACGAGCGAGCAAACTTTTCAGTTTTTTGTTCGCGTCGGTGCTGTTACGGAAACGGCAATTTCATTGTTGTTAAAATCTTTTGGCTTTTAGAAGTTATTCTAGTGCCCTATTATTGGATAGGTCCGATTTGGAGGCTTCATTTATTTATTTATTTTTATTTATTTATTTATCTTTATTTCAGGTAGAACCCATAAATGTGTTAGTATTCCTTAACCTATGTTAGTATATTAGACTAAAACACACACTAACTAATAATAATTAATTACGCCATCTCACGGAGACACCTGGCAACAGTACATGCACTGCGCACAGGTGCCCCATAAGGTGGCCCTCAGTCTTACTAGCAATAACACTCAGAAGACTGTTGACGCTGCCCCGCATTCGACGCAGTAGTGAAGCGGATCTTTTACGAATGATCGCAAAGAAGTCGTCTGTACGCGCTACTGCGAACATTCCTGACGCGCTACAGAAACGAGGCAGCGACAGCAGTATCCGAAAAGCATTATTGTACTGCACACGCAGGGCATTAAAGGTTTTTTGCGTGTATCTGGTCCACAGACTGCAAGTATAAAAGGTCTGGCAATAAGCCCTAAACAGAGTAATCTTGACATTGCTGTCGCACCTTGCAAATCTGCGGGCCAGCATGTTGCATCTTACGGTCAACGCCCTCCGCTCCCTCTCAATATCACAGTTATCAGTGCCATCCTCTGTAACCCAGTGACCAAGGTACTTGAACTGTTTTACTCTGTTTAGAGTGGCACCACAGAGCGAGACTGGTGGTACAACTTCATAGGTCTTGTTTTGTGCCATAAAAACTAACAGCTCGCTTTTCTTGGCATTATACCTTAGTCCATGGGCTCCAGCATAGCACTCACATATATTTAACAGCTTCCTAAGAGCACTGATCGACGGACTCAGCAGCACCATATCGTCAGCATAACTGATATTGTTGAAAGACACACCATCGATCGTGCATCCGATGCCAGTGCTGCTGAGTTCCTCGATCAGCTTATTCACATAGATGTTAAACAACTTGGGGGAGGTCAGACCCCCCTGCCTCACCCCGCACTCTAACCTGTACACATCTGAGTATGAGCCTGCCCATCTCACAGCGTTGTGTTGGTTATCGTACCAGAACTTTAGGACATTAATTATTTCTGGCGGCAGGTTAGCTTCATTAGACAACTTTTCCCACAGGATGTCATATGAGACGAGGTCGAAAGCACTGGATAAATCCAGGAAGCATGCATACACAGGTGTCCTCCTCCCAGTGTAATATTGCACTGTACTCTTAAGGGTCATGATTGCAGTCTCAGTTGATAACCCATCCCTAAAACCAAACTGTCTGTCGTTAATTTTTAATTGTTTACCTAGACAACGGTCAAGTAAACAATCAAAAATTTTCGCTGTAACCGTTGCCAAGGATATCGGTCTGTAATTATTAACATCAGACATATCACCGGTCTTATTCTTAGGAACGGGCACCACCACTGTTTTCACTAGATCAGCCGGCAGATAAGAATGGCTGACACATAGGTTGAATAGTAAGGCAAGAACCCTTGGGAGATGAACACCTGCGTTCTGCAGATGCTCAATACTTAAACTATCGTGACCAGGTGACTTACCCCTGGACATTTATGAATATCAAAAATCTTTTAAGATCTGTAAACTTATATTCATAAGAAATTCAAAATTCGATTACGCAAGCCCTAATAAATCTATCCAATAGGATAGACTGCGTGAATCACAAATCTTAATATCCATTCAGATTTAGTGGACTCTAACTAAACGACCTTACTGTCTACAGATAATGTCATTATTTGCTATTCAAATGAATTAGAAGTCATAAAGATTTCCATGGAATGGGTCCTTTAATCTGCTCGGGAGCACTAAATCTCCTTTATCCTTTGACGTATAGGGGTCTGTCACAACGCTGATTACTACAATTATTTAGAACCATTCTGTATGAAGATCGACATGACACTGCGTGTCTGCGTACCTACGTGATGAGATTACACAAATTGTTTATACAAAGTGTACGTAATTACTCCCATGTAGACACTAAAGCGGTGCCAGTGCCCTAAAGAAATCATTTTAATTCATTTCAGCCAGATGAAGAATTTCTGTTTATTACGAACAATACTGAAAGTAATGTTTCAACTGTACTTGCGTTAAATACAGACACAAAATGAAAATGTGGGAAGCGATAAACTTGGGATTAAAAATGTACAATCAGTACAGTTGGCGGTTTATGCACAACATTGATATTATAAGAGGTTGTCCAAATCCACTGAGATCCACTGCAATGCGGCTGCATAATCAGGTCAACCTGGTACCTAGGTACGTACCAAATGAATTTAGACCGACATGGCTTCTTACATAAACGACAAACAAGATTTAAGCCGAACATAAAATTGGTGCATTGAGAAAATAACTGAACGATCCAATTTACTCGGTTCAGCAGTCCATCTAGCAATTCCAATTCCTGCAAAATTTTAATTCATGAAAGTTTTATGGACTCTGACCCAATATTAGGTACCTAATATTATTTTAGAGTCCTTTTTCAAAAACATTAGAACTAAATAATAATTTGAAGAGATCAGTTCAGTGCAAACTGAAAATTGTTAAAACCTTTGAGAGACAACCACAATTAGGGTTCAGAATAACTTTTTAATTTAACACGTTCAAGCTTGAAATTCTAATTAAATGAGACTAAAGCGATCGCTTAAGTAATTAATATTCATAGTGGAGTCTTTCTAGGACTTATTTCTCACAATTTCAACTCAGTAATGCGAGATGAAAAGTGTTATTTTTAAATTCGCTTATCTAAGATCTCCCGCATCTCCCTCGGGCTTTCATTTATATGAAGCGAGCAAATAATCATGGCTCGTGTTTCTTTCATTGGATGGATTAACTCTTAACTTAATGCTGAATGATATTTTAATAAACTTGAAGAACTTTTAAATGTATTAATGAAAGGGGTCTCTTTTGCCAACTGGTTTTAACGTTTCCGGAGTGTCGTATAAAGTTTGACTTTAAAAGAATTCTGTAATACCTCTGATGGTTCATAAAAGCGTTAATAATTTCGCATTACCTTGATGATCGCGCCGTATCCGCTCCTGTGTATAAAAAAGTAATTAAAATCTCTTTAAATTCGCTTACATACTCATGTTTAATTTACTGAGAGTGAAGCACACTGATGATACGCTTTGATTGATACTAACCGTGATTAAAGTTAATTTTTAATCAGTTGTAAAGGCATCAAGTGGCCAAGTAGACAGTTAAATTAGCATACTTGTTAAGGTGGCGACTACCGGGCGTATGTAACATCTTACAACGTTGCGGTTATCATGACAACTAATGTTATAGAGCCGTGGCAACTGTTTACTTTGTCTTGAACTCGACGACGCACATAAATTTGTATAAAGTTGTTATTCTACTCAACTTAATAACATCTAACTGTTAAAGTTTGCGTTTACGTTACTTTTAACTTTCAATAAATATTTCCTGAGTCTTTATTTACGTTACTCAAGTCACAAAATCCTATATTTTTTATTATTTAATGCCTGCGACTTCGTTCACGCGGACAATCACAATCTGAATCATTTTGAAGGATATTACTAATCCATTGGTTCATATATTCGAAAAATTTGTCTGCATTACAACGTAAATAAAGCAATGATGTTATTGAACTGTCAAAATGAAAGCCATTCCTACTACTACAGTGTGTTACGCAGTTACTCCGCAGACTTATAGGGAAAATCTCTGCAAAATTTTAACAAAATCTATCCGGTAGTTTTTGCGTGATTCAGGAACATACATTAAGACAAACAGACGAATCTCTAAAAAAAAGTTTTTGGCAATTAAAATTTTAGATTTTTTAATTCAATCGTTCCGAGACATCGAAAAATTACATAAAAAAATACGATTTGCAGTTTTGACTTCGCTACGATTTTATAATACGTATAGAAAGTGCAGAGGTACGTTTTTCATTATAAATGGAAGGGTCCGTCAGTATATTTAACCTAAAATCGGATTTCCATGAGGTTTTCGGTCGTTTATTAAGGAAGGTTTAGTGCTTAGGCTTTACTTTATATATTTAGGGGTGATGAGCTCCGAACGGACCCGAGAAAATGATGTTACCCTTATTTTAAACGTTTCATTTCCTCTATTTCTGTCACTGGACTGAAATTGTACCTACTTATTATTTCGGCAACCTCTGTATAATTATTTAATTATTAATTAGAAACTTACTAAATAAATATAAACGTAATTATTGTATGTAATAATGAATGGGTGTTATAATGGCCGCAATCAAGCATATTGCAATTTGTTGGTAATTGATATCATTGCCTACTTATTATACTCCTATTATTATAATACGTATTATGTAGTCCTAAAACAGATTTTATTATTAACATTGGATTTAATTAATTACTCAGGTTGATTTAAACTAATGAAAATGACTCGTAAATCATAATATTTCCATTGACATCATGATTTTTATACAGTAGGTATGCTAGATACTAATTAAATATAATCGAATCTGGAACGAAGTAATCCGGCAGAGAACCAAAGTTGTCAACATAGTGACCCGCCACAGAACCAAAGTTGTCGACATAGCTCACAGAGTAAGCAAGCTGAAGTTGCAATGAGCCGGCCATGTTAGCCGTAGAACCGATGACCATTGGGGTAAGACGTCTTCTTGAGTGGAGACCGTTAATCGGCAAACGTAAGGTAGGATGCTTTTAGGCTAGGTGGAGCGACAATCTTCGCAGGGTGGCTGGTAGCAGCTGGATCAGAGATCGAATTGAATGGCGTGCAATACGATAGAGAAAACTTCATAATCAAATTGCACAATGATATGTGAACAGTTACAAAGAGCGGCAATAGAAAACTTACAAGGTAACCTTGTGGTGCGACGTTCGTGCTAATTCGGAAACACGAAGATTACCGAAGCGCGTTCCTTGCTGGTTTAACTGTATTTAGGATCGTACACACTGGCCCGACGCGACGCCCGTCACAAAGGCACCGGGTGTCGCGCGAGGAGCGGCGCCTTTGTGTAGCGCTGTCGCGTCGCGCCTGTCTGTGGAAGCCTTTTAACTAAACTAACCTTATTAGTTAGGTAGCTTTATAATTTATATAAGAGGTGGGTACTTAGTATTATTACAGTCGGATAAGTTCCCTACAGGTTTAAAGACATAATAATTATGATCTATCACAAGTGCCTGATGTCGCGGAGCACGAAACAGTTAAGGACGACAGTTCATTCCAAATTCAAAACATAATCTAAAAGAAGGTAAAAATTGCACATACCAATGATCCATTTTGACGGTATCTATAATATTCAAAGTCTCCTAATTCGCGGTAATATAAGAAAACTTCAATGTTTTGACACATTCTAACGAATTATCGGTTTAGGTCAGAATTCAGTTTTGTTTAGTTCAAAACTCAAAGCATTTATTTCAATTAAACCATTTACAGGCACTTTTGAACTGTCAAAATGTCGGTCAGTTATAAAGTTGAAGCTAGTTGCCCATTCCAATACGTAGATCTCTATGGAGAAGAAAGGACAAGAAACTCCAAGGACATTCTTTTGAATCAATATATTACAAAATCCTGGGTACTATTATTGTTGCAACGATATGAGAAAAATGTAAAAAAAAAATAAGAAACAGTTCAAAATATAAGATAAAAAATAAGCCGTGGCAGTTAGAGATGCCCAGTCTCAACCGACGGCGCCCGTTCACGAACATGACGCGTGAATCAGCACCATCCAGCTCAACCATTTCGTAGGGAACCGAATGATCCAACGCGCCACCATCAGTGAGACAGTAAGTGAGCATGACATACACTCAACTGCTACGCTTTCAAGTCAACATACATAATAATGTCATAATCAACGGATCCATGGTACTCACGTTTACAAAATTGAAAAAATGCTTCTAAATTACACAATACTGTAGTTTGCAATACAATTATTTGAGAGGTGAATAAAATTTTACCACCAAAAAGAAAAGATAACCATTAATATCTATTGAAGTATTCAACAATTAAAACTTGATCAAATAAAAAATAAACATTGAATTATTGAATTCTAGCGGCCGTCAGCCTGTCATTTGTTTGTTCTATTTGTTATCTTACCGCATTGCTTTTTATTAAGTTCGTAGTGTCAGAAAAAATTAAAAGGGAATCATCTCTTCTAAACATTAAAATTTTAACTAGTGAGGTCAAGTGGCTGTGGAGGAGGACCAGCATTAAGCCAAGCATTTTTATCTACAATATAATCTAATCCGACTTATAATATGCTTACCTAAATAATTTGCGTTTAATCGCTCTATTCCCATCCAATGCCAAGAGCTAATACCATTTGGTATTAGTTTATTTCCGAATTTATTTTCTTTTCCCAACGAGTACCACATTTTAAAACCAATACCAAAACAAGTTTGAAGAAATCAGATACAGTCAGGTTCAGTAAAATTAAAATGCTTTGAGTGATTTTAAGTAATGTTTAACCTACCTACCTACCAAATTAACTTCCAGCGATCGATCTCTGGTTGACTGTAATACGAGTACTAACAGCTAAGCTGTGTTAAAATGAATTACCGAACTAAGTTTCCGAAAACATAATAAATGTTCCCGAAAATCCTAACCCTAGACGGTCGACGTCAGTGGCATCCCGAGGTTCGGTTGGTTAGGTTCCTTTAAACCCTTTAGACAGAAATACGTCGACCAGCTTATTAACCCTAACCCTATATTTAGATTACCTTAGATTTCGGTAAAACGCAAATTAAATAAAACTTTGTGTAGCTGAGTGTACATAAAGTCACGCTTTGGTATTCGTTAGTAATAGATTTTTTATTTAAAAAAAATGTGGTACTCGTTGGGAATAGAAAATAAATTCGGAAATAAACTAATACCAAATGGTATTAGCTCTTGGTATTGGATGGGAATAGATCGTTTAATCCACGTTTTAAATTTCTTCTCCTATAATTAAAGAATATCGAGTTGTATTTTCTAATAACATTTTACACAGTACCCCTTAGAAGTAGTATGTAATCACCAGTGATCGGACTAGGTAGAGCTAATATACCTAAAGTTCAAAGAACAGAGGCAAAAAAGTGGAGACTTCTCTACGACATTTTTTTTTGTCGATATATTTGTTCTGAGTTTCGGTACATCACATAAGTACATTTAATATTAATGTTATTAATACAGTAAACTAATTGAATTCATTTTCCTTTTGAACCGACTTCAAAAACAAGGAGAACGTTCTCAAAAAACCAGTAGATACGTTTTCTATTGTTATTAATTCAGGTAAAGAACTGGGTCCGCCTCATGTTTTCGTTTCCCAGAATAGCCAAAACTTGCTGTCTCTTTCCATCTTTTGTTTGTCACCGGTAAACAATGACAAAAGGGTTGAGGGGTAGAGGGATGTTTCGCATTCCAAGTCTCGATAAATGGTATGAAAAGTTATAAAATTGTTTTTTTTTTACCTTTACCTTGTTAGTTATATAATTATTAAAGCTGGTATGTAAATTATATTAGCTTCCGCGCTTACTTACATCGTTCAAACGAAAATAAGAAGTATAACTTTATTTTTTGAAAACTATAAAAATCGTGCATTTTTTTTAAACAGAAACAGGAAATGAATTCGATTCTTATTTTACTTTATTCATTTTAATTGGACTTAAGTAATGTTCTGAAACCCGGGACATAAGACCCGAAAAAAAGTTTTGTCGTAAGGCGTCACCACTTTGTCTCTGTTCTTTTTCGAACTTTAGGTGCATTAGCTCTACCTATTCCGATCACTGGTAATCACATTCTGAAACGTGGCTGATCTAATTTGTTCCTATTTCTAGCGTTGAAATTATGACTGTCACTTATCTTACTAAAATGATGTAGATTTTTTCGAACATGTATTTTGTTTTCATATATATTGACAAGATACCGTCATATTGTAATTTTTTTAAACAGTTCCCTTAGTGATTCGCGTCTGCGGAAGTTTTAGATGGCTCTGACAATCCTCTTTTCAGAATAAAGATAGAATCAATATCTGCAGTCCTTCCCCACAGCCAAATTCCGTAAGACATGATGCTTTCAAAGTCACTAAAATAGACCATCCTCGCAGCATCCACGTCAGTTAATTGCCGGATTTTCCAATCAGCGTAAGCGGCTGAACTTAGCCACCCTGCAAGTGATGTTAAGTGAGGACCCCTCTGTAGCTTTGATTCAAGCGTGATCCCCAGGAAAACCGTTTTTTCAACGAATTCTAGTGTCTCCTTATTCAATACAACGTGACATTTACTACTGCTAACATTCGGTAGGTAACGCGAATCTTATGCATTTAGTTTTCTTCCCATTTAATACCAAATTTTATATACAGTAAACTAAGTGCGGACCTTAAGCATAGCGTTATTTACGTTTTCAATTTCCTGAGTATGTCTGTTTATTTTAATAATCAGTGATGTATCATCAGCAAATAACAACATTTGTGGTCGGTTTATATAAATCATTTATATATACTAAAAAGAGGAACGGACCCAATTTTGAGCCCTGCGGTACACCCATTTTTAAACCCAATGAATTCACACCGTTTATTTGAACTTACTGCAGTCTATCATTCAAATATGATTTTACTAAGCCAAGCCAAAGGTTCCTATAAAGTTAAAGATTACTTGGATGACAAAAAGGCTTGGGATTAACTAAGCTACTTCAATGTACCCCCAAGCAACAATCCATTTTATACTGTGAATGAGTGTTTTAGAATTAATAATGTAATTTTTATTGATTTACATGACATAACTTATGGTATTTTTGATGACTTTTAAAGAGAAAACTGTCTGTGAATGTGAGTAGCATTCAGGCTACATTGAATATATGATTATTATTTTAATATTGTGAATGTGAAGACTATGTGGGTCATTGTTGCTTTTTTTTCCTCCTCAGTTAATTTTAATCATGGTCTGGCAGTTTGAGTAATTTTTGTGGCCTACCCAAATGTCTTTTCTTTGGTATTGTTCGTCGAACCGTTGAGCTCCTTAAGTTCTGAGTTGAGCTGCACGATTACTGACAAATGCGTGCACTGACTGGACAGGTCCACTCAATCTGTGTGGTTTTCCTCAAAAGACCATTTCAGACACAAATCTACATGGTCTTCACATGATCTGACCAAGATTATGTCTGGACTTTAAAAGAGACTGTGACCTCTGAGTTTGTTTCGGCCTTTCTTCTCAGAGTAGTCAGATAGGAAACGCCGAGCTCATCTAGTTTTTAAAATATGATTGACGTGTAAAAGTGTTTGTTCAAACCTACATACAGAAATAAAATCATTTACCATTTATCATTTATTTATCATTTAAGCGCAAGTTTACCCACTCCGTAATGCTCAAGTTTCAAGAGCAATGTTTCGTGATCCACACAATCCGATCAGCCTTGGATAGGTCGCAAAATATGCCTTTTGCACCTTGTGCCTCTTCCAATGCATAAAAGTTGTGTTTTAATAAGGTGAGACCGGCGTCGGTTGTACAACGTTCTTTGATGAAACTATACTGTTTGTTTGTGTAGGATGTTATTACGATTAAAATCATTGAGCATTTGATTTAACATTATTTTTTCAAACAAAGATGTTTGAAAAAGTGATGTCGGTAATGTAATCGGTTTTTCCGATATATTTTTTAAACCGATACGGGTTTATAATTATTAATGTCTTTGCTGTCCCCATAATTGAAAAGTGTAATAACTTTACTGCACTTCTTTAAATCCGGAAATACTCCTTGACCTACACACAAATTAAATATTAAAGCCAAATAGGGTGCAATTCTCTCAATAATATATTGACAAACTTTAGTAGACATGCCCAACAGATCTTCGGTAATTTTGATCTTGAGTTGTTTAAATGCGTTTACAACGACCACAAAATTGATGTTTAAATTTAAATTCTATAGGACAGGCTGAAACATTCGCTCTTAATAAAGCAATAGCAAGTGGGAGCGAGAAATTTAAAGTTTTTGTAGTTTTAATTGGAATATTGGTAAAGAAAGTTGCAAATTCCTGAACAACATCGATGTTATCGCTAATGAGACCCCTAGCAGTGTTCCTGTTCGTTTCATTGTTAATCATTTTCCAAACAGTTTTTATTTTATTGTTTGTTGATTTATCCTTGTTGCTAATTAATGAAGCTTTAGCTGCTTTGCAGATATTTTTTAAAGTTTTAGAATAAGTAGCAACATACTTATTAAAAGTTTCCGTGTTAATATACGGCTTAAGGCCATACAGTTCGAATATCATTTCCCTACTTTTTCTGGTGCCTTTAGTTGCCCAGTCACTGAATAAAAACGTAGGGCAAATAGTTTTAGATTTTTTCTTAAAAGAATTATTGAACTCCGTTTGCACTAATGAAAATAATTCTTAGTCAAAAAAGCATACTTAGACTACTTTGGATTTCCATTGCTGACAAATGACAAGCCTTGGATACCTGAACATAACTGGGTTTTATGTGTTGATTTGAAAATGGTAAATTTCCTCTTGGGCCAGCAAAGTGGCTATACAAAGCATCCCTGTTTCCTATGCCTATGGGAAAGCCGAGCTAAAGCCGAGCACTGGAAAAAAGAGACTGGCCTTCTAGGGAGGCATTGATTCCCGGAAAGCAAAATATGATTAATGATTAACTAGTATCTAGAGACCGAATCATATTTGTATCCTTTACATATAAAACTAGGGTTAATTAAACCGTTCGTAAAAGCTCTTAACAAAGATGGCCAATGTTTCAAATACATTGAAAAAGTAATTCCAAAATTGAGTAGTCAGAAAATCAGAGCTGGCATTTTCGACGCCCCACAAATTAGAAAGCTGACAGAAGATACACACTTTATCAATCATATGACAATAATCGAAAAATGTGCATGGCAAGAGTTTGTTTGGGTAGTAAGGAATTTTTTGGGAAATAGAAAATCTGATGGCTACATTCAGCACATTGAACAGTTGCTGATGCACTTTTAGCGACTGGGATGCAACATGAGTATAAAGCTTCATTACCTTCATAGCCATCTAGAATATTTTCCTGAATATCTCGGTGACCTCAGCGAGGAACAAGGGGACCGTTTCCATCAGGATATTCGCACTATGGAGGAGAGATATCAGGGATATTGGAACATAAATATGATGGCTGACTGTTGCTGGAGCATCCAAAATAGTAGTACTAACAAACATCACGCGAGAAAATCATATAAAATAAAATTTAATTCGGAATAAACATATTTAATATTTTTTTATACCTTGAACTCAGTGCATTTTAGTAAAAAATCCTATCACTCCATAGCTGCTAAACTAGAGGTGCTGCATAAAAAAGGCATATATTTTTGAAATCAGCGTGGAAAGCCTATTCAGATTCATGAAATAAAATTCATGCAACAGACATGCTGTTTTCCTGTGTAATCTACTGCTATTTGAAGTATTGTCCAAAATATTAATATTAAAGTCACCAAAAATAATTACTGATTTGTGGTAAATAAATATTTGTATATACAAATATTTACTAACCAGTTGCAAGTTTTGCCAAAACATTTTCCATGACTGATTCCAACATAGAGTAGTTTTGATAATTTGGAGGTCTGTATTCACACACTATAAAATGATTATTTAGCTCAACACAGGACAGTTCAAGGCTATTTTCCACTCATAGTTCAACTAAGTCTTTATGAGTCTTAGATTTTATATAATTTTTAATTAAGATTAGTGAACCTCCACGCAGCGTGAATTTTCTGTTAAAACAACTGCCCACACTGTAGTTCTCATAATTAATTAGCATTTCATAATCTTTCAACCAGTGTTCAGTTATATACAAATAATATCAAACATTGTTTTTTCTAAAAACTATTCAATTTATAATTGTTTGGAAAAAAACCCTTGAATATTTCGATGAAACAGTTAGCGTACCTGAAAAATGTTGAATGGGCTTCCAGCATGGAGAGCTTAAAAAAATTGAAGAGAGTCCTGTTCAAGAAGGGTAGCCAATGGAAAGATGGATAGGACGAAATTATAATGATACTTCAAGTTTATATACTAAAATCACCTGCAATGTTTGTGAGAAACATTTTTTTCAATCAAATGAATAGTTTACGAGTGGAGTCAAGCTCAGCTCTACATCTCGCAAAAATTGCTTGGTATGTTAAACACGAGAGTTCAGAGCAATGGTCGTCGTTCCGACCTCGCCGACGAGGTCCCACGCGACGACCCCCCCGCATCCGTTCCCCCCGTCCCCAGTCCGATGAGGCCTCAGCCCGCGCCGTAGCTGAGCCTGTAGCTTTAAGTTCCCCGACTAATAATCATGATATTATAAACCCTTCGATCCAGCCCGTCCCCAATATCGCGCTGCCCTCTCCCGATGACGCCCTAAGCCGAGGTCCGTACCCCACAGGGAAAGAAGCAAGATTGGGCTTACTCCAGTGAAAAAAACAAAAGAAATAAACACACGTCTCATTTCTGTCTTTTCTAGACATCGACATCGGTTGGTCCGTGTTTTTTGATCCATTTATGAAACAGGATCGATAGGCATCAAAAGAAGTTTTTTGTGAAAATTGCCTATTTTCTTGCCGACTGTATTTTTTTTTTCAAAATCTGTGAATGCAGATCAAAGTATCTCGAAAAGTTATACTCCTAAAACCGTTTTTTAACGGTTTAGGTGCCTACCCTTACTGCCTCGTCTCAAAAATCCACCTGTATCTATACATTTGTTGTAGGTTATTAAAATATTCTTCTTTAAGCTCAAACCTTTCTCAAATAAAATTATTAATCAAAAACGTTTTGCTGCATATATTGAAAACACCATCAACAATTGGAAACTGTCTAAGATAGGTACGTTTACCTACCTACATTTTTGACAATATTTTGAAATTGACATGACATTACGATTTAGAACTATTTCAAAGATGTTTTTTTTATATGAAAACTACAAAATTATGAAAAAAATAAAAATACTGGTGCCTTATTTTGACATCTAAATTTCATTTTACATTAATATATAATTTCTTCAGAATATAAATGTTGTCAATCGGGTCTTTTGAGTGCAAGTGAAGTGACAGAGGTTCCCTGTTTGATAGCCGAAGCGGTCCTGACTAGTACTGAATCGGGGTCCAGACGGGGAGCCGCCTGCATGGGTGGTCCAATGTGTGAGTGGCTAGAAAACTTGATAAAGGCTCCTACAAACAGGCGCGACACGCGACGCGAATCGCGCGCGACTCAAAAGCACCGCTCATCGCGCGACGAGCGGCGCCTTTGTGTCGATCTGTCGCGTCGCGCCTGTCTGTAGGAGCCTTAATTCCGATCTCATCTTTTTACGGTAAATATGACGGTGTAAAAAAGTTAACCTATGGTACTTGCTTTATGCATAGTTCGATTAGCCTTCAAAGTTTCATGACCTAATTTGAAAATGTTCATTAAATATTATCCATTTGTTGTACGGTTTAGAGGTAGGTAACTTTGAGATTTCTTTGTACCGAGAAAATTGTTTAATTCTTAACTGACAGTACTTAGAAGTAATCTTCATCTTTACTGTATATTAATTTCAAAGCAGAATACTGCAGTACTGTTACAACTACAGCCATTCATGTTAAGAAAATTTTCACAATCTGAGGTAGTATAAGCCCTTTTCTGTGCTTGTTTATTGATCTATTTCATAAGGTTTTCCCTCAGTTTCTGTATACAGAACTCGTAGCTTAAATTAGAAAGTAGAAATACTTATTTTTGCTTGCTTTGTTGAGTGTAGGCAGGTACTTCTTAACTATGTACTTGAAGAAGCCCCTCTAAAATTAAATACTTAGAGCTTTCTCTTTTTTACACCTAGCCGTAAGCTTAGTTAAAGCTTAAAATAATACCAAAGTAAGTTTATCTTGAACATCTCTGATATCGGTAAGGGAAAAGTCGCGAGGAAACTTGGACTTACTTAGAATTTATTTGTTTATCCGCTAATATTATAAATGTGAAAGTGTGGATGTTTGGATGTTTGTTACTCAATCACGCTAAAACGGCTGAACGGATTTGGATAAAATTTGGCAAATGGGTAGACTATGACCTGGATTAGGACATAGGATACTTTTTATCCCGATATTCCCACGGGATCGAGATTTCTGCGGGTGAAACCGCGGGGCGCAGCTAGTAATAAAATAAATGTAAAAGTTTATGAGGATGGATGGATGGATGGATGTTTGTTACTCTTTCACGCAAAAACGACTGAACGGATTTAGATAATATTTGGAACACAGGTAGTTTATAACCTGGATTAACACATAGGATACTTTTTATCCCGATAGTACGTTCCCGTGGGATAATTTCCAACCCCCACGCGGGCGAAGCCGCGGGCAAAAGCCAGTAATATAAGTCTGAAATCCCTGCCCCGCCTTGAATAAGCATGGTGATCAATGCTCATGCCATCTCTGTATAAGAGGCCTTTGCCTTGCAGTGGGACAGTAATAGGTAGGTAAAAAAAAGTTTGGTACCCGATCGTTAGCAGAATATAATATAATACTCTTTATTGCGTACTCAATCTGAATCGAGTACCCGAATTGCGTAACACACTATCAATCACAATCTGATTAATTTTGAAGGATATTGCTAATACATTGCTTCATATGTTCGAATAAATTGTCTGCTCAACAACGTAATTAACGCAATGAATGTTGTTGAACTGTCAAAATGAAAGCCATTCCTACTGTCAGTGCGTTACGCAATTACCCCGTTGGTTTAGAACGAGACTGTCACAGTATATGACTGACAGAGACAACGCTCTTCAAAGCCCATTTTTTTTCTGGAACTTGAAGTGCTATTATCGCCCTTACTTTACCTACCTAGTGGTAGTGTGTATTTCCACATCTCTTTCCAATCGTGCAACGTTGTTTATTCCGTGACTCGCCGTGTTTGTTAGCACTTAATAATCAGCCACTTCCAACTGTCTGCCGACTTTCCGACTCTGTATGCCTACATCTTAATATTTCACTGCAAATATTCCCGCGATGTAGGTACAAGGAAACATTTAACTAATCATTTCCTTTCATTGACTTGGACATTTATTCGTATTTGTAAATGTAATATTCATAAGTATTGTAATTATATTATATTATACAATAATAATTATTGTTAATTTGCATGCTGCGTTTGTTAGTTTTCTTAATGATTTATTAAGCAGATAAGACGTAACTTAATATTGGGTAATTGAATGCAATGCATACAATTAACTAGTTTCTTGCAGGGTAATTGCGTAACACACTAACAGTAAGAATGGCTTTAATTATGCCAGTTCAAGAACATTCATTGCGTTATTTATGTTGTTGAGTAGACAAATTTTTCGAACACATGAAGCAATGGATTAGCAATAGGCTTCAAAATGATTCAAATTGTATCAAAATATTATATTTCACATAAACCTACATGAGGACATATGAAACTTCAGAAGCTAGATGTACGGCTCCAATTGGTAGTTTCATATGGAGAAGAGTCGGCGAGAAACTCCACGTTTACTCTTTTAAAAATAATTGGCTGTTACAATATTTCTAAATTACAGTGATACAATATCCATTTTCTTTTAAGGGTGCCAACGGAACCCTATTCCTACTAAGCCTCCGCTGTCCGTCCATCTGTCTGTCAGCGGGCTGTATCTCATGAACCGTAATAGGTAGACAGTTAAAATGTCAGTGAAGTTCTAAAGAAGAAGAAGAAGAAAGAAAAGAAAGTGAAGAAGTGTGAAGTTTCAGTGTTTTTCAGTGTGTATTTCTATTGCCGCTATAACAACAAATTATATTTTTTAAATTTTTAACTTTATTTCTTTCTTGTTCTGTTTTTCAGCAGTCTTTTCCCTTGTGGTACGGAACCCTTTGTGTGCGAGTCCGAGTCGCACTTGGTCGGTTTTTTTACATATATTTATCCGACAAAAGCTGTAGGACTGTGTATTATCCGACATTCTTTTATTAAACCTGAGTAACACTATCGCCAACAACGTTTATGAAGCAGTAAGAATTGGTATATTATCTAAAAACATATCTTACAATATCTTACTAAGTACAAGACTCCAAGTTTAGAAAATAGACAAAGTGCGCACGTGTTTGAAACAAAAGGCAATAAGTAATAGGGTTGGCGACCATTTCATTATTAAATTAGGTATTAATACATCTTCATTATATTCTAAAACCTGCCGTCTGACTAGAATAGTCGAGTTAGAGCTCCCGCAGACAGGCGCCGCTCGTCGCGCGACGAGCGGTGCCTTATAGACGCGCGCGATGTGCGTCGCGTGTCGCGTCTGTTTGTAGGAGCCTTTAAAGGGGAAGCGCCAGTGAAATTAAAATTTTCTCACGTTTTTTGCGATTTGCAAATCAGTGTCAGGTTGTATGTTGAACAAAATATGATTCCCGTGAACAAGTATGTATTTACGGGTGATGTAGGTATATCGTTACGGGCATTCCAAAATTCTGACAACTAGTTTTACCAAGGTGTACCGTGTTACCCAGTAACTGGGTAGTGGAGGTCAGATAGGCAGTCGCTCCATATAAAATACTGGTATTCAGCTGCATCCGGTTAGACTGGAAGCCGACCCCAACACCGACCGAAAAACCTAGGCAGATTGATTTTGTCATTCATTTATGTTCATTTATTTCTATTCATTTAGTCAAGGTTGACTAATTATTATCTGACAGTATTATGATGTTGTTTGCAGTATTTCCGTTCCTTGACACTTGGCAGAATAAATAAAAATCCGCTACTACCTTTTGTAGAACACAAAGAATCCGGTCCGTTCACGTTTACCTTTTATTCCGATTTGGCCGAAACGTCGTGGATAAAAGGTATAGTGCCTTAAAATTGCAAACGTGAACTAGACCCGAGTCCCTGTATTCTATTAATGTGTACGATTCGGAAAGTTTTCGAATGCTTACTACGTTTTATCCATCTGTAGTACGGATAGAATATTTACACAGGAATGAGGAAGTGGCACCATATTACAGGGAAAATAAAATTATTCTAGCATTCGTTTTAGCGGAGATTATCTTGAAAATAATAAATACCCGCAGCATTCTAAATGTCAAAGCAAAATGATAGCCCTGTAAATTCGTGGTGGGAAACATATCATGATTTCTCTTTAGGCTAAAAACTGACATAAAAATACACACACGCAACTGAAGTAGCGATATTAACTTCGCCGGGGATGCAAAATATCAGAGTAGAGCACTTGATGACCCTGTATTTTGCGGCGCGAATCTTGTTATTTATGTTCACTGACCAGTATTGAGTGCTGTTCCTGTCTCTCTATGCTAGTAGCTGGAACTACAATAGACACAATGTAATTGTTTCTTTTAATGTAAGCTGAAAAAATTATAATAATGTCACACGGGATGCAAAAATGTTACGGTATACACCAACGTTCGTGGCTGCTGCGGTCACATAACGCGGGAGCGAGATAAAGAAAGATTCGGTATAGAAATCGCGTAAAAAATATTTACCATCCCACTTGCACGTTTCATGAACGCGACTGCCACGAGTCTTTGCGTTTAGTACACGCAGCAACCCTATATTTCCCGGCGCGAATCTTGTTATTTATATTCACTGTCTACTATTGAGTGCTGTTACAGTCTCTTTATGGAAATTGCTAGCACTACAATAGACACAATGTAATTATTTATTTTAATGTGAACTGGGGAAATAATAATAATTTCACCGAGGATACTAAGTGTCAAACTACGGTATGCGCAGACGATCGTGGCATCCGCGGTCATAGAACGTGGGAGCGATATGACACAAGACTCGAAATATAGAGTTCTTAGATATCCCTTATTAAATAATTTCACTGTCCTTCTCGCACGTTATATGACCGCGACTGCCAAAAGACTGGCGTTTACCTAACACGCGGCAACCCTATATTTTGCGGCGCGAATCTTGTTATTTATGTTCACTGACCACTATTGAGTGCTGTTCGCGTCTGTTTATGCTAATACCTGACATTACAACGTACAAGTGTAATTATTTGTTTGTATGTAACCGAACACTGCATAAAACTATAATTTTAGTATTAGAGAGAGGGTAATCTCTGTTTACGTGGTACTTTGGCATAGAAAGCAGTAAAAGAAATAAGCGCACGCGATGTGTGGAGCTTCCTATTGTTTCACGTAAGCGGGATAAATATAAGTACAGGCTTCTTGAACACAAAGGTATGGACTAGACACTTACCTTTTTATAGGAGCCTGGTTATTGTCGCTATGTAGTGAAACTTCTTACAATCTTAACGTCAGCCTTGTTTTGAGCCTTTTTGGGTTCGTAGGTAATTTAGAACCTCTCGTGATTAATTGGAGATACTTAACTGAAAGTTATTCGTATTTTGATACAATTAAGCCAACCGCCAAAGGCAATTAGATTTCTTAACACAGGGTGGCAGGGACATTGTGTGGATCGACAGGAGGACACGGTGGAGCATACGGTGCAGATCTGCCCGGCCTGGGCGGAGCACCGCCGTGTCCTCGTGGCGGCGATCGGCGGCGGCGACCTCTCGCGTCCGGCCCTGGTTCAGGCCATGGTACGGAGCGAGAGGGAATGGGAAGCCGTCACCTCCTTCTGCGAAGCAGTAATGCTAGTAATGGAGCGCGAGAGGGAGAGGCAATCACTACGCCCTCGCGCCCCTAGTCGCCGCAGGAGGAGACACCCTGGGCGTCGGGAGTCGATTGCCGACTCCCGGCCACCGTAGGCGCGGGCTTGCGGACGGCGAGCAATGGGCAGCTCGCCGTCCGGTAAGGACCAGGCCCGGGTCGACGGCGCGTCGTGTTCCACGCGCGCCTCAAAGAGATGTCAGCAAAATTGACGGGTTCCGATAGGACCGATGCCTGCCGGGGCTGCGGATTGTTCGAAAGAGTTACCGTGGCCCTGGCGCACAGGCAACTGAAGGAACACGGGTGGGTTTTAGTTAGTAAGAGTCTGACACGCCCTTCCGCTCCGCCCAGAGCGGGAGAGGTCATTTGATAATTTCCAAAGTCAAATAAAAGTCAAATCATTTATTTCAAATAGGCACATAAAAGGCACTTTTGAACGTCAAAATTTACAAAAAAATAGAATTGATTCTAGTTGCCCCTTCCAAAAGGTAGTTTCGTATGGAGAAGAATGGGCAAGAAACTCCACCGTTACTCTTTTAAAATATTTTACAATATTATGTAAGTTCACATTAATTATGTAATCATATGTGAAGACGATGCACCTAGAATAAAATTACTATACCACAATAGGTAAAAAGAATTAAATATAATGCAAAGGCAGGTAAATTAATTATGTGATAGATACATGGTGCTCACATATTTACAAATATTGAAAAGTAGATGATGTTTCCAAAATTTCAACAAGTAATAATTTAGTGTGTGAGTTTAAGTAGTTAAGTACATAATGTAACAATCAATGTCATAAAAATTATAAATTATACAATCAAATTAGCAACCAGTTTGATTTTGTCTAGACTCTAGATTGTCCTATGGAGCAGGACCAGCATGTTTCCAAGCATTCTTATCTAGGATATAATCCTCTAATTTGTAATATGCTTGTTTACAAAGTGTACTTTTTATATGAGTTTTAAATTTTCTTTCATTTAATTGCAATATGTCACAAGGTATTTTGTTGTAACATTTAACACAGTACCCCATAAAAGATGTATGTACTTTAGATAATCTAAAAAATGGTTGATCAATTTTATCTTTATTTCTAGTATTAAAATTATGTCTATCACTTATTTTATTAAAAAGATGTCGATTTTTTCTTACATACATAATATTTTCATAAATGAATTGACAAGGTACCGTCATAATATTAATCTTTTTAAATAGTTCCCTAAGAGATTCGCGACGACATAGATTGTAAATGGCCCTGACAGCTCTCTTTTGCAAAATGAAAATGGATTCAATGTCAGCAGCCCGACCCCACAGTAAAATGCCATATGACATAATGCTGTGGAAGTAGCTAAAATAGACCAAACGCGCGGTTTCTACATCTGTTAACTGTCTTATCTTCCTAACAGCATAAGCGGCCGAGCTTAACCGCCCCGCAAGAGATGTTATATGGGGTCCCCATTGCAATTTCTCGTCTAGCGTGATTCCCAGGAAAACCGTCTGATTAATAAATTCTAGTTTTTCTCCATTCAATATGATGTCACATTCGCAACTTCTAACATTAGGTAATTTAAATCTAATGCATTTGGTTTTTTTTTCATTAAGTACCAAATTATTTACCATAAACCAATCTTGGACCTGAAGAATAGAGTTATTTACATCGTCAAGATTTTGTGACCGTCGGTCTACTTTAAAGATCAATGATGTGTCATCTGCAAATAACACCATCTTCGGTTGATTCTGCAGTAATTGGGGCAAATCATTAATGTAAACTAAAAAGAGGAATGGACCCAATATCGAACCTTGAGGAACGCCCATTGTCATTTCAGACCCTAATGAGTTCTTGCCGTTTACTTGAACTTTAACCTTTCTATCTTTGAGGTATGACCTTAGTAGATCAAGAGCTGTATTCCTAATTCCATAGTGCTCTAGTTTCAGCAGAAGTGTCTCATGGTTTACGCAATCGAACGCCTTAGAGAGGTCGCAAAAGATTCCAATGGCATCCTGTGCTCCTTCCCAGGCGTTAAAAATGTTCTTTAGTAGGGTGACACCAGCGTCAGTGGTACAGCGCCCTTTGGTGAAACCGTACTGTTGTTCATGAAAGATGGAATTTTTATTAAAGTGACGTAACATTTGATTAAGCATTAACTTTTCAAACACCTTACTGAGAACTGGCAAAATTGACACAGGCCTATAATTGTTGGGTTCTTTACTATCACCGGATTTGAACAACGGAACTACTTTACTGTGTTTCAAAAGATCCGGAAAAACTCCCACCCAAAAAAAGAAAAAAAAGGGTGGCAGGAACACCGACGCGCAAACTGAAACTATGAATTCAGCGTATGATTCTAGACTCCCTTAGGCCAGAAATTTCCAATCGATTATCAAAAAAAAAAATCTGCTGTTTTATAGAAAAGTGACCTACGGGGTCAAAATGTACGGCAGAGCAAAATGATTTTTTTTAATTGGCGAAATATTTCAACGGCGGAAGAAGGTGCAGATTCATCTACAGATTTCATTGTAACAGGTTGTGCGTCGATGTCCCTGCCACCCTGTATACAGTATACAGGATGACTTGCAATTTGACGTATTCCTTCCAGGACGTGATAGTTTGACTCATTTGCAACAGTTAAGCACCCCATAAAGCCTAGGCGAAAATTCATGGGATTCGAGGGATTCGTGACCAGTGAGTAGACCGTGAGTCATGTTAAAAACTTAAAAGCCGCTCCGCAACTAGTGACCTGGTTATGACGAGCTGGGTGCCTAACGTATGATGTTGCTGGGAGGTTAGGAACTAGTGGAATCGCATAAACCAGTTAATTAATTCGATCATCACACAATTTTTCTTTTTAATATCAAGATTTTGCAAATTCGACCTTTGCCAGCATTATCGACTGTTTCATCGATACCTCTAAATATTTTTTTTAACTTTTGTACCTCGTTAGATTGCTGATTAAATGGAGATTAGATAAAGGGTCGACGAAGAAATTACAGGGAAGACCTGTAATCTGTACGCTTAATGCCGTACTCCATTTTTGAGATAATTGGTCTCAAAGTTCATGTCTCCGGCTACATATCAAGCTATACATTTCCAGTTGTAGCTGACCTCGCATTGTATAGACTTTTCGTACAATAAGAAGTCAGTTTATACGGGAAATGTATAGCTTAATATGTAGTCGTGCGTACGGAGATGATTTTTGAAAATGGTTCATAATCTTTTTCCTTAAACTTTTAACTGTTTGATGTTTTAGAAAAATTTGTAACGTCGAAAGGTTTTTTAAAGTATTCGGTACCAAATGGAATCAATGAAGGCCATTAAAGTTGAGAGTTTAGAGAAAACTGATATTTAGTGACGAATTCTGGGAAATTTTCAAAAATACATTTTCAATATTTGGATTTTCTCGAATCCCATGAACTTTCGCTTAGGGTGCTTAATTGTTTTAAAGGGGTCACACTATAACGTTCTGGAAGGAATACGTCAAATTAGAAGTGGTGGCTTTAATTTGCCCTATTCCTTCCGTCTTCCTAGAGTTCTAAGGACTGAAAATCTTAGTTCCTTCAAAGCTTTGCAGAACTTTTAACACTGAAAATGCGTTAGTAGCTCTTTAATTGGCGAATTTGGATTCTACATTTACTTAACTCATGTTTTATATCTAAGCAAAGTCGCTTAAACTATGTACATAAAGCAGAAAAAAAAATTAAGACATCACCTTTGTTCTAAAGTAATTAGGTTTGCTCGTGAGAAATATAAAACGCCAGCTGAGAATTTAAAAGTTTGTCAAAATGTTAAATCTTTTCTTGTAATCTTATCTCAAAAGTTCCCAAATTTTCTCACTTCATTTGCTCCCATTTTGCTTGAAGTAAACGTGTTTTAGATAAAATCTTTTTGAAGTAAACCTACATTAAAATCATCTGCAAAACTTCAACACTTGTAAGCTCTTAGATGTCGGCTTCGTAAAACGATTACTTTAAAATATAGCACCTTGGAAATTATATTTATCTTATACTAACTTTACCCGGCCTGGCTTCTCACAGATAGCACTAAGTATCTAACACCTACCCTACCTACCTACCCTACCTACCTACCTACCTACCCTACCTACCTACCCACCTACCCTACCTACCTACCCTACCTACCTACCCTACCTACCTACCTATCCTGCCTACCTACTTATCCTACCTACTTACCTACCTAGCTACGTACAAAGCTGACCCGTCAGACGTTGTCCTGTCAAAATTTTTGCTTTTGGTATTTCCTATTTTTTTGTTAAACCTTCCCAGTAAAGAGATGGACAAAACAAAATAATCTAATCAAATCGGTTAAGCCGTTTCTGAGTTTTAGCGAGACTAACGAAAAGCAATTAATTTTTATATACATATATATATATATAGATACTAGCGACCCGCCCCGGCTTCGCACGGGTTGCGGTACTTATCTACGGCGTACCCTACCTACCTACCCTACCTACCTACCCTACCTACCTACCCTACCTACCTACCTACCCTACCTACCTACCTACTCTACCTACCTACCTACCCTACCTACCTACCTACCCTACCTACCTACCTACCCTACCTACCTACCTACCTCCCTACCTACCCTACCTACCTACCTCCCTAACTCCCTAACTCCCTACCCTACCTACAAAAAAAAAAAAAAAAAAAAAAAAAAAAAAAAAAAAAAAAAAAAAAAATTGATGTTGGCCGATTCTCATAGATACCGGATAAGCACAAAAAATTTCATCAAAATCGGTTAAGCCGTTTCGGAGGAGTATGGCAACGAAAACTGTGACACGAGAATTTTATATATTAGATTCTGTACAGCATTAAGGTTTTCCATTTTCCATAGTGATAAATATGTTAAGAAAAGATCTGAACGGACCCAATAACGAGATGTGTGAATAGGTACCGTTTGAAGCCACGCACAACACAGTGTTGGACCATTTGAATACAAACGCTATACAGCTAAGTATCAGTTCTAATAAAACAGGTCAGGAAATGACTGCAACTGTTACAAAGCCTATTTACTGATATCCATTTACAGCGTCGCATGTTTGGCGACACTACGAGTACATTTATCTCCTAATTCGCACGCAGAATACCCAACAAATATTAATTTAGTAACCCATGCATGTTGAAAATGAAATACGGCCGACATAGATCATTCTGTACGAGACCAACAACGTTTTACACCACAAACCGTGTCGGGTTGGCGACCCGCTCGAAGCAATAAAACTATCCACTTCTCCAAATGACAAAGAACTTTGGAAGATAAGCGACGAACGAAACACTTTTATTTCGTTCCTCCAAATACTTGAAGTGTTGGTAAATGTAGTGGCACGTTTGTAGTTTAAAGAAATGTTATCGTTCAGGCGGTTCGAGTCACGCGACGGCCATTTCACTCGCAGTACTTGTTCACCTCCCTACAGAGCATCCACGATGTCTGGGAAAACCGTAGCGGCACCCACGACATCTATTGTAACTAGCTCAAATGTTGGAATCAAAGTGTATTCGGTGTAGTTGGATATAAAACAAGTACTTTTGTTGTCAGCGAAATTACCTGGCTTAAAACTCGTACAGTTGTGGGTTGAAAAATGTCTCGAATTTCAATTAAACTTTTTCGGTAAGGTTGGGTAAGATTTAACAAAAAAAAAGGTTAGGATAGTTTTTTTTGGAATCGGTAATCATTTTCAATGTTCGGAGATTCTAGAACAATTGAAGGCATATTTCTAACAATGCTATGTGAAACCAGTCTCAAACGGCAGTTTAATGAACTTGAGCCTCGTGTCTTTAATATTCCGTTCCCCATTCCGTTCATAGTTATACCGATGGTGGCTTCACCGCACAAATAGTTTGGTTAGCAAGTCAGCGGGCGTTACGCGCCTATCACAGTTACAAGTTGAACCGACGCAACGGGCAGAAATCCAACCATTTCAGTTTAAATATTATCTGCGAGGGTCGAGTTGATCGATTCGTTCCGTCAGAATCCGACAGATAGTCGTAACGTCCCTCGATCTATTTGTTTTCTATTTGTTTGTTGTGTAATCCGAAGCGTTCTGGTGAATCTGCGGAGTCAGGGATTGATGTATGCGAAGTTAAAACTTTATTGTCAGTTCTCGATTTTGGATTCCGTTCCAAACTGAGTATTAGAAAAGTTGAGAGCGCTTAGTGAGTACATTCACGCGCCAAACAATAAAGCAAGTCTGCTATTTTATTGTTTTGATACTTTAACTTTCTATTTTATATTGGCTGGTGCACTCGCTACGTGGTTTGCGTACATATGTGTGTAAAGAAACACTATTTAAAGAAGTGTTCAAATCCTAATGGGTTTATCTTCAGTATCTTTTTGAAACAGTCTGAGTAGTTTATCTTCAGATAAACGTTTTTCTTCTTTAGCTTGTCGAGGTCAATAAACAGTCCATAAACTATGTATAGGTTAGGTGTATACTAACTATTAACCTTTTACTAAATTCCGATTAACATAGAAATTAAAATTATCGTCCCATTTAACCTCATCCTGCGCTATAAGTAAGTATGTCAAGTAACTATCGTGGGAGATGAGTTAGCCTTTTAGCTTATGTTGCTAACATGGCTTTTGATTTAAAGGTGAGTGTGTTAAGCTTCAAGAGGTATGCGCATTTAATTACTCTAATTGGCTTTATCCGTTAAATGTTTATCTCCATAGTTTAAGCTACTCGTACCAAACCTCTTAACTTGTTCCACAGAAATAATTTAGTTAAAAAGCAGCTATACCAAGCACGCGTACTCAAATAATTAACTAAATAAATTAAGTTTCTGCTGTAAATATGGATAGGCTCTGTTTTTTAATTAGTCTGTAAATCTTACTCTGTAGGAATAAACAAATCCGATAAAAAAAAATTGTTACTTCATTAACGTAGGCATCATACTAGTCGGGGTGGTTCCTAGAAAATAGTGAGGGATTAAAATATGAAGAGCGCTGCATATAAAATTCACGCGAACCCATGCATAATGAGAAGTTAACTGGAAAACTTAATAGTAGCCTCGACACGTTTTATTCATGGCCATAAAGCCTTTTAAGTATAATTCACAAGGTACCCTCGGTTCGGAAATTTATGAGGTGTCATTGGTAAAGTTAAGTCGTTGATCAAACTTGAGCCGCCTTGTTTCAAGATTATCTCACTAGATATTAATCAGTAACCGCTTAATTTGCGTAAGTAAATACAGAGTGTATTGTTGGACGAACAAACTAGGTAACTACCTACACAACTTAGATAATGATAAATGGACCCTTGCTATGTACACGACAAAGATTGTCTCTTGTTTCGAAACTGTGTTTTATTTTCAAACCATTAAACAGTGAAACGGCTTATTAGTCGATTCGCACGAATTAACTCGCCCGAAATGGGCGAATCAACACTTTTAAGTGATGTATTTTTTTTTTGAAGGTGACGCGCACGAACTTAATGTATTTGTAGGCGAATCGACAAATCTGGAAGTATGTATTAGGTAATTGGCATATTTTGAATGCTTAAAAGCTTTTGGAAGATCTATAGAAAAATATTGTCAAATTTACACGACTATTTTAAATGTTTAAGCAAACGTTAAGTTAGAAAAGAAACAGTAAGTTAACAAACGCACCGACTTTAACAAGCTCCGTTAGAGTTGTATGATATTTACAGAGTAAGTAAGTGAGAAGGCTAGAATATTGTTACAAAAACAGTTCAAGTTTGATAGAAGCCCGCAAAGTTAATAAATTAATTATTTATATCTGACGTCGATGCGTAACTGAGCTTCCAAGTGAAGTTCCAGTAAACTCAGAGAGAACTAGTGGTAACTAATCTTCTAAAGCTAGTGTAGTAAACCACCGGCAAATCTCTCGTTTGTCACTTCGGGGCCGCTGGCTAGACTCGTTACTCCGAGTAAATTTATCGCCACTTTATACAGCGCTGAGTCAGTTCCAGTCAAATCATGCGCTCTGTTGAGATCGATTAGCTGACGACGGCCACGTTTTATTGTTTAGAAAACGGTACAAGCGTCCAATGGCACATACATCGTTAATATCATTCTCTCCCGCCACGTTGAAATGTCAACCGAGCGTAATAAATGTCTCAATAACTCAACACGCTGACAGGTCGCTCGGGCTATCATTAAGGCATAAGTAAATTATTTCGTTCGTTAAACAGCCGACAAATAGTCGAGTTTCCTCGTCGGCGAATTCCGGCGACTGTCCCGGGAGTCCCAATCAAAAGTCTGCTACAGTACTTAGGGACTTTACATTAGGAATGAGGGTGTTACGCCGCGAATTGCGTCTGCGGAGCGGAGATTCAAACTTGTTATTAATTAAGTGTCACCGTGACGCGGGCTAGGGAAACTGTCTACGTGGGAACACCACCACATGACGAAAGCGATGTTTTTACAATGAATGTGCCGAGCGATTCATCTCAAATTGAGTGGATAATATTTACATCTCAATTTTTTATGAGAACGGAGATATTTTCGGAGTGTACACAGAAAACGAAAGTTTATTATCGAGCTTGTATTTCTTGTGGGATAAACTTAGATACTTAACCGCGTTTCAATCATCGTAATAAATACTTGGCACGCGCTGTGTCTGTGGACCAGGGACATAAATCAAGAAATAAAAACGTTAATGACTCTCACATTCGCATGTACAGGTTGGTGTATAAACAATAAACACAGTTGGATACTTTATAGTACATTATTATGCCTGTGTGTCCCTCAATGTCCTAGAGGTTTTTTCATTTGTTTTTTCGTTGAGCTCGCCTGCACTTTTGATAATTGCTGTGTTTTATGGCTACTTCACCGGCCATACAAAACGTTCATTCGTACTGCATGACGACATGAAAGGGTAAAAATGCCAACAAAAAACAAAGACAAATATATGATGGCTGTTTGGGATGAGTCTGCGTTCTCGTTATCATAGTTTTTGTTATTTTTTATTTAATTTGGTATGTTTTCCATAGATATACCGATACCTACATGCGAGTTTAACAAAACCACCAAAGCTTTTGGAACCAGATAAATATTTGAAACATATTTGGTCATAAACTCATAATGCAGTAATCGTGACACCGTATTCACTCCTCCATTTATCATCTCTGTCATTGTAGGTATGATCAATTGAATGAATGCTTTCGTAACGGCAATTTACATATTATGTGTTTTCTCTTTTCTAAATTATAGAAAATTGATGTATATACATACATTCACCAAAATAATATAATATTACGTAAAACAGTAAAATTCATGAGTCTATTTAACAGTAAATCTGTTTAAATTTTCTATGTTCCTTATGTTGCAACTGCAAAACATGTTTCACGCATACAGACATAATTATTTATATTAGACATATTACAAATTGTCGGTGTATATCATAATTAAATGTCAGATAAGGAAAGTAATATTTCGATTCGTATCTACAAATATGTACATCATATTTAATAGGAAACAATTATAATTGACATTTGAGCGTCAATTTATCAATTTAATTAATAGTGTTATAGAGTCGTGTGTTTTAAGTTTCTCTTTTTGCAACCTATACCTACGTGAGAAAGATAGTTTGGTCTGGATATAGGTACTTTTTATGTTATCGTTCCATTAAAGAAGTTCGTAAGGAAACTTGCCAGAACTTCATTTATGATATTTTTTTTACACCTAGATAATACTGGATGGATAAAAATATTATAAAGATGGCGAAAGTTGGTTCAATACACTCTCGGATTTCTAAACCGAGCCTCTGTGCATTTCCCTGTTAGGTACATAGGCCTAAAAATCAAAATAGTGATGAGTCAAAGAAAAAGTTTTGGGGCAATTTTGAAGCCGACATACTAGCCATCTTTTTGGTATCATCATAGTTCGTAATTCAAGACCATTTAAAAAGAAAGATACTTACAGAGCTTTTTATGAAAAAAACCAGTGTGGCTCGATTAACATCAAACACATTAACATCTATCTGTCAAACACAGTATCAAAAACAAAAAAACACATTCATGTCGTAATCACAGAAACGGCATTCTATTAATATCCTAAGATTAATCCGGTGTTGATACGTCTCATTCGTGACCAAGACCGATCCGTCGGTTATCGTTCACTCGAGATAATTTTAGTGGAGCCACGCGGTGTTCCTGAGACGTTCCTAGTCCCGACTAGGGATGCACTATGACGCCATGACGGAGTAAACAATAAATAAAAATAAAAAAAATATTGGTGTGGAAATTCTTAGACGGTTATTCGATAATTGGACAAGAGTTGAGATTGTTTCACAGACGCTTATCGTTTCGAAGGCACATTTCGTTACATGGAAGAGAAGAAAGATATAACTCTGTCTGTGTCTCACACTAAATCTCACTTATTCTTTATTTTTTAAGAAGTTTCACTTCTATCACGTGTACGGTGTTGCACGCGCAGTGTTTTTTTTTTACTTTAAACATTGTTAATAAATACCAAGATGTGCATTTTAAGTTATAATTTCTTAGTAATAATAACCAATATGATGTATACAATTGTGAGTTTTATTGCAATAGAAATAGTTTTTATTTTGTAACTAAACTTAAAAAAAAACACGTGTGGCACTCAGGGACTGCCGCGGTAAAGCTATTGCATAGCATTTTTTATCAACTTATGCAATTATAATTATTTATTTATTTTTTATTTATACAGTATTTTTTTTTCTTCGATATTAATTCAAGTACAGTCGTACCATATACATACACGTTAAGCGAATGCTCGGCCGAACTACATGGTAGGCGGAGTGGGGGGTGTTAGGTTTTATTTTCGTTACGGAATTTCTTGATTCGGTCGCCGCGCTCAAAGCCCACGATAAAAGCTATGCCATAGCTTAAAAAACATTTTATTTGACGGGCTGAATGTTAAAAGATAACTACATAACATAATGTTTCATTCAACTGTTTATATAACTTTTAATTAAACATTTATTGATAAACTTTTTTTAATTTAACTTAACGCACAAGTTAAAATAACAAGGCCGAGACTTAAATTAAAATCTTATCCGTTATATTTTTAACTCGATACTTTAAGTAGGCTTGTTAATTTAACGTGTTATTGTTAACTTTGATGTTTTAACCACATCTCTAGTCTCGACACATCACAACATGTGTATTGCCGCCCTGTTTGTGACATGTGTAGATACAGCCCTATTTGTGGATCAAAATAATCTCCTGTCTGCACTAATGAAAGGTTTTTATGTTCTCGTTAGTTAATGGCGTCTGACAGTTTAAGGGTTTGTTTGGATAGTGTCATAGTTAATTTTGATGATTTTGGTCGGATAGAATGTGTTGTTAGACTGAATATATCGTCTACTTAGCACGTATTTTACGGGACTACTTTTAATAGAACTTTCGAAGGATAATTTGTGTAAGTAGGCACGGAACTTCAGTATATGGGGTAGGCGCTACATACGAAAAGACTGAGCAAAATTGAATTTTCGCTATTTATTTCAAGAGGATGTGACTTTTACGCGCTCATCACAATTACTGTTGTTTTGTGAAAACAATCGCCGCATACTCAATTTTGACAGTAATTCTAAATTCACTTGAGTGATCGCATGCAATCAGTAATTTGACTACCAGCCTTCATGATGTAAGGTCCCCTTTTGCAGAAAACCTTAACAGTATCTAAATTAACTTTCATATGGTTTTAAAATTATTTATATAAAGTCAAACTGCTAATAATTTACGTCTGATGTTAACGGGGTTAGCACGGATAACAGAGCTATTTTTAAAGTCAACAGTGTCGAGCGCTGGTGGAACGCTTACCTATATTGGTTCAATTTTATTATTTTACTACCCACATTTAACAATAAAAGCTTTTGTTTATCTATGCGGTAACGGCCGCTTATATAACATGTAAAAATACCAGAGTCATCGCATTGCATTACTATCCCAGAAAGTCTAGAGAACAATACAAAAATGTCTAATGTGTCATTACAAGAACTCCATAGGCATGGACAATTGGTCAGCACTTACCTCACTTCAACCTTTATCTCCCTAGAACTGTCAGTTAATATTTATTATCCAATATAACTCTATCTATCTAGATATTAACTAGAGATAGCAACATTCATCGCTATAAATTAATAGACAATCTGTGGATTACAATCGGACCGCAATTCGTCATCTTAATCTGTATGTCTCTACAATAGCACTACTCGTGGTATATAATATAACATTTGAATGATTATAGTGTTGACATAGAGAATAACAATGTTGATAGGCAGATAATGTTTCCATTTTGAAATGATTAAAACAAGAAAGTTCTTGTTCGAGTTTAATAAATCGCAGGAAGATCACTTTTATTTAAGCCGGAATTAAATGTTCATTTTCTTCTTCTTCTTCTTCGTGTCGCTGGCACGACTTTTCTCATATTTTGTTGGCCCAAAACTTCGCCACTTCCACGGCGTCATCGGTGGCAGCGCAGAGGTCACTTTGACTGCAAGTTTTGGGACACAGAGGGCAAGATAGAAGGTGGAGCATAGTTTGCGACATAGCTCCACATCCACATCCAGCTGCCATTCCATCGAGGTAGCCCCACTTTACCAGGTTGGAGTTACATCTTCCCACTTGTGTCCGGAGATGGACGACGACGGAGTGGTGGTTCATTTATATGTTACAAAGGGGTCTTCTATCTAGCGGAGGTCCAGCGTACAGGTTGAGTCAAACGTATACGCAGTGTAGACGCTGCTATGCCGCTTCGACGCCGCGTAGGCGCTGCTACGGCACGGCTACGCAGCGTCAGCGCACGTATGATACGGCTACGCAGCGTCAGCGCACGTATGATACGGCTACGCAGCGTAGGCGCGCCTACGACATGGTTATGCTGCGTAGGCGCTGTGACGTCACGTCGACTTGTGTAGTGTGTACGCTAGCGCAGCGTAGCGACTACATGGCGTCAATGTCTACGCTGGACATACGCTCAGTGTTAAGAGATTCTAAGAAAACAGTTCACATAAATATAACTTGTGAAATAAGAAGAAAACTAATTATTTGACAGAATATATCCGAACCGTTTGAAAATAAATAGCTAAGTAATATCGTTAATAATCATAATTGTTCAAAGTAAACATCGAATCCATACATACAAAGCCACGGGGGGTCTCTACTTCGCAATAAATCCACAACTTTGTGTGTAAGATAATTCTTATACACAGTAATTATGATTTAAACGTGTTATTATCCCATTAGATATCTCTATGAGACTTTAAAATGTGATTTATGAAAGAGCAGACCCTTCTCAGCACACGCATCCATCTGTAATCTGAGGCAGTATCCATTATGCAATACTGACATATCATTATTTTTACATTTAACCTTTAGTCAAAGAATAGAGGGATGTATTTAAAGTTACTGATATTATTTTGCAATTATTTTATGTCTAGTGTTTCAATTTAAGTTAATATCCTACTAATATATATACTATAGGTATATAAATGTGAAAGTTTGTTAGGATGGATGGATAGATGGATGTTTGTTACTCTTTCACGCAAAAACTACTGAACGGATTTGGATGGAATTTAGAACACAGATAGTTTATAACCTGGATTAACACGTAGGATACTTTTTATCCCGGTAGTACGTTCCCGTGGGCAAATTTTCGACCTCCACGCGGGCGAAGCCGTGGGCAAAAGCTACTTATAAAATAAACATATACTTTCAACTCGGTTTTAAGTTTCAACCAATTAGGAATGTTTTAGTTTATGCATGTAGGTAGAGGCTTCTTAGATTAAAACGTTCACAAAAATGAAAGCTAAAATAATGACCTTCTTACAACCACTTTAAAACAACTGATAAACGAAACAAATGGCATGAAAGAACAAAAACATGACAAAAAGGAAACACGTGACCGCCTGACAGGTCCGCAGAGTAACACAATAAAATACGACAGTACATGCATCGCATGAAGGCAAGTACGTACGTAACGACCTTGTGAACGTCCTCCTCCACATTTGAAAAGGTCATCGCCTGTTTTACACTTACATCACTTCTGAAAGGCTTGTTCTTTAGCTAAATAATATGCATCATTGGTTCTGTGACGTCACTAACAAAAGATTGCACAACGCAGTGCTACATTGTCTCACCAGAGACGCTCAACGTATAACTACCGCAGTCTATGTCACACGGAGCCGCTTTAAATTCTAATGAAGTACTACGTATACTGAAATACTTCAAGTTTTCATTGATGTCAGTCTTGCTTGCAACACAACAATAATTTTTACGACTCGTTAACTGACAAAGTACCTAAACTTGCAGAGTAACAAAACTTTAAACAGTTGCGCTTGTAAAATTCACGCGTATTAATTTCAACTATCTAATAAAGTAAGTTGGATAAAATCTTTTAAAAACAGACTGACGCGAACGTAGCAGTTTACTTATTAGTTTTCCTGTTAACTGGTCCAACAATCCGTGTTTGTATTTGAGGGTTATTCTCCTTGAATGAAGTCTTAGTTCGAGATGTTTGAAAAAAAAATACCGATTCGTGATCTTGTTAAGCTCCTATCAAAAACGTTTTGATTTGTTTGACGTTAAGTAAAGATAAAAGAAAGAACAAAAAAGATAAGTGTAGGTAATTGATATTGTTTTTGTCTATTGATGCCTGACAATGAATTGATTGAATTACATGTTTTTTTTTTATTTTGTTTCGTTGAACGATGAAGTAATTCTTCATCTGAACTTTTACATAAACCGGAAACATGTTTTCTACCCGACTCCGTGACATTCGCTGTCACGGAGTCAGGGTTATTTATCTCCTGTTTTTCTAGCCTGTTTTGAAAATATATACTGCCCTAATTTGGTTTGGCACCTATTAAAATGATCTAAAGTCAGCCACCACCACACCGCATCGCAGCTACAAAAAGCAGTGGTTACGTTTGAATAGTGTCCCTGCAACTTCTTACAGTTGTGTTGTGGTTGCGTTGTCGCTAGTAGTTGCGATGTGGTTACGTGTGGCTAGTGTTTGCAGACAGACAGATCGCTGTGTTTGAGATGTGACCGGCCCCTAGTGCGCGGTCTGGCTGGTGGTTGCGTTGTGGCTGCGACATGGTCTTGATTTGGTCGGTATCACCCACACAGTTGATTTTGATGGTCAAATGTGGTCCGTGTGAATAACTATTAATTTTCATACAAATTAGCCTCTGTGCACGTGTTATCGTTGTGATGTGGTTGTGGTTTGGTTGTGGTACGTGTGTTCGAGCCCTTAGTTTAATCATTTGTAAAAATGTTGTGAAAGCACGATATATCGCCAATTGTTTATTTTGTCGTCGTTTTTAGCTTAATTTAGCAATATTAACCAACCTACAGTTTATTGTAAGCACGGCTTGAAAGAATTATCATCAATAAAGTTACCTGTACATTTATAAAACTCCATACCTATACAGGATAAAATTGAATAGGTGCGCCAAATTAAAATTTATAATTCAACGTGTCATAAAGAAAATTTAGAGCATGTCATTCGGCCGAGAGAAAAGAAAGGGATGCACATACGTGCGCGTAAGCAAGCGATTTGGCAACGTCGCGTCGTCGCGCGCCCTTTTTTCGTAGGAACGGTCAAAATTATTGTTTCATGTTGTGAACTCTGCGATGAATGTATTATTGCTCTTTCGGCGCACACTAAAATTAATACTTTAATATTCTTATTTGTTTTTTACTGGAACGACTATAATTCGTGTCTACTTGAAGGCAATAAGTTAGTTTGCACTATCTAAGACGATAATTACACGATTTTTTCAAGAATTTAGATTTGGGAAATGGCAATTTATAATGATTATGTAACAGTTACTGAACCTCCTATTTCGAGTTGACGCAAGTTTTCAATTTCATCCTGTAGACAATTCAGAAAATCCAATCACCGTGCTAATTGTATATACATATATCTACGTGAATAGTCTCCATATCGATTCAGTGAGGTCAGATTCCTAATGGCGACCTCCTGATCGTTGGTCCACACCCAATTTGTCGGCCATTACCGTCCTTCAATGAGGACTTATAAAGCTATACTTCTTGCTAAAGAAGATTTATAGCGGGCAAGTTTAATCGCAACTTGTGATCAAAGACTTTGCTTTATTTTTATTCTTTGTAAGTGAACAATCCGCCCGCAGATTTATTATTATTTAGAAACTTGTTTTATTAAGAGAAAGTTTGTGTAATTTAATATGGATATTGCTTTATAATATTATTTAACTTGCGAAAAAATTCTAAAGCGAAATCACGGAGGTTTCGCTTGGGTGAATTGGTTTTATTTTTTCGAGGTGAAGAGTACTACAGGGTGTAAAAAGACACATCTGACATCACATAGCCGTCAACTACGCATTCTGTACATTAAACTAAGTAACATTGCACAAAAATAATTGCTGCGAAACGACATTTATTTTTGGTGTGAAAATTTTCTGTTTGCTGGGAGTGCGCAAAGTATTACACACAAAACATTGTGCTTATATGGGTGCATGCAACGGTACAGGGGTTGTGGGGGTATTTAAAGTTGTGTTTTATAAAATTAAAAACTTATTTGGTAAAAAAAAATCGGAAAAGTTGGAATTTTGACCTTCAATATCTCCGTAACCAGAGGTTCCCAGGTTCCAGTACAAAAAAAAATATAACAATGACGGGGAGTACAAGTGACTCTTGGCTTCGTTAAGTGTCTTTTTACACCCGTTATACTGTGGGCCACTCCTACCACAAAAGTAGCTGCTAAAAATCAATAGGTACTTCAATACTAATTCCAAAACTTTTCCATTATTTAAATTAATTTAAACCGAAATTCTTAGTACTTATATTCAAATATCATAACAGCCAAACTATTACATTATTTGAAATAACAAATTGCGGCTGAAAATATTGCTCTGATGTTATAAATATCGTCATAATTTGTTTGTTAGTTTAAATGTAGCAAACATAATTAGTTGCCCATTTATAATATATTAACTTACGTCCCCGCCTTTTCCCACGTGGAGGTCGGAAATTATCTCACGGAAACATATTATTACCGGGATAAAAGTATCCTATGTGTTAGAATCCTGGTTATAAACTATTTGTGTGCCAAATTTCATTCATATCCTATTATTAGGATAATACTAATGATTGAAATACTATCATAAATTCATGCAAGCATAGTTCTATTCGTTTGGTTACTGCTCAGAAATTGAGCACAACGTGTCGTAAAGAGTAGCCTATGTCCTTCTCCTGGTCATGGTCTACCCATGTGCCACATTTCATCCAAATCCGTTCACTCGTTTTAGCGTGAAATCGTAACGAACAAACATACTCACTTTTGCATTTATAATATTAGTTAATACTAGCTTCTGCCCGCGGCTGCGTCCGCGTGGATATCGGAAATATCCACGGGATCGTGCTACCGGAACATATAAATAGTATCCTATCATCCAAATCCATTCAGCCGTTAAAGCGTAAAAAGGTAACAGACAGACAGATAATAAATGCAAAAAATCTTTTTTTATATTTCTATTAAACAGGTTTTTATGATCCTAAATGTCTAACTAAGATAATAATAATTAATTTTAATATTATCATCATTCATTTGAATTACTCTAGCGCCGCCATGGACCACGTATTACCTATATATTAGCTCAGGTATTTTATAACTTCAAATTGTAATAACTTTTAAGCGGTTAATAATACCTCAAGATACGGGTTCTGACTATATTTCCAATTCCTCAAATCTCGTAAAAAGAGGTACAAATGAATTTCAATAATCATGTGAATTTTAAAATCATCCCCTATTGTTGTCCCCTTGGGGGATGATTTTACAAAAACGCTAAAACATTTTTTTTTTATCTCTTACCAAAAGCATAAATTTTAATTTTCATATCCCTAAGTTTCCCATACAAAATTTCATCCCCTATATCACCCCCTTTTATGATTATTTTTGAGATAAAAAGTAGCCTATGTCCTTCCCCAGGATGCCATCTATCTCCTTGCCAACTTTTATCAAAATCCATTTAGTAGTTTAGGCGTGAAAAGGTAACATACAGACAGACAGACAGAGTTACTTTCGAATTTATAATATTACTAGCTTTTGCCCGCGGCTTCGCTCACGTTAATTTTGAATTTGACAATCAATTCGGGTTGTTCGGGGAATTATAGTTAGGAGGATGAAAAACCGGTCTATCGGCACCTAGACTCACAAAATGAATTAGGTACTTAAATAAAAAATAAAAAGGCTCCTAACACACCACTAAAGTTTCTATAATAATATAATTCAATCATTGTTCTAAAGACACGTGGCGCCATCTATTATCATAAGAACGTTATTGTTGTTTTCCTCGGGAACAGTACTTTTTTTCGGGATAAAAGGTGCCCTATGTCCGTTTCTGTAGACCTGACAACGTATATGCAAAATTTCAGGATGATCGGTTCAGTGGTTTAGGCGTGAAAAGGTAACAAACAAACAAACAAACTTACTTTCGCATTTATAATATTAGTTAGGATTAGGATAGAATGGAAGAATGGACTAACGGCCCGCCCATGTTTCGCACGGTTTTTATGCCGAAACATCGAAATTTCTTCATTATATGTAAGTTTAATATAAATTTACTATACACATAAAGGCTCTCGCAAATAGGCGCGACGCGATAGCGCGACTCGACTCTAGTAGAATAATTTCTATGAAGACTTCATGGAAATTGTTATTTAATAACAGTTACATAATAGTTACATAATAAATTATTACAAGAGCCTTTAACCTTCCGGCATAAATTCTCTAAATAATGGTGAGAACCACATCAAAATCAGTTTGGAAGTTTAGAAGAACAACGCGGTCACACCGACAGACACAAAATACGACTTCAATTTATATTATGTAATAATAAAAATAATAAAGAAGCGCGAATTAAATTAAATTGCATTTACATTTAACATAATATTGCGTTAAATAAACTATGAATTTTCCATTCAAACGCTCCGCGGTTAAACTGATCGCGTGGTAACATTAACGGAGTGATAAAAAGGTTAAATGGGCGGTTACACTTACTTGTGATTACGAGAAATGACTGATTCGCACTAATCACGGATTGTAGACACTTTTTTTTCTTCATTTCGATGTTATTAAAAAGTTCACACGAAAAAGCTAGTGAAACCGCTAAACCGTCTTTTATATGCCTGGTTATATCCCTGGTTATATACATTTATATCCCTGGTTACGCAAAAAATATTCCTGTATGCAAACTAAAAACAGTTAAACCCTAAACTAAAGCAAAAACTATCTCACAAAAGCATAGAGACTCAACCAAAACCCACTTCATTTCAACTTACTAAAGCTTCTCGTTTCAATAATCACCGTACCGTAGCTCAGCTCCATCAAAGCTTATACGCGGCAAACTTGAGGCAAGTTAGGGTTGTCCCCATAACATAGATGAGGTAGGGTTAGTTCCACAAGCTTGTATGTAGCTTAGTCGGTGCGTAGATTATCGTTGCGGTTGGCGCCGCACTAGCTGCTAAATTATATAGTGGCTTGTCACGGAGTGCATGCCGTGTTTAAGATTGAGATAATGTACTATGGTGTTAGGGATGGCAGATGTTTGTAGATTGTTGTCGATAGTTACAACGGTGGTCTTAATTTGATACGTCTTCTTGTCTCATGTCTGCACGCTACCATAGACTAGCTTATATCTTGATAAAAGATTCGTTTGACAGCAAGACTGGTAGTCGAGTGCGTGCGTATTGTTGCCATTCATGGAGGGTTATTCAATGCACCCCAATTTTTGTTGGTGTGAATCTCGATACCTTTTACTGTGATTTTATCCGGGTCTTACTTATTATTCTTAAGTCGTACATCCCTTATTTTATCTTGGCGATGACACGATAAATTGCAAGAAGTTGTCACGTTTCAAAATACGTGATTTTACTCATAAAGTACCTACGGCTTACAATATATTTACCTTACACATTAAACACAGACAGGATAAATACCAATTAAATCATTGCATATTCACAAAGGAAAACTGGAAGTATGTAACTAAAATATTCAAACATTTTCACCCCATTCTAAACAGAATCAGTTTCTATTTAAAAGCTAAATAACAACCTAGGAACAAGAAGAATACTCCTCAGCAACCCAATCCAACATCAATGGCTCCCATCAAAAGTATCATGCGTGCGCGCTTTGCAATACGATAGTTTGACAAAGTGCTGTAAAAGACCAATCGCATCACGCCTGACTTCCCCTCCAACTTAGAATTTGTTTTCAACTAAGTCAACTTTGATCGTTCTCAGGATTACGATATACAAAGGGGAAGTTTCCCGTTCCTTTGTGGTTGAAGAGATAAGAAAAACCGCTACTATGATACCGAGACTTCAGGGAGAAGTGCTGTTTATCAAGTTTTAAATTATGAAAGACTTAGTTATCCTGAGTGTGGATGTCGCAGACAAAGTTGGGGTTATCTAACGAAGTGTAATCTACGACCGTTTGTTACTAGTTCGGAGTTTTTTCTATTTTATTTTATTTATGTGGGTTGATCAATAAGTTTGTTATTTTATCCGTAAAGGTAATTTATAGTAGCGTTTAGGCTTTAAGTAGGTAACACTATTTCATAAACATATAAAGTACGTTTATCAACCTTTTATTTGATTTTAATTTACTGTAGAGTTAATACACAAGCAATTAAAAACATGGTGTTTAGTGTTTAAAAGCAGTTTTAATAGTCACGATAAAATGTAGTTTTGACACAGGTTTATTAACTAAAAGGCCGCAAAGGAAATAATATTTTACAGCGCATTAACTCGATACAAGTAAGATCAGAACCAAAAACATTTAAATGATTAATTAAAGAAACTGTATTAAATGTAGCATACATTTTGCTACAATCATTATTTTGAGCCAAATTTATGTTAAAGCCAATCTTATACCAAAGATTATATTCCAATATAATTTTATAAAATACATTTTAAAACATCATTCGATTACCTACACTTTAAATACTCATAGTGCGGAAAACCGCAACACAAAACTTTGCATCTATAAAGACGTTTCTGTCCCATTTTCCTTAAGTGTCACTAAAGACTAATATTTTTTTTGTTATTTGCACAATAAATCGCCAAATGTTCGTAGGTGGTCGGGTCGACATAATTCAAACTAGTGCCCGCCATTTTGATTAATGTATCCGGCAATATGACACCTGTGACTCCTTGCAAGGAAACTATTCGCTCCACATAAGGTGACGACATCCGTATCCTCGCTGTTTAGGCCATTAGACATAAATTAATAGCTTATTTTGGTTACGAAGTGTAAACTACTATTATCACTTGTGTTATAATGTTATGAAGCTAGTTTTCAATTGTTTGTCAACTCTCTCTCGTTAATTTAAAAGGAGTTAGAGAGAAAGAGATACTATTTGAATTTCTAAGTGTTATCGATATAAATATAGTATATTAACTAAAGACATAACGGGACTGACATTCATGACATGCCTAGCCTTTTCCAAACAAAATAAGTAAATTCCAGTACAAGCGGATTCAGCTGAATACTAGTATTTTAAATGGAACGCCGGTCTATTTGACCCCACATCCCATTGACTGGGTCTAACATGATCGTGTTGAAGAATAAAAGTCGCTGAGAACAATATATTTTCTACGATTTTACAGTAGGTACATTGTTTTGAATTTATTTGGCGTGCTATCGCATTTTTAAAATAAAACAATACACGTTTCTAAAATAGTTGTGGCCAGTTATAAAAACATTATACCTACTAGGAAAAACTATCGCAAAACATCGTATAAAATCGTATCGGTATTCATGAATGGAATGTGTAATTATGAATAGGTCTGTCGTAAATCTTGTGTCGATATGAAAGTGAGACTGTTACATTTTCCTTTTACGATAGCAGAATTTTCCGATAAGGTTTTCATAGTAGGAAAAATACACAATGTATGGTTACAACAATCGAGATTCAAATGTGCGTATATGGGTATTCTGATGAGGATTTTGTAACGTAATTTGTTTCATGCATAAAGTAAAAGCACACGATTGTATTATGTAACATGTTATGGACCAAGTAATAATTGGGCTTATTTCAAACTGCCCGGGCATTTTTTATAATGTCCTAATAATCACTTGGTCCAAGAAATACACATGGTTAAACAATAAGTAGAATATCTTACAACTCTTTCGAAAACAGGTGGCTAGATGTGTTAGTAGGTTACTCCGGAAACTTAGATACTTTTAAATCTGGACAAGAAAACTAAGTTCCTATCTCACGCTTTGGCTTGGTGCGGTAAGAAGCAAATTTTTTGACAAAAACAAATGAATTAACAATAGCGCATCGCGGCAACAAATAAAGGCTCCCGCAAACAGGCGCGACGCGACAGCGCAACACGACCTTTAATACACACATCAAAAGTGTCAAGGGATCAAGCAAGTTTTTGTTAGATACAAAAAATCAGGTTTCTTAATTATATTTTTTGTAACCCCTATGGATACGTTTTGAGTAAACTTCGTCATTTGAAAGGGAATAGTTTTTTAAGTTCGGTCAAAAGATGAAAATCTTCTGTCTAGTCGTATTCCTATATAATCCTGCAACGGGTTTGAGGCCAAATCAGTAAAAATTTTGTCGTACTTCCGAGTGAAATCAATACAAAAGAACGTTATTATGGAGAAAACGCGTCGTCTGAACCGAGAAGTAATGATCAGAGCCGTGGGAATATTGGAAGCTGGTTCCCTGTAACGCGCTGTGTCAATCTCTCTGGGCACTACGCAGACTGTTATAAGTCGGCTTAGGACACGTTACTGCATCACTGGCAGCACGGTGCCAGTGATGCGGGGCAGAGAAGATCGTTACATGAGCCGCGATGTTGTTGGTTACGAAGCTTCATAGCTCTTCAGAGATGTTAATAAGTGATCAAACCATAAGAAATCGTGTACCACCTATTGAGCCCCGCAATCGCAGAGCCTGTTTACAATGGGCTCGTGAAAACAGAAATTGGGCAGAAGAAGAGTGGCGTTTTATGTGTTTTTTTGACGAATTTCGCTTGGGTATGAGGCTAGATACTAGACGTACACGGTATTGGAGTATCCCTGGACGCCAAGACGTTTAAAATCATGACAGGAAGTCCATGCAAACAGTGGTGGAACAATTATGATATGCGCGGAGGGGTTTTTGGGGCGGCGAAAGAACCGAACTGATTTAGATCAGAGGTAATCTCAATGCACAGATTTACGCTGAAACGATTGTACCAGATGTTGTCATTCCTTTGCAAACCCAATTTGGTGCTTCATTTCTGCTTATGCATGAGAATGCACGTCCACACACTGCCAGAGTCATTGCAAACACACTTGTCGCAACTAATATCAGCGTCCTACCATGGCCTGCTCCATCGCCAGATTTGAATCCCATTAAGCACGTATGGGATATGCTTCAAAGAAGAGCTCTGCCAATTATGGATGCCCAACACACGCCAGAAAATCTTTTTCGCCTGTTGCAACGGACGTGGGCGGCCATTCCGCAACTTACTTTAGATGAACTCATGATGAGTATACCGAATCGCTGCGATTGTGTTAACGGCGGAAATACAGACTACTAATTGTTTATTTTACGCAATAGAAACCTTTAAAATCTTTTATTTTTATCTTTTAATCACATTTTATTGTCAGGATTAACTAAGCCGAAAAATCCAGCATAAGCCAACATCGCGAGAAGTCTTTATTAATGTAAAAACAGAGAGTACTTCGTCGAGCTACACATACGAAAATATTTTATTTAATCAAATTAAATAGACAATTTTATTTTATTTCAATAAGGCAAGAAAATATTTTTTAGGCACTTGATGTGTGGACTGCCTCATTGGTCTATTGGTGAGAGAGGTGAGGTGTCATGAGATCCTGGGTTCGATTCCCAGGTCAGACAAAATTTTATTTCGTTTTTCTATCTGGAATGGAGGCTATCGTTTATGTGCTCACCAATTGGCGCCACTGGCGAGTAAGGTCCTGTCAGTACTTTTATTTAATGTTTTGGATATGTTTAAGTACCCATAAATTCACATTATGTTTATTTTATTACATTTTAAAACTTCAAATGAATATTTAGATTATAATTTCCTAAAATTGGCAAGCATGAAGCAGACAAATATTATTCTTCCTTCAAGTGCTACCAAATTAGAACCTAATTTTTTACTTAAAATCTTAAGCCATAATTAATCAGGAATGGCACAACCATTACAACAATTATGAATCATTAGTCATCCACGATAAAATATTAAAAAATCTCGCAAACAGTGTACGTTCAGTACATTTGACATCTAGAGACCTTAGTCTACACTAGCGCCTCTAGCGGCGAACTAAAACGCGATAGCCCTCATTGTGCCCGGTTGGATGGCAATAGGCTCGCCCCCTATTACATGGGACTTATTAAACATTACTGGGAAACAAAGCGTGATGTTATTTAATAGATAGGATAGTATACATTAATCAATTTATTAAAAACCCTCATTCAATAACCCATTAAACTACCAAACGAGTTAATCAAAGAAATATTCCGTTAAACATAAATTCCGTAACCACAAGTTGTCGGATGGCGACCGATACGAGTATTAGCAGAAACTAATATAGTGCTTTATTAGGAGTAGGGGGACGCCCCATACCCCCAGGAGATCGGGGCTAAACGTCTGTTACGTAAGCTATAAAAGCCGACTTTAACCGTTGTTATTCTTCACCCCTGAAAACTAACCTAAATAAGTAAAATGTCTAAGTCTTAATTTCTCAAAAGAACTCTAATGCTATATAACCCATTAAACTACCAAAACATTTAATCAAACAAATGTTCCGTTAAACATTAATTCCGTAACCACAAGTTGTCGGATGGCGACCGATATTAGCAGAAACTAATAGTGCTTTATTAGCAGTAGGAGGATGCCCCATGCCCCATGCCCCCAGGAGATCGGGGCTAAACATCTGTTATGCGATCGTTTTAAGCCGACTATCGCCCTTTTATTGTTTCGTTTGTTATAGCGATGTAATTATTGGTTGATGTATTTCAATTTGTCTGTTTGTTCTTTTTTTCATTCAGAGTAAATTTTATGGTAAAAACACTTTAATGATAAAAAACATGACCCTCTCGTGCAGTCGCGGGTGAAAAGCCATTTATGACTTACTGGCTAAAAGAGTCTCCAAATTTTTAAAAGACACTGCTTGATTCGTAGGTAGAGATTATAGATTATAGATATTTGAAACTGCGTATGCAACAAGCAATTGGGGGGCGTACAATTTTAAATAAGACGATCTATACCTACTTTCATACTGCGTAATAAAGATTTTTCTCTCTCGTCTGCAATAACAGTATGACAGTGAGAATGTCCTTCAAAATATGCCTTCAGGGACCACAGACAAATTCGATAGCAAATAGATATGTTGTAAACTGTACTTTGGATATATTTTGGGTGCACAGTCCTTAAAAGTTAAATTGATTCCCAATTTAATACCTACACGGTTTTTTAAAATTCACCAACTGTAAATTTTCTGACTGGAAATTCTCAGTTAGGTACATGATCTAGTTAGCATCTACATTGTACATAACTGGTTCTTAATAGGTTAAATTTTGTAACTACAATTGTTAAAAATCAATTACCTACTATAACAGTCTTGTTCGTATCTCGTCCGTAGGTGTACAAAGTGGCAAGTTTACTTGTATGTGACGTTTTGACCAATCGTATCTCGATTTTCCCCCTATTTATTCTACGGTTTTTTCCCTAATATGCTAAGGAGGACTTTCCGGACGGGAATCCCCAGTTACACTTTAAACAGTTATTTTTTTAACTTTAAAATCAGTTAGAATCTAGTTGTTTAAAATTTTACTAATTATTAACAAGTCTATATAGTAAAATATACAAAACAACCACAGCATCTACGAAGAAAATCCCAAATTCTACAACGCAACGCAATTTCACGTCAATAATTCACGAACTAAAACGACTAGATAAGCTAAAACTATTCGTATACACGTATTGATTGTATAAAAGGGGTCAATATTGTTGATCCAACGTAGGTGTCTCGATTTTTCCCCTATTTATTGTACGGTTTTTTCCCAAGTATGCTAAGGAGAAGGACTTTCCAAACGGAAATCCCCAGTTACGCTCGAAACAGCTAATTTCTACCTTTAAAATCAGTACGAATCTAGTGGTTTCAAATTTAATGTAACTAAAGATTATAGTAACGACCTTAGATAAATATACAAAAGAACCACAAAATCCATTAAGAAAATCCCAAATTCTGCAACGCAACGCAATTTCACGTCAATAATTCACGAACTAATACGAGTAGGTAAGCTAAAACTATTCGTATACACGTACTGTCGGTATAACACGGGCCAATATTGTTGAACGGCGGTCCTACAAGTGTAATTAACTGTATAGCTATGGAGAACACGCCTGCTCCCACTACGTAACTTGCGACCGCGACTTTGATACGTCAAACAGATAACGATTTGACGTTTATCACTTATCTTCATTGGGGTAACCTTATTCGAAGTGACGTGTTGTTTGTGCTGTTTGGTGAAGGATTTTTTTGTTTAATTTTGGTAATGATTAAACGCTCCTTCAAACAGGCGCGACACGCGATGCCAATCGCACGCGACACAAAGGCACGGCGTGTCGCGCGACCAGCGGTGCCTTTGTGTCGCGCGCGATTCGGTTACATTTTAATTTGACACATACAACGTTTGTAAAAGCCATCGCTTTTTCAAACGCAACTAAAGACGTGAATAATAAATAAAGACGCATGAATAAATACGTCTTTGTAAATAATAAACAATTTTTTTAAATAGTGTTTTAATGACAAACATATATTTATAGAACTTTAAAATTAAACGTATATTTCACACAACATTAACAAAGGATCATAATTTAAAAACAAGCGAACATGTTAAAACATTTTGGCAATAGCAGCTGCAATTGCAACTCGGCTGACTAAGTAGATACGTAATAATTCGGGCAGCCAGTCAATTTGTGGCTATACAAAGATAACTACAACGAAATAGGTTAGTAGGTGAATCTCGTCTCTTTGTTTCAGCACATGTAAACCAGGGAACCGTTGACGTTATTGTACAGGTGCAAATACGCGAGTGTGATCTACGGCAGGATAGGATTAACTCGACTATGAGAAATGCAAATACACGTCGGTTAGCAGACGATGTATAGATGCCATGAACTGCGCTTGGTGAGTGAGATGTGTGTCGATAGCGAGCCTGTTAGATAGATTTACATTGGTAACGTTTGAATAAATGTTGTAACTATTGATCTGAGGTAAATGGAGAGGTTAGAAACTGTTATTGTTCTTAAAAGAAGATGTTGTGACAAAAATTGAAAAGAGTAAACTTATATGGTTTGGTCATATTGAGAGGATGAATGAAAGGCGACTAATAAAAGGTATTTACAAGGCAGCTGTGAGTGGAAACGCCGGGAGGGGACGGCCTAGGAGGACATATAGTGACCTTATTGGTGATGTTCTTCAGAAAGGTCAGGTGCGTAGTAGTCGCAACCGGCGTGCGTGTATGACCAGATGTATGAACGTAAATGAGGCAAAAGGAGTATGTAAGGATCGTAGCAGGTGGCGTTTTGTAATGTCTGCCTACCCCCATGGGAAGAAGGCGTGACTTTATGTATGTATTAAAATGTAATCTACCATTATAATTAAAGAAAACAAAAAGAAGACAGCCTTCGCATTTCCCTCCATTCTTTATGTGTAAAATAGTACCATACCAAATTGACAGCTGCACAGTACTTCGCACAGCATAGATTACTAAAGAGTGAAGATGGAAACATACAATTTCGAAGTCACGTCCCTTAGAGGATGTAGGTGCACTAAATGATAAATGATTTTATTCCTGTAAGTAGGTTTTTACAAACACTTTCACACATCAATCATATTTTAAAACTAGATGAGGTCGGCGTTTCCTATCTGACTACTCTGAGAAAAAAGGCCGAAACAAACTCAGAGGTCACAGTCTCTTTTAAAGACCAGACATAATCTTGGTCATATAATGTGAAGACCATGTAGATTTGTGTCTGAAATGGTCTTTTGAGGAAAAACCACACAGAATGAGTGGACCTGTACATTCAGTGCACGCATTTGTCAGTAATCGTGCAGCTCAACTCAAAACTTAAGGAGCTCAACGATTCGACGAACAATACCAAAGAAAGGACATTTGGGTAGGCCGCATAAATTACTCAAAGTGCCAGACCACACTAAGAAAGGATGGATTATAAGAAACTCCACCTCTGAGCAGTCCGAGAGGTAGAACTTGTATACGAGCGTAATCGTTGGCGATTGATGCTGTACAAACGAAATAATGTATCTTACAGTAATTTCAATCTTTCGGTAACCAGTAGCTACAATATTGATATAGTCATTATCTACTTCAACGATTTAAACATCAGTGATATTCAAACTATTATAAAGTCATTACGTATCGACGGAGGCAGCCGTAAATTACATACAATTATGACTTCTATTTCATTGGCTGACTTAAATGCTATGCTTTGCGATTTCAAAGGAATAGGGCCAGACGTTGGTAACTATTTCAAGATTCCGATGTCGGAATTTAATATAGATAAACGCTTTTAGAATACATTACCCTTTTAAAGTTGATTGAACTGAAACAAGTTGTCCTTTTATTCTCACAGAATATGGATTCGTCATATAAAAGAAACATCTAAGCTTCGTATACTCGTATGTATTTGGATTTACATTTAACCCACTATTTTCCCAAGATAAATAGTCGAAAAAAATGTAGACGATAGCTTTGCCAACCTTCTCAAGTTCGCATCCGTGGCGAAAATCGATTGTATCTCCTCTAACATGTAAATGTTAATGTAATATTTCTTCACGCATTCGTTGAATATTATATAAGTAATGTATAGGCATGTTGGTCATAAACAAACAATGAATGAATGGAATTATTGATCAATACACGTCGGTAACAAATTGGATAGCGTGCTCGGATAGCGGATGCGAGGTAGGTATGCAGGGTTTTGGATTGTTTCAAAGCAACGAGCTACAATTGTGTCGATTTGGAGCGCCTAATAAATTCAACTAGCTGTTTATCATTTACTGGAAGGTTAAATAAGAAACAAATGGTAGAAGGTTCCATCTGTTTTCTACCTGTTAACATTCCAAGATTAAAGATACAGTTAATATTTGGCTCTAAAGACTGAAGCTTCCTTGTCAAGCCTCTTTAGACATCACTTCTCCCCTTACCTTCCCTATTCCTCTCAATTCTTCCCACCTTCTTTCTTTTCATTCCTTCCTCTCGTCTCTCTGTGTCTCTTTTTTTTCTTTACTCGCTCCTTAGGCTTAAGGTCTATTCATTAGTAAGCAAGACCACACACACAAAACACTCTAAACAAAAAACTTTAAAATAATTTGTTAATATTATTATCTTTAAGATTGAATACTTAAACACTGTTTGGGGGGGCGGGCAGGTAATCTGTTTGACAGATTTTCCTAGTTCAGATACCAGTCTCTCACAAAGGATTTATTCTGATGTTATAATCTTCATATGTTTTAGGCGCCTTTGTGGAAGAGAAATAAATGTTTATTTATTTCCATACACAATCGATTTCACATGGTGCAAAAAACCAGTATACGTGTATTCCAAGTTACTGAGCTTAAAGGTCGTGATTGTGCGTAAGTAGTAACAACCTAACAGGTTTGTAGGCCGGAGCGAATCGACATGCTCCTAGTCTCCTAGTAACCCGCTTACTGCACGAGCTTCTTTTTGTCTTGTGGCATTGGAGTGTGGGATTGGAATGATATAGTCTACACGCTGGCCTTTTATGCAGTCTTAAAGGTGTGATCAATATTTATGAAGAAATATGTATAGATAGTAGAACAAGTTTCATCAGAACACAAAAAAAAAAATTGGTTGGTACTGATTCGCTAAACGGAAATTCAACAGCATGCTCTTTATTAGGTATTGAATAGTTTAATAGTATTTCATCAATCAATTAAATGTCTTTGAAATATCTGTGGACCCTAGGGTCCCGGATCTTAAGGCGTACGAAGGACCGAAGCCAACCCGCAGAGGCCCCTTAGACAATTTTAAGCGTTGAGGCACCAAACGACGATTATCCCTGTATGCACTATGCAAATGCAGCCAAGGACAACCCCGGTTGGTGCAGAACTATTCCAGAACATAACAAAACATATTGGGCTATGGGTTTGCGTGGCTATAGTGGATTGGTTACCTAGAACTATGGAAGGACTATGTCCCCTGCCTGATCAATGTTATGTAATACACGGATAAAATGGCAGGGGGTGACTTGCACACTCAATAATGGGCCTCCGAAAACGGTCGCTATCACATAGTGTCGTAGCGACAAGGGGCAACATATCCTAAGGAGCTTATGAGGAGTGGAGAGGTAATCCCCGGCTATCAGGACAATCCCGGAAGTACGGTCAAGATCCCTACCAGTATCGTACTGGAATACTTTATTCCTCCGAGCACATTTGCTCCTGCGAATCTCCATTCAAGCCAGTCAACAAAGGCAAGAAAGAGGTGGGAGCTTTGTTCCTCGTCATTTTTTACTCCAGCCGGCCAATAAAGGCAAGCCAGAGGTGAGGAACAAGACTTCTTCCGGTAGAGTTCGTGGGGTCGCTACTGCCCAACAGTTCACCACATGCTGTCCTGCTAGTGTTATGTATCTCTCTTGGTCTGGCTGCTCACCCTAGACCTGTTTCGGCAACTAAACTCTACCGGTACAGACCTAGAGTTCAGGAGCGCGCAAGCCCCACCGCGACGTCAACGTAGAGATACGGCGGTGACCATTATTATTATTATTATGTAATTTTATCAATTTCATCATCATAAAGAGCTTAGTAGTAGGTTCCACATCTTTATCCTAAAAACTTCAGCTGTCCGAATAAGTGAACCCGAAAAACAGTAATCAAAAGCTTTGCCTTTTCGCCAAAAAAGGTTCCGACTTGCATGTGTACCAACTTTTGATCGCTTAAGATACAAAGCCAGCGGTTTCCGGACCCAAAAACGATGCCTTCATCCCTTTCACGAAACATCCTTTAACATACATAAATGTATAAGATAGCTTTCACATCCCACCGACCCTTTTTGTTAGCTCAAATTGAAGATTTAAATTCCGCTACGCAAATTCGCTTTACAATCCGTTACCCGACTTGATACCTAATAAACACGGTATTCGTAAAACAACCACACGGTAAACAGGCACAAACGAGAGATTAGCTTTTCATTATCATAACATTTGTGGAAACATTATTTCAGTAAGCGTTACTGAAAACACGGAAAGCCAATGAATATTTTGGTTATTACGCGATGTTCCAGTAACATCAATTAGGTCAATAATTTCGTTGATATTTATTAATTGCGTATTTTGGTAATAATTAATCATCGCATTTATAGTGAATGATATTTAAACGTGTACAATAATACACATGACTAAAAATCATTATGTAATAGGCATTATGGCTTAATAAGGAGATAGTGGTTCATATTTCCCGTGTATTCCGTGTGTCTAAATTTTCAAGGAAAATAATACGATTCAAAGTTATTTTTCTTCGTCTAACACTTACTGGCAGAACTCGTGTAACTCAAAAACTAAAGAGAGATCAAGAAAAACAAAACGGAATCCTAAGAAAATATCTAGTTCCCGATTTATTCAGAGCCACTTAAAACGTTGCTACCTTTAGATAAAGTGAATAACTTTATCAGTTTGCACGTGGAACCAGCTGTTCCGACCCACTCTTATATCATCACTTAGTGGTATTTTACAGCATATCAGGCCTTCAGAGATTGGCCACCTATTTTTAGACCAGTACCCTAATTACGTAACACACAATCTATCACAATCTGAATCATTTTGAAGCCTATTGCTAATCCATTGCTTCATGTCTTCGAAAAATTTCACGACTCAACAAAGTAAATAACGCAATGAATGTTGCTGAACTGTCAAAATGAAACCCATTCCTACTGTTAGTGTGTTACGTAATTACCCCGCAGATTCTCAGGAACTGACAAAGCTATATAAAATTCATAGTCTTCTTCTTTATCAGTTTAAGTTTTTATATCCGGAATGTTTATATCTTTTATGGTGCTTATTTTACTCACGCTTAGGTATGTTTCGGGTTCACCCGAATCATTTAGTATCGTTCTCGAACGGATTCAGATATATTTTATGTATCATGCGGCGTTTTCACGGGTAGCTCTCTTGGTTTTGTAAAACCCTACTGTAACTGACTGTAAGAAAGCAATCATAAACGTATGCATATTCGCTTCACTTTATACATATTACGTGACTTTCGTGATAAAATCAGTATGTATCACGAAACACACAAACTGTGATTCTAATTACTAAAATAACCTTGTTTCGGAAATGCCCATAAACTTTCTACATTATACAGCCACACTTAGGAGTCCACTACAACTACAATTCCCTCAAGAATGGCGGGAAACCATCGAGGGGAGCTCGAGTATCATAAAATAGTCATCCACTTAATTACCGGCCGTCATAATTGCTACTTGTACAAAATGGAATAACAAACCATTCGTCATTACGGTAGCAGCTGGTTACATCTTTAATCATGTTGTAAAACAATTGAATTGCTATAATATCGTAATAGTTTCTAAGTATTTGAAAATTATTAAGATTAGGGTTTTGTTTTTACATAAATAATTAAAGATTAGTATCCTACTAATATTATAAATGTGAAAGTTTGTGAGGATGGATGGTTAGATTGATGGATGGATGGCGGGATGTTTGTTAATCTTTCACGCAAAAACTCCTGAAAGGATTTGGATGGAATTTGGAACACAGATAGTTTATAATCTGGATTAACACGTAGGATACTTTTTATCCCGGTAGTACGTTCCCGTGGGATAATATCCGACATCCACGCGGGCGAAGCCGCGGGCAAAAGCTAGTATTATAATAATCAAGATATTAATGATTAACGCTACATTATCAATGAATGCAAGCAGCTACTAAAAAGCTTGATAATTAAAGTTAAACTAGAGTTAGGAATATTTGAAACAGAGAAAAACTGAATCAAAGAAAAACAATAGACACGATAACAAACGTAACATAAAAGAAAACAATAACATACGATATAATAAATCGTATAATGTATGAGTCAGTAGCAAGACTGGCAAGTATATCAATCGGCGTACGCGCAATCCAGTCGTAGTCGCCTGCGTGTCAATTATAAACCGATTCATAATAGTAACGCGTGCCATCACGTTAGAGTTACCTAATGAATTGGAAAAACAGAGGAACCAGTTGTCGAACTCATTGAGATATCGCATAGAGTGATCGATAACGAATCGTTTAGGTTTTATTACGGAAAAGTAGTCTCGAGTCGGGCTCTCAACTGTTATCGGCTTAAATTGAGACACGTGTTCCTATTTTGACCAATAAACGTCCAATAATATGGTATCCGCAACGCGTAGGGCAGTTTTCCTGATAGATTAAAATTGTGTTTGCAAAGCAAGGAAAATTAATAGGTAAGGTACCTATGTTAAAGTCACCATAAGCATGACTACACCAGATGTTATATTGAAGTTCTAAGGACGCGCTATAATCGAATTTCCTCGGATGCCATAGACAAGGTTGATACTAAGTTCGCGTTTCAGAACAACTTTATAACTATGTCAACAAACGTAATCAGATTATTGGACGGACAGAGAAAGAGAGACGTTGGACATGATAACCCCAAAAAGTACCAGGAACCTATAAATGCTTAGGTTTTACATTTCTTTTTTCTTATGTACAAAGTCTTCATCATCAATTCATTATCATTATTAGCAGGATGTTTCACCTACTGCTGAGTATAGAACTCCTCCCTGTTCTGCCATGCTGCCCTGGTCTGTGCGAGTCTCATCCAGGTCTTCCCCGCGATCTTCTGTAGGTCGTTACCGACCTGGCTGTTGGTCTGCCAACGCTCCTTCTACCGTCTCTCGTCAACCATTCCGTAAGGACTTTGCCCCACCTGCCCTCGCCACGTCTAGCCAAACTCTTATGATCCGTTAAATTAAATTCCCAGTTAGCTAGAAGGCTCTGTCAGACTACGTATTTAATTATGCATGTTTTTTTTCAGTATCAAGTTCACGACAACAAGGATTCCTGGCACTGTAATGATAATTTTCGCAAAAACCCGTACAACCGGCTTTTAATTCGATATCGACGTAGCGACAGCGAGGAACTTCGGCATGACGTAACGAAAGGCGCTTAATTAGGCACCCACTTCGCAATGCAGTTTAATGACCCCTCAATCCTACGTAAAAATACGTCAGCATTTATTTGTCAGTATGTATGTGTCATTGTTTTTAAACACGTTTATTTAAAACACGCAGAAGTTAAATAGTTTACGAACTACAGCAAAAAATATGAAAAAATATTATGAAATGAACAGAACACAAAAATGTGAACTAACTGTTTTAAAATATAAGTTTAAACAAAGCAGCCATAGTTCGTTAGGATTAACAAAGTTGGGGTGTTTAAATAGTTTAGATTTTCAGAAGAATACCTACGTAAAATAGGAGTATTTTTTAGTTTTTCTTTTTGATAAAATTGTCGTGCTCATGCTCATCACACGTCACACGGTAGGCGGGGCGGGGGCGGGCTGTAGGCGGTATTTATATTTTTATAGCAAAAGATTGTCCCACTTATCAGTGCTCTTCCGTTCATGCTCTTCCATCCGTATTTTTTGCTGAACCTGCAATATCTTGTATCCGACATTACCTCAAATAACTTCGCTTAGAGCTAAGCTATCATTCTTACACTCAGTTCAAACGCCCCCAATCCTCACTTCTATGTGATCTCTTTGATTTCTATTATTTTGTTAGTATCTTGTTCACAAACCAACACACAGGAAAGAGTTGAAAGCTGTGGGGGATACCTTAGCCCAGCAGTGGGATATTAAAGGGTGGAAAAAAAACGTGTTCCCTTACATTATCTTTTAGTTTTAATTTATGGTACTTACCTAAGTATATAAATACCGCCCATAAATCGATACCTTTCATACCTGAACAGTTTCTAAGCACTCTATTATTTATCGTTTAGGGTCTTGTAGTGATCTATTAACGATAGTTGACTGAGTGGAGTTCTATAAGTCTTTAGTGATCTTAAAAGAGAAAATTTCGGTCATTTTCAAAGTGAGAGTCGAGAGTCTTAGATTAAAAGTAGTGAAGTATTCGAGAAATATCGCTGAAAAACATATTTTTCATCTTTTCATCGTAAATCCAAAACTTCAGTGTCATAATGTTTTACCTCGCAAATCCCGACCTCGATAAAAAGCGGGAGATGTTAAAACAATTTGCTAACTAAACATTCGTAAGACAGAAAAATTTAATAATAAAATAAACAGCCATTCACAAACAAGCGCGAGCTTTTATTAGCAAAAAATTGACGTTCACCCACAAACAACATCCGGCATCATCATTTTATTACCTATTCTTTTTTATTCAGCGATTCACGGCGTGCTCTGGCGTGCTCTCCCATTGTTTTCGCGCGTAACTTTGACAATCTTCCATAAAACGAGGTATAAAAGTGGTAAAGAGCTCCGCCGGTCCCGAATCTGACATAAAATGACGAGCCAAGTTGTCTGGTCGACATGAAACGTGGCGTGACGACGTGTAATCCTTATGGACTTGACAACGTAATTGTTCCGCCATTTTGACAATGTGCCAACTCAACAGACGATTGACAACGGCGAATTTTAAATGAGTGCGTCAACATGTGTTGGGTTTTGGCAGACAGGAGAAAGTTTTGACGTATTCGAGTACTTCGAGTACTTAGCTTATTGTGCTTTAATGTTCCTGTACTCAAGAGAACATCGAGTCGTTCGCGATTCGTGCGCCATCAAGATAAGTCCCGCGCGAAGTAGAAATTAAGATTCAGGTGGGAGATAGGCTAATTTATACAACGTTAATATAAAACTATACAGTTTGCTTAAATGCCTTAATTATTACCTCGACGTTATGAGAATTTGTTGGTGCGTCTGTCTGCTTGATAATTAATGTGGCTTAGTTTAATTCATAAATTATTCTATGTACTTACTTACCTACTTGCCTAATAACGACAGATCTCAGCAACAAAACATAATGGAACTTTGTAGGCACCAATTTTTTATTTTATTATTTATTAATCCCCTATTGGAATTTATAGATGTCCGTGTCTGTGGCATCACAGCGGGCCCTATCAGAATACCAGCGCTACGGTGCTTATTTTTTTAAAATATCGCAACATTATGCTGAGATAGGAGCCTTTTTGGCCTCGCACAGGTTTTTTACTTTTTCTTTTTTGTTGTTAATTTTTTCAGTTTTAAATGCTCCTTTTTTATTTTATTTTTTCTCTTTGTATTTCCTGTGCGTTTCCCAAGTAGAATATGTTTCTTTCTTTCTTTTTTCTTTCTTTACCTATTATATCTTCAAATAATAATTAAGATATGCAAAATAAGCGCGTATAAAAAACAAGAGGTAAATATTCATGTGAGCAAATTAAATTGATAGGAAGAAAGAGATAACTTAATTATAAAATCTCCTGCAATATTTTTCCCTGAGTATCTCAGTATTTTCATATTTTCTAGGCAACAAGCAACACGACGCTTTAAAACGCCGCCAGCCGATAATTACTTCCAGCGATATTTTTAATCTTGAGAACATTATCGCTTTTTCTTAAAAATCTATTTTCCTGTAATACTTTAGTGAGTTTCATTCGAGGATAACTAACCTGTAGGTATTTATCGGTTTATAAAATTCATTCTCATAATCTAATTATGGCTGTGATCTTTTTATCCTACTCATATTTAAGCAAAATACTATTCATTTATTAGATGGCAATCTAGTCGATTAACTTGATCAGTTCTATTAATTTCAATTAGTATTTACTTAAGTTGCACAGTTATTTTATAATGGTAGTAATTCTAGTAGCCATTAACAACCTCGTAAATCTCGGTACTTAGCACTTTTCACGTAATTCACATCACACCTGTGACTTTCAGAGGCGCATACGCAAATCGTATCCTGTAATCCAGTGGTAAGCGCTGCGTCAGACGGTGGGCGGGGCAAGGGGCGTAACAAAGGCGGTAGCGGCAGCTGAAATATTGAATTATGGAATGTATATTTTTAAATCTCGATCAAAGAGAGCCATGATACTTAAAGCGGCTTTAAAATACTTACAAGATAAAAGAATCCGGGAGTCTGGATTTGTGCCCGGTTGATGGCAATCGGCTCGCCTGCTGTTACGTAGGACTTAAAACTTAACACATAACTGCCAAAATGTGGGTGTACTATAGGTGCACGTCTGCCTAACCCTTCGGGGAAATACAAGCGTGATGTTATGTTATGTGTGTCGTGTGTTTAAAGAATCGCGAAACATTACCGGAAAGCATTTCTGCGATGATTTTCTGACACAATATTTATCATTTTCACACACAAAGTTAGTACAAACAAACAAAATAATACGTAGCAAAGTATTTTTTATTTTTATACCAAATCGGCTTTGCCTGTATGCCGCAAATTAATGGCACTTATCTGAATTTCAGAGGTAAACTCTGTAAATAAATAATACGTACGAAACCCGAGCATGGAAAACCCACCCTCTTAACCAAACACATTTGTTTTCTTCCAAGTTGTATTTGATAACCAATTCGGCAACCGAAGCGAATAAGATAAACTTTAGTAATAAACTTCTTGTCTTTCTTTTAGCTATTTCTTTGCTTGAGAAATAAAAGTTTTCTTCAAAGAGATCTGCAAACATAAGTAGGTACTATGACTTGTAATTTAAATTGTATCTACGTCGAATTTTCACAGGCAAAAACTTCGGGCATTCAAAGGAATCTAACGTATAGCGAACATAATTGGAAACAGTATGTAACGTACGTGATTCTAATTTATTATCTTATTATTAACACTAGAATGGTTTATCGCCTGCCAGGGTCGCGGGTTTGTCCGAAAGGGTTACAGTGACCCTGGCACACAGGCAACTGAAGGAACACGGGTGGATTTTAGTCAGTAAAAGTCTGACACGCCCTCCCGCTCTGCCTAGAGCGGGAGAAGTTGTTTGATGATTTCCTGCCCAAAAAACAAATGGTTTATCGCACTTCTGATATTTCAAACTTTATACAAGCTTTTATTTACTCAATGCTGATGATATGGCAAGAAAGGGGGACTACCGCGATGACAACTAATAGAAGAAAAAGACATGTAACTCCGACCCCAAATAAATTGAGATAAGGGGAAGAGAATGATGTTATTTACTCAATGCTGAAATCTTCGTTGTAAAAGGATCCTGATGTTTCGTATTGTTTGGGAAGACATGGTAAAGAGCTCCTTACTATAGACTAAGGACATAGGTATAGATCCAAATCACTGCCAATATTTAATCCTTAAACCAAAAATAAAAATAAACTAGGATACCTGAGTAAAGTCTGTTTATCACAACTCTTCCGAGTCTTAACTCTCAAACGACACGCAGCAGTATTTCCTACCTCTGTCATCGTAAAAACGTTATTTTCTAGTAAAAGTCTAGCAATAAGCCATAATACTTCAGCATTACCGTCGAATAAATAAAGGGGCTCTGAAAAAAATACACGTCCATATAATACCGTGCCGTCATGAATAAATCGCAGTAGAATGGCGGCAAAATCGCCATTTGAACTGACTACGGATATATTGGCTGAGTAGAACGGAATTGGCGTAAAAGTGATTCTGTTTCGGCGAACCTAACAAGTGATTTCATTTTCGCAGACCTTTACAATAGACGGAAATCGAAATTTACCCGACACCGGCTGTGAGCCCTAATCTGGAATCACTTTAACAAATCATAAGGACCTATAAAACGTGCGGTTGTTTTTCGTGAAGGATTTTCCTTATTATTTATTCATTAATTTAGTTTGCTAACCGCAGGTTTTCTACAGGAAAATGCTTGTTTTCCTTCTTGAGCGCCGATGTGTAGGTATCATTCATGCGTCTTATCGCTACACAATAAGTAATGTCGGTGCCAATACACTTATTGTAACGTAAGTCCACGTTCGTACGGACGTAAAATTACCGCGACGCGGTTTTTTCACGAACTGGATCTTCAACGCATTGCGAAGCGCCGAGAGTTAAAAATCAGTGTGTTTTTTCGACGCGCTGGGATGCCCTCTGTTGAATTCTCAATGCTCGGTTCAACACCGAGACTTGAAAATCCAGTGCGCGATAAAATCCCGCCGCGATATTTTTTACGTCCGTGCGAACGGGAACGTGGTCTTAATGTTTGGGTTTAATTCTTTAAGGAAAGTGTACCTGATGAAACAAATGAAATTAAATTACAATAAAGATGACAAAGGAGATGGATAACGGTCCCATACAAGCTTGGCTTAGAAATGGACACAAATAAAACAATATGTATTATGAAGCAATAATATTGTTTCAAAGCCCAAAATATTTTTGTTCGTCGTAAAACTTTGTGAAGGGCCTTAGACCCTTCCCAAATCTGACAACTTCAAACAGGTAAAAAAAACGGACCTGTCGCCACTGTCTTCCAACAGATTGAATTTCACTCAAATTTAACGACTGTATCACAAATGATTAATTTGCTATGCCCCAGTTTATAGAACGTTGGATTTCCGTTGGAAACTAGGCAAAATCAGAGTGGTCCGAGATGCGAGTTATAGGTATTGTAGTCGAGGTAAACTGTAATGCGAAGATCCATAGTCCAAGAAATGCGAAGTCACTCAGAAATGAAAAAAAAGATAACCAGAAACAGCCAATGATATTTTTGAAAAAATCACAAGAAATCACAACAAAACATTCATAAAGGCTCGTACACACTGGCGCGACGCGACGCCCGACACAAAGGCACCGCGTGTCGCGCGATGAGCGGCGCTTTGTGTAGCGCTGTCGCGTCGCGCCGGTCTGTGGAAGCCTTTATGCTGTCACACGCGGCACTAGAGTTATAAATAAAATAGAAATCATCAAAGCTTATTACCCGACTGATAAAAAGGGTTATGTTTTTGGCGCATGTCTTTGTAAGGTACCTTACAAAGACATGCGCATGCCCTATGGATGTAGGATTCTTTATTCTTTCATAGCATCCAGACGTCTGTCTGGATGCATTTTAATGGTTTACATGTCGTTAGGTTTGTGGTGACAGCCCAGCGTAACGCACTTCACTTTCAATCGTTATCCGAAGGATTTTGAAGGAAATTCCTAATCCAATACGTGAGATTTCACGAAAATCAAAATGGCGGACTTTAGAACCCACTAAGTAAAGTTGTGACAAAAGTTTTTAGTACATCAAAATAAAGAGGTCAAGGAGACGATTCCAAAAATATGACTTGTAACATTTTTTATTGGCTCACTAACAATTGTTTACACTGGTTTTATGCTTAAGTTAACATGCAAAAGTGTCTATAAAACAGTGCAACAGTCACTTACGGTCATAACTCATAAGTCATATTTTGGAATCGTGAAAAATATTTATTGGCATATTTATGCACTGAAGCGTACTCTTTTTAACACACAGGGTGTTTATTATAGAAAAACAAAAATAAAATATTACGTTGCATTGTTTATTTTTATGCGTCCCTCTGTGTTAGTTTTAGCTCTGTGAAAAGCTTAAATGACATATGACATGACAAAAGCATGACAATGCCGGGCACTGACAATGATTATGAAAAATAAAGAAGGTGCTGCCATTACATACTTTTCAGACTGGACTTATATATTTATTTAAAAATGAAATTGACACATTAATCAATTATTAAATATCATGTTCATAATAGTGTAGGTGTTATTTAATACGCTTTAAACACAGTTTTAATATTTTGTATTCTAGAAATTACTCGTGGAATCATATCAATTCTTACAATAAGCGTTTCCTAATTAGGTACCATCTTATTTCCAAAACTGGCAACATAAAGATCTCCCCGAGGCCCGAATACTTGCATCAAAATAATAATATTTTAAATTGAAATATTTCCTGCAAAATTTTGCCAAGTAACGAAAGGTGTGATGGGATTACAAAGATTATCAGTTATTTTTTAAATATTATAATTTTTTCCTCTGCACTAGACCAAACTTTATCCATGTCCTTTAAGCCTGTATCTACTAAAAATGCATGTCATGTCAAATGTCGACCGATCGATAAGCTTGTTCAAAAGTTTCGCAACCCCGGCCATACGCTAAAAGCGAAGGGCCGCTAATTGTGTCGAGTATGATAAATTACATTCTTTGCAGATTAGTTCGATTTTAGGGTTGATTAAGTTCGAGTTTTCATCATTTTAGGCAGATATTTAACATTGCTTAAAATAAATGAGACTAAAAATCTAAAGCGTAAAGGGAATCGCCATTCTCGGCTTAACGTGGACAAGCTGTTTAGTAAAAAGTATTTTATCAAATAAATATAATTAATTCTAAAATAAATATATTTGCACACCTCGTTACAGGAAAGTCTTAGGAAAAAAATGTTGTATTATAAGTATTCACGCCGATTACACGCGCAAAGAACCGCCATTTTTTGGTTGCAGGCTCTTGGTGGCTTAGGTTCTGGGTTACCACATAAATAATAATGCGAGTTCAGTTTTTATTCGATAAAAAATCGTTTTCTAGTATTTGAGTAAAAAAATGTGGTTCTTTCATGCGCACGTTAACTGATAAGTGATTTGGACCATAGTTAATACTTATTTATCTGTGATTAAATCAAAACATTTATATTTTTCTATGTAAATCAATTTCTGTCTGATTATAGACTCGATTATCGAATCAATAAATCGATTAATGTTAAACATATTTTTTTTATTACCTGGCAACACTAAGTGCATCATTTGTCAACAATCAATGACTACTATTCGCTTTGCAGTTTGGTTCCGTGTTGTGAATATTCTCTTGTGTTGTTTATTTTCCTGAAACGTTTGTTTTTGTTATAATGGACTCCGATACCCCACTTTATGAAGACCCGGCCTTACTTTTGGACACTGAATCTGCTTCTAACGTTTACCCTGGCATTATTTTGGACATTGAGCCTGCTTTAAACGACCACCTTGGAACGAACTCGGACCCTCCTGCGCATCGTCTTGTTTCCTCGCGTGGGAATGAGGAAGAACTGCGATGTGTTAATTGTGGCATCGAGGTTTTGCATCGCAGAAGACGCACACTGGAGCTCGTTGAAATACAATCAACTATTCGACAGTGGACTGCTCCTCAAATTGTAAGTTTCAAAACTCAAACATGACTAATGTAAAGAGGTTTCAAAAACTCTATTTCAATACTTATAAAAAATAGCCCATACTAGATGAGTCCGGTATGTCTTAACTAAATGACTGCTTGAGAAGCATCTGAAACAAACTCACTTGTTTTGCTTAGTATAATTTCTTTTTCTGAATGTTTTTGAGATATTATTATATATATTGTCTAAACAACCTGCATTTATAAATGCTTGTCTTATTTACAGGTTACAGCCCATAGCTTGGTCTGTCATTCATGCTGGATGTTGGCATTTAATTTCTCATCGGACCAAGGAAATGAACAAAGCACAAGTGGTGGTCATCGTCGACAACTATGTGTCAACTGCCAATGTTCTATATTGCGTACCAGATCCCATGTTCTGCATACCAATACAGAAAGAGAAACTCACATAAGAAATGTGATTAGCGATTGGATAGCACCACGGCAGGTGAGCACAGATTAACTTTTATGTATTACGGATAGGATATATTATTTGAAATTAACAGAATTATGTGTATAGAAAGAAATCATTAATGTATTTAAATGCCACTAACTTAGAATTATTTTGTTTAAGGTTCATGGATCAGATCGCATCTGCCATCCATGTTGGCAGCGAGCTGACAGAGTTCCAGTCCTTGCTCCAGTAGCTGTTAACGTACCAGCAGCATCAACAGAAACAATTAACTTACCAGATTATTCACGAGCACCGGATACACAAGGTCATTGTTTTTGCCCCGATTGTGAATCACCGCAACGGCTGACTGTCCCAATATGGCTCAGGGTGAAGTTATTCACAGATTTTAATTTTTATGTTCCGAAAAACTGCAGAATATGCAGTTTTCATTTATTAAATAATAATTGGGATGAATTGTTATCAAATATTTTAAATCCCAACCACACCTTTACAGTAGAACATGTTTAGGACTTTGCTACATTTGTCAAAGAAAGAAATCGTACATTTGACTTCCATGACATTGAGGCAATGTCTGATGATTTGGTCCATTTCTGGATAGGGCTGTCCAAAGATCAATTTATTAATTTAAAAGCAGATCTTCCAAGGTTATCTGAGATGCACAATGGTTCATTGGCTCTTACTGCATATTTAATTAAACTCCGAACTGGGGATAGTGACGAAAGAATTTCATCATTGCTTAACATCCCACGATCAACATTGAACAGACTAATGGGCAAAGCTCGTGATATTCTAAATGACGATTTTATTCCCCATAACTTGGGAATAAATCATATTACAAGGGCAGAAATAGCAAATAGAAATCTTATTATACCCAACGGACTGTTCAGTGGCGATGACAGAAAACCAATTGTTATAATTGATGGTACATATGTGTATGTTCAAAAGAGTTCAAACTATCTATATCAAAAGAATACTTACTCCTTACACAAGTATAGGAACCTAATCAAGCCACTCCTAATGGTATGCTCCGATGGATACATTATAGATGTATTAGGCCCCTATCCAGCAACAACATCTGATGCCAATATTATGTTGCATGAATTTAGAGACGAGGCAAATGCATTAAGGCAATATTTTCAGGCAGGAGACGTTTTTATTCTGGATAGGGGTTTTAGAGACTGTGTGGCACTATTATAACAGTGTAATTATTCTGTACATATGCCTGCATCTTTACAAGTAGGTGAAACTCAATTATCAACGTTGGCAGCTAATAAATCTAGAACCGTCACAATGTGTAGGTGGGTTGTAGAAGTCGTAAATGGAATTTTCAAACATTCTTTTAAAATATTCCGACACGATTTTTTTAACTTGGCTTCCAATCATGCAATGTTAGATTTTAAGGTGGCTGCTGCGTTGATAAATAAGTTTCACTTAAGGATTAGTGACAGAGTAGATGCAGGTCAAATTCTAGAAATAGTGAATGAGAGATTGTATATGAATAATACACTCGCTGATTTTGTGATACAGAATAATTTAAATAGAAGACGCACACAGTTTTTAAACATCAATGTAAACGTAAATAATGTACCATTCCCAAGGCTGACATACAGTGGACTTATTTTATTTGGTTGTGGAACATACCAGTTGAAACAGGCACGATCGTATTATGGAGAACATATTAGGAATGATGGTTCCTACACTGTTGAAATAAGCACGGACAGAGCCAGCAACCTCCTAGAAGGTTTACCCTTGGCAGGCAATTGCTCATTATTAAGAGGCAAAATACAAAGCAGGCACATAAGCCGAAAAATATATTTTGTTTATATTTTATATAATAATAATCAACAGGGCAGAGAAGCAATTATTCAGTATTGTTGCAATTGCCTTGTAGGGCGAAGAACGGTAGGTTGCTGTGCTCACGTCATGACCATAATGTGGTATTTAAGCTGGGCAAGGCACGAGAATAATATTACTCCACCCGCCCAGTTTTTAGATAGTATTTTAATTGTTTATGATTCGGAATAAACCATTGTAAGAAATAATAGCTGCTTGTTTTATTTTATCCACTAATATTCCCCTAACTTGTAACTGTTGCACAAATATGTAAGTTAATATCATTATAATAAACGAGAATAATTTATATTAGAAAAGAAGTGCTCATTTTTATTATTAATTTGGAAAATAAATACTCATAATGGAACGTCCATTACGAGTATGAGTGACAAGATCACAATATTACACATGCTAAATATGGTAGATTTATGTAACTTCCTGCAACTTTATTATAATATTTCGTTTCTATTAGGAATGAAATATTAAAAACTTAACTCATTTATTATTATACTTAATGTCCACATCAAGCCAGAGCACCCTAACAAACTGGGCAATTCCCTTGTATATTAATTTCTTAGTAAATTTTGCAAGCATTTTAGTTTTATCTGTTCTTCCGAGCTTGCTAAAGTCCAGATCGAAAAATCCGTTGCAACAAAACGTTACAACGTTCACAAGTTTCTTATAATAATAAATCCTACACCAACCGGAACTTGACCCTGGGTACACAGGGATAATCGACGATTGGTGCCTCATTTAATTAAAAACGTCTAACGGGCCGCTGCGATTTGGCTTCAGCCCCTCGTACGCCTTTCAAAGGTGGGACCCCAGGCCCGCGAAATGTCAGAGACGTAAAAATAATAATAATCCATTAATGAACAAGAAGGTAAGCAGACATTACCTTTTGCTTACACATATTCATTTAAAAGTCAAGGCACGCTATTCGATGGAAACTAAAGATTTCAGTAAAACTTAAATTAATTATTTTGTCAAGACTCTATTTATAATTTATCTACTGTCCAATCTAAATGAATTGCCAATCTAGACAGGTTAATAGAATAGCTACAAGGTACTTAATTTATTGTAGTGGTAGTACTTGATTACAAAGGACTTATTTATTTAACTAAGAAATGAAAGTGGATGCTTTGCTTTTATGATCAGAAGATAATGATGATGATATTATTTCTAATAACAATAATAATAATACCAGCCTATTTTGTGTCACTGCAAAGGTCTTTTCTGAAACAGAGAAGGTATGAGCATTGACCACCACGCTTGCTCAAAGTGGTTTGGCGATTTCAGACTTATATTAATTATAAGTTCAGATTTCCTCACGATGTGTTTGTTTTCTTAACCGATGCCAGTAATGTCCAAGATGAACTTGGAAATAAATTTCTGTTCTATGATAGTATTGAATAGAACCCCACAAGGTTTCTTTCTATTAATGGTAAAGATGTCAGTTGAGAGTTGTGTCCCTCGTGCGTCACAGATCGTTTTGCCTTATAAAGTGCAAATAAGACATGAAATGTATCTCCTTATGCACCTTATCTCTCAACATCAACAATTGGTAGGTAAGTGACAAACACGTACCATATACCAAACCGACCTTGGAAGCCCGTATTTTGCAATTATATACGCTTCTGTGAATGGGGCTCCCTTTGCCGAGCACCCCAAATCCTATGAATGAGACTGCACCCCAAAAACGAAGCGCCATCCCATGATACAATTATTTAGAGATACTTTTGTTGGCAAAAAATGTCGTGTGAAATCCTATGAAAACATGTAGCGGAGTTAAGTTGAAGGAAATAAGTAGGGCGAGAGAATGATGTTTGGCGAAGTGACCACATTATTTGCGACCCTTCGACGGATGGTACCTAAGTAGATCATTATCAGCTCGACCAGCTGACGCATTGAAGGGTTATTCACTTTTTAAATAAAGGCTCGTCTACACTTAGTGCGGTCTTTTCACTATTCCAAACGTAAGCAGCCGATTCTTGCACAGCAACATAATTTTGCGCACCTGTGTAATGTAGGTGATTGTCGCCTCTGTCACTCGTATTTGAGTATCGTTTGATTGATGCTAGTTTTTACCATCGTGTAAACAGATACAGGTGAGAACTTCACTTAGAACATTTCTCGAACGAGCATTTTCACTAAACTTTTTTACCTTAGAAAAATTGATACCACAATATACAAAAATTGATCGACTGAAATCCATTCTGTAGGTAGATACCTGAAAGATTTACTTGATAAACAATTTAGTAACTCTAGGAAACAAAAAGGCAAAAGTGTGGTTTAGAAAATAAATATAGTTTCCTGTCATCCCCTTCGTATAACTTACAAAAGAAAAAACTAATTTTGATTAAAAAAATAATATCGTGGTTATTAGTTGACTCGTTGAAGGCGATCGCGAACCGGACGGGCACGAACTGACGTCATCAGCGATACGCCGGGAGACACACGTCACGCGAGCGCCGACTGCGTGTAGTGGCGTACGTTTGATGACAAACACGGAGAGAATGGGGGAAATGGGGTCTGGAATTACATGTTTGATGTTTTATTTTAGAAGTGTTAGATTGGAGTCAAAGGGTTAGAAGTTAGGAACTTTTGATTGGAGGAATGGAAGTTTCAAATCATTGCTATTGGTAAGAGAATACCTCATCGTCGTCCATCACCAAGTGTCGCCACGATGCTTTCCGCAACTCGGATTTCCGCAAAGTTTTGATAAATGCCAATAAACATGTTTGACTTGACATGAGAGATAGGGGAACTCAGATTGCAAGTATACACACGTGATAACAACCCGGTTGTAAATACAACACGATATAAGTACATATACCAACGTAGTGTATTTAAAACACGACCAGAGGTTTAGATTTTATAAACTTTTACAGCAAACATTTTGAATTTCAAAACAACATGTTGTAGACGTACGTGTTACAGTTTTTGGGAATTGAAAATGGATGACTAATGAAAAAACTTGAATGAAAAAACTGCAAACACGCGCGACGCGACTCTAGTAGAACAACTTGTATGAAAACTTCATGGAAATTGTTGGAACTTGTCGCGTCGCGCCTGTTTGCGGGGGCCTTAAAACGTATGAGCATTGCAATAACTGTATTTTTTTTTGTATTACTTTGATTCGCTTTTTGTTGTTTCTTTTGGTTTGTGATACATTTTTAGCATTGTTTTTTATTTTCAACAGTATCTGCGATTTGATACAGATACTGTTTTGCTGCATTTGTTGCTCGCGATCGTGTAATATATATTGTATTATGTGATAAATATAAATTATAGTCACAATAAGTAAGCATAGTATTTTATGTGCCGTTGAAGTTCTTGAGTTCGCTCAGAATTTTAGTAAGTAATATATTTGATATAGGCGTCCATGACTTCCTATTTTCGTGTTAGCATCTCGATGACATATGCCGTGAAATAACTGTGTTTGATTTGCCAGATTTCAGATCACAGATAGCAAGTTAGTATACAAAAGCTTTCTATACTTTGAACGAAAGAAATGCGTAGGGAAAACATTGAACCACAACAACATAAATTTTAAAGTCTACTTTTGATTCATAAACACACCAAACATCTTAGATAAACTGATTGTAGATTTTAAGTACTCGCATCTTTTTAGCTTGTAGTAAAGAAAATGCTTATGAGAAAGCACTGAATCACAACAAAAACCTTATAAAACGATAATTTTAAAGTAAATCCTTTTGATTATTAAATACACCAACCATGTTTGATAGAAAGATTGTAGATTATAAATGCACACAACATTCCAACCTCAATGAAGGCAATGCGTAGGTCTACTGAAAAAAACCTTACAAAAACATAGATTTTAAACTCACGCTCACTGGCAGTAGAAAACGCATTATTTCCACGTTGACTAACAATAACTTCGCCTATGACTTATGCATACTAATCATAATAGTAACAGTAAGGTGTGCAGCAATAATTTATATTGCTTGCCATATCAATTACGCTATAATCACTGAGTTGACATTCTAAGTTAACGTCACGAGACTTAATGACATGCGATGTTATAGTAAGTTAGTGATTTAAACGCTAAGCATAATATTAATTACTTACATTAATTAAGTTTATTGATGTAGCTTTGATTTTCCATGGCCGTTAATGTCAAAGAGATCTGTTTGCTGATGAATATGGACCGAGAATGAACAATAATTTATCAGAAAGGTACTTTATAGAATAGATAATCATCGTGATTGGCTCACGTGTAATCGTAGTTTTCTGTTATCGGCAGAAAACAAAAATACCTTTTTTTAATAATGGTTTCTCGCATGTCAACCTTGTAGGTTATCCGCCGCTTAACCTGGTTATCGTGTGGATGCCTTAGACCCGAGTTCACCAACAGATGGTTAAATTTTAAACAGCTGTTTAAACCATAAACGGCTATTTAACAATATTTTGCTGTTCACCACGCACTAACCATTGATTAAGTACTGTAATCGAATGATTAGCTTAAACGAACTAGCCAAGTCAGTTTAACTATTGGTTTATGCTTCTTGATGTGAAGTTTTGCATTGTGCATCACTTTTAGTTACTAAATGAAAATGCAAGACGCTCTGAATTATGTATATCTTTGAAGAGGATAATGTGTTAGATCATTTTAAAGATATCTATAGAAATAATTTTGCGTACTTCCCGTATATTCCAAACATGGCACAATGATTTCGAGAAATATAAGAAGAAAATATTTGGTACAAGATTTCGTTTACACAAACGTAGTGCTTTGGAATTAAGTACGCAAAGAATGCATGTGCATTTAAAAAACTGTCTTCCGATAATCGTTGCCACTGCTGTCATTCACAATATCCTTCAAACAAAGCAAGAAGAATGCCCTCCTGATGACCGTAACTTGGAACTACCTGCTCCTTGGGAATCTATAATAAAACAAGCCAGGATAAAACTAAATAACAACTATTTTAAAACACATTCATAGCAACCTATATAATAACAACAAGTTATTTTTTTTTTTAATTCTAAGTTTAGAATAATTACAAATAAAACAGTTTTTTCTCGTCACTGGTGAAATTTGCAGTTCGTTTGCGTTTATCTTCCATATTCGCTGATAATATTCAAAAGAAAACTAACACAACAAGTAGAAAAAACTTACATCAAACGCATTGCTGTTTTGAACCTTATTTGTTGCCGCGATGCGCTATTGTCGAATTACCTAAAAATTTTGCTTCTTACTGCGCCTTTGGGGCTCCAGCCACAGTAACAAGACACTCCTACGCATCCTTGCTTTTATAGTTCCAACTTGTGATGAAGGGACTGCCGAGTCTATGCCTAGAACTATCCTTAACAAGAACAACGATAACGTAACAGTACTTAACATCTACGATTACCTTACCTCCATTCCCACATCACGGTAACAAACCTAAGCATACCCTAGAGTATAAGAGTCATTGTCTAAGGCGAACCCATCCACTAAACAAACATTAAACCATATTCAAATAGAGGCAAACGACACAGCATCATACGCGGTCCTAACTCGATGGCACATAAAAGCCAACAATATACACCTTAATTAAAATTTCCTACCAACTAATTGTTTATTAAGTTAATCGGATAATGTCGGGTAACAGGCGCTTTACCGGATAATTGCCTGGCGTGGGTTCCGTAGTTATTCTCGCTCAAATTGTATCACGTACGTTCTGTGCACTTGGATATGCCGATAAAAACTCATGGGCGGGAGTTTGATTTTGTTCGGAGTAGGTGTATACGCGATTGAAAATTGCGTTTGTAATGTTGCAATTTTTTTTTCCAAGGATTTGAATAAAATTGGGACTCAATGTCTAAGTGTGTACTTATCTTATTTTTAGGGTTCCGTACCTCAAAAGGAAAAACGGAACCCTTATAGGACCACTTCGTTGTCCGTCCGTCCGTCCGTCCATCTGTCTGTCAAGACCTTTTTTCTCAGTAACGCGTGGAAGTATCAAGTTGAAATTAATATCAAAACGTAGGTCTACGGTCCCTTGGAGCTCCAAAAATTCAAGCTTCTAAGTCAACGCAATAAAAAATACGAGACAGATTTTGATACTCGCAAATAAATCAAAACCTATAGGGAAGGACAAGTCTCACAGCACAAGTAAAGGGTAAAATCCGAAAATCGTTAATTTGTAGTTTTACCACATCAAAAAACTTGCGATCACAAACTTACATTTGCAATGGAGTGACCGTGACGTATATCGATGTATGGGAGAAAAAAATGTCAACTACAAAGTTAAGTTTGTTCCTAGGATAAATCTATCCCAACTACGGAACCCTTTATTGTGCATGGTCCGACACGCACTTGTTTTTATTTAGTACGCCCGCCCTACACTATCTATCCGGTAGCGAATTTCATTCATTAAAAGTAACACTTTTACATTATCTCCTTCAATATAGAGGCGGAAATATAATAGCGTGGTGTAAAAGAGCTTACAAATGTTTTAGTCATGTACTAGGGTCCTAGGTACGATTGGTTTATTTACCTACTGTAAGAATTTGTTAATAAGTTCCATTTAAAAATCAATTTGTCATACACAACAAACACATCACAACACGATTCAGAGGTTTTGATTTAATTAAATATTTACAGCAAGAGAAGAAAAAGAGAGAGAGAGAGTATTCTATTCTATTCTATTCTATTCTACAGCAAATATTTTGAATTTCAAAACAACATGTTACGTGTTACAGTTTCAGGGAATTGCAAATGGATCACTAAACCAAAATAGGGCTTTCGGCGCCGAGCTTTTACAATGCTAACTAAAGCTATCTGCAGAGGGCCCGCTAAAAGCCTGAAAATAATAGCTATCGACTTTTTATCAGCATCAATCATCCCTAAAACAAACGAGTGACAGTATAAAGCCTGATTGATACCGACCACAACACTATATGTACCTAATATTTTAGATACTATGCACTATTACACAAGTAACGAGAATTTGTGAATGGGCTTTTTCGAATAAGTATCTCCTGTGGCTTTTCAGTGGATAAGTGGTTGATAAAACACGTTCGCAAGTCTTATTAGAGTCAAATTAATTAATAAGAAAAACGCAAATAAATTTGTATATAAGTATAGGTACTTTTTCTTCTTTGAGATATTTTTTCCAATGAGAAATTGAGAAAATAGTCTAGTTCCACAACTCAAGCAAGTTTTTTAAATCTTGGCTGAACAACAGCTTCGTGTTGCATAAAAGCCTTAAACTCTTGATTAATTCAATTAATTTAATTCTAAATAATTTATTCAAGATACGCCTTTAATACCTACTTTAAGCCATCTTAATTTCAAATTATAAAACCAGTTCTTAATAACATTCCAAACCTACATCTTTAGCTTTTTAAAGTGCAAATTGACCAATTAAATGATTCGCTTATTTACTTAATATATTCGTAACTAAATCGCTTAATTAGAAGATGTAATTTTAGACCATTCACGGCGCGAAACCGCGTGCGAATACTATTCATGTTCATAATGTGAATGTGGATTGAGTGAGTCTTCCATAAGGAGCAGTGTTCATATCTAGTGGGCACTCCAAGCCTCCTTAGCCCAACAAAAGGGAGAAAAATAGTGAAGAGACGAGCTGCGAGTTCAAAGTGAAAATGAATGGCGGACGCATAATAAACCTTGATAACAGACTCCGTGCGTGCGCTTGCGACGAACGGTGCGGTGACTTGTAATTTTGACACTTGATTTCTTTATTCAGAGCTCATAAATCTTTCTTCAAAGCACATAAATCTCTTCCGACGGCACCCAACTGCTTTATGATTAAAATTCACAAATAAAAGTGCACGCAACAATCAACTTTAATACCTTTCACATATCATTAGAGTTTCAAATAATTATCTCATTAAAAAGAGCTCACGGCGCGTCGCGTCGATACTACATTGGCTACACCATTAAATAATTACAATTACAATTTGTAACATAATTACAAAGGTAAACATGTGTAAATTACAGCAATTACAAAAGCACTGTAGTTCGTGTAATTGAATATTTGTTGGTAGTTCTGTAATGTGTCGTAATATTAGGTAATAACAGGGTCTGTTTAATGACTACAGGTTACCATGTAGGTACAATTGTTATTTAATTGAAGGTAGGTAATTACAATGGTAACTTGTAAATGAAACTCCAACAGGATCAGATTAAAAAATCTTCAGAATGTTTCTTGAAATTGTTTTTATTTTCGTTGGTAATTAAAAAATAATCGTAAAAGGAATACAAAAGCATATAATTTGTACATGTTTAATAATTTTAAAGACGGATCATTAAATTCAATTCTAATTAGAAATTGAAGCATACAAATTGAAAAACACGCGACTGCTTATTAGCGGTGTGCTGGATAATTAATGCTTAGATTAATAATTTAACCCTTATTCGCCGACTGCGAATAAGGGTTAAATTATTATACTGTATTTCAAATCTAATTCAATAATTTTCGTTTCGGAAACATTAAATAACGTAAGGCCAGTTCTGTTCATATCAAAAAGCAAAATGATGTTAGAGCTACAGCACAACATAATTTTCAGAGGTTTATTTGTAAATTAATCAATAAATTCTCTACCTCCATTTTCTCTTCCCTTTATTTAGCCATTCAACACCCGGTAAAACAAAAAGGCTAATCCGATAGACTGGATCATAATAAACAGCTTGACAAAGGAACGATTGAAAATATCGCAGCGCTTTTTGTTCATTTCACTTTCAGTTCGCAAACAAAAGCTTTGGGGTGGTACTGAAGGCGCAATGGACGATTTCATTAACGTTCGCTCTTAGATCGGTAGTCATTTGCGCTAATTAAGTAACTGCCAGTTTCTGTAACCACTTCTGAGCGTTCCGCTCTATATTAAATAGAGTGGCTCATTTCTTTAACGTTTTAGTTGTTAACAATAATTCTCGTGAACATGTGTACTTTTTAGATATTTGCTTTAATTTGCTACCAATTACTGCATTAGCAATATTTTTGCTTATGTTGGACTAAGTGTTTCTATCAAATCTCAATTTTCCGTTAACAGCCGCTATGGGCCGACATGCGGGTGTCCCTACTATAGGTACATACACCGTACCTTTGCTCTACCTAAACCTTCGGGGAAAATAAGCGTGACGACGATGTGGGAAAAGGCAACTCTAAATCGAATACGAATTAGATTTCCATTGATGACTCTTATTACTAAATACTTCAACTATATTCTAACTAGAAAAGGACAAAGAAGGATTAAATACCGATCATAAAATCAAGCGATACTCACAAATCATCTTCATCTCAGCAATTACACAATACTAATCAGCCCTCCATTAACCAATACGTCAATACAACAAACTTACAACCCAAAGGCAAATCTCATCCATCCTAGTCGCTAGCAAGTTAGTTGAGTTAACCTTATTTGGCAGCTGACGTCACAGACGTCGCGTGGCGGCCATTGCTGCAGAGTAAACACGTAAGCCGGTCACTGTCAGCACTAGGAGAGCATCAGGCTCGCCGTAATTGACGGGGATGTGGCAACAGGCACTGAATAATGCAATTAAATTGATACGAGCTATGCAAGTTATTGAGTTTCTTCATGTTTGTTAATAATTTACGTGGCAGTTTTGGATGTAGATGTGGTCGGTTTTCGAGCAGTATTTTCTGGAAGTATCAGAAGAGTGCTGCCACAATTTAAATGGCAAATGGAAGACTCGCATCACTTGAAGGCAGTTCTCATCTCAGCATCCTACATAAAAACTAATTTTTTGACAGAGCTAAGAATTCTTTGAGTTATGTTAATAACAAAATCCACTTGATCCGACCAAGATATTGAATCTAAAGCCTTGCCCTAACTATTTGTCCTGCAACCCTCAAATAAATAACGCTATGAAAAATACAAAATTTATTTAAAACCATCCTACTTTAATACTAGAAACTAGTCCATTCTTCAATATTGATGAACAAGCTATTCATTGCCCGGTAACTGTCAACACTCGCCTACCAGCCTTTAGGAACTGTAATTGACGGGCAAGTGGCGTAAAAGTGAATCCGAGGCGTCTCGGATGTTAGGACGCTGGCTCGCGAGTCAGATCGATAGTCCCCCCTCGCGCGCGTATTACCTCCCCCCTTCGGCTAGAAACAACCATGCTTTCACGAAATCACTGGGCTTTGAAAAATGTTCAACTTATTCGCAAAGAGGATCACAACAATCTGTTTGAAATAGTTTATTTCCACGATGCCGATTCCTTTGTGAAACACTAGCTTTGTATCGGTATTTGATCGTGAATTTGAATTTGATCTGGAATTGTTGGTAATAGACTGTTTGAGTTTCTAATTTAAATTTCTTACTGAACCAAAATATATTTGCGGCATAAATCCTTAATTTTATAGCGTATTCCAGTAGCCAATTAGGAATCAAAACCAATTCCTAGAGTAGCAATAAATACTAAGTCAAAGTTGTCAAATGGGTTGACATAGAATACATACCGCCATTAATACTCGCTTTCAGAATACAGATTGAATAAAGTGGCTTACTCGAAACCGAGACGCCAGCAATATACTAGAGGAGTAGGAAATTAACACTCGCCACAGGCAAAGAATGAAAAGGCTTTAAAGAAAAAAACGATAGGTATTGTGTCTTTCTATGCTCATAAAGAAATACTGGAGGACTGTGAGTCTGTGGCTGTACCTACAAGGGGATCGTTTTAATTACAAAACGTATCATTTGGATTAAACGCAATAGGTTTGTTTGACAAGACTATCGGAATGTTACAAAAAAAAATATAACTACTTTAAACGATTACAATTTTTTTGCTTAGCTATGGAATGCCGTGAAACCCGTCAAGCTCAGCGGACAAACATAATGGGTGTTAAATTAATCAATAAAGGCAAACAACAGGAATCGTACTGAAAAATGGTAGGAAGGCAAGAAAAGACTTTCCAATAAGAATCTGATAGAACCTATAGATCTCGAAGAGGACGCTGCAGAATTGAGCCCTAATGGCCGTTGCAAGCGACAAGCTAGCCACCTGTGACAACTATTCTCCATTAAAGTCTTTAAACTCCCATAAGTCATAGATGAAGTTTCCAGTCTGGAGTTAGACTCATTTGTCTTAGACGGGTCTATGTCGGACTTGTGTAGAAAAGTATATTTATGATGTTTGAAAGCAAATATCATCAATCCTTCTTAACCTGCCTTTGTCTATAGGTCGCGATTTTTGTATTAAATCTTCCCATTTGTCTTCTGAAATCAACGCCACCTGGCACTAAATGTAGGATAAAAAAATTGGACCAATGATATCTCCTTGAGGTAGGCCTTGCCTAAAATAATAAATTGGGCCCTTATTAGTATGCGTACGATCATTTCTTGCTTTTTGATTTATGGCAAATTACTGCTTTGATAGGGACTGACTTCCGTTTGACCTTAGGGAAGATATAGGGCGGCGCCTCTGCGTATTCATCCTATAATTTGCCACTTGGCCACCCAAGGAGTGCTGCTTGAGCAAATAACAAATTATATTAAAGTTCAGCAAATGTCAAACAGTAATGATAGCTTGCTGGCCATGCATTACATTTGAACAGCGACAAAAAAACTCAAAAGCACTATAAATAGGATGAGATTTATTCTATATTTTATTTATGTCTCTCAGTAATGAGCTGAGGTAGCCTCGTCCCCACTTTAAACTAATATTTGTTGTTTGTGATACGTGATTGATAAGTGTTAACTTCATTCTCATAAAAATACATTCGATTACATGAACACATCTTTATCCCATCCTATCTTAATGAAAACCACACCAATTAGAGCAAAACAAACTTCTACAGCTGTAGAAACTTATCTGAACAACTTTCCAGTATCATTTTCACGTATTGTAAGTCCATTGACAAACAAACACTTGGCGGGAGTACTCTTAGTTTCTTGGAGATAAAAATAAAATAGAGCACTTGGAACAATAACAAGTGCTGTCCCCGCCTGTGGCGCCCCCTATTAGGTTAACTTGACAAAAGACTCGACGCTTAATTACGAGACAAGCTGCACTTTCAATCATATTTTAAGGAAATTCTGCTTTAATTTTATTATCGTTTGTTGGCTTGTAATCCTAAATAGGGTCAGCCATTCTTATTCTTCTTTTCCACTTGAATGTTTTTTCAACATCTGAGTAAACATTGCTTGTTACTGCTTTGTGTTTGTAAACCGATGGATTGTTGATATTATATTTACTGTTATTTTGACTCGGTTAAATATTCTAAATTATTCATAGACAACATTTACACCATTTATTGTTGTAAATGTTTTCGCACAGAGAGTGGAAGCATTAACAGAATTGTTACATTACATATTTAATTATTTTAAAAGTTCAGCGTTTATAACGCTATTGAATTATTAAGTGTTACTCAAAACTAGCTTCTTCCCGCGACTTCGTCCGTGTGAAGTAAACATATCCTATTCTATTGCACTCGGCTATAGTGCAGCTTTCTATCAGTGAAAGAATTTTTGAATTCGGATCAGGATATCCAAAGATAACCTCTTGCAAACAAACAGTTTTACCTCTTTATAAATTATTTTCACGGGGGCGATACAGCCCCTAGTGGGCGCTGGAGCTTTTCATGGGGGCGGTAGGTAGAGAGATAGAATGAGATTTAATTTTTAATTTGTGATTATTAATAGATAATAGACAGACATATAAAATTGGTATAATTAACTGTTATGTAAAGGGGCTTTGGATTTATTTTTTCTTGTAAAAGGGGGCGGTAGTCTATAAAAGGTTGGCAACCTATGGTTTAGATAAAATACTAATTCACCATAAATGTTCATCTGGAAATCATAGTATTCATCCCTGTGATGGTATTCATAAGTGGGTATATTGTTGGTGGTGGTATAAAAATGAACTATTAAATATGGCAGTCATTACTGGAGCTTGTTGTTTGATTCACGTTCTTCCTAAACTAACAATCCCTACTCAAAAACAAACGCAAACACCGTTCAAATGTTTCGTTAGTTTCTTAACCCGTATTTTACTTAACCCTTAAAGAAAAGTAATTACATGATAAAAACGCTCAATGAATCCCCTGTAACCGCTTGGAAACAGGCATGCGGTGTATTTGCTCTCATTCTTCCAATGTCAAAGGTCACGCAAGCCCCAAGAGAAGCTGGTTGCATAATAAGATTGATCTCGTGTTACTAGGGCGTACGTACAGTTGCTAGAATACCTTTGACCTTTAAAATAGGAGCGTATAGTAGGTAGGTAATAACTGGTTAAGGGCTGCATTTACCAAAGTCGGATAACTTTTATCCGTGGAATAAAATTGACGTCTGACATTTCTAATATGGAAAAACTGTCAAAAATTCAAAGCTAATTAACAGGATAAGACTTACTCTAGGTATAAAAGTTTGGTGAAATAAGCCCTAAGTGTTATAAGGAAAGGAAGTCGTTCATGATAATGATGATGGTGTCGGATTACCTACAAACTGTTTTTCGTCTCATCTGAAACAAGTATTAAACTTAATTTACAGAATCAGCTGAATGCGTCATCTGCTGGACGATGATAATGATATACCAGAATCTTTAGTAATGTGGACAAAAGTAAGTTTGTAGGGTCATTCGAGTGTTTCAATAAAAAAAAAACAAAACAAAACTACTTATTATCTGCGGTTTCTTTAAGAGCAGCTTTAAATAAAAACCGTAATATACGAGCACAATATCCCTTTGGAAAAGTGGAAAATGATACCATAATGGAGCCGGTCCTTATGCGAAAGGAGTCATTTTTACTTTTTTGCTAACAACAATTCTTATTACGACGGCTTAGGTTACACAAGAAATGTTATCAAAGCATTCATGTTTCTTTGTACTTTATTTTGTTTATTAAAGATGTTTTAAAGAAAAAACATTTTCTTCTACGATTTAATGTAATTGAAGGATGTTGATTTTGATACCGAAAACATCGTAATGTTGACTCTGAGTTTGGCAAATAAAATAAAGTAAAAGCCATTCATTACAAGTTGTTAGACTACTGGTATCTTGTAGGTACACATTAACTGATCCGTCCCTTATAACTTAGAAGTAAACTAGGGTAGACTTTTATCGAAAATCGCAGAAAAGATCTAACTTTAACGTCATCCACTTAGAAGTTAAAGTTACTATCTCACGCTATTCATCAAAGTTATAAAACTAAGCAAAACTTCGTATTAATAAAGTATGCCAGCACATATTCAAGCAAAATATTTAATAACACATTACAAAACACCGCTACAAAATATTAACAAAAACAGCTAGTGAAGGCCGCTCAAAAAGTTTTATTGAAATAGTTCGGCTACACTGACGCTTTCGCTCAAAATGTTTGACCTCAATGAACATCAGTCTTTTTACGACTGTGTTTGAGCTCAAGCAATGGGTAGATAAGTCTTAAAATTCTACTTTGAAACGTTGGCTTTATTTCATCTTTGTAATGAATGTATTTAAATAAATGAAAGTGTGTAAGTCTACGTGAGCGCTAGCGGCAATATGGCCTTCAGTAAAAGCTTAGCTTGAAGTAAAAGTCATTTATAAACTTAAATAATTTGTATTATCCAGGATAATAACATGTTTTGATGAACATTTACCTTAGATTTTATTTAGTTGTTTTATTATTTTGCTAGCCTATTGTGTCCCACTGCTGGACCTCCCCTTTTCCTTTCCAAACCGGATGTCTTATGCGATCTCTGGCCACGTTGACATTAGATTATTAATTACATTAAAAATATTCACACTCTCAGTATCAGCTTGAGCGCCACATTTATATTGGACAACCAACAACATAATCTATCTTTTATTTTTCTGTTACCTTACGAGTATAGTGGTTATCTTATCTTTTTTGTATTCACTAATGACGGCACGTGCTCACAGGTATAAAATTCGGTTAGTTTCGGTCCCTTTTCAACAAAAAAAAAACCCCAAACCTGGTGTAGACTCGAGTTTATTTATCGCCAGCGCAAGTCATCAAAGCAGATATTGTGTTTGCTTTAGCCCGAATTAATATTTTATTTACCTTTAGCACGTGTTTATCGTTAAACGATTATTTCTTATTTGTGCCTATTGAAGTTATTTTATTTTGACCTTATTAAGTTTACTAATTAAAACTTTTATTGTTAGGTGGTTTGAAATGATACATTCCTTTAAGTTGAATCCAATAAAATTATAGTTTCACCGTTTTGATACTACAAATCTCATAATATTCCTCGCGCTGTCGTGGAATTTTCTAGAAGCCTCTGGATAAAATTACAAAAGCTTGCATTACTACTTCTTTCATTCCTCACTTATTACCTACGGATCCGTTACTCGAAGAAAACCAAGCGTAACAATAACGGCCATCTGTCGTGGGGCAAATCATACAATAAAAGGTTTTTTGCTCGATTAAAGACGGCTGCAAGATTTGATAGTTGAAACGGGTTGCAGCTGGCATGCCGTCAATTATATGTATATTAATTTTATCAGTGTCCCGTGTCATTTTTCATAATTAATTCTTTAAAAATAATTGTTTATTTTTATTTGTTTCAGAATGTGATCACCGGAATCACTTCATCGATGCCGACAAAATTCATATGATTATAGCAGACAATGCGGTCACAGGCTTCAAAACCCTTACCTAAGAAAGGTGACTTGAGTAAAACATCATTTAAAAACTCAAGCAAGCAAGCTGCAAAAAAATCAGTGTCGCCTAAAAAGGTTAAGAATTTGGTAAATAAATCATTAATCAAAAATCCTAAGAAAAGTTCTTCCAAAGATGACTCTTCCAGTTCCAAAAATGAAGATAATTCCGGAACTACTGATAAACATGAAACTTCGTCTGAATCCAATAAACCTGCACCATGTAAAGCGTCTACATCTCGAGGTGATTCACCAACAAAAAAACTCAAGAAAGATCCCAAGGAGAAGAAGGACGCGCCTAAAAATACTTCAGACAATGTAAAGAAAGCGCCTCCGAAAAAAGCAGCCAAGGCGGTGAAGAAACCCAAATCTGTCAAGGCTAATGTAAAAAAGTGCGGAAAAGGTAAAAAAGATATAAAGTACAAAATTAATAAAGATGTTATAAAGAAAACAACACCGAAATTCTCCAAAGCTAAGACGGTTATCAAGAAAGGTAATACTGCTAACAATGACAAAAAGAAAGGGGCAACACAAACAAAACCAGAAACAACAGAAAAAGATAAAAATATTGATGATAGTATAAATTGCACCGATGATTCAATTAATAACAAATCAAATACACCTAGTGAAAGTAATGATGAGAGCGGTAAAGTTGAAGAAAAAAATGATGACAAACTTGATTCTAAAAATATTTCTGATTCTGCAGTTTGTAAAACGCCTCCTAAAACTTCATCGGTTAATCAACCAGAGACTCCAAAAGCTGAAACAGAAAGACCTCCTAAATTTTTCACATCTACTAGATCACCGCGTACTGTAGATATAGACGTGAAATGTTGCAAAAATTCAAAAGGCAACCTTAGTGTTTCCGAAAGATTTGTATCTATGAAGATGGAAAATAAAGTGGAAGACTATGCTAAAGACAAAAGTTCTTCGAATTCTTCATTAGTATCACAGGGACCAGAGATTGATGTTTATACCTTCACGGAAAAGGTGGACTCTCCAAAAAGCATACTGTCCGACTTTCGTAGTCCTGTTAACAAGAATGTTGGCAGAGTACGACCTATCGCTAGAGTTAAAGGAACAGTTATAGACAAGAAAACTGAATCAGAAAAGAAAAAATATTCACCTCATAGACCTATCGAAGAAGTTGTAAAACAGTTGAAGAATAAACGATCAGAAGAGTTAAATGCTAATCAAAATCAAAGTGTTTGCACTGCAACTAGCGTAGAAACGAATCCGGATAGCAATGAAGCAGAAGCCGAAGAAAAACCAAAACCTATTGTTAGCAAATCTTATAAAATGGTGGCTCGAAAATCAAGTATAACTGGGAAACCTTTTAGTCCCATCAAATTTCTTGAACAAGAAACTGCGGCAAGTAAAAATGAGAAACCAGAAAAGTCTGTCAAGCCAAATCCGAATGCAAAGAAAACTCCGGCAAAAACTAAAAAGCAAGCCAAGAAAAGCAGCCTTTCGGATGAAGATATCGATAATTCTAAGTTTGCTTTAAATACTAAGGCTTTCCACTACTCGTCATCTGAAGAAAGCGACTCCAATGACGATAATGACACCAAAGAGTCTTCCGAATCCGATAATCCCAAAAATAAGAGAGCAAAGAATAAAAGGTTCAAGAAAAATAGAATCACGGACGGTGCGAAAAAACCTCCGTCTAAAGAATTAAAAGAGCTATCGAAAGATTCTCTAATTGATCTCAAAGAAAGTTCTGCTTTGCTAGGTAATGAAAAACCTAGTAAGAGGCGGCTTAAACTTTTGTCGATGTGGTCTGGGCCTAAAAAACATCGAATGGCGTCTCTAAACGCAATAGCAAAAGTCCATTGCTTGTATGAAAATGAAAGTAAAACACATATGGAATTGGGTCTTATGAAAACTGTAGATAGACAAGTTCTACCAAGCACATCTAAGACTGTGTCACCTAAAAAGAAAGAAACTAAGCCCAAGGAAACCGAAAAACAAGAAAGTACTTCAGAATCGGAATACGAAGTCAAAAAAGAAAAAAAAGAAGACAGTTCCGAAAGTTCAGACGATAACCCTCCACAGAGGTCGTTACGAGGACTTGGTATCAGAAGTGCGGGCAAGTATTGGGATCCGAAATCCTCTACCTCGTCCAGTGAAGATAGTGAACAAGATACTAAGAAGAAAGTGACAACTTCAGAAAAAAAGAAAGCTGTACCTAAAGCATCTACGAGTAAGTCGGCTTGTGACAAACCACCAGCTAAAATGAAAAAGACTGCCGGTGTACCCGTGAAGAAAAAGCGTAACAGAAACGAAGTAGTAATGGACCTAAAAGACATGGTCGTACAAAAACGAATGGCAAGTCTTAACGCCACGGCAATCCTAGCAGCTAGTTACGAAAAACGTTCGCCCAAATCTAACAAAGATGATACTACATCAGACTCATGTAGCGATGAATCTTATTCTCAGAAGTCAAAAAACGGGGTAAGTTCCGGCGTTAAGTCGGAATCAAAAAACGAATATGAAGCTCCATCTGAAAGTGATGAATCTGCTGTCTCAGATAGAAAACAAAAGGTTGAAGTTATAGTTAACCAAGACACTGATGTGACCATAACTGGGGTTTATGCTACACACCATCATGAGGGGTTTTGCACGGTGTCCGGAATGCAGTATCGCATTTCGTCAACAAGTCATACGCAGACCACAGCAACAGCCAACTGCGAAAAGGTAAGAACATTAATCAGTTGTCAATAAAATCTATACCTAATCCAAAATCGAGTTCGACTAAATCTTTCAGGCTTGTTAATATGAATCATGGGGATAGACGACCCCTTGCCATTGGGGAAGTTAGTAAATCAAGTAGCGTATACGTAATAAAGATTATACACCCGCTGGCGCTTCGGTTCTCATTAATACGCGGTAATGAAGTAAGTTCTATGTAAACACGCCTCGGGACCTCATCCACACATTATTCTTCATCGCTTTGCCTTAAGAAGTTCTACATAGAAAAATAAGCTTTTTGTATTGAACTTGAACGCTGTTTTTCGTTTGCATTCTCATTATCAATTGAGGCGTGAACGATTTACGCGTGAAAGGAGTAACCATCGTGTTACCCTTGACGCAGATTATATCGTCTGACGCGTTAAATCTTATTAATGTTATGTTAAACTCTCAGAAGCGCCAGGGATCCTAAATAGATATGCATAATACAAGCTTGTTGATCTACGAACGATACCTCACTCCCGACGGTATATTTCGCTTTAGCCCTTTTTTGCGCCGAGGCGTAATGTAATCCTATCTTAGCCGGCGTCGACGCTCTCTCCCATTCCCTCGTTGTGCTTCATTCTTACTTAACTTGAGTCAACATTACGTGTACGTAAAGTAGACAACTAGATAAATCTAATAATTTAAGCTACCGTATTAAATGCTAATAACGTTACCGTATCCACAGGAGGGATGTTCTCGTGAGGATGGAGCCCGCTACACTCCGCTTTCCGCATTGTCATCCATGCAGCCGCCTGCCGAACACAATCATCCACATCCAGGTAAATATATTTTGAATATAGTGCCAAATCTCTCACACAGATTCAACAGCTTAGTAAATTGGCATCTCTTAGGCTAGTGTACACTCAAGATTATAAATTCACTTAATAGATGTTATCAAAATAATACTACGAGTATCCCCAATTTTACGTTAGGTAGGTATTTAAATTGATGTGAGTTTTCTTATGAAATCCTTTGAAAGAAAACATTGTTCACATTTATTCGTACCCGTGATCAATTTTTTATATATACCGTCGCGGCATCGTGAAGATTTCGAAGTCTCCAGATGAATTGAAAGGCTCGCGAAATGCGCATTGCTAGCGATATTTTAATTTACATCTTTTTTCTGCGATCTACACGACGATACCGGGGCGGTAGATTGCGAAATGAATGAACATGAAGACAAGTAATATAAATAATAACGTATCAAGTCGGTAGCCCATCAGTGACGATAATATCTACGAAACCCGTTTCTCTCGCACGGTGTATTTTGTTAATTATTCCTCAATTTATTCAGGAATTAATGATACGCTCGCGTAAATTTTCACCAGAACTTTATTATCTTGTGATAATATTTTTTTGAACTAAGTGATATTTCAGTGGGTTGTACCTTTTCCCGAATTGGAACTTTTCTGGACTGTTCAAAAATATGCAAATCTTTATACATATGTTCAGAAAAGATTTGGGAGAAAACATATAGTATACCTAGTAAAACGTTTATAACAGGAGAAGTTCTGCCGACTTGTTGAAATTGAATTAAAGGTTAGCCTAATAATAATTACTTATTAATAAAATAATCACCTACCTATTAAATTTATTCATTGTCACTGCATTATAAACCGGTGTTTATTTTTTATCAATTGCACGTTCAGCACTATCAGAAGTTAAATCCAGTACTCTGCAGTCTACACATATTTTAGTACACATAATCCCAAATAAGGGCATATTAATTAGAATTCTTACGCTTCGCAAAGTGTAATATTCCTATATGACTCCGAAACTCCAATATTAAAAGTAAGAGCCCAAGTTTTCCTACTATTAACGCCCTCGTTAAACTTACAAGCCCGGAAGGCGTTTACCATGATCACCCCATTTAAATTGCTACTTTATGTAAGACGATTATCAAAAGTTATATCTGTCGGTAAAATATTTGTATATACAAAATCATCTGTTTCATTTTTAAATTACTCCATCCTGTTAATGCCATAAATGTTGAATTTAATTGGGAGATTATACTACATCTCTACCCCTAATAAAACAATATATGGCTATTAGCAACCTAAACTTTGAAGATCTAAACTCAAGGAAATTGATCTAAGTAATGGACTATGATAAATAAGCAGACCCTTTGCAATATAGGTACTGTAACTTTCTGCCATTTCAGAAAGTATCAATGCCAGATTTTTCGCAACGTTTACCTATCCATCAAACCTTGATGAAAAACATAAAACGAACAACCCTTCCCTTTACATTATTAATAACTACTGGCTTTGCCACGTGACTTCCGCGTTCCACCTCGTTTATTAAAAAGCGAAAACTGTGAAACTCCGTTTGATTGTTTTCGAGTAACCGTAGCTGAAAAAAGTTCTTTACGGATATTTTTTTGTAGCTTTGAGGGCTTTCATTTCGATTTTTCTGAAAACATTTTCCTGTAACTGGAAATGGAGACCGTTATACAATTAGTTAAAATATTCTTCATGGAAACTTAATTTTACTAAAGTAAGATGTAAAAGTTTTTGGTCGAGTTTCGGATTCAAGTTTGATGTGAAAGTGACTGATAATACTCGTATTTCATTACTTTGAGCTTGAATGAAATTCAGAAAAACATGTGTAAGCTACTGTAAATAACACCGGTATGAAAAACCATATAATACTCGTACACACGTAAATTGTGTAAACAAATCACAAAATAGACACAATCGTTAGCGAATACATATTATTTATATTTGTATATAAGAGGAAAACATTTTACCGCGAAACGGTAATATTATGATGGAATTCTCGCATTTCGCCGAACAATATTTATGTGAATTTATCAACATTGTAATATTCTGAAAGAGTAGCAATGCTCAGCTTAATTAATTCGTCAATTAACGTTATTTAAATCTGTAACAAATTAAATCCATGAGCTTATATTTTATTTCCCATTGAAAACATAAATCATGTTTAAACTCAGTTAAACTTTTCACACACGTTTTTTCCGGTACGGATTAGCTAAGCTTTAAGCGGTGTTAACACGGGCATTGAGCCGTGCAGCCATGACTTTCAATCTAACCACATATTGGCCACCAACGCCAACAAACACGTTCATTACCTCATTGGTTGCCAGATTGATTAAGCACATTCGAACAAAACTAGCATTGTACGCAATTCTTTAAAGGTTGAATGTTGGCTTTGTCTGGTCTATATGTGGGGGCACAGTTTTAAATTCAAGTCTACAACGCCTCATTGCTCATGTTAACACTTTAGAGTGAGGGGGCGTTGGAATAATAATGACAACACTATTATGTACAAACACGTCATATATTAGGTCGGGGAGAAGTTCTTTCGTATTTTATACATATACAAATTCAAGACTAAGAACTCGTGTGGCACCCAAATATCAAGCTTTTTTGTAAACCTGGACTTTTTCAAATGGGTCAAAACGGTTTATGTGGTCAATCCCTAACTCTTCAGCTATGTGGTAACTACTAATCATCTTGCTCCACTTTTTCAAAAACTGCATCGACTTTATCCGTACCATGGCGACCAGAGTGAGCTGCATCTTTGACATCAAGATTCCCGGACTGAAAACGCTTAAACCTACTTTTTGCTGCTCTTACTGACACATATTTTTTGTGTGTGTATCGTATTTTTCCCTTTTTTGTAATAAAACTTTAAAATGTATCGAATTTCTTTTCTTCGTTAGATTCACACATTCTGGCGGATAGAAAAACAATTTAAAAATGGGGGAAATCGTTTTTGCTTTTTAATTTTCTTTTTTAAATGTTATACATATATTTAATGGTATCAAAACTAGCCAGATACAAACAGTACAGCCAAAGAGATTTTACTACAACTTAATACCTGTAAAATACGAAAAAATCTTTTTCCCCGACCCATTATTTCCATCACTTGTTGTTTATGATAAAAAGCATGCTTTTGATTTTATGCCGAGTTTTGGACTCTCCTGTTGTAGTTGGTACGAACTCTAATGGCAGCTGTTAAATTAATCTACCTTGACGAATATGAGAAGAGCCTGTACATGCGATCGATTTCATTTACTTATTATGACAGTTGCGAACGCTGTCATAATTCTTTAAAACATACTGTTCAGTCGATCTTTAGGCTCTTTAGCTTGTATGTAATGCATCATCTTGTCTAGATTATAATCTAGCTCTTACCCGCGGCTCCACTCGCTTTGACAAAGTTGACTAGTCGGTCTTTTGGCTGTTACTCATCCCTTTTGCACTCGAGTGTGATAATTCATACCTCGTATTTTATGGGCGATGTCGGGTAATGTATCAACATTAACATAAAAAAATGAACGGGCAAAAAATTATTAGACAAGATTTGAGGCTTTTGTAAAAGGTGTTTTATTTAACCCTCCAGAATGGCAGTTACCGGATTATTCTTTCTTTCTTTCTTTTGGCTACATACAAAATTCCAAAAACAGAACAAATAATTACGTTTTGTCACCTTCAATATCGAAACATATGTAGTTTATTCCATGGCTTAGCAACAGTAAAATACCCTTAAATTTTTTCAAAAGATACCTACTAGTGTCTCTTTTAGTCGACGATATTACCAAAGTAGGTAAATAATAATATTTCAATTGGTTAGCCAAACAATCCGTATTTGGACCAATTAGACGTACAACGACTTCCATTAGTACGTCTGACCTATAAAAAATTAACTGGAAACGTGAACCAGAATGTAGAAATGTTGTCTGTACCCAGACTACCCAGACCGTCCGGGACACACAAAAACAAACTGACAGCTACCTTTTAACGACCCTTTTTACGTTATTTATTAATCCATAACATTCACCATAAATATCAGGAGATATAACGTGATGTAGACATATTTATATAGTACTTTTATTATATCAAAGTCCGTAGATCATCAGAAACATGTTTATTATGAACTTTATACTCCTAACTCCTTTCATACTTTATGATCTTGTAAAACGAAATATTGTTATACAACTCATCATGTTTGGGATTCTATTTAATTCATTAATTCATCGTAGGTACTGCCCTTATCCCAAGCTACCTATTTGGGGTCAGTAAAGCCCGTCTTTTTCGTCCATACATCTCTATTACGCGTCATCTCAGAATTCACTTCCTTCCTAGGCATGACATCTTTCACAAAATCCAATTACCCTTTCTTTTGTCTGACTCTTTTTAATAGCCTTGATAATTGTGCTGAAGAAGCAAAAAGATCAGGATTCCAGTGTATCTATCATCGTGACCGGTTGCCTCATATCGCACGTTAATAGGTCAATGTTTTTCGACGAGCGCCGACCTCGCATCGTCGCAAGCGCAACCGATGTGTCGCGTTTCACACACGTCGCCAGACGTTTTTTGTTCGTTTCGCTTCGTTCATTGGTTGTGGCACCGTGTTCACGTTTTGGTTATTAATTTTTATATCATGTCGGCTTGTTACTTGTTATGTTCTTTATTGTTTTTTATTCTTTATAATTTGAATGAATTGATTATAATATTATATATACTTAACCTTGTTTTGCTTCAACAGTATAACTTTTCAAAAACGAATGAGTATGATACGTTACGTAATTAATCATACAGTGTCACGTTCACTATTTCTTGTCCTTGTTATTTCTTAAAAATACATTAGCAATTAATTTTAAACTTAATAGGCGCACACTTCTTTAGCCGTTCATCACGATCACTTATAATCAAAATCGCAATTACTCTAATTGATACATTCGAACCTAAATTACCCCATTAAAAAGATAAGATACTTCAGAGATAGCTTCAACAACAGTTGGCCGTAATTACCCTTGGAATAACGAAGACGAAAAAACGTTTGTTCTGTTGAAGGGATTCTAAACATTTTTATAAACACAGTGTAAGTTAAGTACCGTCCGGAGTAGGTATAACGACTAGTTTGGCGTGCTGCCAAGCCTGCAGATGTCGAAGTAGAATCTTGGGCTCCCCGGGCTCTTCCCGGAGAATATTATAACACCTATTAACATAATCTCTTATGTTTTAGTCTCATTTTCCAACTAACGTCCTCTGTGATCCCTAGACATGTCTGCTTTTGTTTGTAGTTGAGTCTTTGCTTTAGGTTTCTTGTTTCGATGAGTCAATTAAGGAATAAGGCTCCCAGACAAGCGCGACGCGACTCTTGTAGAACAATATCCATGGAGTTTTCATAGAAATTGTTCTACTAGAGTCGCGTCGCGCTGTCGCGTCGCGGCTGTTTGCGGAATAAATTTTTGGACTTTGGACTACAAAAAGCTGTTTTACTTCTTTTAAAAGATTATTCTATAAAGGGTTTTTATGTTGTTATGGACTTTAACTCCGAGTTTGAAGGTCCTATTTGTTTTGTTCATCTTTTCTAAGAAAACAGAGGTCCCTCGATAGCAATCTAGGCTTATCTTTTGAAAAGATAATGCTGACTTCCAACATCTTCAATCTAACGTTTTTCATTATCTTTAGCTTAGGTTCTTATTTTACTAAGCGAGGTTTATAAAAACGAGTTAAGATATCTACCAACAAAAGATCCATTTACAATATAAACAAGCACTTCTGTTGAACCCAATAAATCTTCCGTCCATTCGAAATAGGTCCAACATTTACAAATATTGACCGACAGAGGTCGTGTTTGTCAGTGCAAAATAAACTTTTAATCCCTTTAGTTGGAACTGTGCTCAAACATTAAAACCGCTGCGAGCACAACTCAGCCGTAGTTGACACTCTGTGTTAGACAAACAAAAATACTTTAATGATGGGATAATGATACTGAAACTACGAGCTAATTAATTTGGACAGTGATGTACTTAACTGAAGAGATTTAAATGACATATTTAGTGAGAGTGGCTATTTTGAACGTTATGGATGTGATAAATCGGGTGTAGTGGTCGCATGCGTTACTGCATGAGGTCCTGGGTTCGAGTCCTAGTTCGGGTAAAGAGTTATTGAGTTATTCGATTAGGAATTTCGCAGTAGCAGCCCGGAGTCTACGTTTGTGCCCGGTATGGCAATACCTTCGCCCCCTATTACTAACTAAAACATAACTAGCTAAATGTGGTTGTACTTTAAAACACCTCTACCTAACCCTACGGGGACTATAGTGCGATTTTATATTTATGCTATGAGTAAACCTTTTTGGTATATTTGTTGGTATGTTCACAAATTTAGATCCAAATACAAATACAGAAAAATACATTTTTAATAATAGCAAAGACCCTCTTTATAACACGGTTGCACTAGGAAAACCCAAGGAAGGAACAAAGGAAATTACAAAGGTATATAAGCAAGCAGGAATATGTTTAACGGCATGTAAACACGTAAACAGAAACCAACCCTGTTCGTATGTATCTTTTACGCTTATTTCGCTAAAGGGGCGAGTTTTAGTAGAATAAACCTTACATTATTACGTACTTTAATGTATGTAAGTAATACTTTAAGCTTAAGATAGCTATAAAAGGCATTTTAAGAACTTGGGTTGTAATTATGTCTGCAATGCGGTGTTTGACGACTAATTAAATGTCCAGTTATCGATTTATTGTGCTTATCTCTACCAAAGATATCATTTAGTGGTTCACGATTTAAATCTTCTATAATCTATAGACAAAACCGAAAAAGGAAATAATAAAATAGGATCAGATATGTACAGCATATGTCCATTTCTTGTCCACCTCTCAGTTTATATTTACTGTATAATTGCCACAATCATAAAAAAAATATATATTATTATGTTATTTTTATTATTTATTATTATTATTTGCGATATAAAAAAATAATTTGATTTTGCACCAATAGAGCCACCTTATCTTACCTTAGGATTATTGATCTTGTGGAGTAAAAAATAAACCAAATAATACAATGTACCTTCTTTCTGTCCCGTTTCCCCTAGTGGGGGCTGAGGGCAGACACAATTCCTCTCCACCGCGATCCGTCGCAGGCTGCGCGCCTAACCCAACGCCAGGTAAGACGTTGTAACTACGCTTCCCATATAGAGGTGATGGCCGATAGCCGCTTATGCTGTAAAAGGAAGGCTTATATCTATATTAATATTACTCTAGCAAACACAATTTTTAACAGGGCTGTCTTGTCTTACCTTTATTTTGTAATACTAACTTAATCTATCTTCTTTGCAATGAAGCAAAATTTTCCAAATGTTGGATAATCTAAATTAGCTTTTTGGAATTTCCAAATTATTAACTCCATACGGCAATCTAATGAGGTGGTGATAATATTAATTTGGTTTTTGACACAATGATGTATCTTAACCATTTGTGCCAAATTCCTCCCAAATCATTACCAAGGCACAATTTCTCTTCACCGCTTTCCGTAACAGGCAACATGTCATTAACTCACTCTTGGTGGCATCTTACCTATGCCTATTTAATCTTCTGGGCTTAAAAATATAACGCACTGCTATGCAATAAATTCAACATTGAATACTTTAACTTCTCGCATTTATTTTAAAATACTTCTGTAAATATTTTAAAATAAATACGATAAATCATAAGTAAAATTATTCACATTACTAAACACCATTATCTGTAAAAATCAATCCTATTAACATAATCACCTTACTTTGCAATAATTCGGGAACCAAGTACATAATTTTAATATTTTCTAAAAACTAACATGCTGTAGTTGCATATCGAGGGCTTAATAACAAATGGGCGTATATGCAAAAATGACATTTTTAATTTTTTGCTGCAATAGATAGTACAAAAGGAGGTCCACAACATAGTTAAATTCACAAAAAACTTACACTACTTACTTATAAGACTTTAACAAAAAAATAAAAATTACATTTCTGCGTGTAGTTACGCCCATTTGTTATGAAGCCCTCGATATAATCACGCCTCGAGGGTTGGGACAAATGTAACTACTCCCACATCTAGCCAGTTTGTTATATTTCGACTTAAGTCACATGGAACAGAGGGTGAGCAGGGCTCAAGTCAGACTAAGCTACGTTTATATAAGTAAATAAAATAATGAACCTTTTTTGTGTCCCATTCCCCTAGTGGGGGCTGAGTGCAGACACAAATCTTCTCCACCGCATACTGTCACTGGCTGCACATCTAACCTCATTCCAGGTAATACCTACATTTGTATTCTGCCTTGTAACTGTGGCATTTTTATGTATTTAGTATAATTATTTTATAAACCCATTTTCTCTGAAGTAAATACCCAGCCGATCTGCAAAGTACAAAAAATTTAGGTGCGTGTCTTCTTTGTGCCCTATTTCTTCTAGCTGGGGCAGATGTCAGTCAAAATTCCTCTCCATTACGCTCAATTGGGCCATTGCAGCAGTGCCTCTCATATTTAATTTAGTTTAATAAGTAATATACGGCTGTAAATAACCCGTAGTTTTAAGAAACATTCCCAGTATTCATCAATTTCCCTGCAAATCAGAAAGTAAAGATATAATGGACCTGTCTTTTCTTTTTGCCCCATTTCCCCTAGTCGGGGCAGATGGCAGAATCAATTCCTCTTCAGCACATTCTGTCTCAGGCTTCGAGCTTAATCTGCCTAAGCTCATTCCAGGTAAGATTGTGCCTTTAAGCTACATTATTACGGCTGGTTTGGGTTTAATTATTTATTCATACCATTTTGATGCTTTAAGCTATAAAAGCATTATCCAAAAGCAAGCTACACTTTTGATTATGTTTACGCTATTTCTGCTAGCCGTTTTTCAAGGGGATGCTTACAATAATTCATTTGCAAAATAGGTACTTTGACTATGTTTTCATCATTTAATATACTTACAGCATACTTATATAATAAACGACACTTATTCAGAAAACGCCTGTCCTTCTGCCTCCTGTAATAGTATAATTTGTGACAACACGATAAACAACAGATAAAAAGTCTTCATTTTATACTCCGTGGGTACTTGGCCCTTCACAACAAGGGCTGTTAAGCGAATTCTGACGGGTAATAAGCAATACATTACTTTATCGCCTCTATTAAAGCGTCTCCAGTACCATAAACAGTTTCTTTTGAGTATAACGAGTTATTTGGCGAGTAATTGAGTTAAGTTCTTGCGTTCTCGAGTTATGAGTTGTGCCTATTTGTAATTCGTCGTTGTCCGGTGGCACGGTGCCAGCCCCCCTATCTTGCAGATATTAAATAGCGGCCACTTATCTAAGCGCCCGCTCACCGCACAGACTCCAAATCAGCACTATCTCAACTGTTTGATATTCAATTTAATTTCGTTCCGAGATAATTCTAAATAGAATAACGCTTACGTGTGTGAAATTTAACAGCACTATAATACAGCTTTGTATTTTAACCGATTAAGGTACAAATTGACGGAAGCGCGAAAAATGTACATCCTGTTTTTGGTAAAATTATGACTCGATTAAACTTCGCCAATTCACAAAGTTTTAGTTATAAAAAGATCCACGTGCAAACTATACAGTAAATCCGGCAATATAAAACAATTGAAAGTCACACTGCGGAGTTCAGTCGGAGTCGGATAGAGAAAAGTTCGCTCAGATTGGGGTTTAAATTACAGGGCATGTTGAATTTACTTAATTTTCTTCTCGGGATAATTCGAATTTGAGAGCAGAGCATTTAATTTTCATAGCTTAGCGAAATCCCATTTCGGTGAAACCCGATTAGTGTCTAAGCGGCCGTGGCCTATTTGTTATCTTGCTGAGAAAAACCATTTGAACATTTCTCGGGACAGGTGAACAACAAAATAGCGAAGGACGAGGGGGAGAGCGAAGTTGTGTGAGTTAATCATGAAAGCCGAACGCTAATCGCTTCGCATTCGCCGCTCCGGATTCGCTTTTTTGTGTTGTTTGCCGTCGGGATAAATGTATGACAACTCCGAGATATGTTTGGAGTAAACTTATTTGTTTTCTTTAGCTTTTGGTTTCGTGTTAGCAAAAACATATAATATTTTCAAGGAAGTTTAGGTTTTGTAGGAACAAAGCAAATGTGTTCCGTATCAAAATAAAATTCAAACTCGAGTCTAGATTTCTAGGAATCGGAATCGACATTGTTTTCTTTTGCTGAATGTTTACGAACATTTATACTGAATTCTTGAATCTGAAACTTTTTAGCTGTATTCAAAGACCATAACTCTGGAACGGGATGTCTGAAATTCATGAGTTCCTATCTAGGAGTGGTTAATGTGGGTCAGCCGCATAAATTGAAATAAAAGCTATTACTTTTGTAACCACGCTGTAAACACAAGAATGAAGTAGTTAAGCGCTTTATTCGTACACTGTAACCTGACTGTTCACTTCATTCTAATTAAACTAAACAAGTGAGTGGGTAAATTATTAATCAGTTTTACTAGTTTTATTGTCCATACGATTCTACGGCTTATTGGTTGATTCGCATAAATTTACTCACCCGAAATGGGCGAATCGACAAACATAGTTTTTTTTTCTGTAGGTGATTCGCATGAATTTAATTTATTTGTGGGCGAATCGACAACTCCAGATATTCGTATGAGGCAATTGGCATATTTGAATCTTATGCAATAAAGTACACTAGCGCACAGAAGTGATAAGTTAGTATTGGATAAAAAGAAGAAAGAAAAGTGCTTATGACGTAAATTTTAAATTAATATGTTCTGATGTACTTTTGTTAAGTGTAATAAATTTTAAAAAAATATTTTGCTACGATCTTCTACATTGGTTATGGGCCCAGACACTCAAATTACGAGACTTAGGATGGATAGGGTTAGTGTGTATCCAGTAAGAAGTCTGGAGAGTTAACTAAGAAGTAACATTTATTTTTCAAGCAGCGATAATTACTTGTGCAAAGGAGTGACGATGAGCAATATGTTTAGGATCGAGCCCCTAAACCACGAGAATTATGATAGCTGGCGAATATAGGTGCAGGCGATCCTAATAAAAAATTATGGATGGAAGTATACAACAAGTGGATGGTACCAAAACCATCTGAAATAGGAGAAGCTATGAATGGGAAAGCAGACGATAAAAAACTCAAAGCGAATCTAATTTTGTCGATGTGTGGTAGTGAACTTCGACTGAAATTGAAGTCTATTTATGCTTCGAAAGGACCTGCTAAGAAGGCTACACTTCTAAAACGATTGATGTTGCACAAAAAATCTGAAATAGGTGATATACGAGATCATTAGAATAGTTTTATCGACGCTGTCATAATAATAAACTAGCAGAAATGAGTATACCTACATATCAACGATAATTTGCTCTCTATAATGCTGTAAAATAGTTTACCTGCAAAATTTGAAAGCTTTAGATGAGCCATTGAGTCGAAGAGACGAGTTGCCGAAGCCAGAGGCATTGAAGAATACAATATTAGAACAATATGAGTCCAGAGAGATGAATAGATCTCAGAGTAAAGGCGTTATACATTCATTTGTGAAAAAATGTTTGAAGAAATGGATCAAAAGCGCGAAAGTTTGAAACAAACTAACCCAATTACCAGCGAAGAAAAATTTAAATATAAATGCTTTAAATGTTACGTGGAAAGACATAAGGCATCAGAATGTCTGAATAAAAAGAAGATGCAAAAAAATGTGGGTAGCACATCATGGGAACGTGGACGAAGCACTAATTACTTTTAATGTTTCAAATTTAGAAATTTTTAATGCTGTAAATGCACAAAAAGACGACTGGATTTTTCCTATCTGTAAACTAAAGAATAATTTATATATTTGTCGTAGTTATTATTTCAAAATATTTCACTATTATCAGCCTCTGTGCGCTAGTGTAGTTTTTTCTTAACTTTATTGCATACAATTCAAAATATGCCAATTGCCTAATACGTATTTCTGGAGTGGTCGATTCGTCCACAAATAAATTAACTTCGTGCGAATCGACAACAAAAAAAAAAAAACTAAAGTTTCGATTCGTCCGTTTCGGGCGATTAAATTCGTGCGAATCAACCAATAAGCCGATTTTACTGAAGCATTTTAGGTACTACACAACATATTACTCCATACCTACATTAGTCGTTTAGTTGTCATCGTAATGAGTAATATTAATATTTGTGTATTTTGTGCGCAGTGCCAGAATTGGGAGGACTGGCGCGTCGCCCTGGCTGCTCCAGCGCATTCTCCGCGCCGTCGACCGCTTCCCATCATGAACAAGGTAAGTAGTTAATATTAACAGCATTTACTTATCAGTACTCGCAATTATCGACTTTATTGTATTTCATTTGTTTGTGCTACACCCAAATAGAATTACCATACGTCTGGATTTGTCTGGTCTTGTCATTTTCCAGACTTTTCGACTTAGGGGGATATAAAAAAAATAGAAAATGTTTATTAAAATTTTTGCAAATGTCCGGCTTTTTCTCAGGACTTTTCAACTTTCAAAATGATAACCTGAAACCACAAAAACTTTAAAAAATTGAAACTCGGAAATGAATAAAGAAGTCGAAATGTGTTTGTGTGATACTATAGCTGATGTGATCCCGTAATTTGTTACTCGTAGCATCCCGATTGATCTAAATTAAATTATCCAGGCGCGTGTGTATAGAGTTATATATACTTAAAGGCTCCCAGGCGAACAGGCGTGACGCGACAGCACGACGCGACCCTAGTAGAACAATTTCTATGAAAACTTCATGGAAATTGTTCTAGAGTCGCATCGCTCTATCGCGTCGCGTCTTTCTGCGGGAGCCTTTACTGTATTCTTACCATAAAACCTATGTAGTAGTTTAATTTTGTTTGTATGTTTAATATTTTAAAACAAGTTTTAGGACGATGCCAACAAATCTTAAATAATGTCTCACATAATGTATAGACACTGAACCTAAATAAATTTTATAAACAATTACGACACTGCATGTAAATTATGCACATTTAAGTCAAACAGTTGAGTCGTAAACGATCGATAAATAACCGGTGTGACAAATTTAATGATCTACGGCTAAGGCTCCATTTCATATTTGTCTACGGGGCTAATTTACAGACTGTTCAGTGAAGAGGTACATTTCTCAAGTTAGAGGAAAATTGCTAAATCTTCTGTTCTAATGGAGCTATTATTTTTACCATTGGAAAAGGAGGAGCACGGTGGAAGATGTTGGTGATAGATTGTCTTCTGCGCTACGTGTAAAGAGTTCGATTCTGGGGGCTTACACCTTAAGCATGAAATCCGTAGTTACGGCCGAAATTACGGACACATCCTGCTCCATATCACCTAAGGACATAAGAAGAATTTGGGGCCCAAACTAAGGATGAATGACAACACGATTTGACATTTTGTCCCTACTTCCGATGTATGTTTGCCCGTCCGCAAAATTTAATTTGACACTTGTTTTGATGGATCAACTACTTTCTCACGGGCCGGATCTTCGTTGACGGACTTAGAGAGTAGATCCACTGGCACAGGACTAGTATTTCTGTGGACTACATATTGAAACCTCTTGGGGTTTTGAGTGTTCCGAAATGATTGGGAAAAAACGAAGAATAAAGTTTTAAAGAATACCGATAGACACCTTAGTCTCAGCATAAGAATTTCATGTTGTTCCTCACCTTAGACAGTGCTGCCACTAGAAGTAAAATAAGTTTGTCTAAAAAGGCTCCCGCAAACAGGCGCGACGACGCGACGGTGCGACGCGATTCTGAAAGAACAATTTACATGAAGTTTTCTTAGAAACCGTTCTACTAGAGTCGCGCCGCGCTTTCGCGTCGTGCCTGTCTACGGGAGCCTTAAAGCCAATATCAGAGGCTGTCTTGTAGCAAAACTGATTTCCGGTATATTTTGTTAATTTTGACAATGAGCCTGATTTGTTGCCAGTGTGAGCACGATAATTATTTTCACGGATCGATGGTCTGTCTTTAAAGAATCTTAGGTAATTGTGTAGTTGTGAAGACCTAGAAAAAATCCAGTTCCAAGTTTAATAATCATAACTATAAAGTTTAACGACACCATTCGTATAAAAATATCAGCGGAAGTTCCAAGTGCAGCACTTCGCAGCACTTTTAATGATGCGCAATAGAAAAGCAGTCGTAGCTCGTAACTGATATTTATTGCGAGCCAATTACGTACAATACTGATGAATAATAAACTAGTTTGTGTAGTGGAGTGAATAAAGAAATAGGTGTAGGTACCTATTAAAGTATTAATGTAGAATTATATCCTACAAATGATCTATTCCCATCCAATACCAAGAGCTAATACCATTTGGTATTAGTTTATTTCCGAATTTATTGTCTATTCCCAACGAGTACCACATTTTTTTATGTAAATAAAAAATCTATTACTAACGAATACCAAAGCGTGACTTTTTGTACATTCAGCTACACAAAGTTTTATTTAAATTGCGTTTTACCGAAATCTAGGGTAATCTAAATATAGGGTTAGGGTTAATAAGCTGGTCGACGGAGCCCCGCTTCGCGGGGCTCCTATTTCTGTCTAAAGGGTTTAAAGGAACCTAACCAACCGAACCTCGGGATGCCACTGACGTCGACCGTCTAGGGTTAGGATTTTCGGGAACATTTATTATGTTTTCGGAAACTTAGTTCGTCACTCAAAGCATTTTAATTTTACTGAACCTGACTGTATCTGATTTCTTCAAACTTGTTTTGGTATTGGTTTTAAAATGTGGTACTCGTTGGGAATAGAAAATTAATTCGGAAATAAACTAATACCAAATGGTATTAGCTCTTGGTATTGGATGGGAATAGAGCCTACAAATATATGCGTTGCAGTTATGATTCTACAATTTTGACGGATATTTGCACACTCTGTAAGCCTGAAGTTTTTATTGTAATGGGCACTGGAACTTAGTGTCATCATGCAGTATGCAATAACAATTCAATATTCAAACTTTCGTATTGAGACACGAAGCAACAAAATACGATCTAGACGAATGTGGCCGCTTTTCTTAAGATCGAGTTTTGTTGCTTCGTGTCTCAATATGAAATTTTATAAAAGGTATTAGAAGATTCTAGACACACTTACCGAGGGTCCTTACAAGCCGTTATTCATAATTCCTTCTCAGTCACGAGATAATATTTTTTTTAAAGGAGTGGCGCTAGTGGACCGTTGTGCGCCCTCTTAACGTCCGATGTATATAGTTTTAAAAAAATGCATTGTATTGTAATGGGACGATATGAGGTATTTTAATTTAACAAAAACAAAACCCTCATCTCAATCCATTTAGCAAAAATTAATTAATTCATTCACCGGACCCAGCAGTCAGACTGTGAGTTCTGTCAGTAAATGAATTAATTATTCATTCACTGACAGAACGCACAGTCTAAACCGCTGGGTCTCTAAAAGCGAGAAAATTTGCACAAGAGTTCCTCATATAGCAAAAGTGAGCACTAAGGAAAAATTTTCGAAAATTCATCCCTTTATGGGGTTAAAAAGGAAACAAAAGTTTGTATGGAATATCGTAATTTTTGCCGATGGGATTGCCATCGTGCACACAGCCTGTTTCTAATAATCTCTAAACGCTTCATAATATCACCAACCAAAATGGTAAACTTAAAAACAAAACACGACTATACAAACATTCGCGTTCGCAATTCAAAACAAAAGCGGGCTAATGACGTCATCACAAACAGAGCAAACGTTCACGCTGTAAGTCAAACAGAATGCAATAATCCCGCAGGTAAGCATTAGCAACTGTTCGCCTAATTAAATGGACTACCCGCCCTTACAATGCACGCAAATGACGTCACTATAAGGTAGAAGATTCGACGGTACCGTCAACAAAACAGATAGGTTTACAATATTTATTTTTCTGCCAATTTTTGCTCCATGCGCAATACTAACCGCATTCACTGACTAGACAGGTACGCTAAAAGCTGTTTGATTCTTTCCTCAAAGACTACTCAGACACTAATCTGCGTGGTCCTCATAATGATCTGACCAAGATTATGTCTGGACTTTAAAAGAGATTGTGACCTCTGAGTTTGTTTCGGCACCGAAACAAACTCAGAGGTCACACAGAAGGAACACTCCTTCTCAGAGTAGTTGAATTTAAGAAACACCGATCTCATCTAGGCTTGAATATTATTTTTGACGTGTAAAAGTGTTTACAGAAATAAATATAATTCGACTGCTTCGTTAATCTAATGGTCGCAAGCGCAACTGCTGAGCATGAGGTCTTGGGTTCGATTCCCGGGTCGGGCAAATTATTATTGGGTTTTTCTATCTGAAATTTCTCAGTAGCAGCTCGGAGTCTGGAAATGGCACCGGTTGATATATAAACATAACTGGCGAAATGTGGGTGTACTTTAGGTACACCTCTGCCTAACCGTACGAGGAACACAGGCGTGATGCTAAGTTATGTTGTGTTAAATATAATTTATCAGTTAACTTTTTAAAAGACAAACTGAATTGAGTGATGAAAAAAACTTGACTACTCAGCCTACTACGTCGAAGTAATTTAAAACAGTACACTAGACTCGAAAAGGAGAGCTAGCATTCTTTAAAAGCAGTGGCAAGTAAGCAACCTATACACTTATCTCTTTGTTTGACGGTACCTAGCACCAACCTGCAGTAACTCAAGCGGCGGGAAGTTCCTTCAGTACCGACACTCGGTTAAGTAATTAATTCTTTTGCCGTTGTTTGAATAAATCAAGTAGTCAACTCCAAGTTTATTGTCGACTTTTTAACGTTATTCTACTTTCAACTTTGAATTGTTTGATATTTCATCGATTTAATGATGTTGTAATAACTTTTGGTCCGTATAAGGATATCTGCTTATCTAGTTATCTTTGTATTAACCTCGTAAGTTAACTGTTTAATTGGAAAGCAACTTACCTAACTACGTCTGTATGTAAAGATTAAACAGTCAGTTGGTAATAAATTTATTATTTTATTCACTATTTTATTTATTCACTAATTAAACATAAAATGTATTCACCTTTCGTATTCATTACTTTTTACGATAAAAGAGAAATATTTTACACTATTACATTCTAAATAAATTGTGTACTACTTACCCGGTAAAAAAATATCCTATATTTTACTCCAGGTAAAACTTGTGTGCAAAATTTGAGGTATTCCATTAAGCACACCCAAACGAAGCACACCCAGACGAAGCAAACCTAAAGTATTCCACTTAGCACACCCGTAGGTGGGCTTCAAATAAAAATTTTAAATAATTAATTTCCTATTCCACGAAGCACACCTACGAATATCACTCGCATAGTGCGGGGACTAAGAAATAAAAATGTCGATAGGAGAAAATATTTATTATTTAAAAGACTAACTTAAATATCTAACATCTTTCTGTTTCATTATAATAATGTGATACAATACTTATACGGGTGTGCTAAGTGGAATACTTTAGGTGTGCTTCGTCTGGGTGTGCTTCGTTTGGGTGTGCTTCATGGAATACCTCCAAAATTTCATCAAAATCCTTTCAGCCGTTACAGCGTGAAGGCTCAGTCAGGGACGCGAGTCTAGTAGAACAATTTCTGTGAAAACGTCATGGATATTGTTCTACAAGAGCCTTGATTTAGTAACAAACATACAAACTCACAAAACATTCTAACATCCTCATTTAAAATATTTGAAGGAGACAAATTTATTTTTAATAATAATTGTACCAAATATACCCTAATCTCTTTGTGTAATTAATTTGATACGTAACGATTTGAAATATTTGCCCCGTCTCTCAATTACATGGAAATTCTTACATCGTTAAGCTTTTAAGATCTTCATCAGTCAACATTACGTTAATTATTTGTTTAAATTACAAAATTGAGATACTATTAGTTCACTCATTTGTTTTGTTTGTGTCATCTTTTATCATTTAATAAGACAAGTAATGATTCACTGCTAACTTGAAAGTTAAGTTACTTCATTTTGTTTAGTATAAGAATAGGAGACACTTATTGTATTCACAACTTAGTTTATTTATTTTCATATTATTTAATTAATGAACGAATTTAAGACAAACAGAAATCTTGCTTATATTCAGCTTCACCAAGCAATACTTTTTTTTAAGCTATCCATCCATGTATTAGCCGAAGCGCCAACAATCCGCCAGCTCCAAAACAAAACCAAGCTTTGATGCTTCAAAATGTTGTATCATCAATATAGAACTATATCCATACATGTTTATTGTTGTTTTCATTGTTAATTTTGTTAGTTTTAAATGCACCGTTTTTGTTATTATTTTTATTTTTACTCTTTGTATTTCCTGTGCGTGTCCCAAATAAAATATTTTTCTTTGTTTTCTTGTTCTTTCACTATGTAACAGTGTGTATTGTAGACACATAAGCCTCAAATACACTAGGGGACAAATGGAGTGACATGTTGCGGAACATGGCGCACGACAATGTCGCGGAACATTTTGCAGGCCACACTAGTCAGTGTTTATAGAAATGTCGCCCGAGGAGATTGTGGCGAATACTGCTGCGTATATACTTATTTCGAGCAGTTTAGCGAAACGTAATCGAAAAAGGAGGTGGTGGATGCGGAATTACTTACTACAACGAGAAAAAATAATGAATATTTTTAGCGAGAAATACCGCGGCACTGACGCGCGACACGTGCGCTCGCTCTCGGAATGGGAGCTAGCAACATGTTCCGCGTCATATAAATGCAGCATGTTGCGGGGCAAAGAGCAACGTTGCAGCATCACGTAGATTGAAGGTTCCGCGTCATGTTGAGGGACATTTTGTGCTCCAGTGTATACGCGGCTATATCATCAAATATATCCATTACCGGAGAGAAAAGCAAAACAAACATACATCAAAAGCCCGGCGCAGAGTCTTTTAGATTCGTTCATATATTTTTAAGAGATACAAGCAATATCCATCAAGCAAATAAAATAATAACAGACGTGAGGAACGAGACCCGGCGCACACTGCACGAAATCCCCGCTTAGTTTAGTTCCACTACCATCTTGAGCTCCTATTTGCAATAAACACGTCCCGTGTGGTCCCACAACTAGGAACAACTTTCACAGACTTGTTTGCACTTTGAAATGTTAAAACTGGGACTTTAGTTCGTAAACGGCTTGAATTTCTTTGGTCCCTCGTGAACTCTGAATTAGCTACGGTCGAGATCTTTAAGAAATGGGTTTTCCTAGTTAAAACTACATGAACAAGTATACCAAGTGCTGAAATTGGACTGGTTAGAAAATGTTAGGGATTTTTAAGTCTGCTCAGTATTTACATGGGAATGCATTTTGCTTTTAGTGTCTGTGTTTGTCTAAATGGTTCGTTGATTTTACATTTATTTAAAGTCAGCAGGTTGACGACGCGTCGTGTTCCACGCGCGCTTCAAAGAGATGTCAGCAAAATTGACGGGGTCCCACAGCACCGATGCCTGCCGGGGCTGCGGATTGTTCGAAAGAGTTACCGTGGCCCTGGCGCACAGGCAACTGAAGGAACACGGGTGGGTTTTAGTCAGTAAGAGTCTGACACGCCCTTCCGCTCCGCCCAGAGCGGGAGAGGTCATTTGATGATTTACCACCCAAAAAAAAAATAAAAAAAATCAGTTTGACGACAATTTATTGCAAATATTTATACAGGGAGGCAGGTACATCGAAGCGTAAACTGTAACCATGAATTCATCACATGAATCTGAACATTGAATGCAAATTTTGCGTCGGTTATAAAGAAAAATGCGCGTGAGTGTCGTGGACCACTCGGTTGGAATGAAGTTCCTTTCGAAGTATATTTCAAACACCCATAGAACAAATTTTACTACCATAAAAAGGGTTATATTGAGTCAACCTTAAAATATAGACATATTCTGTCGCGGGCTTTTTTTTTGAACTTTAAAAGTGGAACAATTCCATCATACATGATTTTTGCTTAACTTTAACCGTTTACGCAGCGCACGCAACGCAAGCTCTCAAAAGGAATATTTTTTCCCGTTTCTGCAACATTTTTCATTTATGCTCCGCTCCTTTTGGTCGTAGCGTGATGTTATATAGCCTAAAGCCTTCACCGATAAATGGACTATCCAACACAAAAAGATTTTTTTCTAACCAGTAGATCCTGAGATCAGCGCGTTGGACCAAACAAACAAATAAAGAAAGGGTCGTGACGGAAACTCGTGACGCAAAAAACATACACTTTTTTTCGCCTAGCCCACATCCATCAAGTCCGTACCGTGCGACAAGGAACTTCGTTCCAAAAAAAAATGCTGTTCTATTTTGACCGCTATGGCACTTTTCTATGAAACAGTATTTTTTTGTTTTTGATAACCGACGAATAATTTGTGTAGAACAATGTGATGAATTCATGGTTACAGTTTGCGCGCCGATGTCCCTGCCACCCTGTATAAGATGTTCTCAAGTATTTAACTTGAGGTTTTCCTTATTATATTCGAACTCAAGTCTTGACCGATTATTCGTTACCATTACACTTATATACGAAAAGGGAATAAATATTCCCTGAATTATCCGGGGAGATTACAATTCAATCCAAATATTTAAATACAGTTATAAAAACAGTGCTGAAAATTCACCCGTCGTCTAAGCAATGATTTCAGCAGTTAAACAAGCGAAAAGCTCGAATATGCATGGCGGTGTTTTGTCTAAAAATAAAATGAAGTGAGAACGAGACTCGAATAAAAATGTCTCGGCGTCCAGGAGAGGCTTATTATGAAGGCAATATTCTGTTACGCCGCCGGAATTTATATTTAACCTCTAAACATCAGCTCCTCGTACACTGTGTCACGTAAATTGGAGCCGTCGTAAACTACTTAACATTCTTTTATCGACTAATTCTATCAACAAATAAACAACGAATTAATTAATGCTAAAAGCGGTTAATGTTACCCCTTAATTACTTAGCGAAAATTCCCGGTGAAACTCTTCCAGTCTATTGATGTAAACAATTTAATGTATCAATAATTCTCAGAAGCGAGCAAACACCAGAGGGTTGACGATAAGCCGGATTTAGGCGCGCATTATGTCGGTTAAAGGATTTTTATCTATTTTTCGCATAATCATGAGTTTTTAGGAGTTTTCTCTGCTCCGCGCTGTAATCTTGGTAGAGATACATCTGTGGAGCAATTTAAAAATGTAAAGGTGAGCGAGGCGAGGAAATGCGAAATGTGTGGAATTGCGTTTCCCACTCGTTTGACGGCGTCGGGTAAATGGTGAAAAGTCAATTCATTTTCAAGACCACTTTACTGCAAACATTGTCGGTTTCCCAATGTTATTTTTCACTGAAAATGTTATTTGTAGACGGATAACACGCTTTATACCGTTTCCACGCCATTGCGAGGCGTTTGCTGCCCGCGGCTTTCCACGCTCGAGCATAAATATTTGATATCAAGCAGGCTCGAACTACAATTTTACTTTATCACATGCTGCGCGTTTGTTGCTCTATTCCAACCGACGATTACTTGTTTACAAACGTTATTATGTCGCATGAATGACGCGCGATAGTTAATATGTGAATGTACGATTCGAAATTATGAAATGTGGTACGTTATAAGTGTTCCAATATAGTGGTATAATGAGGCCGCAATAGGCTATTATCATTATCCTATATACATTGGGGCGGAGGCCTCCCCTGTCGACCAGAGGATCCAGTGACCCTTGACCTAGTCCGGAAGGGTAGCCCCCTACCCCCAGACTTTTCTCTCCCGATACCCCAACTACAGTTTCATAATCAAAATTCCGAGGTATTTTGTTTACAGAGGGTGCATGTAATATAATCGAATATTCGTTGTTAGTCGGAGTACAAAGTAGATGAGAGTGCGAACAAAGCTTAAACTGTACGTTACTCAGAAAACCGAGCGAATTTGAGCTGTGGCCTTTGACAAAGTGGTTGAATTATCAAATTTCCTAATCCTGCGGGGTAATTGCGTAACACACTAACGATGTGAATAGCTTTCATTTTGACAGTTCAACAACATTCATTGCGATTTACGTTGTTGAGCAGATAAATTTCACGAACATATGAAGCGATGGTTTAGCAATAGGCTTCAAAATTATTCAGATTGTGATTGATAGCTTGTTACGCAATTAGGATGCCGCTCTGAGCAGTTTGTTTGTAGGTAAATACTGATGTATGAGTGTATGTTGGTTGGTATCAATCTACGCACCCAAATATAGTCTGACAGTTTCATGGATTGGTATTAGATACTTATTGGAAATATCAATAAACGAGCTGCGCCCCGCGGTGTCACCGGCATAAATCTCGATCTCATGGGAATATCAGGATAAAAAGTATCCTATGTCCTAATCCAGGCCATGATCTACCCATGTACAAAATTTCATCTACATCCGTTCGTTCGGCCGTTTTAGCGTGGAAGCGTTACAAAAAACGTGCAAAAAATCAAACCTTTTTTCTATACCTATAATATTACCTATATACGAGTAGTTTAGAAAAATCCCATGATTTGAAAAAATTGCAGCGAATCACTCATACTCGTATTTAATTCATGACCTTAATATTCCCACGACAAACTACAACGTGAATTCCACTGTCAAATACAGTCCATAATCATTATTTCCGCCAAAAAATACCATACATTATGGTTGCAAAAACCCTAACTGACTAGAGCAAAAACATATACTTATACAAACCACATTATTGTGGCAAAAAAATCCCTAAGCAGAGATTACGTCACGCAATGTATATCACACATCATGCCCAGTATATTTTGATAGACGGCAAATTAGGAAACTAAAATAGTATCTACTGAGTTTTCCATGTTATTGTTTTGAGCCTTGAAAAGCAGCTCCAGTACAAAGGACCAGGATATATTGGGCGTTTTATACACATAAGATACTAATCAAAATCAGATTACACGCTAAAGATAACAATGATGACATAAGCGTTACACTTGTGATATAAAAGCAAAGGTTTGATGTACAGCCACGGCACAGATTGTCAATGATGGGATTAAGTCCCATGGGGTGAAGGAGAACCAATCGCATTTGCTCTTTGAAATCCAATACAAGCTTCTGATCGCTTCGATTCAACAAAATCAATTCGTTATTTTTATGTACTTACCTAGCTGATCTTTGAACGTAGAACCTCAAAGTCGCCATGTTTTGTAACTGGCCAATGAAATGAGTTCTAAATTCAAAGTGACACAAGTTCGTAAACCAATGGTAAAACCCGTTAGCCTTAACTTTGAGACAAATTATTAAGGAAACGACGCTCTGGAATATGCCATAACACGTCAGCCTTATTCAACTCTTCATCGTGAAGGATTATTGGACGGAATTATGGTTCGGGAATACTCGGGCCGTCTCGTGATTACCTCGGAGATAATAGAAAAGCTTTGTTTTGTTCTTAACACGATAATACCGTTATTTCGAGTGCTGTCGGGTCTGTTAGTACAGATATAGTCTGAAGGGATTGGACGGCTCTAACTAGATGGTATGCGTAGGTATGACATTATTTTTGTTTATTACAAAAAGCTTTTACTTCGTTTTTTTTTTTTGAGATACCTTATATTCTAAAGAGGAGTTTGGTGTTTTGGAGTGTTGAGACTCTTAGGGTTTCTAGTTTTCCCCCTATGATTTAGCTGCATAATGTGCCAACTTAATTATAAATTGTCTCATGGTAGATTGCAATAATTTGCTCTTAGCTCAAACTATTGCTACTATTAGGTCAAACAACTCGTGAATATTAGTTAACTCATAATGAAGCTTAGACACCGTAGTTCTATATAGTTTATAAGGTAAATTTATACGTTAGAGTTACTTTTGCATCAAATCTATATCTATTAATTTAAAAGTATGACATCCGAATTTAAAATATTAACACTTTGTTTATATTTTCCTTATTTTACGGTGCTTTAAGTTACATTCAAGCAATAGCTCATTCCCCACCACTGTTCCATTTAAATTAACATTATAATTACCACCGCCGTTAGACACACATCATTGGCTATGCAGACGCAGTAATCCCTCAAGCCGATATCAATATTATGCTGAATGCAATACATATCCAATTACAAACGTCATTAGTCGATTGACCAGTAATTCTATGGACAGACCACTATCCCATAATTAGTTCCTGGTAAACTGTGCGTTATATATATTAACAAAGGCGTAACTAATAATACAGGTAGGTACCCACCTACTCAACTGTTTGTGTTATTGAATCTTCAAAGAGATTATTCAATTACTATCTCCTGTGAATCGCTGTTTGCCTGGTACCTGGTCGGTAGTGTAATAATCTTAGAGATTGATTCTCGGTAACTGTGTAAAGGCCATTCGCTGGAGATATGCCTCTCAAAAGTAGAGATATATTCCTATTAGAGCATACATAGCAGACGATTATGAATAGTGTTACATCATCTTTTTGGATATTGGATTACCGGTGAGGCGGTGACTAAGGTACATTGAAACTTGATCAATATTACCTAACCTACCATAGTATCCTAATTCAAAAGAATCTGGGCTTAAAGATTAGAAAACTCGCAGAACTGTCAGTGCTGTAAATGCACTTTACCCACCAATTCTTTTTATTCCTACTTTTTTGGCCCTACCCCTCCTGTCTAATTCGTAAAACTTTACATCTAAAACACGCCTGCACGTAACTTTCCAGAAAACATAATACCGAAATTACATAACGCCAGAAACAAAGGAAAAACTCCATGAAAAAGTCTCCTCAAAAAATTGTGCAGAAAATAATTGAGTTTTATTATTTAAAGCGCAATTCTGTGCAAGTACAGATTAGGCACAAAGACAGGCATCCGAGTTACGTCAACAAAATATCTCGGACACAGGCCATGGAGACGGACACGGATACTCGCAAATTCTTACTAGAAGTGAAAGAAAAAAAATATTTATTATAATAATATTTTTCGAATAAAAAAAATCAAACAAACCGGATTTCTACTCACGAACACAGAACATTTAAAATACTTAGGGCAAATTTCACCGAACTTTTATACCTAGAATAAATCTTATCCTGAGAATAAATTTTTAATTAATGACAGTTTTTCCATACTAGAACTGTCAGACGTCAATTTTAGTCAGACGTCAGACGTCAAAAATATCTGACTTTGGTAAAATCAGCTCTTATTCGGTAACCTGTTGGGCATTGAATTAAGTTTAGAAAACAAATAAAAACTGTGAAGTTTTTTTTGTAGAACTCTTTATGATGGACACTATTGACATAGTTGACATACCAAATACATGTGAAGTAAACAAATCAAGCAGCGCCGCCGTTACAATCGATTAAAACTTGTGATGTTCATTATTATAATACCCTTTTAACTGTATAATGACACTGATGAAACATTTAATTGAAATCGCTTCTCTTACTAATTAATAAGCTGTCAAATCAACAATTTATTATTGCCTCTTTTAATAATAAGTGGATAAAAAACAGTTGGTATAATAAATATCCTTTATATATTTACTATTTACTATCATGTTCATCAATACTTAACTTTAAAATTGGAGTAAATTAACCCTCTCAGAGCACTGCAGTGCAACAAAATATTAAACAACCATTGAGAAGAAAACAATACTGTATTTTTCAGCATAGCTCATCTAGATTCCCTAATCCATTGTAGTCGCTCTTTTCTTAGTTAATTGAGCTTCATTATTTATTTTTCCTGTCTTGTATTCGTCGTCTCTTCACTGTGAACGACAAAATGAAATGCTTTTTTGGTCTCTCATTTCATTATTAGCGGGTATTATCACTCAGCACCTCGTATAATGTGTTACAGTAAAAAACAAGGCGCTTTGTCTTTATCATTGGATTTAAAATTAGTCTTGATTTCAAGGAAATGTTTTTAGAAGACAGTTTTACTACACAGTTGAAATTACTCAGAAAATACACGCTTTGTTGAAGTTGACTAGACTAAATTCCATAAGTTCTTTTCTTCTTATAAGACATACTTGTACTCAACAAAAGTTCAAACTTGAACCGTTCTACTTACAAAAGTATAAAGATATTAAGTCGAAATAACTCTGAATGTGCGCAGAGAATTTCTTAGAAAAATAAAACTAAGAACATTTTATTGGATATAAAAAATTTAAACATAAAACTGTAATTAACCGGTTGGCCGACCAACAAATAAACTGAAACTTGGAAAGGCAACGTAGACTTTATTAATTATTTTCAGCAAACGTGGAAAATTTGCGACGGAAATGTGAGTAGCCATGAATACGGTATGCTTGGATAAAATCTCTGCGAACGTATTTATGAACCAAATGAAAACTATCTTTGAAATTATGTTTCAAAAGGTTTCTTTTTTAAGGGGAGGGAACTAGTAGCTAAGTCGTTGTATAATTTAACAGTACCCTCGTGCTGAGCTTTGCAAACGTATTCATTAGTTTGAACTTAATAATGATTACTGTGTCTCGTCATCATCGATGACTACTTATTAAAGCAGGATATGGAATAAAAACTCCTTATCTGATTGAAATGAAGCCAACGCAATCAGATATTAATCAGTCTAATTATACTCAATTATACTCACAAAGCCTCTGCAGGACGTGGCGATCGAAGAACACTGTATTTTTTACCCATAATAAGAGTCTATTGCATGTTTAAACTATAGTCCACGTTTTGAAAATTATGAATTAATAAACTAATCAATTTTGTTTTAATTATGATTGGAAACATAATTATCTAATTACGTTTTATTTTTCAATTTTATACTTCTGCTAAAGCCCTTTTGGCATATTTACCTATCTGCTCATGTTCAATATGAAAAGTATTTCCAAAAAGACATTTGAATACAGTAACTAGGTACCTACTGAAAATTGGTTTTATAAAACCTTTGTAAACTTTATCCTTTGCAATTTCATACAAACCAATACAGAGTACAGTGTGTTGTGTGTAGCTTTAATTTTTAACTACAAAATATTGTTTTAATAAAAACTTACTATCAGATAAAAAACTGAAAAAGTAAAATAAATATAAATATTTATTGGACGCGTGGTTCCAATTAAAATACTTGAAAACGTTTTGAATCCACCTGAAAAACAATGGAAAAAATCGACAGTTACAACAGCCTTTCATTTTGGATACTTTGTTAAAATCAGCAAACGTCAGTGTAACAATATTTTTGGAAGAATAAAATGTATGTTTTGCTCTGATACTCCAATTTTTTTTTTAATATTCATTACCTGAAGTAGGTACCTACATTTCTACGTCGTTTTATGTTATTTTTAAAAAGAATTATATGTGCCATAGTATATAAGAACTAGGTTCATTCATATTTACAGCCAAACTGGGATTTGAGCCTATTCACGAAGTTGAAACAGCGACATTTCTAGCAGCCATAAAACTCTATTTCCATAGAATTTGTATTACAAAACATATTTGAAAATATCCACGAATTTATTGGACACGTGGCCGAACGAATGGACTCTAGGGAAAATAACATTACTATATAGTACCGTTATTTTTGCGAATCGTAAAACTGAAAGTTGTTACCATAAATTGGCAGCGATGTCTGCAAGGGAATTGATTTCGTGGCTGTAGTACTAAAAATATACAATGACAACACTGCGCTTCGAAAAGACCAAATAATTTATGCTTTAGTTTACAATTATCTTGTCTCAGTATCTGCACTATTCTTGATGCTAAGCTTTTACGGAGTATAGTTGATTCCGAGAACTGCACTCTCGCGCTTGAGTTCGCCACTAGAGGCGCTAGTGTAGAGTAAGGTCTCTAGATGTCAAAATATGTACTGAACATTCACTGTTTGCGGGATTTTTATCACGGATTTTAACGAATGATTCATAATAGCTGTAATGGTTGTGCCATTCTTGATTAATTATGGCTTAAGATTTTAAGTAAAAAGTTAGGATCTAATTTGGTAGCACTTGAAGGAAGAATAAGATTTGTCTGCTTCATGCTTGCCAATTATAGGAACATTATAATCTAAATATTCATTTGAAGTTTTAAAATGTAATAAAATAAACATACTATGAATATAAGGGAACTTAAACATATCCAAAACATCAAATAAAAGTACTGCAACAAGACCTTACTCGACTGTGGCGCCAACTGGTGAGCACAAAAACGATAGCCCCCATCACCCCGCTGGTGTCGATGCAATTTTGTTTTGTTATCCTGTGGGCCTAGCCCGATCTCGAGGAGCAAATGTAACGTATAATACTTATATTAACTCTTACGTTTCGGCTACTCTTACTTACCCTTTCCTTTGAGAATGATGAATGCAGAGAAGGGGTTATATTATTGCAGAAAGATGAGTAACATTTATAGCGGAACGGTTATAATAACGTACTCGTATCTTTGATTTGTTCGCGAGGCACGGCACAAGCAATTTTTTTTTTCCTATCGCGTATTGTTCTTTGGATATCACTTCTTAATTTCTCTTTTTGGTTTTCTCAAATATTCCTTTAAATTGTTTCTTTTTTAACATAAGGCGTGATTCATCTTATTACATAATCTTGATAATACACAAGATGTTATTTACATCTCAAGACATAATACCTATGTAAATACTCTCAGTGCAAATATTTATTTCGATATCCTTTATGAGGTAGGCAAAGATCTTTACGATAGCTAGAAAGAAAACAGTTAAGGCGATAACGAGTTAGGTGTAAATCTCTAATACGGAGTGCGTAGGAGTTCCATTAAGGAGGAAATCGGTTTATTCAAGTGATTCATAGAATGGACGATAAGCAACTAATGCCCTCTCACTTACCGGTGCTATATTTTCTGTACATCTTGTGAAGCAGTGATTTACTATTGACTTAAGAAGTTGAATGAACATGGTGAATTTATGAGATGGTAGGTAGGTACCTCCTTCAGGGCAAAATTGAAAAGAAACCTACAGGTAGATAAAAGTGGCTAAAGGAACCATGAGAGGCAAAATACAGGTCTTTATACTTCTGCTATTGTAGGTACTCAGTGATGGTGTCGCTGGATAAGTCTTCCCACACTTCACAAAGATCCAAGATCCCTTTTATCTCCGTATGACAACATCGGTTATGGCCATAATGTTCCATCTTGGGAAAAAAACCTGTTTATATAGCATTTATATGTATATTTCTTTCTTTTTCTTTTAAAATAAATGGTTACGAGCTCTAAACATCTGTTAACATAATCACATTATTTCAGTGTTATTTGTAAAGTATTTGTGCTAGGTTTGGTAGAATTTTATTCTAATAGCATTAAGGCTCCCGCAGACAGGCGCGGCGCGACAGCGTGATGCGACCCATGTAGAACAATTTCCATTAACTTTTCATAGAAATTGTTCTACTAGTATTCTGTCGCGCTTGTATAGTATTGGTATAGTAAACTAAAGTATTACGTTATCCATAAATAGTTTAACTAATGTAGCCGTGAGACGCCTCGGCCTAACAGCTGGTTAAATTAATCAATGTTACAGTGAGCAAGTTTACTAAATGTATTCTGTTTGATATTGTTCATGTTTAACTTATTCAATTAGTTGGCATGTGTTTCGCAACTAAGTAGATAAGCCGTTATTTCTCAGGCTACAGTAGAGCAGGCAGATTTCTTCATGTCTTTGGGACACTCTTCTCTCGTATCTTCAAAAATGTGTTGTTAATAGTTTAAGAACGCTTTTAATTTGTTATCTATTGTACCCTTTTGCTGACAAAATTGATTTTAGTCTTTCCAAAAGACCAGATAAGCATAGTCAGAATCCTGCCGGCGGCGGCGGCGTCGCGGATTGTTCGAAAGAGTTACCGTGGCCCTGGCGCACAGGCAACTGAAGGAACACAGGTGGGTTTTAGTCAGAGCGGGAGAGGTCATTTGATGATTTCCAATCCAAAAAAAAGGCATAGCCAGAAGCTACGAATGGTATCTACTTACGTAGGTAGAAGGAACAGTTTTTGTCCATTGGGTACTGTAAATTGATGGATACCATTGTATCCACATAGTGAGTGAGCATAAAAGTTACAAAACAAAATGAGTTACCATCACCACACACACTAGTTTGACCAGGTGGCCAGTTATTTGTCAATCATCGTAAGTATTAAGAATTTACTCTAAGAGCCAAGAAAGGCATTGAACATTTTATCTTTGTATGTTTTATAAACATATATTGTTTTGGGTATTTTATTCCAAGAACTATTCTGTCTTGTCTGAAATTCTGAACACTCGAATTTCCAAGAAACAATTTTTGAAATTCTGAACACTCATTTCCAAGAACAAATTTCTGCAATTCTGAACAATAATTTCTAAGAACCAATGTCTGAAATTCTGAATTACCATTGCATAGTGACTAAATGATATCACAATTCCAGTGTTACATCTCCGAAATGATCTTATATCTCCGCTCCTTTGAACAGCAGTTCCCCTAAAAAAAGGATCAATATTTTAATAATAATAGCCTTTACCGTGGCTATCCAATAAACAAACATTGGGTGCACGTGGCCAATTTACTTTTATGAATAAATCGCAAGCAGCGGCTGGTAACCGACAATTTGCGCGGCGAGTCGGTCCAACTTTATTATTTCACCACTTCATATTTCGGGGTGTTTATTAATGATTTTGTAATTGGTGGGCTGTCGCTCCCAGTCGTATTTACGTGGCCCATTACATGGGATCGCCAAAAATGTATACGACAAGCCGACAGTGCAGCACAATGGCAAATTTTCATATTGTGGCGAACGTCGGGCGGCTTTCACTGACCTTTGATTGTTTAATATGGATTACGCTGCGGCGTATTGTTTTCATATTGTGATACGTGTCAAAAAACCACTGGGCGTAGGTATTGCGTAGGTGCCTTTTAGTGAAATTCAGTCGAATTCAGTGCGACCTAGTGCTTTAATTTAATACTGTTAGCGCAGCCCGCTTGCCGTTCTCAGTTCATAATGACCAAGTTAAATAACGTACTCTACAATGCGATAGGAATTTCAGACTGTTTTAAATGCCTCGCATTGCTACAAAGTTCATATAAATTAATTAGTAGCAAATAAGACCAGACAAAGATCTCGCCTTTAATTGACGCATAATAGAAAGGGCGACTAATAGTACGCTAATTATATAACTGACCCACGCCTTGCCCATACCAATGTAATTTTCTCTGTATCTCATAATAATGAAAAAGAATGAACTAAAACATTTTATTAATACAGCTATATAGAGTGAATTGCGATAATGTTCTGGGCAATATGCCAAAAGGAAGGAAAATTAATATCCACATATAGACTTACGGCTAAAGTACGACGATATTACGAACACATTTATCAACAACAATCCGATAAATATCTTTAAATGACGCCAATAAATAAATGTATTAATATATCTACAGTTTTGACAAACACATTTAATCATTGATATCGGTGTAAAAAGCTGTTCACACTCGACATATCGATGGTGTTATCAATATCTAATAACTAATATTTTAGCGAATTTCACTACACACCTTGTATTTGGAAAGACATAAGGACTAAAATGATTATCACCATCACAAGATTTTTTTTAAATATAAGTAACTTTTTGATTCAAATGTTAAAAAATATAGAAATGAAACGTTTTTTCGCCTCCTGTAAAATGATGGTTTTGTAGCTACTAAATGTTGATATTACACCTTCGATATATCACATACGGACAGAATCCTGAATAATGGTTTAAGTTCAACGAGAAATCGCCCTATACAAACATTGCCGATATTTGAGTCATACTTTCTGGTTTATGGACTTTCAGGGACAAGACCTTTGTCCTGCCAATACAATTTTGTTAGTTCTCAGAAAGGTTTTCTCTACATGTACAGATTTTTATTCGGCTCGATAGCGCGTAAGTGTTTAAGTACTTATTTTTGAGTACTTTGTTTACGTGAACCGCCTCTGTTTGCGAACTTGATATTTTAGTCAATACATTTGAATGCTTCATAAACCGTAGGATAAGACCAGCGGGGTAATTACGTAACACACTAACAGTAGGAATGGGTTTCATTTGGACAGTTCAACAACATTCATTGCGTTATTTTCGTTGTAGAACAGACACATTTTTCGAACATAAATGAAGCAATGGATTAGCAATAGGCTTCAAAATGATTCAGATTGTGATTAATACTGTGTTACGTAATTAGGGTGCAGTACTTTTGCGGCGGTAAGAACCCTCTTTGAGGAGTGGCTTGAGAGGCGCCACGGCTTCCTCACCTTCCGCCTGACGCAGGTCCTCACCGGACATGGCTGTTTCGGGAGGTTCCTGTTTCGAATAAGGCGGGAGGAAACGCCCGGGTGTTACCATTGTGTGGATCGACCGCAGGACACGGTGGAGCATACGGTGGAGCATACGGTGGAGGTCTGCCCGGCTTGGGCGGAACACCGCCGTGTCCTCGTGGCGGCGATCGGCGGCGGCGACCTCTCGCTTCCGGCCCTGGTTCAGGCCATGGTACGGAGCGAGAGGGAATGGGAAGCCGTCACCTCCTTCTGCGAAGCAGTAATGCTCGCGAAGGAGGAGGCGGAGCGCGAGAGGGAGAGGCAATTACTGCGCCCTCGCGCCCCTAGTCGCCGCAGAAGGAGACACCCTGGGCGTCGGGAGTCGATTGCCGACTCCCGGACACCGTAGGCGCGTGCTTGCGGACGGCGAGCAATGGGCAGCTCGCCGTCCGGTAAGGACCAGGCCCGGGTCGACGGCGCGTCGTGTTCCACGCGCGCCTCAAAGAGATGTCAGCAAAATTGACCGGGTCCGAGAGGACCGATGCCTGCCAGGGCTGCGGATTGTTCGAAAGAGTTACCGTGGCCCTGGCGCACAGGCAACTGAAGGAACACGGGTGGGTTTTAGTCAGTAAGAGTCTGACACGCCCTTCCGCTCCGCCCAGAGCGGGAGAGGTCATTTGATGATTTCCCACCCAAAAAAAAAAAAGAGTGCAGTACTTTATATTATTTTATTCAGAGAAACAAGTAAACCATTAATTGTCTGTATTTGTTCACTAGTATCTGATAGGTCTGATAGGTAGGGATTTTTGGGCTTTTTTAAACTTAACATAATTTGTTTAAAAAAAAGCCCAATAATCCGCATAGAGAGAGACAATCTAACATCGCTATTTCATACGCAACAAACATATTTGTTTCCGTACGACGTTTATCGGCCTCCAATAAAAAATATCTACACAATGTTCATAGATAGCACCGGAAACAAAAATAGATTGAAAACTACAGGCATTTTTCAATTAAGCGTTTTTGCCCCGAAACGGCACGGTTTGATCTGCCGTACGGAATCGAAAATAAAACCAAATATTTCCGTAACCGGTGGTGTCCATGGCTCAATCCGATGGTTAAAGCGATGCTCTTAATATACCACCATTTATTTTATGGAAATTCTTACTTACAGTTCGTTAGCTCGGATTTGTTAGAGTTATTTAAATAGAATATTGTACTTTTGTTTCAGGTAAGCTGGGGTTTAAAATTGAAATTGATCGAGATGTACACACGGCTACATATCAAGCTATACATTTCCAATATAAGCTGACCTCGCATTGTATAGGATTTCCGTACAATGAGAGGTTAGCTTATACTGGAAATGTCTAGCTTGATACCCGGACTAGAAAAAAAAGGACTCCGCGGCACGCATATCGAAAGTGAAGCACCGTACTGATCTATTATGTGCGTGATTTAAATAATTGTCTTACGTGTAATATTTTATTCCTTTACACTTTTCAGGGATGTAGAATTATTTTTAAATCATTTCGCAACACAAGCCCAAGAAGGCATTATTATTTTTTATTACTTAACTTAAACATTATCTACAATAACGCCGTAGTGCCACGTAATGGCGGCCGGTCGGCACCTTACGATGTAAATGTGTGCGTGAGGCATGTTTATACAAACGATCCGGCATACTTATAGTGCTTCACTTTCGATATGCGTGGCGCAGTGTCCTTCTTTTTTTTCGAGTCCGTGGCTTGATATGCAGCCGGGTGTACATAAATGTAAGGTAAGTCTTTTTAAACAATTTATGCAGGGTAGAAACACGCTCGTAAAAAGAATAAAATAATACCCATGTGAACAACTTACTTCGTGCGTCAGATAAAACAATATTTATTTTTATTCAAATTAAGTACAATGTGCTGTAGGTACATTTTCTGCTCATGTCTTCAACCATAAATATACCGTAACCCATGTTTACTTATTGATATTTATCTCGGCTCGTATCACAGATGTGTACTCCCCCTAATCACCACTTAACCGTCGCTTAAACAGCACAATGGGCCAGCTTGTCCGAACCCGGCCTTAAATAAGGACCCGGCGATTTTATCACACGTCCACGCAAATTATCTCCGTGGCCGTCGAGCTGAATGGCTCGTAAAACATCCACTACATTTATATTAGGGTAATATCAGTAATCTCGGTCATACTAAACGACCTTCAAGATTCAAGACATCATCTGAAGGGGATTGTGAAAAACTGCCCCCGTTATATAGATGTTATCGTTGAAATCGCATCCGCTCGGGGTGTGTGCGGCGACGTCTAGCAGACTTTTGTGTTATATTTTCACTTGGTTGGTATCACAACTGAGATACCCGCCTTCTAACTTACCTACACATCGTTCGTGCACTTATTGAGTGGTGTCTTATAGTAACTTGTGGTATTAAATGCCCTTCAGTACCCACACGACAATCTGTAAAATATATTCGATCCGGTAAATAACGCAATGAATGTCGTTAAAATGTCAAAATGAAAGGCAATGCCATTGTGAGTGTATGCTAATTACCCCACTGATTACAATATTGGAGACAATGTTGGAGGTTTGCTCTTTCAATCTAAAGATTCGGTAGCAATATTTAACGACTTAATTATAAAACTGAAACATGTAAAATAATGTCTTAAGGCTACCGCAGAAAGGCGCGACTAAACGGTGCGACGCGATTCTGGTAGAACAATTTCCATGAAGTTTTCATAGAAATTGTTCTACTAAAGTCGCGTCGCGCCTGTCTGTAGGAGCCTTAAGACATTGTTTTAAATGTTTCTGTATCATTATTCATTTTAGACTATTTTTGGGTTGATCCTTTTCGCTTAACTATGTCCAATTAAGTCGTTGAAATTTTGCTACCGAATCTTACGGAGCCTTTAAACAACAACAAAATCGAAAATATATGGTTTACCAAGTGCCGAATTTATGATCTCTATTATCCGTCCGAAATCCCCGTGCGGCCGACAACGACTCAACTTCGCCTTAACCTATGTTTGTTTTATTAATCCCAATTACTAAGTTAAGTAATAAATTGTGGCCATAACAAAGAACATTTTAACTTGGGAACTAGTTAATAATGAAGCTGAGTTAGTCAAGGAATCGACTCCGGGGACATGAACCATCCTTGACCTAATGTGCTACTTAAACAGGCTTCTTCTATACGAAAATGTAAAACTCCGTGCCGAAGTAATTTAATAACTTATATGTTTCCTCTAGGAATTTATAATGGAAACCGCGTGGGGGGGAAACCGGAGCAACAAAGTCAATTTATTTTCCATCCTGCCTTTTCAATTTAACTTATAAACAAACAGCTTTTTACTTGAAGATAATTTATATACCTAGGTACTAAAATCACACACAATATGAGGCAATAAAGGCTCCCACAGTCAGGCGCGACGCGACAGCGCGACACAAAGGTGCCGCTCGTCGCGCGACGAGCGGTGTCTTTGTGCCGCACGCGATTCGCGTCGCGTGTCGCGCCTGTTTGTAGGAGCCTTAACACGATGTAAACCTATAATTCCATTCCACTTTAAAAAACACAAAGAAAATGCATTTAAAACTCTTGTAACACTCTATAAAAAGAAAATAGTTGGGCCAATTACCAACAGTTTCCAGGTGCAAAGTAATATAGACTTATAAACTTATAATTATTGTAATATGCGACCCTATAATTTCTCTGAATGAAGACATAAAAACTAGTAATAGGTACGCACGACTACATATCAAGCTATACATTTCCAGTATAAGCTGACATCTCATTGTACGAAAAGCCTTTACAATGCGAGGTCAGGTAAAACTGGAAATGTATAGTTTAGCTTGATATGTAGCGCGTGTACTTGAATCAGCTGCTTATTAGCGCCACCTGGTGGATTAAAACTTAAGTCCATTTCGTCATCCTGCCCATATGCCAATGTACTTGCGGTAAGCGCAGCATGTCTCTTTCTTAATTTATGGCTATCAGCTTTAATCTCAGTATTCACCAACTTTCTAACTGCTTATAACATTCAATGCATCCTTCCTGACTGCCGAGTCCTAAAGAACGGGTCTAGTGGTCCCACGTGCTACGCTAAGCATGAAGTCCTGGGTTCGATTCTCAGGTCGGACAGTGCTATTGAGTTTTTCCATCAGGAATTTCTCAGTAGCAGTCCGGGCACTGGATTTGTGGCCGGTTGATGGCAATAGGCCCCCTATTACATGTGGCGAAATGTGGGTGTCACTATAGGTACACCTCTGCCTTACCCTTCGGGGATAACAAGCGTGATGCTATGTTATATACATCCTTCCTCTACTCTTATCTCCTAAAACCTGACGAACAAAATTATTAAATTTAAAAAAATCTTGACCTTACCAGGACTTCAAGGGCACCGAACGTAAGTAATACAAAGACCTATTTTGTTATAGCGATTACTGGAAACGCCAAGGTGTTCGAAGAAGTTTAGACTCATACTGACAACTTCAAACAACTATTATACTATTTGATACTGGATTCCGATACAGGTACTGCACAAACAGAAAGGAATGCAGAATATTATGTCGTCAGCATTTGAAGTTTTGAAGTATCCTTATAGTTAAAGTTAAGTTAAAACATAGCTGCATAAGCTTATCATGAGTCGCCAACTATTTTAGAACTTTGTGCAGGCTATCCTTTTTGGTCTAGTAGGCTATATTCCAAAGGAGTACCGCTTAGGGGTCTATCAAAGCTCGTCCGTGTCCCAAGTCCCAATTACAAGAACTATAGTAGGATAGTTAATATTTTTCGACCCTAAAGACAAAGATAAAAACAAAGCGACCAATGTTTGTGTTTCGCAAAAGTGAATTCAGTCTTACGTAACAGTTTTCCAATTTAGATCTCCTCATGAATAAGTGCGCTCACTTACAATAATATTTTCTCCGGCAGACAAATTAGCTTTATAGGCGCAGACTATTGACCTCAACGAAAGCGTTTTGTCTAGTCTACTTAATTATCTTGTGGTTTAATAGTATGGAACTATTTAATTTGAAAAAGGTCCTGTAAGCCTAAAGCGGCAAAAATCAAATGGCCTCGTCTCGCGCCTGCCTGTGACGCTCATGTTTACGGAAGTCGTTTCTAGAAATCGCTTCCCGCGTTTGTGTTCGCGCATGCGTGCGTCGCATCCTATCCCCTTCTGGCGAATTGCGCGCCAGTCTGTATTTCGCGCTGCGCCGCGTCGCCACGCGGCTTGAGCTCGACACCAAAACAAATCCTTTGGCACGATGATCGGTGACTTGCCGCCGATGCAAGCGATGGAACGTCACTGCAAACGCAACGACAACTCTCTCACGCAGTGTCGGACTGTGCAACATGCGAATGGTACAGCACTATTTGTTTTTCTCGTATGCAGAGCTCTCAAGTACGGCGTAGTAATCGTACGACGTATACATACTCTATATAAGTATACTACGTGTGCTTACTTTAAGTGCATTCATGGAAAAAGGTGGATAAGCAATTACGTGCTTTGACAAAGTCAAGCGACCGCCAATTTCCTGAAAGTTGCTACGTATGTTTGATATGAAAATTGGGGTTATTACGCATCAGTGGGTCTGATCCGTATAACTCGTGGGTGGTGGATAAGGATAGATGGTATCGTAAATGTCGTAAAAGGCCGGAAGAGGTCGTGCGGGAGCGATCGCACACCGCCCTCGCGACTTGTTGCTTTCCCAGCTCGTTGTTTACAATATGGTTTCCCTATTTTGGTGTCGATTTACGACGAGAGAAATAACAAGTAGACACGTATGAATGAGTCGCAACAGATTACGCAAATAACATGATTATGTGTCTGTTACGTAAACCACAAAACAAAGTCTGTGGAGTATCTCGCAAGTGACGGAAAGTAATTGTTTGCTCCGCGCTAATTGATATGAAGCCGAGTTGTTTTCACTCATTTTGTTTTCTTTGCGCCACACGTTAAGCAGATAAGCAGACGCTTTTGTGGAAGTTATTGCGAAGTTTTATGTTGCTTAAGAAGTTTAAAGCCTAAGTAGATTTGTTTGCTGTTTTCTTCTTCGTGTTTATTTATTAATGTTTAGTCACGAAATTTTTATATTTTAATTACAGATTGTTCAATGTTGAATGTAGAGATTATTTATACAACACGAGTAAAAGAGGCAATCAATACCTATAAATAAATCTCCAATACAAAAATACATTTATGAAATACATTTCAAACCGCAAAAGCTATTTGCAATTAAATTAAGTGGATTATAAAACTACACACAACAACATATATAATTTGATTGAGGTTTCTCGATAAAAAGTCAAGATAAGCGATAACTGGATGCGATACATTTTCTTAGAGGCGGAGTCAATCGGTCTACGAGAGACTAAAGAGCCATTAATGATAGTTCTCTGACAGCTAGTCGAACGAATGAACGAATGAATGAAGCTTGTGCTGTCTTACACCTGCCATTTTCTCCACACTTCGTGCGATAATTACAGGCGTTCGGTCATGGAGTCGTGAACACTATAGCCCCATTACGGGGACAAATGACATGTGATAGAGGGGTACAGTTACTGTTATATATAATTGACTTTACCGCTACTTGTACAGTAATATTAATTAATAAATAGAATGTATAGTACCTACGTACAATTCAAATACGAAATGGAAAGCGATGAAAACGCTGAGACATCGACCATTATTTGGCTGTCAGTTCATTCGCCTAAAACTGATGTTCATTGAAGTAGACTAAGATGCGTGGGAGAAAGCAAAGGTCAGAGTTGCGGCGTATCTATGTATGGAGCGAATGTAATAAAAGTAAAGTATCATTGGTAGATAAATGAAATGAAGAAAATAATGATCAAATAATACCTTTACGTTACATGTTTATAAATCAAGCCGTTTCGCTCAGTTTAACCAAGGGTCAGTTATATTAGCTCTAATTAACTACAGCAAAAGTCAAGCCTTAAGTTAATTGAACACGACATCGAGCGAATTTTAAATAGAATCCACAACTCCTCAGTTTATTAAACTAATTAAATTAAAAAAACCCCAAACAATAATAACAAAGATGAGCCAAGCCAACCTTCGCAACCTTGACCGACAAATCTGTTTAATATGAAGGATAAAACGCCTAAATATTGGGGGTCTTACTCAAGCAAAGGAGACAAGACCCGGGATTTAAAAAAAAAGAGAAAGTTAAGGAGAAGTATTAAGAACCTTTCTCAAAGAGCAACGAACGAAAAGCCTCTTAAATACATCTGAACAACAGGATGAGTTGGACGGGAAAGGTGTTCGATATCGATAAAAAAGCAACCTTTCTATTCAATGCTTTGATGTCCCACAATATATCGATGTCCTATATTACTTCAATGTGTCCTATATTGCTTAGACTGAAATACGCAACTTCATACGTGTAGCGTTGAAGGACATGACCTTAATCGCCATCGATTATAGCAGCGTTACAAAGCGTCCATCTTGGTTATCTGCAGTCCGTTTTAGCGTTTTGAAGACTGCATTGTGATTTAAATTTCTCACATTAGTGTCATCCTTTTTCCTATCTTGAATTAAAATTATTTAGGTCGGTGCTGCAAGTCTTTTTGATCCAACCATGTATATTAGTAAGTAAGGAATTCTACTACTAATATCCTTTCTAGCCATGTCGTCCGTCTCAATGAAATCCTGCATTATTAGTCTTTTTTGACATTTCTCCTATAGCTTTATACGTAGAATTATTTACAACTTCTATTTTAGCTATGTCGCTCACTATTCTTATAAAAATCTGATTCTACTCCTAAAGCTTTATGTGCCCCTTTAGATAAGAGACACATAACCTAAACTAACACACAAATAATCTATAACCTCTTTCTGTTAACCTTATTTTCTTTTAAATACACAGATCATACATTTTCACTCAAAATTAACCACATTAAATTACAAGGTTCTAGAAAAAGTTTGAAAAAAATATCGAAAAACTAGAAACAAGTCAAAATGGTTTTATAATGTGTTTGATACAGCGATATTAAGTCGCTTCAGGGCAGAGAGGTCAGACAGGACACGGTCGCGACCTCTAGACCGAGGCTTTCCTACAAAACTGCGCAGTACCTGAAACTGCTGAAAACGTACAGTTCATGTATATGTCTTCTATACCTGAAAGTTTAGATTGACTTTCATTTTAATGACATGGGATTATTTTAAATCTTTTGCACAGAAAATAACATCTGAACATCAACGAAGCAAAAGGAGTCGGTATGTGAAGACCGTAGCTCGTAGCAGGTAGCGTTCAGTGGTTTCTGTTTGGAAAAATGGTGTGAAATGTACGTGTGTATGTATATAACAGGGTGTAAAAAGACACTTATCGGAGCCGTGAGTCACTTATACTTCCCGTCATTTTAATATTTTTTTTGTTTTAGACCATACCTAGGAATCTTCTGGTTACGGAGATTTTGAAGGTCAAAATTCCAACTTTTACTGACGTTTTTTTTTTCGAAAACAAGTTTTTAATGTTATAACTCTACTTTAAATACCCCCTCGACCCCTGTACCGTTGCATGCACCCATAAACACAATGTTTTGTGTGTTAGAATGCGCTCTACCGCAAACAGCAAATCTCACCAAAAATAAAAGTCGTTTCTCAGCAATAATTTTTGTACAATGTTACTTAGTTTGATGTACAGAATTCGTAGTTGACGGCTATGTGATAGGTCTTTTTACACCCTGTATTTTATCAATAAAGTAAGAATATAATATGAATAGTGCCTATCTATCTATCGATGTCAAATATTATTTTTCCTAATAATTCATCATAAACGATATCGAACTTTTTTCACAACGTCTGGGAATCTAGACCGCAAATAACTTCTAAATAACCTTGCGAAATAGCTCTTCTTATATTACTTTTTGTTCCCTGATTTTAAGCTCCAATTTTTACATAATACTGAGCTCTACTTTTTTAGCGAAAGATCTTGAAATCTCGGCATTCCTATTCATCGTTGTACCTACTTTATTATTATCTCCTTTGACTCTTATCTTTTTTGTTTTAATTTGTTTTCGTTACAACTTACGTAGTACTTAACAGACAAAATTAATTTTTAATAGTCTATAATTTTCCCAGTAGGTAGACTCAATATAATTAAAATGAAAATGGTATCGTATAAGTATAAAAACCGCAAAAACCTCTAATTGCTTCCTAGAAAAGATCATTTAGTGGAAATTTTCTATTTCCCTTTTAAAACTTTAAAACGACTTCAAAGAGTTTTCTAAAATTAAATCAATGTTCGTTTGAAATGGGTCAATTCAGAACCTTCTTGGAATTCTTATGGTTTCGATCTCTCAGCCTGAAATGTAATCACAAGTTCTAATAATTCGGCTTCCATTAATTTGTCCTGCTCTTCCTATAGGTACATTGAAGTTCCAAGAAAAAACTCGATGAGTTCCAAGCACTGATGAAACTTATGGGATGAATAAATGTTATTCGAAATGTATGGAGATGGTCCTGGCCCTTATAATATTACCCTTGAAAGAAGATTATTTAAGTATTTATTTACTGTGTAGTATATAGTAGGCACACGTCCAAAAACAACTCTATCCGTATTCAATAATAGAATTAACAAACACATTATTTTATTGATTTAATGATTGGGATACAAGTTAAAAGAATGTCCTCGTAAATAAGTCTCACGGTCATTTCAACACCTATAAAATAATTCAAATGGCTTCCTTAAAATGACCCGCACAACACCAAGCGCAATAAAATAACAAACATGAAGTATCAGTGAGAATTAAACACGATTCACGTTAGAACTATATAATCAAAAACACGTTTAGACTTTTTATATGGTAAATTAAACGTTCCCGTCTGTAGTGACCCAATTTGCTGAACGTCATAAAATATCCTACTGCCGCGGCCACACTTACGCTAGCTTCGACCAAATTTCCCGAGCCCGTGAATGAGAATTTTATAGCTTTTACCTAATCTTTACTTAATACATTTTAAAGTATAAAGTGGGTAAGGCTAGCTATTTATTGTAGGTTGTTCGGCTGTTAAAATTGTTAAAGTTGCAAGTTTTTTACTCAGGTTTTTCGCTGAACTAATTTCAGTTTTATTGGATCTTTTTGCACGGTCTAGCTCTTTGTTATTTGTTGTTATCGTTTTTTTACAGTTACTGTTTGCTTGTTTGTAACATTACACAAACGAAATCTTTGGTTAGCATTTATTTACTTACCATTACTTACTACTTAGTAGATTAAGTAACAGTAAAATTGCCTGTATCACCTAACCTGGCCCTGCAGTCTCGACATTAGATAGCGACAAAAATCTGTCGCTAAGTCGTATCGATGTCAAATTCCTTTAATAGATTTTCAACTTTATTTCCAAAGCATAAGGTTGAAAATCTATTAAAGAAATTTGGCATCGATTAGACTTAACGACCGATTTTTGTCGTTATATTTGTCGAGACTGCAGGGCCTGAGATCCTATTCACATATTAGGTAGGTACTTATATCTGATTTTGTGTATTTTTATTTATATACACATTAAATGAATTACGAAAAAATATTACCTAGCAGCATACAAAAAACGCAACATGCAATACCAAATTAAGCGAATTTAAATTGAATGACATGACGCATATCATCCCAGTATGGCGGTCACACATGTAAAGAACGGAAGTGTCGCAACCGTCGCCCGCGCACCTTTTGGTCTTTTGTATTTATAGATATCTACGTTTTATCGATAACGATTATATTATTACCTGTAGATGTCGTCGCGTGAGGTTTATCACGTGTTTATCTGTCTTGTGTCGGCTTATTAAGTGTTTCATCTGTTTTCATTGTGATATCAACTCGGAATTATTATTGTTATTTAATCGAACCTCCAACAATTTTACATATTTTAAATGTCGAGTGTGTCGGAAATACCGTATTTTTGTACGAAACATATAAATGGTAATTTATTAAATAATGATCTATAATAAATGAAAAAATTGTAGAAGGTTAATTTTGTTAACTCATAAGGCTCCTCCAAACAGGCGCGACACGTGACACAAAGGCACCGCTCGTCGCACGACAGGCGGTGCCTTTGTGTCGCGCCTGTTTGTAGGAGCCTTATAAAGGAAAATAGGTTAGTTAGCTTATAAAGGAAGACACGACATAGTGTAAGCCTAAATAAAAAATACATCACAATTTCATTATCTAGTCTACATTATTATTGTAACCGTACATGCTTATGTAAACCAACCAAATCCACCATATTGAAAACAACAAGATCAAAATTACCCTTAGGTATGGGCAAGTTTATATGTAACAACAATATAGCCGGGCCGCCCACTGTCAGAATTCCGCATTTCCCGCCAACTCCCACGTATTTCCAGCAGAAAGGTCAAAGGTCATCAAGAGTGGAGCAACACCCACACAAAGGTCATGTGAAACTAAGGTTTTATTTATATCTTGTTTGGTGATAAGGGTATATTGACCTGTGACATACTGGGGAATCGAGTATAAATTACCATTTGTTTTGTAACCTAGTATTTCTGCGAAATATTTAAACTTATCAAACGGTAAACGAAGAAAATAAAAATCACATACATACATATATAAACTCACGCCTGCTTCCCATGGGGGTAGGCAGAAACTACAGAACGCCACCTGGTACGATCCTTACATACTCCTTTTGCCTCGTTTACGTTCATACATCTGATCATAAACACACGCCGCCGCCAGTTGCGAGTACCTAGTAGACCTTTCTGAAGAATATCACCAATAAGGTCACTATATGTCGTCCTAGTACGTCCCCTCCCGGCGTTTCCCCTCACAGCTGCCTTGTAAATACCTTTAGTTAGTCGCCTTTCATTCATCCTCTCAACATGACCAAACCATCTAAGCATAGTCTTTTAAATTTTTGTCACTACATCTTCTTGTAAATCGCACCGTTGCCATAACACATCATTCCTCAGCCTATCATTCATAGTCACACCATACATGCTTCGGAAGGAACGCATTTCGCGGTTTTTTATTTATTAATAAACATATAATTTAATTGGTCTTACCACTTTTGAAAAGTAATTTTAATCAATATAATAAAGAAATAAATGAGTACCTACCTACTTACATTCACCAGTTAAATGCAATGGACTAAAAATGTACATTCTTCATTAAAATCAAATTCAAAAGTCATTTATTCAAATTAGGCTGAGAATCAGCACTTTTCGAAAGTCAACAAATTACATAAGACAGTCCCCCAAAACGCGCGCCCTTCACCACTTCCTAGTGCATTAGCTGGGGAGAAGATGTGGCGAAACAAACTCCAATTAGTCCATTATTAAAACAACAAAAAAAGATTGTCAATCGTAAAGCCTTGATTAGGATGTATCTGATTCAAACATTTAACACAACTTTTTGTATAACTAAAAAAACATTAAGTTGACAAGATGTCCACAAAAAATAAGATGGAGTCGTCACTGAGATTTATTTATTGTTTTATTGTCGTAGAGCTGTGACTGATTGCTACTCGAATGTTATTAGTATAGTTGTAATGTATTTATTTCTATAATTAGACTTATGCTAACTGAATAGGAACGAAGGACTTTAAAGTCGTGGAACTTTAACTAAATAACTTCGTTGCAACACAACCGGTCGAAGTGGCGGTTCTTGGGGGAGGCCTATGTCCAGCAGTGGACGTCTTTCGGCTGAAATGGTCATGAAGATAAAACACAGTTTTTTCTACAGTAATCTTATTTACGTAGATGCATTTCTAATTGAAGAAGTTGTCTAGTAAGAGACTTTTCTTTTTCTATATTCTAGATTCCGAGCATAGTAACGTTTTCAATCAAAGCTCTTCAACTCAACGTTCTGCACTAGATTTATTGAAAAAAGCTTATACTAGCACGGACTGCGATCAAAATCACTATTTTCGCTCAATGCTTTCTTTATATCAAACAGCTCTTAAAGAATCGCATTTAAGTTCATTCTTAATGACATTCCGTGATTTTACATCACTTTTTATTACTTAACAGTTTTATGACTAAAGCGGAGTTTATCACACGATTTCTCATGTAACTCGAGATTCACGACTTTTATTATAATTTATTCAATAATTTTATAAACAAAACTTGTTTAATAAATATGCTACCTTATTTTTCTCGTGTCGTGATTGGTGTTATACGGCTTCCTTACATCGAAAATTTGGATCAACGAATAATATCGATTTTACAAGCTTCAATTAACATAATATTAAAATGTATGAAATTCCGATCGTATATAAGAATCTTAAACATCGTTTTAGACGGCTTGTTATGTAATTATGTAATATCACTTACATTTTTTATGTTTATTAATAAATCAAGGCCGACTGTCCGAGACTGGCCCTTTTGTAGTAAGTTTTAGCAATTTTGGGCAATGAAATCTAATGAAGTCCAAATAAATGTCGATTTATTTCAAATAAACCAATTACAGGCACTTATGAATTGTCAAGGGGTCGGTCAGTCAGAAAGATGAAGCTAGTTGCCCATTACAAAGCGTAGTAGGTACCTATAGAGAAGAACGGGCAAGAAACTCCACGGGCACTCTTTTAAATCAAAATATTGTTACAAAAAATTGGTTACATCATTCATGTTGAAATTATAAATGTGAGAACGATGTAGAAAGACGTGCACGTTAAAAGCGTCGGTAGTAAAAAATATAGCAACAAAAAAGAAACAATTCAGAAATTAAAATAAACCGTGGCAGCTAAGAGATGACCAGTCCCTACTGACGGCGCCCGTTTACGAACATGACTTATGGATCAGCACCATTCAGCTCAACCATTTTGAAAGGAGCTTAATGATCCAATACACACGTCACCACCAGCGACACCAAAGCTTCGAAACCTAGATTGGAAAATAAAACCGGGACTAAACACACAGTATTATGTCTTATTGAAACGACAGTTCCTTCATCGTCGTGTTAATAGAATTATGTTTGCGTACTCTTCATGGAAATTACCCACCCACTAACGCGGCCGTGCCTGAAGACGGCAGAGAAAAGACTAATGCCCATCTCCACTAACACTACGCGACTGCCTAAATAAAAGTGCGCTGTTGGATTTTCAACTTTCGGTGCTAAATCGAGCGTTGAAAATCCAATAGCAAACTTTCAGGCATTTATTTAGGTATCCCCTAGAGTTACTGAAAACGGGAATAAGGTGCGCTACAGGCAACCGCTCTGCAATCCACCTTTGAATTAAGTTATCTCTTTGCTAACCAATCGCGATACCGAAAGCAAAATCCTTTGCATGCGATCATAGAATAGTTTTATTTTATTTTATGTTGTAAGTTACAACCTACGTGGTGAGCTTTGACAGCATCCACATGACAACAAGATACGCTCGATTTAACTGATCCTCTAAAAACTAATTCCCCTTCTAATGTAGTACGCTTTTTTTAAATTAATGACCCTCTATAACCTTTTGCGCTTTTAGGTAAGGAAGAAGAAAATAAGGAAGGTATTTGCTCACAGTTGGTCGTAGTAACTATCTACGCCACCCAAACCTAATGGGTTAGGTTAGATTAGAACTGTGATCATCCGCGAGCGAGCCAAGCGAACGAAGCGAGCGGTGCCGCGGCAGCGGCCGGCGAGCGCTACATCTATGTCGGTCGCAGTTACTTGCTTATTTAGTATTCTTAGGACCCCCAAATAGGAATTATTTAAGGTTCACAAAAAGAGGCGCAATCATTATATGTATTAGAGTGTTCAATAGTATTTTTAGGAGCGCAAAATGAGAATTATTAGAGGTTCGATTAAATATACCTATGCCTGTCTTTAATTGAAACATCACGAAGTCGATTATAGCAGTATAGTTTATAGTAGCAGTAGTACCAATTATAATTAGTAGTAGGTATTCAGCGAAATACTAACTATAATTTTAATTATTGTGCACCTTGCAAAGGTATCGATTTCGCAGAAATATCGATGATAGCTGTTGCCAATTTATCTGAAAGCAAATAACTGGAAACAGAGGATTCACAATAAACAAGTGTCTGTTCCGGGAAATTGTTATTGGTGCTTCTTAGTATTAACTAAATACGTAACGTGTCGGATGCTGTTACGTAAATGATCATTTACTCGAGAAGTATTACTCGCCGCAAATGCGCGATTATCGACACTTAAAAAAAAAGTTGACACACGACGTGTAAACAGTCTCGATTCTCGTACGTCGAAGGGCGAGAATCGTCTCGCTGGAATATTGGTTGCGTCTGTGCAAAAAAAATGTATTTCGCGTTTTCAAAAGATAGCTCGAGAAAATCGCTGGCGAAAATCCTTTCATATTTATTTTACCTGTGACAGCGCCAACCCAACAACAACCTTATTGCAACGAAAATAAAGGTCACTGTGATTTTAACAGTGAAAAAAAATTGTGAAGCGACTGTATTGTCGAATATCGAAATCATAACTTTTTGTTTCTAGCTTCAGTGTAAATGTAAACACATGCCACTGCCCCGCCCGCGCCTGCGAGAATCGCATGAACATTCTCGCTTCTCGACGAGCCAAATTCTCTCTTCGTGTAAACGAGGTTTAAATCTACCCACGTGTAGGAAAATGTCAGAATATACGGTCCGCCCACAGGGTGTTTCATTTGAAACAATGTTAATCAAATTATATTGTAAAAGGTTCTTGTATCGCTATAAAATGCATGGCATTCCGTTAGTTCAATTTGGATTTGCAGGAAAATTTATGTTGACTGAATTAAGTTTTTGAAACTGCATACTTGAAATGTAAGCAATCAGAGCTTGTGAAGTTGTAAATAACAATAATTATTTTATTTTATTTTTATTTTTTTAAGCCTAAACGAATTATTATCCTATAAACATACTTAGGATAAGCTCACGCTTTCTTCCCATGGGCATGGGGGTAGGCAGAAACAGAACGCCACCTGACACGATCCTTATATACTCCTTTGCTTCGTTTATGTTCAAACATCTGCCATCAGCGGGGTAATTGCGTAACACACTAACAATAGGAATGGCTTTCATTTTGACAGTTCAACAACATTCATTGCGTTATTTACGTTGTTGCGCAGACAAATTTTTCGAACATATGAAGCAATGGATTAGCAATATCCTTCAAAATTATTCAAATTGTGATTGATAGTGTGTTACGCAATTAGGATGCTGCGGGGTAATTACGTAACACACTAACAGTAGGAACGGGTTTCATTTTGACAGTTCCGCAACATTCATTGCGTTATTTACGTTGTTGAGCAGACAAATTTTTCGAACATATCAAGCAATAGATTTGCAATAGGCTTCAAAATGATTCAGATTGTGATAGATAGTGTGTTACGTAATTAGGGTGCTGGTCTTACACGCACGCCTGTTGCGAGTACTACGCACTTGACCTTTCTGAAGAACATCTCCAGTAAGGTTACTATATGTCCTACAAATAGCTGCTATCAAAACTGTTATAGTAGGATACGGTAGCATTCTATGAGATACGTACTTACTACATATTTATTAATTTGTGCTTTCCAAAAGTTACAACATTTTAACACATCTACATAACACTAGTCTATTCATTTCAAAAAACAAACTACATTTTTACACTCTACTTTCCTGTATTACTATTTTAGGAATATTCGTTACGTCAGAATCCGATTAATGCGTCTGCACACGTGCTGAAAATGTCAGGCTTAACACCCACACGCTATCAACTGCAATGTTGGTATTTCAGGTATTGAATCGATATTGTTATGTAGAATTTATTTGTGAAGTTATTTTAGTTAGGGGATGTTGGGGTTAGGTTAATAGACATGATAAGGTTAGCATTGGGTATTGTTTTAGAAAGATGAATACAGTGGCTTAGTTTGTTTACAACAACGTTGCATAACACCATGCCTGTCTCCCGAAGTGGTATAAGCAGACTAGGTTTAAGTCACACCCATATTTCACCCATGTAATTGGAGGCGAACCTATTGCCATTAACCGGGCACAAATCCATACTTTAAGCGCTACTGAGGAATTCCAGACGGGATACCCCAATAACACCTTGCCAGTATTCAAACCCAGGAACCCACGTTGAGCAGGACAATCATGTTACTCCATAAAAAAAGTTTACAAACAACAATTTCGCGTTTTCAGAAGCAGCTACAAATTTGACTTAACCCACATAAACATTTGAATCAAAAAATAAATCCCCGCAACGTCTCGCTGACTAAATTATCAAATAGGTTCAAAAGTATAAAAAAGTAATCTAGCTGCAGGTAGCGGTGGGCGGCGTGACGTCACTGACGCCGCCCGCCCACTCCGTAATACATGGTAATACCGCTGACACCGCAAAGGTTCTTGTGAACTTCAGTGTAACAGATGTTTATCGTTTCGAGGTTGCAAATAGCAGAAAAAGAAAATTAGTAACCGTTGTTTCATAGACAAGCGTTTGTAGCGAAAACTGAAAAGTAAATTTAAAAAAATTGTCGCGTTCATACATTCTGCATAGGGTTCTATTAACTTTTTTAATTAAATGTGTTACAAATATCTTGTTAACGTCCTCAAATCATTATCTACATAGCGTTTTCCCAACATTTATATAATTTGTCAAAAACTTTTAAGAACTGTCATTAGATTTGACAACCTAGCTAAAAAACGTCCACTAAAAATAACTGCACATTTAGACTAGGTACTTAATTAAGCCAAGATAATCTGATAAGGACAGTCAAAATACCAAAGCAATCAAGTCCAACAATATTATTGTCCTCAAGTCCACATTTTAAGACTTAGAACAATTACGGGAAGTTGTTTAGCGTCTATTTATAGCTCAGACCGCATAGCAGACATAGGATTAGTCCGTCTGAATTCCTATGGAAGTGCGTGCACTTATTCCAAACTACGTATACATCGGAAGTCGGCAGACGCAATGCCATGCATTATTATTGCGTCATTCATTATGCGCATGGGCACATGTGCCCGAGACTTGAGCGAATTGATCTAAAATTGTGCGAAATTATATTGCAGTTCATGTTCGTGACCGATACTGCTAATGATCCATGTGTTTTATTGTAGACCACTTTGACTACTGCCATCTCTTATTGTCTGAACATAAAAAAACAGTCAAACATAGGTTAAGAAGACACGACAAAAACCGCCACCAAAAAAAAGTAATTTGACAGCTTGAAACTGCTTTCAAGCCGACAAATTACTGTTTTTAGGGGTCCGTACCCAAATGGTGCCAACGGGATCCTATTATTAAGGTTCCGCCGTCAGTCCGTCTGTCCGTCTTCAACAGGGCTGTATTTTTTTAACCGTAATAGGTAGACACTTGAAATTTTCACAAAGTTTGTATACTATGGCCACTATAACAACAAATAATAAAAATAAAATAAAGTTAAAGGGTTTAAGTGCCTTTAATTTTTTACTTTATTTTACCATATAAGAAACGTGTTTCGGTTACTTAATTATTTTTTGAAAATATGTTGTGTTAAATATTGTACGGTGGTACGGAACCCTTCGTGTGCGAGTCCGACTTGCACTTGGCCGCTTTTTTCGCCATCGTCTCTTTCTCACCCTCCCTTTAAATAAAAGATAGCAATACTCTTATTGTAGTTTGCTCAGTGACCAATCGAATCACGTATTAATTTATCATGTAATTATGTGGCTAAGGGCCCGTTTTTTGATCAGTAGTCAAACATACGAATAGTTAAAATGCGTTAGTTAAACTAACAATTTGTTAAAAATGACAGAAGTATGTTGTTTGACAAATGGTTAAGCTAACTACAGTCAAAAAAAAAAGTTGCTATAAAAGTAAACCATGCGCAGACACAGTAGTTAAACTTTGACAGCCATTGACTTGTGACTAATTGTTAAATTGACTATTGGTCATGTTTAACTATGTATCAAACAACGGGCCCTTAGTGGACAGATACCTCTACACTGTAGCCGCTGTACGAAACCGACAATAATTAGCTTGGTACGCAGTTTACACACGTGCCGCTCATTTTACCGATGGACACGTTAAATTGGTCATATCATTCTGCTTAATTTTTTTTTTTTTTTTTTTTGGGTGGGAAATCATCAAATGACCTCTCCCGCTCTGGGCGGAGCGGAAGGGCGTGTCAGACTCTTACTGACTAAAACCCACCCGTGTTCCTTCAGTTGCCTGTGCGCCAGGGCCACGGTAACTCTTTCGAACAATCCGCGACCCCGGCAGATCATTCAGCTTCATGGAAATTTAATTATATTTTCGCCACCGTACCCTTTGAAGTATATTTTTTTAATCCTGTTAACAAGGAATGTCTCTTTTCAGAATATTACATGAGCTTTAATGCCTGGTTTGTGAGGTATTCAGATAAACTATGAATAGTTATTGTGTCAACCAACTTATCCGTTAAAAAGAAGTTCTTTCTTAACTGAGTGTTCAAAAAGGCAATAGGTCAAGATATTGAACTTATTAAGAATAACGAATACAAGATTTAAGACTTTTCACTCAAGACTCGAGCATTACTTAAAACTAGTTTCAACCAATCAAATGGCTCTAAACTAGTTTTAAGTTACCTATGCTTGAGTCTTGAGTGAGGTTCTGTAATACGGGCCTTATTTTGGTTATGAATACGCGGCGCCAGACCTGGGCGCGAACCACCGTAGCCTAAACAACGCCCAGTACATATTTTAAGCATGATTATCACTCACTTTGTAAAATTCACCAATATTGGATTAAGAGTAAACATGTCATCATAAAGGCTCCCGTAGACAGGCGCGTCGCAACAGCTTGACACGACTCTAATAGAATTTTTAAAATAAAAATTTCAAGGAAATTGTCCTTCCAAAATCGCATCGCAACGTCGCGTTCCGCCTGTCTGCGCGACCCTAACGTTATCTTGGAATCTAAGGATTAATCTTTTTCGCGTTTTTCACGTAGTTTTAATATTTTTAACAGTGATGTAAGATTTTTTAACTAAATAAACTGTACTCAGAAAAAAGATATTCTTTAAAAACGGATAATTAACTGAGAATTATGGAATGGTGCCAAAAAATAACGGAAATAGCCATGTATAATACACAGCCATTCCATTTAGGGCACGCCACAATTGCGGCGGTAAGACCCCTCTTTGAGGAGTGGCTTGAGAGGCGCCACGGCGTCCTCACCTTCCGCCTGACGCAGGTCCTCACCGGACATGGCTGTTTCGGGAGGTTCCTGTTTCGTATAAGGCGGGAGGAAACGCCCGGGTGTTATCATTGCGTGGATCGACCGGAGGATACGGTGGAGCATACGGTGGAGGTCTGCCCGGCTTGGGCGGAGCACCGCCGTGTCCTCGTGGCGGCGATCGGCGGCGGCGACCTCTCGCGTCCGGCCCTGGTTCAGGCCATGGTACGGAGCGAGAGGGAATGGGAAGCCGTCACCTCCTTCTGCGAAGCAGTAATGCTTGCGAAGGAGGAGGCGGAGCGCGAAAGGGAGAGGCAATCTCTGCGCCTTCGCGCCCCTAGCCGCCGCAGGAGGAGGAGACACCCTGGGCGTCGGGAGTCGATTGCCGACTCCCGGCCACCGTAGGCGCGGGCTTGCGGACGGCGAGCAATGGGCAGCTCGCCGTCCGGTAAGGACCAGGCCCGGGTCGACGGCGCGTCGTGTTCCACGCGCGCCTCAAAGAGATGTCAGCAAAATAGACGGGGTCCGATAGGACCGATGCCTGCCGGGGCTGCGGATTGTTCGAAAGAGTTACCGTGGCCCTGGCGCACAGGCAACTGAAGGAACACGGGTGGGTTTTAGTCAGTAAGAGTCTGACACGCCCTTCCGCTCCGCCCAGAGCGGGAGACGTCATTTGATGATTTCCCACGCAAAAAAAAAAAAAAAAAAAAAAAAAAAAAAAAAAAAAAAAAAAAAAAAGCCATTCCATTTGAATTATTGTAAGGAAACCTTGCTACGTGAACATACTCCTCTAACACAAATCACCATCTTTATATTGTAGAAACGAATAAATATTGTAGTTTGAATAATACGCAACATTTCCTTATTAACTATGCGTGTGGTCTCTAAAAAAAGGGAAGGGAGGGAAAGGGAAGACCCCTTTCAATGCTTCAAAGGGCTACCTATCCAAAAAAATGGCTGTAACAAGTTAGGTAAGCTAAAATGCTCGTGTTCTCTAATACTAGGCTACATCTAAATGTACATCAACGATGTAAAGCAGTTACTTAGCGCAAAAAAAACATCACCAGCCACTAGGCGATCAAAGTTACGACACCGATTCGCCGATGCGTAATACTCAGACAACTTTTACGGGATGCCTAGCAACAAATTTCTAACAAATTGCCCGGCACCAAACTTGACTTAAAAAATCTGACAAGTGTCAAAAATGAAGATTTCGAAGCTTACGAGTTACCTATTGAGAAACAAAAGGTGAAATACGAGTGGTTTAAGGATCTGCTTGGTTTAGACATTACAAAACTAGGCGTTGCTAAACTTGACGTTAGTGATAAAGAGCATAACTACCGTCAAAACCGTTGGTCTCTTTACCGTGTTAACTTATTTTTAACTTCACAGAAAGGTAAAAGGTAAATAAATGTTCGTGCTACCATTTCCCTATACTTACCTACATTTGACAAGTTAACTTTACCTTGATGTTAATGCTTGTTTACAATGGGATATTTTTAACTTGATAACTTCGTCGAAGGCAACACTATAATGTTGATTACATACTAGTTTAGGTACCGGATCTTCGCGTTTGAATATTATGTTGTGGTATTCACAGTAGGGGGTACAAAGACTTTTATCAGAGTTACCCCCAGTTTCCGACTCAACCAGATCCCGAACATGAGCTGATAACGAGGCCATATCTCGGGCCGTTGCAAGCTAACTAAAAAACTCTACATTCAAACTCATAAACCCGAATTAACTACAAATAAAAATAAATCCTATAAAGTGTCAAAATACTCTCCATCAAGGTATCACTATTGTTTATGACGTAGACGGCACGGATAGCATCGTAGTAACATTATTAGCGGTAACGCTGTCCGTAGCGCGTACCGCCGCGGCGCGCGCCGCGCTCTCTATCCGTACATACATAATTCATACACTTCATACGCTCAAACCCCGGAGTTATGTGCGGAATTATACACCTTTATCGAACAATATTTGTTCTTGCGATCATACTTCTTTATTGTAAATACAATATTGAGATATTACCGTAGATTTTCTGAACAGAAATGCTGGTTTTCTTATCGTTTATCAATAAACACCCGCTCTGTTGAAGCTTTTGATGTTGCCTCGTCCTATTTGACTTTTTACCCGACTACGGCAAAGCCAAAAGGAATAGTTAGGATTTTAGCAGTCTATGTATGTATGTTTGTATTTACGTGTTTTTCACCGCAGCGCATAAACTACTGAACCAATTTTGATGAATGAGGTATCGATAGATTTGTAATAATGGTCCGGGTGACATAGGCTATATAAATTCTCCCTATATTTAATACGGTGGACTTTACACGTAATTTTATGACCTCGAATTTTATTTATTGATATAATCGTGACATGTTTGCTATCAAAAGAAAGGTATATTACAAATATGTATATTTATCATGTTGACTAAGTAAATAAATATGTTTAAATTATTAAACAAGCAAAAGTGAGAACACGCGACGTACGGCGCGGCTGTACTTTGAAAATTTCTTCCATCTAAGAATTTTCACAAGAAAAATTCTTAGGTGGAACAAATTTCAAAATTTTGACGATTGATATGAAATTGACGATTTATATTCAGGAAATATCCTACAGTCGCGATTCGCATTTTGACCAACATACGACGTAAAACAGAACCGCAATTTACAAAAAACCAAATAAAATTTGAATTTGGCAGGTTACAGCAGAGGATTCACCATAAGACATTATGCACTGCTATTGGAATTCAATTTCCTGTTTACTTGCTACCAGCCTATAGATGGCGCTGTTTTAATGGATATTTTGATACGGTGACCAGAGCAACTTTCCTCTATTAGTCCCTAGATGGCACTGTTGTCTGTAAAATTATTTTATAAATCTTGGTGTTTAGGACAACCGCTATTAACTCATTAATGGCGCTGAGTTAATGATATTATTTTCTGAACCGCTGGGTAAAATATGTTAAAATAGAAAAGTATAAAATTAAAAAATAAGTTTAAAGAACTGTAACCCGACTACGGAAAAATAAAGGTGATCTAAAAAATACGAAACAAGATTATATTTCAGACAGAAATCAAGACAGGTACAAAAATGGTCAAGGTAAAACCGTGGTGGCATGCGTATACCATGTGGATGCCAGGCCCTGCAGTCTCGACATTAGATAGCGACAAAAACCTGTCGGTAAGTCGTAACAATGTCAAATTCCTTTAATAGATTTTCAACCTTATGCTTTGGAAATAAAGTTCGAAATCGATTAAATAAATTTGATATCGATACGACTTAGCGACAGATTTTGTCGCTATTTAATGTCGAGACTGCCGGCCCAGGGCCTGCAGTCTCGACATAGATAGCGACAAAAATCGGTCGCTAAGTCGTATCGATGTCAAATTTCTTTAATAGATTTTCAACCTTACGCTTTCGAGATAAAGTTGAAAATCTATTAAAGGTATTTGACATCGATACGACTTAGCGACAGATTTTTGTCGCTATCTAATGTCGAGACTGCAGGCCCAGGAACACCTACAAAATTATAATGGCATGCGACGACGGCTTTACCTGGACCATTCTTGTACCTATTTCTTGATTTCTGTCTGAAATATTTTCTTGTTGCGTACTTTTTAGATCACTTTTATTTTTGTGTAGTCGGTTTACAGTTTCTTAAACTTATTTTTTTATTAGTCAACACGACCGCACGTGTCTATTTACGATTATCGTAACAAGCAGTTAGTAGACCGATAATGATAACAATTTAGATAAGTAATGACGTAATCGATATAGAATATTGATTAAAATTAGATATTCAAACGACTGATTAAACCATTGACCTAGTCCGGCTTTTATCACCATGTCAAATCTAATCAGACTTTACCTCAGGCCTTTATTGGACATTAGGCACTTAATTGACTCTCAATTTGCGCTACAATACAATAAATAAAATTAACAAATAGATACCTTAGCGAACACAAACATAAACACAACAAAAGAAAAGCATCAGGATGCCAGCGAAATTAAAATTTTCTTAATTTTTTTGCAATTTTAAAGTCAGTGTCAGGTTCATATAACCCTATTGAATGACAATTTCATAAAATATCAATCAATAGGATTTTATGAACTTAGATGGTTGTATTGATGATTTTAATTATTATAATTCTGTAAATATATACTTGGTACGGTCGTGAATCACATTTTGTTCAATATACAACCTGACACTGACCTGCAAATTGCTAAAAACGTAAGAAAATTTGAAATTCGCGGGCATCCTGGCGCTTCCCCCTTAATGAAAATAAGTAACTTAATTTAATACTGGCTGTGCAAGAACGCTCTTAATGTTCTCTCAAAACAAATGAACTCAAAACTACGATTATACAATTTATGATGAACGATTAAAAGTCGGTGTAGTGCATAAAAATGAAGGATGACCAACCAACCGGCAGACGTATAAAAGCTCCAGCAGACAGGCGCGACGTGACAGCGCGACGCGACAGCACGAAGCGACAGCGCGACTCGACAGCGCGACGCGACAGCGCGATGTGACAGCGCAACGCGACAATTTTCATGAAATTTTCACAGAAATTGTTCTATTAGAGTTGCGCCTTAACGTAGAAAGTAATCCATTACCCTACGCTGATTGGTTCATTTTCTCGAGCCGGCTGTAGTAAGTCCCAACTAGCCAGCAAAATAAACAACCAACATATTTCCAGTTATTCCTAGATCATAATGAAAACATACTTGACATGTTTTATGAAATTAGTGCACCAAGTTTTCTTTTGTGAAGGCTTCCAAGGAATCAGAAAGCCAAGAAATATCTCAGCTGTTATTTCCATATAGACGACAAAACTTCTAAATATTTCAAGCCGGCATTCACCATAAATACAAGAGAAGATTGCGTCACGCAACGGTTTCGGAATTAAATTCAACGCTACAAATAACTAAAATTATAACCGAATTACTTAAATATTGGTACACAAATAACTAAACGGTTAGTTCCGATTTTTTACTCGAATTTATTGGCCTCGTAGTTTATACGGTAAAAAGTTTTTAAAAAACAGTTGAACGTGTGCCAGCATTTGGTAACTTTTATATGACAACAATATTAGTTTATAGGTCGCGAATCGCAATTAATCATAAACTTTATCTGTCTTATATTTGTGCAAATTGGTTTAATTCCTCGCTCCTAATTAAACTTATTTAATTTGCGAGCGACAGTATAATTCGCGTTGGAGTTATCTCTGTCCCCATCTACGAGACATTCTTCGAACAGAATATTAGATTCAACCAAACATAAGGGGCATAAAAAACAAACGATTATCGCCCACAACGAGTCCGTCGCAGTATTTTTGATAGGGAACCGTAAATAAATCAACAGATTTTATCGCACGTAGTGCAGATCATTGTTCCGCACAGCCAGAAGCTTTCTAGGTCAATCTGGGTGGTAATTTATTTGGAGAGAGCAAGCGTGAACTCGATACTGCGAAATACGGACGACACTCTTTGCGCGGCCCATTACGCCACCAACCCGACTATGTAGAAAATCGCTTTTTATACACCGACAATCCTGTAAACGTTCTGTTTCCTGTTTTTGTCGTTTCATATTGTTTGGATGAGGGTGGTTTTGGGTTTTAGGGAATTTGTCGTTGCTACTGAATTACATTTAGTAAGTACGTGTACAATTGCGTATGTAAATATAAACGATTTGTAGCAAAACGGCTAATTTATTCACGAATTCCCTTTTTGCGCCATGTTTTTCTAAATAATTTACTCACGTAAATCATAAAGTCTCGGTTGAAAGGGCAGAGAAACCTTGCACTCTCTCGTAAAATACGCACTTTTGCCTGAAATGGTTATATTATATCTCAGTCCTTTCAGTTCTTGCTGTAGAGTAAAACAAAGCCTCGCTGTCGGTCTTCCGTCGCGTCTATAAAGTTTTTATAAATAATCTAAGAATAAATTTCAACTGAAACCACACTTCTGTCTACAAAGAAATACTTACGTAGCAGATTTAAGGAAAAAATAATATGTTACGACATTCCGTAGATAGTTGCGGATTCGAATACATGTCTCAGTGTTACAATGTAATACATCGGATCATTATCATCATGCCATATTAACCCCTAAATGTCCACACTGCCAAACATTACCCTCCCCATATAAGACAAGGGTCTATTGTAGGGACCACAATTAATAAGCCTGTCGTAATTCCGTCACTTAGTTGCGAGATCAGTGCATTACGGATTCCAGTATATTCTATTCCATATTTAAATATTTGTTTCCATTTGATGTTGTTTCTACTTAAACAAATATCATCTTTAAACTCGTGTAAAATTAAGTTGATTTCAGAATGACTAGTAGCTACAATTAAAAAGTCATATAGGATTTTGAATTTTATGTGTGGGAATTACAGCAATTTTCCAAATGACGTAGGTACCTATTTGTTTATGTACATATTTGGAAACTAAATTACTAACGTAGGATACATAGGTGTGACGTATTATAAATAATATAATATCAAACTATTTCTTAATTTCCAAATAAATCTAGCATATTAAAAGAAACTAACTTGAAATTGAACTCCATTTCCTGACACGAACCCGTCCAACTAATAGAACCCTAACTACTAACTTACTAAGTAAGTACCGCGTTACTTCAAACTAAATAAGTTTATTCAAGTAAGTACAACATAGTACGTCAACTTAGTACTTTAGGAGGCTGAATGGGGTGCCTGGCGGTGCCTTAGACTACAGATAACACTAACAGCCATCTTTGTGCCTCAATTATACTACTCTGGCGTTCCAGGGTTGAGACTTGCCAGATGCTGCCGGGAAAATTATTTTGTTCTTTTATACGCACGTTCTTATTTTACACCCTTCCCTCCCTCTCACAGAGAGGAGGCCTGTGTCCCAGCAGTGGGAACATTATTGGCTGATTATTGGCTGATTATGTCATGTATGTTATTTTATGTTTGGTTACAACTTAGTCGTGTTATTTTCCCGAGAAAGAAAATTAATTTGTTTTGAGTATGGATTTTAGAAACGCCTTTTTTCTGTGCTGTCTTATGCAACGATCTTTACTAGTGCTTTTTACTTTGTCCACGTTCATACATACAAAAATAATGCTTGTTATGTATGTCTTAAATGCATGTCAATAGATACCTACAAGCCCGTAGAAGCACAGACACGCATTGAGTAAGTACCGTAATTTATTCGTAGCGATTAAGTAATTTTGGTTTTTTATCTGAAATGCCTTAAGAGGGTTTCGTGTCTTAATAATAACAGGCGCCCAAGTCGATCGTAAGTTAAGCTACGCCAGCGGCGGTCGGTTCGTAGATGGCTGACCATCCATTACATATCGAAACCGTGCCTCTGAAAGCACCTTTAGCCGTTGATCCCGGCTGTCATTCGTAGATCTTTGACAGTCGTTACGGGTAGTCAGAAGCCCAAGAATCTGACAACCAGTCTTACCAAGGGGTACTTATCATGTTACCCAGTAACTGGGTTGTGGAGGTCTGATAGGCAGTCGCCTCAACCAAAATACTGGTATTCACCTGCATCCGGTTAGACTGGAAGCCGACCCCCAACATAGTTGGGATAATGCTAGGCAGATGTTTTTTTTTTTTGGCATCTGAAATGTTTTAAGTTATCTTTAAAACTTTCAACTCTACTACTCTTATTAACACTACAAGATCACAAACACTTAAACACAGCACACAGCAAAGACAACCCACTCTTAAACTTCAGCTTGAAACTGAAAGAAAAGCACAAGAGTAAGTTATCCGGCTTTTCTCCGGAAATGTCGTTTAGAATCAACTGGGGAAAATGTTGCTCACAGACTCACAGCTCAGAAACGTCAAGTAACATAACAAACGGCTGACAAGCCACTATTTGTGTAAACTGTTTTAACATGGAGACATTAGTGGTGTATATAGTGTCAACTGCGCCCGGAAAATCTTCTCACCTGTCTGTTGGTTGGGGAATTTAGATTAGAACATTTTCGGAGGTATTTTCTTACTATGTTTGCTCCTAGTGTTTGAGTGTGGAAGAGTAAAGCCTACGGCAGTCTGTGATTAGGAAACCATTCGAATCCTCAACTACTCGAATTTGAAATTACACAATTATTGTATTTTTCAACTCATCAAATTTTCGAGACGAGTCTTCTACACAATACCAAAAAGTGTACACCATCCAAGCAATGAACCACACTGTGGTAATAAAACACTAGAAATAAAATAAAACTCAACATAAAATGACAACGCACAGAAAACACAAAGGGATTCCCGGGAATTTCGAATACAAATGTATTTTAAAGCGAAATAATGTTATTTAAAACGGAAGCATTCCCGAACAGTGCAAAATTCCGATCAATCAGAGGCAGTCAAAACATTTATTGAATCTATATTTGCCAACAGCAGGGCTTTGAAAGCCACAAATAGGGCGTGAGAACAAGCTAACAGTTGTTGTTTTGGTGGCCGATAGCATCTCAAAACCCTAGCGACAATTGGAGGTACAGAAATGAACCTTATTGTGCTGATTATAAGGTTGGACTACGTATGTTCGCCGACGGTTGTCTCGTCACGTCTCAATTAATAGCTAATGAATATGGTTTACGCTTACTGCAGTGCTTCCTATGATCTTTGTCCTCCTGATACATAGTTTACGAGTATATCGTTACAAGGAAAATTGGTGACATCCGTACACGGGTGTTGTTGTGCTCCTTTGTTTGTAAATAATGCTTTGAGGTCACTCAATGAATGGACCAGTTCAAAGTATTACAATTTGAGCTTAAATAAATAAACTGTTGCGCGTTTCCGGAAAATTCTGTTCAAATATTCTATGAAAACGTTCGATGATATTATTATTCAACTTTAGCACGTCCATATTTACATGTAAAATACTCTCTTTGACGATAAATCTATCTAATTAAACATCAAGTTGGTTTATTGAAGTAACTCATTGAATTTAAATGGCTGCCCTAAACGTTTAAAACATAATGAACACATCTACATTTTCTACATCATTAGCCTACTTATTTATGTGTTTTAATCGAGGCTTTCGTTCGTTTACGTGTGTGTTACCATCCGCTCCACTGTTTATGGAAATCTGTCACGACTCGGAATGATGTGAATACTCTATACATCGTAATTATAAAGCGTCGTAACTCTATAAAAAGTTTACTGACGTCATGTCGTCTTGAATTTAAACATGGAAGGTTGGTCTGAAAGGACGGAAGACGTCAGTAGCTCGGTGATGACGTAACGGGCCATTCCCCACGTTCACTGGTACACTTTCCTTCCCAGAGGACATTTTGTTTACAAGCTTACTTAGGCAGAATAACCACGGAGTGGAAAAATAACAACGAAACTTTAACTCGAGTTTATTAGAAAGCTGGCTATGAATAGCTATCGAATGAATTTAATATTTTAGAAGAAATTTTGATAAACTTAGCCATTTTGAATAGCTAGATCTAACTAATTATAAACTCAAAATATCTATTTGTACGACTATGTATATATAGTCTTCCTTTTGTCTACCTCTACCTACTTATGAGATCATTAGATCCATTTAAACTGTTCTATAATTAGGTCTCTTTTATATAGCATGATCAATATATAAAAAAACGGAATTCTCTTGAGCAAATGCCTGCGTAAGGACATAAACCAGAATGTTTACTACATGAGTGAGACAAGACAATTGACACAATCTTTTAGACATAACAGACACGAGGCAAAAGTTATCGGCCTTAATAAACCACTAATACCTACGACGTATACACGTCTGGGTCTGTCCAAACTAGACTCGGGAGTAATCGTCATACATTTTTGTTATATTTGTGATTTTCGACTACAAATTGTAATAAGAAGTGAACGAAGAAAGATTATGATAAGCAACAGTGACACAATTGCGATTACGGAAAAGATGAGCAAAGATCCTGGGTTTGAACAAAATACTGCAAAGAAATCCAAATAGACGGTTATGTTGCTAAAGAGATTCTAATGTTTGGTAGGGCAAATAAATACAGGGTAAATTTCAAACAATCCTATTATTTCTGTTTTTTGTTTAATACGGTCTGTTTCCATTTTAAGGCAACTATGTCATAATATGCAATTTCAATTATGATATAACTCTTCATCATACTATTAACCACTTATAACTTGATCAAGTACATTTCATTTCCGAGCTAAAGTCTAATAAGGAAAGCTAATGTAACGCACCAGCCGTCAAAGTTTTACTTCACGGATACAGATACCAAGTTGAGTAAAGACTTAGGAGACGAGCTATTGAGTTGGAGACTTGTCTTTAGTTTTAACATTAATATTACTAAAAGCAAATATTTGAGAATAAATTAAAAAGTTAAGCGAATAATAAAATTAACTCTCTGAAAAATACTGTAATAAAAAGTCTAAACGTTATTTATTTCATTTTTTATTTGATACCAACAACACCTTTAAAAGCTCACAAACTGAGCTAAGCTTTGAAATAATACATTAATCGTAGAACTAACTGCAACACACCTGTTTTAACAAGGCTCTAAGGCTTTTGAGGCTATAAGGCTATTACCTCATCTAGTTTTAAAATATGATTGACGTGTAAAAGTGTTTGTACAAACCTATTTACAGAAATAAAATCATTTATCATTTCCAAAATTGTACAATGGAAGGACCATAAAATTCAAGAAATATAACGAGATATTTTGTCGTATGTTAACTCACAAGGTGCTAAAGTTGAGCTACCTTACATAAATTTAACTTAGATCATGTAAATGAATCTTTGACATACATAAGACATTAGTATAACAGTCACAGCAGTAAACATTAAAGCAGTGTATCTAGTCCACTGCATAATTCAAGTTAACTCTCGCTTCCTTACGTTTTGATGAGCACGAAGCCATCATGTGATTTGTAACCGATGCTAATCGCATTATCGGCCATTTGCATTCAAACGGCAGCTGTGCTGTCAAAATATTTACGAGTGCTGTCATCTATCGTCAGTGCTGCTAAATTTGCTGAACCAACGAGCGTAACAGTTTCACAAATTGTTATTGAGTAGAAATATCGATTTGGGATGTTTTTGTTTTTATTTTGTGATTATTAATACTATGTAGAGATGGAGGACAAATTTAGGGCTCTGTTTAAAAGTTACTGCGCCGCCGACGCCGAAAATCTCGTGGAATCGGCAGTCGCAACTTATCTCTCAAAGCAATTAAGTGTTATGAGTGTATTCAGTATTATGCACCTACAATATACCTAATTAGAAAAAGACACCCCTTGAAAAACCTCTACACGTACAGGAGAAGCCTGAGGGTGTTCTGAGAATTATTGACCCCAGAAATCTCGACTAAAATCAATTTCTTTTTATTAAAATAAATATGAAGTTGGGTATTATATGTACCACTTTCTATAAAGACTTTCTTCTTCGATTCAATTCTTTATACAAAAGATCACATGACTTCTATACAAAGCTTAAAAAGTTCTGTTTCAAAAGATTGTCAGACTACTACAATATCTACTATAATATTCGGATCTAACTATATCTCATTTTACGGTGAAACGCATTTTTCTTCTTAACATTCCAACCCATTTAATCAACATCAATCAAACGTGGGTACCTATTACTTATTCATAGGAAATAACAACACTTACACAATAAACGGTCCCGATTCAAACATTGTGATGTAGGGATCAGAGTATTCAGAAGAGATTAGCTCCAGCGCACTGTATTCGAAACAAATATTTTAGATCTGATTGGCTACAGGCAGCGTGGGCGAGTGTACACAAATAATCGAATGTTCGCCAAAACAATCCAACCGTAAACTGCTGCCACGAAATAAATTGAAAAAATATCAAGTTAACGTATTGTGAAATATTGATATTAATTTTGGTAGAAGATTTAAAGCTGTACGGGTTCACATATCGATTCTGAGTATCGTAAGAACACTCAACTCTGGATACAGGTTATTATTATCATTGTTTATTTATTGAGAATGAAAGCTTCTGTTTGACAACGTGCAAGTTGGAGTCAACTCAAGAAAAACTTATTGTGGAACGTGTAGGCAAAGAGCCAACAGCAATTCAGTATTATGATATCTGAAGCTGCGAGCTTTCAGTGTAATACACCTCGTGTTGATACCCGTTTACAGCTTAACCCCGACACTACTTTCGAATCACAACAACAAAATAGTGGCTAAGCGGGACCACTGTTTTATTGTTGTTGCTTGGTCCGAAACAAATGATACTGAATCCAGTCTGGCGATCGGAATTTTATCATACTTCGGTAACTTACTTCGATACTAACTTAGGGAGTTTATTTTCCAGAATAGTCAAAGTAGAATAGTAGAAAGTCAAAATTATAAATATTTATCAATGTTATTGAAAAAATCTCAATTCCATACACATTCCTATACATATCCGATTGGAAGCATCTTTAAAGAATTCACGCAAAGTTTGCCAAATCACTTTGATAAGTTTAGGGGCCCGAGTTGGCAAATCACATCCAACTTTCTTGGATTTCTGCCGAATTTCAGATGCTAACATAACTTTATTCGTTTTCTCATCGAGCTTAATAACCAACTTATTTAACTTGGAGCCGTGTTTAATTTAAATAAAGAAAGAAGTGATATTTAAATGAGGTAATCAAATGATTGTTGTTTGACAAGAAACAGTCTTGTAGAAACAAAATCTTTTGAAAATTTGATTTTTGCAAACGTTCATATTTGTTAAAATTTTGATTTTCATTTGCAAAAAGACGGCGAAATAATAAGAACTTAACGATTTCTAGCAGTTGTTTACCAAGAAAAGGACGTAGGTATGTTCTTTGACCTTTTCCCAGTCACGCGCTCGTATTTATAAAAATAATGAGTCTTATTTTAGATACTACCCGGTACCAGATAGACAAAATGCAGAAAAAAGTATTGACGAATGCGACACAAATTGCATTTATTTTTATATCGATACTCTAGTCGATCTATAATCTATATCGTAGACGCGGCTTTATCATCGACAAATTGGTCGACATTTCCGATAATGGATTGGTCACTTAAGTAACTATTTTTGTAACGGATGACCTTATGAAAAATATGTCGTCTGACTACATAGGCAAAAATTAATCACATATTTTTGGATGTATTGGATGGCTGATTAACATGGCTTTTAATTGTTTTTAAAATCCGATATAGATTAATTTATATAGTTGAGCCAGCTAGCAATTTTTATATGTAGTTAAGTTTCAACCAGTTGTCTCAATAAATCGATAATTCAATACCGCAAATAACTACATCGATAATTACAATTTACCGTAGATGCACGAGCAAAAGAATTTAAAATAGGAATGATTGAAATCTGTCGACCGAATGCGAGCCTTACATACCAACAATAAAAAGTTTTATTGTCACCAGTGCGATATGCCTTGACCCAGTTGTGACAGGAGCAAAACACAGCGGGAGGCCGGCCATCTAATCGTACGGAATGTTTACGTGTGAATCGACAATCGGCAATTTCAATATCGATAACAATCATTCGCGGAAGGCAGACGAGTGTCGAACTGTCATGTGACAATTCCATCACTATTTTAGTATCGTATAAGACGCCTTGTAGAAGTTATCGATAAGACTGATTAGGACGACACTAGTCGTTCTGTTGATTAATTAACGAGACGATATTATCTACTACACTTTGGTCTAATAATGTGACATCTTTAAAAGCTTTTCTGCTATCTGATAAAGAGGGCCGTAAAATATGGCTGAGTATCTGACTTTAATGGGTTCTAAAATTATGTATTTACATAACTATTTATGTTTTTTTTATATTTGAACAATAAAAAGGTGATATTTAGTTGCTTGGGATCCGTTTCATAAGACACATTAAAAACGCATCAAAATCTAAGCGAACCTATTGTTTTGGTCCTAGACAATTTTTCAATACATTTTCCACAAAAATAACTCAAATAATAAGAAAATGAATGATTCTATAAGCTTTGATGGTCGGATAGTTAAATCTGATAACAATGTAGTCGGGTGAAGATCACGTAAAGGAAATCATATAAGGTACCGCCATTTTGGATCGCTTTGAGGGATGTCAGACGGCCGTTTTGCGGAGGGCTATGTGATGTGGTGTTATATGACTACATATTATCATTCATGCTTTGAGCATGAATGGAAATAGGAATACATAGGAAATTGTCAGCAGGATCGAGTGAAAAAGAAGGTACAATAATAAGAACGAACATATTTCACAATGGGTACCGTAAAACGTAAATACCAAACCAACTTTTAAATACCAATGCTGAAAGCTCATTCGCATCATCCATAAAAACGAACATTCTTTACCTACTCATAAACGGGGATCCTAACTGCAGACTGATCTTTTCTTTTTTTTGGGTGGTAAATCATCAAATAAAATTCTCCCGCTCTGGGCGGAGCAGGAGGGCGTGTCAGACTTTCACTGACTAAAACCCACCCGTGTTCCTTCAGTTGCCTGTGCGCCAGGACCACGGTAACTCTTTCGAACAATCCGCAACCCCGGTAGGCATCGGCCCTATCGGACCCCGTCAATGGTGCTGATATCTCTTTGGTCTAAGGATACTTATTCGATCCGGAACAGTTAGAACTCTAAAAAAGAAAAAAAAGTTAAAGACTAACAAAGAAATCAATTAAATATCGCGACAATTTTAATCACACTCATGAACTTATCTATGTCGAACACGTAATTAACCGCTCCGAGCCATTACCGGCACATTCTCTAACAATAATTTATCGGTAATTAAACCAACCGTCTATAGTTAAAGAGACTAATCCGAAGCCAAAGATTTAAAACGTTAGATTTGCCCTCACCGCACTTAGGGTGAATTTGACCAATAACACTAAACGCGTTTAAGAGCTGTCAGTGATATCATTATTGTGGAATATTGACACTGACAGCTCTTGAACGCAGTTTAGATGTGCTGATCGCGTTCAGTTTCATTGGTGAAATCAGCCCATAGGTCACGCCAAAAAGTGTCCATACTGAGAAGAGTGAGCTCACACATTATTAAATAGTGTTTCCATGACAATCAAATCACTTCCACTGCGTCATTGTGTGTCAGAAGTGTCAAAACGAAACAAACGCGACTAACTTTTGACTCGGTAAGGCGAATCTATTAATTTAAATCTTTGTTCGAACCTCGATAATTGGATAAATAAGAAAGTATTTTGAAGAACACTTTCTCTAATAAAATTTCTTTCCGTTCTTAATCAAGCTCCGTCGAACATAAATTCTATCTCTCTTATCTCGCAACTTCTGTATCAATAGAAAAACAAAACGTTTCAAATTCATAGGTCGAAATGTTTTTTTTTTTTCTGGAGATAAATATCGGGTGTAGAGATAAGTACCGTTTTCGGAGAATTTTCGACATCAGAAAGCTTTTTCTTCGGCACATAATAAACGAATACCGTGTTATCGTTGACACATTATACTACGTAAACATTTTTAGCTTCTCGTTATCCGACTTATCTCAACAAGATTGGTTATAAAATAATGGGGATTTTCTATACCAAGTTTTAGTGATGACTGTGAAGTGTGAAACTATAGCGTTGTTTTGGATAAAGGCTGCTACATACAGGCGCGACACGCGACGCGAATCGCACGTGACACAAAGGCACCGCTCGTCGCGCGAATGGCGGTGCCTTTGTGTCGCGTCGCGTGTCGCGCCTGTTTGTAGGAGCCTTAAGCCATTTGTCAATATTGAAGCTATGAAAGTATTATTGAATAATAGTAATATGGTCAGGTGTTATTATCGCATCATAATTACAGCCTAATATCGAACACCATAATCGTATAAACTACCACTAAAGCAAAACAAACACATTTCAGTCCACCCGAATACCCGACACTCCACAATAATTTCAATATAAATTAGCCGTTTCAATTCCATTCAAAATTAATTTGTCAACAGAAGTTAATCAGCAAATTAAATTCCTATTTGACTAAATCAAAATTAATTTAACATTTCCGAAGTTATTGGTATTCAAATAAATAATAAGCTTATATCAGAGTCACGTAAAGCGGCGTGCAAACGATGTACTTTTAATTAAGAGTACTCATAAAATACCAATGAAAATTCTTGGGTCCGTCACGTCCAGCACGACTCGTGGGCTCCGGGTAAATAAGCAATTATCGGCTTAGTTAAGGTCTGATTTTCATATTTTTTCTGGGTACGGGAGGCCTACTAATTGGGCAATAAATTATTCCCCAATTCCTTCGCATATCTCGCTAGGGTGGGTCCAGAGATTGGCGTTTGGAACACAGCTGCCGCGCCGCGCCCGCGCCCTTATCTTCATTCACGTGAGCATTAAAGATATTGAGATTTAATAAACTGTATTTTTTAATAGTGTGCTAAAATTAACAAGAACAGCGAAAGTATTTCTAACAATTGATATTCTTTTTGATTGATCTAATTTCGCTAATTATTTTGTCTATTCTTAATTGCTTTGATATACAGGATGTCCCAGAAATTGACCGACATACTGTAAGTGGCGATAGCTTTGGTCAAGCCCTCCCAAAATAACATAACATATGTTCCGCAAAATCTTACTTGTTTTCGAGTTATACTAGATTAAAAAAAGAAACAAAATAACCGCCATGCGTCATTCTTTTGAATCAAATGTGTAAATAAAATCTTTTTATTAACAACTTTTCCATCAAAATACTAGTAAATAGTTACTTTATCCGTAATTACCTTTGATTTTCCATAAAAACTTACAAATTCAACATAAATTCACTATTATTTCAAGTATTTCCTCAAATATTTCCTACATAACTAGAAAACTAAAAGTTTTTGCGGAAGATTATTATGTTTTGTTATTTTGGGAGGGCTTGACCAAAGCTATCGCCACCGTATGACCGTCGATTTCTGGGACAGCCTTTACATCGCAAAAATTCGGATTTCCTTCATGTAACTATAGGTAACCCTCATAAGCAATTAATTACACTAATCATCATTACGAACGATTGTAGTAGGCACAATTTACATAACGATTTCGTCAGTAAAAGCTAACATATTTATTTTAAGTCTGAGTGAATTCCCTGTAGGTAAATGAAATTGCGGGGTATTTTCCAGCCTGTACCTAGTTATACCTACTATTTAATAGTTATTTGTGCAACAAGAGAGCAAAGTTGGTTTTTGCAGCGAGTGTTGATTTTGAATCCCGAGTAACCGAAGGATTCTATAATTGGATCACGAGCGTAGCGAGGATCCAAAGACACAAAATGCAAATAACTTTGGTCTCGTGTAACACATACAACTTTTCACCTCAGCAACGAGAACATATTACCTAAAGGTAAAAAAATTAAACATGGTAAAAATTAAACCACACGTATATTTGTAAAACAAACAAAATAAAAAAGTATTACATTTAAAACCTTAACGGATGATTTGCGATTTTCGGTTTTATTGTTTGTTCCTTTTTTGGGCCTACTAGATATGGAATTTGAAAATCGAACTTCGAATCGACATCTTTCTATCCCTCGCTTTTTTCGTATCGAAGTGAAAATGACAGAATAAAGTCAAGTTCAAATCTTTAGAATTTGTGAGTAGACCCAGCACAGTTTTGGGCATTTAAAAAAACAATTAAAAAATTACTTTGTGTCACGCTCGCAGCAAAATCGAATTTTGCTCACTGTCTTTGAACAGCAAAACCTGCTTGTTTGAGGTGCTGCGGTGAAAAAGTTTTTGCAATGAATTCTATTATTGTATAGAAACAATCCATACCTACCTAACTAACGACCGATTGACGCAAACTGAGTGCTGTGGTGTATCATGCGGTTTTCAGTACAATGCGGTTTGAATTCTGAAAGATAACAACGAAATACAGGAACATTTAATTCATGGTTTTTTAAACTTACAATAACATATAAACACGGAAAAATAATGTTGTATACAGTATACAATGCTGGTATACAGAAATACAATGCTCTCAATCATGCAGGGAAAAATATAAGCATCTATAGAAATAATACCTAAATGCTCATTTAAATAAATCCGTCGAAACTGAGGTAGTGCTTGAAATCTGTTCCCGTATCTTACCTACCGTTATATTATTTTATCTCACGAAGCGACACGCGCTTATCTTGTGGTTCCTACGTGTACAATCACGCTGTGAATGTGTGTGTGTGTGCGCAGGAGCTCTCGGTACCGTCCGAGGCAATGGTGAAGTCGGAAATGTGTGTGTGTGTGTGTGTTATGTGCTAACGCTACTCGTATTCACGCACCGATTCACAGCGTGTTTCTACACATGATTACCGCAAGGAAAGCACGCGTCGCTTCTTTAGATAAAAATACTGTAGTAGGTAGTAGGTAATACGTACGACTCTCTTCCCTACAGCTAAAATTGTTCAATATTCAAAGTGTATTGCTTAACAAACCTACCTACCAACTTCAACATTGATTACTAAAAATCACCATGGCATTGGCTGGCTAACGGGCATAGGAACCACTCAAAACAAAAAGGGACATATTTAACTGATGCTCTAAAAACTTTTTGGCCTCCTAATGATGCGCACTTTCTTAAATAATTGAGTTACTTGGCTATTTAGTATTTTAGGACCCCAAAATAGGAATTACTTGAGGTACGCAAAATGAGGCGCAATTGTTGTATTAGTGTCCAATCATATTTTTAGGAGCGCGAAATGGAAATTATTAGAGGTTCGATTAAACACAATGCCAAAAAAAAACAACCCGTTATTGCTATCAAAAAATTCCTAAAACATCCGGACATTAGTATCCTCCATCCAAACAGCGACAACACATGAAATCTTTTGTCTACCTACACGTTCAATTGTTTGTACAAAAGCTTCGTTTGCAAAATGCAAACACTAAGTGAGATGAGTCCGGGTTTACAGCCTCCTTTACTACGCCGATCGGTACGGACGGCTGCTTTTTAATTTACCTTCCCTGTAAAATTAAAAGGTGCGGTAGCTTTTCTGTCCGTTTTCGAGGAGCAACAATAGATTGTTTCTCACAAAAAAATAAGACAACTTATTCAAGCTGGAGTGCTTCAACTACGAATCAATGTAACGGTAATGAAATTGTGTTTTTAATATCATTTTCTGTTGTAAGTACTTTTGATTTGTATTGTTGGTGTTTTTGTTGTATTGATTTTGGGAACGTTTTTCAAAATGGTACCCTAATACGTCGACGATACGTTTACTCTTACTGAACTCTTTCCCTATCCCGTGATCACATAATTATGATATGATTCATGGCGTTTGTAGAGACAACTTCACAGACAGACAGTAAAATTATTAGAAAGAAAATAAAGGAATGGAACCTTTCAGTTGTTTTAGTCAATCGATCAAATAAAACAATCACAGTCTTCTGCTACCTACTTGCAATGTAGCTGAAGGCGTCTACCAAATTGCGTCAGGTCCTTCTGTCACTAGTCAGCTTCTCTTACCATCTAAAGTCATAATGACAGAGAGACAAACAATAGTCTGACCACAATCTCTCTCCACACAGAACAGCATCGACTAAACCGTGCTATTTACGTCCATCATTGTTTAAAGCAGGCGCCACGAGTGCCATGCCGCTAATTGCAATTATGCATGCCTGATAGAGATCTGAAGCGCACTTATAATTCTAATACTGAACGTAGTGAGCATTTTAGTTTGTGAATGTTATATGGACTTTAAGACAACGGAGGTTGTGATAAATCTAGACTATGTCTACAACTGATATATAAAATAAAAACATTTATTCAGTCAGTAAATGTGTAGCCCTATCACAGCAGCAACCCAACAGCAACCTTATTGAAACAAGTATAAGCCCACGTACGGACTGACGTACAAATATCGCGGCAGGATTTTATCGTGCACTGGATTTTTAACTCTCAGTATTGAGCCGAGCGTTGAGAATCTAACAGTGTGCATCCCAGCGCGTCGAAAAAGCACACTGTTGGATTTTCAACTATCGGCGCAAAGCAAAGCGTTAAAATATAAAAAAATCCCGCAAATATATACTTATAAATAATAATATGTATAGTATATTATATATGTATAATATATATTATATAATTATAAGTATATCTGTAGGCCAATCCCGCCGCAATATATTTACGTTCGTGCGAACGTGGGCTAAAGATCACCGTGATTTTGGCAGACTTGTCAGTGGCAGCAACACAACAGCAACCATATTATAATGTGATTTTGTCAGGCTTGTCGGTGGCAGCAACATGACACCAACCTTATAATATAACGAGAATAAAGATCACTGTAATTTTGACAGTACTGCAAAATCAGAGGTAAATAACTGTAAAAAGGCAATACTTTTTGAAAGTCAATAAACAAGAGTAACTCGATGTCACGTCCAGTCAACAATGATACGCCCACCCTTCAACCCTTCCCAAGTCTTATTGTTTGAAGAAGCGCAACAAACTCTTCCAAATTCAAAAACTTATCTACGAGTGCTCGTTCGATATTTTGACCAGCTACGGCTCCTAGCCGCGTGATCGAAATCAACTCCACTTCGGTTCACGTGACCTTTACCTACTCCAAGATTTTTCTTTAACAAAAGCCTTGCGATAGACAATACTGGCCCAACTTTCTTCAGAAAATTTAGAATAATACACTTCTTGTGAACCACCAATTACGGAGAAAAAATATTTGTGTTTCTTTTTTAGTAAAAGCTTTCTTCATAAATTCCCCTAATTTCGTATCGGCTTCACTTTTCTGGGCAATTCTTCTTAGATTTTTTCATCATTATTGTGTTATTGTAAGATTAATTAATGCAAGTTAAATTTGAAAAGATGTTTGTTCAAGTCTGAGGGTAATCAGTAAAGAGAAATGCAACACAAAGCTCTTTAAATTGTAGACTCATTAAATTTTAATTTTGTGGAACTCCAAACCTTGACTTTGTTAAGTTACAATTATTATAACATACTAGCTTCTGCCCGTGGCTTCTTCCTCGTGGATGTCGGAAATTATCCCTTAGCCTTTGTCTTTCCCCAGGATGCCAACAATATCCTTGCCAAATTTTATCGAAATCCGTTCAGTGGTTTAGGCGTGAAAAGGTTACAGACAGAGTTACTTTCGAATTTATAATATTAAGTATGGATTAGTTGGGATAGTATATGGATTCTATCTCTGGAAGCATAGAGGTAACTGATATTGGGATACCGGAATCGCTAGAAACCATAAGTTATTTTATGAGATACCGATAACCTTATATCGTTGATACTATAAACATCCTTCTCGTCAACACTTTAAATATTACGAAAAATAACTTAGCAACTTCCTATGTGTACTATAACTTTACTTTGAAAAAGAAAATTGCTCAATTTTACGAACATGTGCCTGGTGTATATCTACGACATGTGAACTTAATTAATGTTCACCCTCCTCAATATTGGTAACTAACCAAATACGCATACAAATATTTCGTGTGTAATTAATTAATATCAATTCTTCCGGTAAAATATTGTTGACTAAAACCAAAGAAGCATAGGTTCAAACTTTCGTTTCTATTTTCACCCAAAAATGAACACTACCCACTCAATGAGCAAAGCAACCGTGAAGCTCAAACAAAAAGCTCTACAAGCACGTTTGAATTTAAAACAATTACATATCATTAGCACGATGTTCTCTGTTCTCAATGACAACATGATCAACACTTTCACCTTTAAGGCTCCTGCAAACGGGCGCGACGCGACTCTGGTAGAACAATTTCTATGAAAACTTCACGGATTTTGTTCTACAAGAGTCGCGTCGCGCTTGTCTGCGGAAGCCTTTAGGCGTGTCCTTATTCCGGCCGCCGGCGCCAGCGACGGGTTGACAGCTTGCGGTTCGGCCATTGTTCGTCACAAAGGTGGAATAACGAAACGCCATGTTTGTCCGCTTAACTTTCCCTTGCCATAAGCCCACTATTAATTATCTAGTTCCACTTTGAGTTTGTGGTTCTGAGTGCTTTGAATTTGTAGCTCAGTTATTGAGTTAAATGTTTGATAGTTTGATTCCGTTTGAAGCTCTAGAAAATGGAATTTATTTAGGCTGCAGAAAACATCTTCAACTCTTTCAAAGACAAATTAAATCATCATCATATTATATAGCAAGTAGTCCACTGTTGGAAACCAAGCTCCTACCAGCTACAAATAAAATGATAACCCATTAACAAAAATTATATAGATTTCGATGCACCTCGAAAGAGTGAAAAGCATTCTTCACAGAAAATTAATAAAGCTGTGTTATCAGTTTATCACTAATTCGTTGACAACCGTCCCCCATTCATTAGGGGCTTGAGGGCGTCGCGTTCCTACTCTTCCTATCGCTGCCCGAAATCTAAATTGGCGTAAAAAAACTAATCGAAATAAACTTTACCGTACCATGATTTGTTTTTATGATGACGGGGTCCGATGGTGTGGATTTAGTTTGCTGTGACATGAAATATTAATGGTAATAGACGGAAAAGTTTGTTTTAGAAACACCTTATTTCTTTTGCTTGGAAAAACACTGTTATGGGAGGGGAGTCACGTCATCCTGAATAGTTTATCTTAAATGTTCAACTTACAAAGGCGGCTTCTGTAGCTTTATAGGTTTAAAGTTTTTTTTACTTAAAATGTTTTTACAAGTGTTTATCACGTTAAATATTGCAATAATTCTCCTCAATCCCTTTTCAGTCAGTAACATTCTGAACCATCTTAATTTAGATAACAGAAAGAAATGGGACATTAAAAAACCTTTAATCGCTTAATTGTGCAAAGAAACAAAAGGTACAGTCTCCAAATAAAACGAAACTTACCAACGATTAAATGTCTTAATTTAAAACAGGTTTTAAACAGTGTTAATTTTGTTTACCTGCGCCAATTACCGTTTCCCTATCGCTCGAAACAATAAATACAGCGAGCCATTTACTAAACGTAGCGGTGCCGTGAAGTAGCGCTAATAAATACTACTTACATTCGTACATCTGCTTTGAAACGTTTATAAGATTGGGTTAAGCATATCCGTATTAAGTAATTGCGAATTAATTTTGTGAAAAATACTTATTTTGGCTGTTAATCTGAGCTCTATAGTGTGTCTAGTCTACAGTGCTGGCGTTAGGGTACGGCACGGCTGGGCGAACGCCCAGGGTGCCAGAGGTGAAGGGTCGCCGAAGGGGCTGTGACTAGGCGCCCCTTCACCTCTGGCGCCTGCCGAGTACTCTTGTATTAGTTTGTTTGGAGTTAGAAAACCAAAAGAAATGTTGAGATCTCGTCTCTTGCTCTTGCATCCGACATTCTCTGAATTCTCAAACTTTTCTGCATAAGCCGACAGAGTAACTCCCTATTTCTTTATGAATGGACATAGAAAATCTAGGCGGAATGCTGAAATTTTTCGCCCCTCTCTACTCCCCAAGAGGGGAAAGGGGCGTTGCGCCGCCGAAATTTCGCTCAGGGCGCCTGTAATGTTAAAACCCGCACTGCTAGTCTAAACCTAGCACAGCCAGTCTAAACCCGGCCCTGCCAGTCTAAATCCGGCACTTCTAGTCTAAACCCGGCACTGCCAGTCTAAACCCGGCACTGCTAGTCTAAACCCGGCACTGCCAGTCTATAACCGGCAATGCTAGTCTAAAACCGGCAATGCTAGTCTAAACCCGGCACTGCTAGTCTAAATCGGTAAAGCTTTGGTTTCCTAAGAGAGCGGTGAACGGTCACACAATAACGGCTGTCCAAATACAGAGCGTTTTTTGATACCTTAATATCAAATACTGATGAAAATTACAGACTTCCATGACGGCCGTTATAACATGACGAAACCGCTTGCCTAGGAAGCCAAAACTTAAGAATTGTTAAACTAACCTTTTAATGAGAAGACATTTCGCTATCTACTCGTAGAAACAAATGAGATCTCGTTTAAAGTCCTATTTAACACATAGATTAAATGCTTAGCCTCACCTTATCTTCAGTTGACTTAATTGTGCACTACCAATTACAATCCGTATTTCTCACTCACCTTTTAGAAATACAAATAGTCAGAATTTTATTACGAGATACCAGCCCACTTAATACAGCCATATGAAGCAAAGACATCTCAAGCAAAGATTGACAGCCATAATTATTTAATTAATCCCTACTAATATTATAAATTCGAAAGTAACTCTGTCTGTATCCTTTTCACGCCTAAACCACTGAACGTATTTCGATAAAATTTGGCAAGGAGGTAGAGGGCATCCTGGGGAAGGAGATAGGCTATATTTTGTCCCGGTAGCACGTTCCCATAGGATAATTTCCGACGAACACGCGGACGAAGCCGCGGGCAGATGCTAGTAGGTAACCCATAAAAGTCAAAGCGTATTAAAAAGGCAATTATAACCGTTAATTAATAAACATCGAGAATTGACTGTATCAATGAAATACGTCCATTTAAACGACCTTTCTGAAGAACCAGCTGGGCGGCTTACTAATTTATATTTTTCTTGATTTCTGTTATCTTTTATTCAGTAATAATTGACACGGTGGGAAGGGCCACGATGTTTATTGGCCAATTAAAATTCATATAAACATCTAATCGCTATTCATGCAGAAGATATAGAAATAATAATGTTTTTTACAAAAATAAACGCGTTTTTGCATGAATAGTATTTTTATTATAACTTAAGTCCAATGCTAGAACTGAGAAATATTTACTCAAATCTACAATCTTAGCGCGTTTCGAATATAACATTACCTCCTTGAAATGTAAAACTGAAATAATAATGTGTGTGAGCCTTAAATAGAGTTTCAATCGTCAGATCATTCACTTTAGATTGGTATAAAAATAGAAGATCGACAATCGTGCGCATCAGATGCTTATGTCACAAGTCATTAAATACCATTGATTTAGATATGTCATAGGCATTTTAACAAATTAATAAGTACGATCAGGGAAATAAATTTAATTAAGCAAATTGACACCCTACGTCAATTTGCCTTGTTATAACCATTTCAAACAACTGTCAAAGAATGACAGTTGAGATTTGAATATATGGACAATTTTAATTGGTACCTAGTCAATTTGCTTAACAATTAATTTCCGTGACTTTATATACCTATTTGGAAGTTTCAGAATGGCTCTCTTTAAAAATGCATTACGTAAATGGAATCCAATGTAAAATGACCAATAGACGAGAAATTCAAATGATTTGTAATGTCATGACAATAAACGAACACCCACAAAATTAAAATGATTAAGTTTTATCTAATTTATATAACACGAGATCATTTGTTTCGGATACCTAAATGAATTGCTGTCTCAATTTGTAGTCGATAAAAAACCAATTGATTAAGTTCACACAAAAACGGGCGGTAGTAAAATAAATGTAAGTGTTTAATCAAAAGTATAAATTATAGAAGCCTACCTCTATCATTCGTCTCCATAATGAGTGAAGAAAACAATAAACTGCCCTTACAGAAATAATTTACGTTTTCAATTACACATTATGAAATAATTTCATTTAAGAACTAAATCGCAATTAATTTTGTGTTTAAAACTGAAAGAAAAACTTAATTTTGCTTTTACCATGTTATTATTGGAATTTATGGAAACATGGCGTGTTGGAAATTATTCTCAACAAAGAGAGTCAATTGAGGAAAATTTACACCGATGTAACATTTATTTACACGTTAAATAGTGCTAATGCTAATAGCAATTACAAGTTACATAATAATAACCTTCCTTGTGAATAGTTAGTAGGTAAGTCCTTGACTAGTCACTTGTAATCAATTTCAGTTGTTTTCCAAACTTCGCGGCCATTTAAAAACAAAAGAAAATATAATCAGTCTGTCTCTTTGCTCGTGGCTAAAGAACTAACTGACTAAAAAGGTTAGTATTATTTTTTTAAACCGATTGTGTGCTTTTTTAATTTCTAACGTGACGATATTATCGTGGACGTCGACGTCACGGCGGCATCACGATAACACAGGGAAGTAGAATGTATGGAAACATATTATGAAGACGCTTTTAAATTTCCGTCCACGATAACGTTATAACGTGCACGTATTTCCATACATTTTATGGACGTGGATGTCCACGATAATACCACGTTAAATTATAAAAGCGCACAATGGCTTGAAAAGGCGCGTCTCACTTAATTTGGCATACAAACACAAAAGAACGCGTAGGCGACTGTATTACAGCTTTTAAGCTCCTTTAAAAGCACAAATGCAAAGCTAATTTAAATAATATACTGGCCAGTAAGCATTAGCGATGAGGGAGTGTACTCGAATCGAAAATGCAACCGAGCAACTACGCCGGCGGAATACAGGATGTAGAGAAAAGCGGGCCGCATCTAGCCGCCACTGGCTTTTCATTAAGCAAGCCTTGCTAAGCAGTTATCAACCGCGGCCCGCGCGCGGATTAACGCCCAACTTATTTGTTAAATATATTTCGAAAATTAATTTATTATTACTCGTATTATTATAGGGACTTGTGCTTATATGATAACAGCCGTACAGTTCGATCGAAGGTTAAGCTACGCTTGCCGCGGTCAGTTCGTAGATGGGTGACTATCCATGACATCATATCGAGACCCCTCCGTGCCTCGCAAAGCACATTAATAAGCCGTTGGTCCTGGCTGTCATTCTTGGAACTTTGACAGTCGTTACGGGTAAGCAGAAACCCAAAAGTCTGACCACCAGCCTTACCAAGGGGTATCATGTTACCCAGTAACTGGGTTGTAAAGGTCAGATAGGCAGTCGCTCCATGTAAAATACTGGTATTCAGCTACATCCGTTTAGACTGGAAGCCGACCACAACTTACTTGGAAAAGGCTAGGCAGATTGATTAATTTATTATTGCGATTCTGTACGCTGTTGTTATTTCACGTTAAATATGATAACCAACTTTATTGTAGCTGTTCGCTGTTTCAACAAAAGCTCGAACAGTATATGCTTTACGACAATGAATAAGTACAGAATTTTTAAGACTTATCCTTTGTTACTTGTGTATATTTTTCTAAAGTATTTAGGTCGGTCATAACTTGAAACCGACGGTTCTTATTTACAAAGTTAGAGTGCCGTGGTCCGTTTCTAATGTACGCTAAGTGGGTCATAGTCCTCGTAAATGTGTCACCCTGGACATAGATACGGTGCTTAATAGCACAGATTACATTGTTACCTGTTTATTCTGTACTGATAGTTTATGGACAAGATGGAAGAGCTGTTTTAAAGAGCAATTTATTTACTATAAATATAAAAATAATGCTTGGTTAGCTTTTCTATTATATTGGTAACTAGCGGATACCCGGCGTGTGCTACAACGATAAAACAATGCATTAGGCGCACATTCGTTCCATTCATGAAGTATTAGTTTTTTATTTTCATTGTTTTCGTGGTCCAAATCCATCTTCGCCTTATTACCTTTCTAATGAAACCGGTTTGTGGTACATCGGTTGGACGATTTCAAAGTCTATAATAAACATAGGTAGCAATTTTTTTTGTGTTTTATCTAAAGATATAGATGTAAATATTTCTGTAAAAGATCACAAACTAATCTGTAGGCCTAGACAAAAACTTTTCTGATAGCGTTAACGCCAGACGCTAACGTCAAAATGTATGAAAATGACATTACCTGCGGAAAAGATACGTAATGTCACGTGGTAAGCAAATGTCAACTCCATACAATTTGAATTTTCGTTGGCGTTACAGAAAAGGGATTTTGTCTAGGCCTCCTGATTGCTTTTATCTTTGAGATTGAAAAATTGGTGCAAGAAATAATTACATAAATGAATATCACGCCTGCAATTCCCGAAGGGTTAGGTAGAGGTGCACCTATAGTACACCAATATTTCGCCGGGTATGTTTAAGTCCTATGCAATAGGGGGCGAGTCTATTGCCGTCAACCGAGCACGAATCCAGACTCCGAACTGCTAGTGAGAAATTGTTGATGCAAAACCCCAATAACACTTTGCCCGACCCGAGAATCGAACCCAGGACCTCATGCTCTGCAGTAGCACTTGCCACCACTAGACTAAGGAGGCAGTAATAAGTAATTACTTACAGTTTTGAAATCTGAAAATAAACTTCAGTAAAAACTTCCCGGAAAACTTTAGTTAGGTAGGTACTGCTTTCATAGAAATGACACTTCACTTCAACAATTTAAATATGAATAACTACTTAGTAACTAGGTGTCCCAGTGGTTGCAAACCGCGATTGCCTGCGTCCGGTTCCCCGGAAAACTGCTGTTTGGTTTTCCCATTAGGAAATTCTCAGGAACACCCCAAAGTTTGGGAGTTTGCTTTATAAGTGGCATTACACACGACCGAATACTTGGGAAAAATTTATACAGAGTACCCACATCTCTACCTTTTCGGAGAATACAGAATTGATATGATGTGTGCCTTTCACAAAGATGCCGATTACGGAGAAAACTTGACACGTCTCATTCAATACAACGCTATCGTATTACTCAAATAAATTAGAAGGTTATATAATCAATGTTTCCACGTAACACTAATTACCATTACGACTACACATTGCAAACAACATTTACACGCAGAAGGACAAATGACTAATTACCGTGTTTTTGCAAAATGAAATCAGCTGGCGTTCTGTTGTTTCTGCCTACCCCCATGGGAAGAAGGCGTGAGTTTATGTATGTATGTGTTGTAAGATGTTTATTTGTTACTCGATTACAGTTTAACGGCTGTACGGATTTTGGTGAATTTTGGCATAGAAGTAGATAATGCCTTGGATAGACAAAGGATATACTAAGGATATACTTTTTATCCGGTTGTATGTAGCAATTTGTCTAGAAAAGCGAGTGAAACTGCGAACAAATTTAGTAGCAGGTATAAAAAGAAAGCTCCACAAATTAATATAGATGTGAGCTTGTGAGCTGTAAGCTTTCTAACGAAGAATAAATAGGTAAATACTAAAAAAAAGCTTTTAATTCAAACAGCTTGAAATTTTTAATCAAATTTTCCGTGTAAGTTTCACACCCTAATGCCAACTTTTATTCTGAAACTTCAGAGATAGGTCCTCATTTTAGAATAGAAAATCTTTTGTCGGAGCAATCGTGGTGTTTTCAATAGCCGAGCTCCAAGTGCCAGTTATTGAATAGGAACGCGACGTTCTTTCATCTCTCTATTAGGATTTCATTGTCATCTTTCGTACCTATTGGTATAACCACGAGTACAGACAGAAATAATACTTCGTATCTATGCAAATCTCTATCTCTGAACTCGTTCAAAATTGCGCTGTTAAGTACCTTACAGTTTCGTTTTGAATTGTACTGATTTCAGTATTGACTAGATTAACGTTAAAAACACGTTCAAAAATGCGCTATTAGCTACAGCGTAGGGACGATAGAATCGCCCAGCCTCGCTTCTATACCAAGTATTATTTCTTTTTCATCCTACGTTGAACATACGGAAATAATAAATGTAAAATAATGTTTTGAAATACGTAAGCAAACTTCTCATTTGGTGTCAGGTTTTAAGCTCAAACTTCGGAGAAGTTTGTAGAGCTTTTCACTTCGTAATATTTATTTTGGAAATATTTAACGATCTAAGTAGGTAATCAGAATGTATTTAGAATGCTAATCCCTCGACATTTACGACGAAGGCACTATTAGCCTTGTAAGTTTAGTTATGCATTTTTCTATTGTCATGCATAGCAGTGGTAGCGCCAACTACCCGCATAACGTACACTTGAGGTACATCTCTACAATGTTCCCGACCGACATCGACATGCGACAGTCGTCTGTGTGTTCGTACAAATCTTGCAAATTGCTCGCTGGATTTTGTTAGAGCTTTCACCACTACTTAGAGCTGTTTTAGAGCAATGTTTTGATGTATTTTTACGAGTTCCATAGACTAGTATTTCGCTTCTATGTACCTAATGTTTTAATACATGCAAGCGTTAATGATACACAAATATAATAATTAGAAAAGACTGGTAAGTCATGATGGCTCGACATGTTTTTATGAACAATTCCTATGAATCACATACAAAAACACATATTATTTAATAGCGAGTTTTTTTTTTAAAGACATTAGATTATGCCGAACGAGATTTAGCTCAGGTAAATCACAAAACTTGAGTATAAAAGCTCTCCTCCCTAAGTAACTATAAGTTTTTATTTCAACTCAAAAGTAAATCGCCTATAGAGGTATAAGTCATTTACTTTAAACAAAGAAGTACTTATAAAAGCTGTCCTAATAAGTTTTAATTTTTAACCTCATTTAAGTTATCAGCTAAGAAAATGAAGTCTAACCGACTTCCGAATAAGACTTGAGTACAATGTTTTACAATAATAGAGGTGTACCGGCACAAATAGAACACAAACAGAACTGATTCAGTAGTCTACGTGTCTCTATACACTCGTCTCACTGACGTCTACAGTATTTTTAGATACGTTGCTACAATGTTTTCTTTTTAAATTGTGGCTAAGCTCAATAACTCACCGTGTCTGCCGAAATCAGTTAATAACAACAAAAATTGACAGTGAGTCAACAAACAGTGGAAAAAATATAATTCACAAAGTAATTATTAATATAACCGTATATAAATGCAGAATTGCAAAACTTCACGGTAAGAATTGAATGAAATAAGCTTTCGAAGATGGTGAAGCTGTCATTAAGCTTTTAAAGCCCCCTACTCAACAAAACAAGGCTACTACAGAGCAAACTCCAAATATACCTCAAGATAAATCCCAAAATCTGATGTTAGCTAAAGCCAAGTGCACACACACATAAGCAATGAGTAATACTGGTACTAACAGCAGTGAGGCGAGTCGTCTGCGCGATAGGGCACGCTCCCAGCCACCTCCCACTAGCCAGTCACCGTCGCCACTCGCCTTTTTCACGGTTTCTGCAATTTTAGAGGTACAAATTTTTAAAATAATGCATGCACAGCGAGATTCTCTGCGTCTCTTTGTTTTTGTGGAGTTCGCCGAACTGTTTGGTTGGTTTAAGGCTCATAAAGGATGTGATAGTTGGTCTGTTATGCAGTTTTTGGGATTATGATGTTTCATCTGTTTTGTTTGCATTTTCCGGGTCGATGTTTTGTTTTCTGATTCTAGCTGCGGCAAAGGGGCCGGTAAGCAGTCGATCCGATAAGTCCACTGGATTTGGGCATTGGAATTATGATTACACTAAAGAATTTCTCTATAGGATTGTCAAAATATCGAAGATTTTAGATAAATGTTGTGTAAAAATTGCAGTCTTTTATGAAACATAATATCTGCTGAACCTAAAGAGCAAGATGAGACGCCATTGCAAAATATTCAAATCAAACGCTCTCACAAGACGATAAACACGAAAATTTCAAAAAGAACATTACATTATATGGAGCTCTTTGAAATCTATTCAAAGGAGTTTATAGGTACATTCTCAAAAGTGGCGGTCATAAAGATTGTGCGACGTCATATCCGGCCCTGGCGTACAATTATCGCGTCTGTGGACTAGTTTCAAGGACTACTTTAAAATTACTGCATTTGTTTGCGAGTAAATCGTATGCAGATTTTTTTTTTGCGTCTGTTTTTATTCTACTAATTGGATCAATACTGTGTTCTTCTTTATCTGAGGCACTTCTTTAGGTTTTTAATTGTGTTTTTCTTTTGTTGTTTCCCTTCAGTTCTTTCTTTCATACTATAACCACATTCTATGAAGTTTCTTACGGAAGTAAACTAGAGAACTTTTAACAGGAATTATGTATATTACAATATTTAATATTCTGCATATGCCTCTGCGAACCCATTAAACGCATGCCGTATAATTATAATAGCACCTAGATTCAATCTCGTGTCAGTCTAGAATGCACTTGATGACTGCAGACATAACGGCTTCATAACACCATATAAAGCTTAAACTGATTCCACAGTGGACATTAAGAAAAAACTGTAGTACCAATAATATACGAGGTGTAATTAAAATAACTCAAAACCTCAAACACCCCAACTAAGTTCTACTGATATAGCAAGTAAACTATTTAAGATATGTATCTGTAATTTTTGGCCCTACTTGTCCCAATGGATATAACTTATTAATTCTTTTCGAAACTGTCTCTCCTAAATACAGATTACTCAGTGATCTAGCTAGGAGAGCAGCGATTAACCCAAAAATTCGTTGTACCTACACCATGTAATTAATAATGCAGACTTTGCAAGACCCTCATGTACTACAAAACCTGCACCTCAATGATATTATATTATGATGGTACCAATAACATTTTTGCTTAAATTAAACTATATTTAAAAGTACTGTAATCGATCCAACTCTCGATTCTGAACAAATAGTTTTAGAATTTGAGTTATTTCAATTGTATATCTGTTTATGTATGAATGAAACTGTTATAGATATTCCTTTACTACCGACCCTGGTATCATGGCCAGTATCAGTTTCAGAGTATAGTACCAAGTTATAGTAAAGTTTTGCTTTAAACGTCATAACGTTACCTCCCGCGGGGTCTGTGTTGAACTGGGTCAAGGTGGTTGGTACTTGTTGGTCAATGTTTAAACAATCTTCTTTTAATCTTTCGAAAGTGTTTTTCATAGCTATTGTGTTTATAAATTATCTATTGGTTTTCGAAGGCAGCAATTTTTAAACTTATAAGTGGGTAACAAGGGAATTAAGCCTGTTATTTGTACATCACCAGGAATTAAACTTACTATCTATGCATCATCAATTATTAATTTAAGGCGACGAATAGATCAGCATTATCCACTTGTAATCAAACACAATCAAAATGTCATTAATATTAAATGGCACTTGCATGAGTAATTTTATTTAGACTTAGATGTATGGATCAAAATACTAGTTACTGTACTCCAGAAACTCACACTTCAGCTTTTATAATTTAAATTTTTGAGCTAAACATTTATTGAAAGTAAGTTTGTACAAACACTACACGTCAATCATATTTTTTAAACTAGATGAGATCGGCGTTTCCTATCCGACTACTCTGAGAAGAAAGGCCGAAACAAACTCAGAAGTCACAATTTCTTTTAAAGTCCAGACATAATCTTCATAATCAGACCATGAAGATTGGTGTTTGAATTTTGAAATGATCTTTTGAGGAAAGAACCACCCACACTGATTAAGCGGACCTGTCCAGTCAGTGCACGCATTTGTCAGTAACCGTGCAGCTCAACTCGGAAATTAAGGAGCTCAACGATTCGATGAACCATACCAAAGAAAGGACATTTGTGTAGGCCGCATAAACTACTCCAACTGCCAGACCTTGATTAAAACTGAAACAATGGCCCACATAGTCTTCAACATTCACTGTGGTTTATTGGAGCAGCTCAATCCCAAGCCTTTTTGTCCTGAATATAGTCTTTGACAGCGTAATAGGCTTTCTGGAATAGTTTCAGCTGTATAAATTTCTGCTAGAATGTGGCCAGGAAGTTTATTGTAAAAACGTATACATTGGCATCTAACGGAGGCACCTGTTATCCTGAGCCTTTTCTTTTTTGGGTGGGTCATCATTAAATGACTTCTCCCGCTCTGCACGGAGCGAGAGGGTGTGTCAGACTCTTACTGACTAAAACCCACCCGTGTTCCTTCAGTTGCCTATGCGCCAGGGCCACGGTAACTCTTTCAAACAATCCGCGAGCCCGGCAGGCATTGGCCCTATCGGATCCCATCCATGTTGCTGACATCTCTTAGAGGCGCGCGTGGTACACGACTCGCCGTCGACCCGAGCCTGGTCCTTACCAGACGGCGAGCCGCCCGTTGCTCGCCGTCCGCGAGCCCACGCCTACGGTGGCTGGGAATCGGCTATCGATTCCCGAAGCCCTGGGCATCTCCTCCTGCGGCGACGCGTTCAACAGGCAGGCTGGTCGGCGCCTCAATGAACGCGGCACACCGCGTGCCCCGTAAAGGGCCATGGACCGCACGATTTTCTTGAGCCTGGTCGTAGGAACAACAAATTTGTGTTTGTGCCTGGTTTTTATATTATAGATATCACTGTATTTTTTTAAAACAGATTAATATTTCTGTGTGCATACAAAAGAATTTCATAAATATACTGAGAAGGCACAATCATTATACTATTAATCTCTATGGAAGTTCGTCATTTTTGCCGATGGGAAAACCCACCGAGTACGGGTTGTCAGTACAATAAAATCTGTCAGCTTAAAATCAAGATTCACAAAGGATCGTTCTAGGACACAAGCCAACGCCTAGTTAATCGGCTAAATAGAAATAAATAAGCCTTCGATATTGAAATACCGCCATTATACAACAATGGGCATTTAGCGGTGTGAAGTGACTCATTGACCGCGTTATCCATGGACAAAGCTCGCGTTATGGTGCTAATTGATACCATACTTATGCTATAGTTTGTAATTGGTTCCAGTTAAAATGTACGTTGGATAAATAAACACAATACTGGGCTTTGTTGCCCGATGAGAAACGCGCGCTCATATTGCTTGATATATTTAGTTTACGTTGGATTTTCCCAGAGCGTCTGGTTAAGGTTTTGATATAATTTTCAATATTGTTGAGTGTAATTTTCTGAGTTTTTGGAACTTAATCAATGAATATGTTTATATTTTTGCGTCCGCTAATATTATTTACCTGTTTTGTATTAATATCTATTACAACTCTGGTTAAAAGGTAAATAAAAAAAACGTACGGCTTAGCGAAACTTTAATTGTATAGTAACTTAGTTTTTACTAGAAAGAATAATTAAGTCAATTCATTGTTTTAGTTACAAACTTTTACAACAACAGTTACCAATATTAATTGTATGATTGTTTTTTCCTGTAAATACTGCTGATGCTAACGCCCACTTCCCCTCATTCATACCTACACGAACTTGAAACACAAATTATTACTAGAATCAGAATTAATTTAAGTTTTCACCACATTATGTACAATATTTGTAACGTTTCATCACGATTACGCTGTTTGTGTAGGCAGAATTATCTATATGTATAGTGTAGGTCCAGTGATTCAGATCAGAGCTGCCTACCTCGTACATAGATCATATCGGTACGTACCTACATTGCTTATTCATGTTTACACAAGTTTTATTATTCTTTATATCATGATGAGTACGAGAATAGAATCTCTAATTACTATAGTTACTTGACAAGTGGCAGTTACGGCTTCATTCAATAGTTATAAATGAAGAGGTCAGGAATAAAAAAATTACATTTACGCATCTGGCTCGATTGACTTTTGATGTGAAACATCTATGGCCGCGGGTAAAATCGATTGTTGGCGTGGCGACGCATGCCGTGGCGACGCATCGCCACGCTATATTTTCTATACAAAATAGTTTCGGTGATTCACATCTGCCAGGCATCCCGCGACGGCTCAATTTCTTTTTTGTTCGTTCTCAAAACCTTGAATTTTATCAATTTCTGAACAGATTTGGTTCAATTAGTGAGTTATTTCGCGAGAAAATGGCTTTTAAAAGGAGTATTCTGTACAAAAGTTAACATTTGACATTCGATCGTGCATCCCCATATTGCATTTTCCTCGGTTCCTGAGATAAAGAAAAAGGGTAAATGTCACTGCTCAAATTTTTGTTAGAGGAAAATCTTGCCTATTGGTAGAACAACTGAACGCGTTGGTTTACTATAAGCTTTAATTCTTACTGAGATTTGTATATCATATTAACACGCCTCATATGAAATGCTACAAAAAATTACTTATTAGTAAAATAAAACACCAGTAGCCATCAAAGTCGCGAAAAATGTAAGCCTTTTTTGGGTGCTACGTATAGTACACCCTACTAAAGACTGACACCGACAGACTGATTTCCAAAGAAGGAGAATCAGGTCAATTTGAGATAGTTCTATGACTATAATACCCAGCAGTGGACCAGAATATATACAGAGAAAACCAGCGCTGCGACACTTATTTTTAAATGTCGCAGCATCATGCTGAGATAGGGGCCTTTTGGCCTCGTACAGGACTTTCTGTTGTTATTTTCATTTTACTTTTTTGTTTTTGTTTTTATGAGTGTGTTTAGTTTAGTTTGTGATAATCCTGTGCGAATCCCGATAAATACTTTTTCTTTCTTTCTTTCATTAGGCTGGGCAGATTGACAGAGCAAAACAAGGACCAAGTTTACAATAAATACCCTATTAACGTAACCTAAAAACTTCACAAGTGAACACTAAGCTTGAACATGACTGTGACCTTGCACCGCTTAGATAAGATAACCATATCAAAAGCGAATGATAACGGCAATAATATTCCGAGTTGCCAGCACAAACAACTGCAGTTTCTCCTTTATAAAACACATCCTTACACTTGTTGCAACCCTTTATATCCCGATTTATAACACAATACATTAATGCGGTTGCAAATTTCGTATGAATCAGTCCGACATGCGTCAGTTGGACATGTTATTTGTCACTAGCGGACTACTGACCGTAAACTCACGCTGACTCTACAAAGTGGATAAATTACTCTACATTTATATTCACAGTTTTAAAATAAACTCGCTACTTCTCTACCGATAAAATATTGCTCTTTTATATGAGTGCGCTACGTATTTTTTCGGGAAGCCCGTAAAGTTGAATAGCTAATATCAACACTATCGCAGTTCTCGCTTACAAGACCGGACGCGTTTCAATTAAATTCAGCGACAAGTTATTTTATTTGAATAGACGTGTGTTGAAGCGTGTTGAGAACAGCTTAGTCAAACACATTAAACCAAAATACAAACAAAACATTGGACCAATTAAAGTTCACGTTTACAAGCGTGAAGTTCTCATAGGCGCTGTTACGAGCGCCGGGCTCTCGTAAACTGGTTCTGTATGGTGAGTGATTGATTTCCATTCGTTGTTCCGTGGCTTTGTTATGTTTATTAGCACTGCACGTTTTTGTTCGTGATACGTGAGCCTTTTCAAAAAGGGGTGGCTGAAAAAGTAGCACCCACATTTTTCCCTTTTTTGTGTTCCCCTGAGCTCGTTGTGGGGTGCCCCACCGTAATTTAAATTGAACTGCACCTTTTGCGTGCAAAACGGTAATTTGTCTCTTATGTAATGGGAAAATACTAGGGTTTTTATTGAAATAAGCGTAACATGAAAAATGTGAAGTATTATACAAAAACTATTTCCTCGTAGTAAAGTTTCACTCAATAAAAACCATTTTGCGTTTGAGATAACAATATAAAATGCTTCGGGTTTTACATATTTAAGTTCCCCGACGATATCGTCTCGGGGAATTCCATGAATACTTTTATCCCGGAGCAAAGCAAATGGATTGCGCTTAGCTTAAACATACATACAATAAGTAGTTGTTCAGTGAGAACAGTGTCTGTCGACTGTGAACATACAATGTTCATATAACTCGGTGGCGGCGGGCGGCGTGTTTGTGTTCGTCGGTATCGAAGAATCTAGTATTGTCCCACCCGGCCGGCCACCCAGGACAGGTAGCCGGGAACATGCCGCCGGGATTCCCAAGACATCACCCGCAATCCGGGAACTTCCTACAGTAAATATTTTTGAAGATGAATGGTTTAGTGGGCGCCCGACCCGACTCGTCTCCATTCAATAATGAATGCCTTTTAGTTCTCTCCTCGTCATTCATTGTTGTTTAGCCCTTTTGCTTGTTCGACAAATTTAAAGGTTTGCTCTCACATAATTAAAGGTGATTTATGCTTTTACAAAAGACCCTTTGCAGCCGTGATTACGTCATAATGTTTCACAAATACTTCCAACACTCCCCTCGATGATTCATCCGCTGAGTCAGATTAGTGCATGTTCCAAAACTAATGCGGAGATTTTATTTGGAGTGTTACCATTGCACAAACATAAACTACGCACGAATGAGCTGGGTAGCCATTAATCAGTTCGTAGAACTTCTTAATAATTGCTGCGCGATAAGTAGTCCGGTTTGAAAAATAAACAGACGTTGTTTTATCGCATTTCAAAATAAATTAAGTTGGGAAATTATGAGCAGATTTATTTTTAAGCGATCGTTTGCATAATTTTATACTTATATCAATTTAAATTAAGTGAAGCAAGGTCAAGCAAGTACCTAATAGCTAAATATTTCAAAACTCTATTTAACCTACAAACAGTTTTTATTATTATTTGCATAGAATTAACTTTTATAATAGGTAACACAAAAGTGTAAAATGTGTGTGTGTAGTGTGTGTGTGTGTTTGTGTAGTGTAAAATATGTATCGTATTAATAAATACGATATATATTGTATAATCTTAACAGCCCAAAAAGAGCAATAAATAATAACAAAACAAAATGAACAAAAAAATAATTTCTATTACATAATCACAATTTCATTGCCGACAAATCTTCAATGTTGGTCCACGGAAAACTACAAAAATAGTGCGGTGACTCATTTGCTCCTACGCATTACCGATACATACTGAGCACATAAAACATCTAAGCGGACACCGATTGCCTATTTGCCATTTTATGTTCTCGTTTCTATAAAAAACGTACGTAATATGGATGAAATCTCGTAGTTTTACATAATCTTTGCGATAAAAAACGTTTTATTTTTCTATTTTTTTCTGTGGTTTGCATCACTATTTATTTATAAGAGTAAGTTTCCACGATGTGTATTCAATATGTATTTATGAGGTTTTCTTGTTTTGCCTGCACTTACTAACATAACATTTTCATTTCCATCGAATGATTGAATTTCTGAGCACATGTCTAGGCATGAAATAAGAAAATGTATTTGTTTGTACGTTTCTTCGATGATTTAAAAGGTTATTCAACACATATTCACGTCAATTCAGCGGGGTAATTACGTAACACACTTACAGTAGGAATAGCTTTCAGTTTGACAGTTCAACAACATTCATTGCGTTATTTACGTTGTTGAGCAGACAAATTTTTCGAACATATGAAGCAATGGATTAACAATAGGCATCAAAATGATTCAGATTGTGATTGATAGTGTGTTACGCAATTAGGGTGCTGGTATAGTCAAATCCGATATAGTAATCTAATTTCAATTTACACTTGATAAACCATGTAGTGTCTTGAAATTGGTCATTTTGTAAAAAGCTTTGGAAATGTAACTATCATCAACGTATGTAAGAGCAGAACTAGTAATCAATTAAAATCAAAATATTTTATTTCACATAAACCTACATGGGTACTTCAGAAGCTAGGTGCACGGTTCCAATTGGTTGTTTCCTATGGATGTTAAGAGACGGCAAGAAACTCCACGGTTACTCTTTTAGAAATAAGGGGGCTTTTACAATGTTTCAAATTACAGTGTTGATAGATATGGGAGGACAGTGTAGGCCTGTCAAAAAGTAACAGGTACTCAACAAAATAGAAAAGGTCTACATATCTACAGTCTACAAGTTAGGCCTACAACGTTCTCACATTCACAATGTATAGAAGAATCTATATAAAAATAAAAGCCTATTGAAACCAAATGACATGATTGCCATTACAACTGTAAAAAATCTGTATTAAAATCCTGTCTACAAAAGCCATAAATAAGGAGTTATAATAAGATTGGAGGTATATAATGTCAAATAATGAGAAGATTATGTCAAAGAAGAAAGTAAAAAACCAAAAACTTCGTAATTTGGGAGCAGTTAATAGACATTTACATAGTGATGCCGTTAATGAGGTACCAGGGAAGCCACATGTGCAGCAGGAATTATTGCCAAACTTCCTTGTCTTCAACGTAGTCTTTAATCTTATTATATGCATTTTTGATAAGGATACGTTTGATGTGGGTTTTGAACTTTTCATCGCTAAGTTCTGTAACTGACTTTGGCAACTTGTTATAGAAGCGGATACTGTTTATAAGAAATGACTTGCTTGTTTTAGTTAATCTAAATTTGGGTATCACAATTTCATTTTCACTACGTGTATTATATTATATTATAGAAATCGCTTCTTATTTTGAAAAGTCCTAAGTTTTTGCGAACATAAAAAATACTTTCTAAGATATAAAGAGAAGGCAGAGTTAGTATATCAATTTCTTCGAATTTGTTTCTAAGAGACTCGTGAAGACTCATTTTATAGACCGCGCGGATTGCCCTCTTTTGTAAAATAAAAATTGAATCTACGTCAGCTGCCGATCCCCACAGCAGAACGCCATAAGACATAATACTGTGGAAATAAGCAAAGTATACTAACCTAGCAGTAGCTATATCAGTCAACTGCCTTATTTTTCTTACTGCATTTGCGGCTGAACTTAATCTACCTGAAAGAGCTCTAATGTGGCGCCCCATTGCAATTTTGAATCTAAAGGAATTCTTAGAAATAGTTTCCGTAATAACATCTAGTTTCTTGCCATCAAGTTTTAAATTTAGACCCACTTGGGGTACATTTGGTAATGAAAACTTAAGACATTTAGTTTTGTTCGCATTGAGTAAAAGATTAGTAGCTGCGAACCATTTCGAAAGAACCGCCAGACTATGGTTGACATGTAAGACATCCGTATCTTTTCTATATATTTAAAAAATAAGAGAAGTGAAGTATTAACGTTCTTAAATTAATTTTGAAGCAACAGATACATTTATATCGATAAAGAAATACCTGCATGAAAGTCAACCCTCCCGGGGAGTGGGCGACTTGGAGTCGACCCACGCAAACCTATTTATATTACAAGTCCCAGCAAATTAAACTCAACCTTTTTGTTTCAGGTAAGACACTTTGAAAATCGTTTGAGCGATCGTTGTCTCTTTTGACGCCAGTAAGTATATTATATTATAAGGTAGGCGAATATCCGAATATCTCTTTCATTTATGTCAATAAAGGGAAATCTTCGGAGAGCTACACAGAAAACAATATGTTTTACGACTTTTTTCCTTATCTCGTAACTGTAATTTATAGACAAATCAGCGTTATCATAAGCACGTTACTATCTGATAAATTCGCTGTTTCCGCTCCACGTGTTCTTTTTTTCTATCTAATGCTAACAGATGGGAAGTTTATCTCCATTTATTATCAGGTATTTTTGCACGATTTTATACTTAATCACTGCTTCCTTGCACTCTAATAAGGGATTTCCGTCAGGGAAAAGCTGGTCCACCTTGTATGGCTACATATATCATAATTATTTTTAATAAAATGGGCAACCGAATTAATAAACAAATATCGTACGCAATTACTGAAAAACCTGGGTTTCCCCATGTTTGTGTCGATTAAAAGCTATCAGTCGCCCGCGTGAAAGCGATAACCTCACTTCCATAGATAAATACTTCCATTACTTAAATATATTTTTGTTTCCTTAATTGTTGAACTATGTATTTATTTACAGTACAAAATTTGCAATATGGAAAATCTACATTCATCCATACAAATTTAGCGAGCTTAAACAACGCGCTATTGCGTTATGATAAATTATAAATGAAAGCGCTATTGCGTTAAATAATTAATACCATTATTGTGGTTTATTAATTATTTAAAATTAGGTAAAATTCAATTCATATTATTTCACTTATAGCATCAACAGTTCTGCACTCAATAAATAGAGGACTACCTACTCGATTTAAATTGCCGGTTACGCTAGGTCCTTTATCAATTTCCATAATCGCTTACAATTAGCTCCGAGATAATACGTTTTGCCAGATCATATCTAACATAATTTTATAGTATCTACAGAATATTAGGTGGACAAGCAAACCGACATTTTGATAAAGTGTATTCTAACAATTCTTTAGCAATCAAAAAACTAATCCAGGTATTTTGTCAACACACAGTTTTTCTGTTATAAGTTAATTTTTGTACTGCCTCCATTGGTCAAGTGGTCACAAATGCTATTGTTGAGGATGAGCTCCTGGGTTTGATTCCCAGGTCGGGCAAAGCGTTTTAAGGTGTTTTCATCTGTCGTACTTTTCCCAGAATCTGGATTTGTGCCCGGTTGATGGCAAAACGCTTGCCCCATCTTACGTGGGACTTCTATAGGTACGCCTATGCCTAACCTTTCGGCGATTAGAAGAGTGATGTTATATTATGTTAAGAAAAATGTTATAAAAGGAATCATGGATCGATTTAAAAACGTATCAACATCCGTAACGCGAGTGCTTACATCCGTTTGAACGCAAAAGTGTAATCTTCTCCGAAGCTTTGAGGAGCATTCGGAAATCCGCTCTGACTTTATACTGTCGACATGACGTTTAGCGAAACCCGCCCGTAGAAATAACATGACATAGAGCTGCTCGATCTACGATCACTTTAACATTCGATATTTAAACGAATTTGAGGCAAAATATTCTGCGTCAATTAATTATTCATATTTTTGTGAACCCCTATGTTTACACGATAAACACAGCTATTTTTATAAACGCTTCACAATGTTTAAGCTGAAACTTCGAAACGTTTATTTAAATTTCTGGTTAAAAACAGAAGCCGTAAAAAATGTTCCCAAAAATTCGTCACATTGCACGTTTATAGCGACTCCTCATCTTTATAGAGACCCTTAAAACGAACGGCTTACAAACAAACCTCATTTCAGAGGTTAAACATTTTTGTTTATAGTTATGGCAACCCTAGGAAAGTGAGTGAATGCTCGACAGTTGGACCTCTTTGTGGCACAATCAGAAATAAAAACACATCTCTCTTTGTGTCCGGGCTCCGGACGGGAATATTGCCGGACGACGAGACGGCGACGGACGCACCAATCCACTCACTTCCCTACGCACATATTCAGTTTTATACATATGTATTTGGTTATGAAAAAAAAGGAGTAGGTATTGTTCACGTATGTCATGCAATAAAGAAACAATTTGGTAAAGTCAGGGAACTTATTTGTTTATCAAATTGACTACCAACTGAAACTGTCATCCTTTGACTTTTTGTTAGTTGTATGAAATGTCTATTACACGGAAAATTGACGTAGTGTATCAATTTGTCAAACAATTCATTTCCCTGAGTGTATTTACCTAAAGAACTGACTGTTTTCAGAATAACTTACAGCCTACATACAGACAGCTTTTTGTTCACATTTTCAAACTGTGTAGAGTTTTAAATGGTTTTCCCGTTAGACAATGCACAGTAGCATCACACAGAGGATTCAATTTGTTTCCGGAAAACTGCACTAGACACGGCACCATAGATATCTCCATGCACGGCACCCCGTTAAAGTTATAGTGGAACCGGCCCAGTGTTGGTGGACAACAATACTCTACTCTACACCTTTGTCTGCGCGTTACGTGCCTACCCCATCGCAGAATACAGGCCTGATGTAACAGGCACTTCTATTAAATATAATTCCATCCTTTCATGTTCAGACTCGAGTATGTTTTTCCAGTATTCGCGTAAGCTTAGCTTAATGATTCAGAAAGGCAGAAACCACGAAAGTAAGCTTAATTAACAACTTATTTGGATTCTGCTCAGACAAATAGAGAAATTATTTGCGCAAAGAAGTTTATGTAATAAGCCTTTTCTGCTGGCTTTAATATACTACGTTTGTATACTTTAAAGCTCACTTGCATAACGTGATTTGAGTAGCTAACTAATGAGTGTGACGTCATCCAGCACATATATATATACAGGGTTATTGGTAAAACACCAGCAAACTCTTAACGGGACATTGTACTCATCATTATAAACAACTTTTACTATGGACCAACCCAGAAATTGCGAAAAAAAAAACAGATTTTCCCTACATTTATATTCGCATAACACGTCAAAACGTAGAGAATAGCTGATAATTTTTTCGCGATTTCAGGTTTTGTCCTTAGTAAAAGTTGTTTATAATGATGAGTACAATGACCCCTTAAGAGGTTGCTGGTGTTTTACCAATAACCCTGTATATTGTAATAGGTGACGAACACATTACAGTTTTGAATAAAATAAATAAATATATACAATATAACATCTTATATATAATAATAAAATAAGTATATTTTATACATAACTTCGTTGGTCTAGTGGCCGCAATGGGTACTGCTGAGCATGAGGTCCTGGGATTGATTCCCAGGTCGGGCAAAGTATTACTGGGTTTCCCATCAGGAATTTCTCGGTAACATCCCGGAGTCTGGATGTCTACTGGGCAATAGGCTCGCCCCCTTTTACATGGGACTTAAAAATAACTGGCGAAATGTGAGTGCACTATTGGTACACCTCTGCACGACCCCTCGCGTCGCGACGGGATCACAGGCGTGGTGTTGTTGTGTTATTTTATACATGTGTAGCGGCATCTACAATCGCCACATGCGAGCTACGCGTCATACTGACGTCACGCAAAATCCTGCATCGCGCAAGCAGAGTTTACCGCGCAACTAGCATATATACAACATCCCGACATCAATCGTCGGGCAGTTGCCCACCAGACACGACACCCGTCTGGTCGGAGGATCCTCCCTTTTCTATGGAGGTATGAGTGAGCTTTACACCCTGTTCCTCATACCTCTATACATGCATGTTCGTATACAATTATTAAACGATATTCATCGTAAATGCGTCTTCATAAAACAGTACTTAACATAGTATTTACCCTAAAACAAAGTTAACTAATTATTTTGTGTTAAAACCTGGTGACCGGTAATGCGCTTCTGAAACTTATTTCGTTATAGCAAACAGTAGGTAAGTACTGAGCATGTTTGGTTTTGAAATTTTCGTAAACACGCGATAAGCGTCCTTCAGTATTTGCATACAAGGATAGTGCTTGCAAAGCACGTTTCGCTGTTTAGTGAAACCAAGCTAGTTTTGATTCAAAACAAATTAAATATACTGATTCTATCGCGTTTTTATTTCATTTGTCACCATACTCACCATTTTTACGTCCATGTTTTGATTAATTTAAAAACCGTAACTGTAATAGGTACGCACCTTCATCTCGATCTCCGATATACCACCTGAAGCGTGCAAATCCATCGAAGAATCAGCAATCGTGGAACATTTTAACTGTGTGTCTGCAGCAGAAAAAATAGAAAATCAGACAAAATATCTACACGAGAAAGGTCAAAGCGAACCTGTTAGACGCTTGAAAAAATGGAAAAACTTCTATGATAATGGTAAATTATCAAAAAGCTCGAATACCGAGTCTTCGTATTGTGCATGGGTTGATCTACAGAACCCGGAACTATGTAGTAAACAGTGATTATTTGTGAAAAGAAGTTTATTGCGGAGAGATTTTTAAATAAAAATGTGGTGTCAATCTATAAGTACCTAATTAGGTTCATAATGATATATGTTTCAGTACATCTGTTGCTGCCGAAAATAATAAAATAACTAATATACTATACATAAACCTGATAATATATACATACATATATACATAATTATACACCCAATTAAACTCATCTAATAAATTTTAATAATATTTAATTGCTTGAATTGCTGCTTAGCTCTCTTCCTCTCACCTAATTTTGCTGCGCCCGACAGGGTCCATTTTGATCTTTTACCATGTTAGACCATCTATGTAATACATATGGAATGCAATAAAGAATTGAGTATAAAAGGCATCTAGTTATTGTGTATTAGGTACATAGTCGATGTTTCTATATCCATTAGCCATGACGTTTCAGTCGTAAAACTTGGTATGTGCAACTCTATATACATAAATCAAAGCTCTTCATGTCACCACTACCTACGTGATTCTTTCACGAGTATTGTAAATTCAATAGAAGACATCAGAAACAACACAATCATCTTCCTACATTGAATTTCAAAAGCTACACTTCAACATCATAATATCTGAATTTACACAATAATAGTTTCATCACGACTAAGAAGTTCAGAGTTAATGACTTATATTAAAATAATAATTGGACATCCAAAGGTCGTTTACTTGGGTGATGTAATTAATTTGTGCGAAACAACAGGGGATCGCAACCATTTAAATACACTTGCGTGCAAAAAATTCAATAAACTCCGTTCTCTTCGATTTGAAATAAGATTATTCAACGTGTTAAATTAAAAATCACCTAATATATTGTGGTCTAAAATCTTCCTGAATGTATGTAAATTAAATCTGTGATTATTTTTCAAAACAGATTCTTTCGTTTTTGAGAAAATCGCGAACTTAAAAACATACGGGTCGAATAAAGAACCTCCTTTATTTAAGTCAGTTAAAAATTTAAATTAAATGATCAATAATCGATCAGTAAAAACAAAATTAAGTTTTTATCAACTTCACTGCCAAAAAAAGTCACGCAGTTTTTCCAACCATTAGCGAGTGATGAGAACATCTGAAGAATCGAGTTGATCTTGTCAAGAATATTGTTTTTATCAAAGTATAGGGTATGTGTAAATAAACTTTATCTTACATACCTTTCCACAATATCAAATAATTAAAATATACAATAACATTTTAAGATATCGTCTTTCGAATAGAGAGTATGGGGGATGGGCCAGTTTTTTTGCACGCAAGTGTAGTTATAATTTAACATTATGAAATAATCGAGTATTTTTGATTAACTTTATCTTCTTTCTAATCCTCTTAATTTTGCTTAAAAACGTTGAATTGCCGTTCTACAACACAATCATTGTTCACAACAGTATTTATAACCCGGTAATAAAAAACATAATCACTAACAAACATATACAACAATAAATGCTTGGAACTCGACACTGACCTATAACCACGTACTCCAACCTACACTTACATCAGGAAATAAATCATTACCTACTGACCAACAACATGCGAGACAATACAGTTTATTCACGCAATTGATTATAATATTATTCCTCATTCTAATTATAACACACCTTTTTTTTTTTTTTTTTTGGGTGGGAAATCAATTATAACACACCTAGGGCCGATATCTCGAACAAAAATTATCGCAAAATTAATGTGACTAATTGCCAATCCCGCGTTAACTGCTGCGATTGGCTGTTGATAAATCATTAAACCAATCACAGCAGTTTACGCGTGCTTGACAATTTGACACATTAATTAAAAAAAAACCATTCACCAAAATTTTAAAAACCGGCCCATAGACATACAACTTCTATATAATGTTCCCACTTAGGCCTCTCTAGTGGGCCGTATTCCACAACCCGCTGCGGGTTGGTGAATGTCACAAATGTCCTAGAATTTTTGCTTCTAAGACATGTCACTTTCCTCATTATGTTTTCTTTCACCATCTTTAGAACAGTGGTTATTAAATAAATTCACCAAATAACGAATCCAAGACCTAAAACCCGAAATGTCCGTGCCACTACTCCTCCTCTTCTAATTATAAAGGTGCGCTCAAATGACGCGCCCCGTAAATCGGAAGGCGCGAAGTGTGAACTAACAAGGTAAATGGATCGCGAGCAAGGATCAACAGGCTCACGCAGATGGGACGTGTCGTAACAAGCTTTAGTTATTAGTGCTAGTTTAACTTGTTATTTTGTTATGCTATTTTCTGCTTAAGAATGTGAAATGTGTTTGTGGATGTTCTCTTTCCTAATTAATTGGAATTTCGTTGTGGCTTCCTCGTCATCTTTCCTCAGTCCCACAATGTTTAGGTACTCATTTTCATTACTTTTTGGATCCGACGGAGTGAAGCTCTATTTGCTTCGGTCTGTGAGTTGATGGTGTGAACGTGGTTACGTGGCCACGTTGACTAACACTTCCAGTTGTGACCGGGGATTTAAAACCGGAACGAATTTGGGTTCCAGTTCTTCATTTCGGTTCTTAAAAAGGTTCTTCTTTTCGGTACGTTTCTGGTTCAGGTTCCGGTTTGGTTCTGGTTCCATAGTACCGGTTCCAAATACAGATTCCAATATACCGGTTCCGTACCATCTGATTTAAAGGTTCTCTAAGAAAGAATTAACACATGATCTACCAAAGCAGTTGTCCCTTTCTCCCCCCTCATAAAAACTCCCACGTCTTCACCCGCCAGCGGCGGTAGCTACCCGTACCTCACCGCTATCGTACAAAGCTTCGACCTGCGCTGAGCGGCATCGTATACTCGTTCCGAGTCGCTTTGAAGAAAAACCGGTAAAATAAAGATTCTTAAAGGTTCCAATTTAGGTTCCTGTTCCGGTTCGAATTCTAGTAACGGAACTACTAAATACCGGTATTTTAGGAACCAACACTTTGGGCTTCTGGGTATTTTGCAGCTTCCTAGACAGGTAGGTACCTCATCACTGAGACTAGCTTCACTGTCTCAGCGTTCGTTTTCGTTGGTCGATTTGCTCTATATTCTGGGTTACAGAAGTCACAGAGAGAACTTGAATTAAAAAAATTGTACGCAGATGTGTGGAATTTGCTTGTCACAAACTTCCAGTAATAACTAGAATTTCAAAGGATATATTAATTTCATTTTACGTAAAAAATCGGGTCTTCTTTTTTATTTAATTCTTAATCTCACGATTACGCAGTCAGCGATATCTTATCGGTATGAATTTTCTTTTATCAGCTGTTGTCTTATCTGTTATTTGAATCAGCTGTTTTAATAAATCTTCGAGTGAAAAAATAACGATGAATTATTTTCTCTGAAACAGAGTTCTTTTCTCGGTTGAATTAATTCGACAATAATATAGAAATTTCAATGAGCATATTAATGTTCGTATACTAATAATTGATCGACTACCTACTCTATTTTATTTAAGAAATGTACCCTAAATATAACATTTTATTCTGACAGTTAACATACAAATTATTCAACATTTCGTTATTACCTTCAGTACATACCTACCTCGTCATCATCTGCCTAGCTTTTTCTCAATTATGTCGGGGTCGGCTTCCAGTCTAACCGAATGCAGCTGAATACCAGTATTTTACATGGATCAACTGCCTATCTGACCTCCACAACCCAGTTACTGATTACATCCCTTGGTAAGACTGGTTGTCAGGCTTTCGGGCTTCTGACGACCTGTAAAAACTGTCAATGATCCACGAATGACAGCCGTGACCGCCGGCTTAACATGCTGTCCGAGGCACTTAGGGGTCTCGGTATGTAAAGATGGTCATCCATCCACGGACCAAACGTGGCAAGCGTAGCTTAACCTGATCGATCGACCTGTACGGCTGTTATTACTTAGCCACGTATATTTATTTATATATTCTTTATTGTACATCACCAAATACATAACAAAAAAAAAAACAAACACTACAAAATGTACAATGGGCGACCTTATCGCTTTCTGCGTTCTTTTCCAGGCAACCTCGGTATGGACATACCTACCTATTTGCTTATATTTAATTAATTTGAATAACATTGATAAAAGATTTTGTTGCGTCGTTAGCTAAGTAGTATACATAGTTATAATTAATTAGTTATATTAAAATTAACATGTTCGATTTAACCGTATTTGCCCCGTTCATGCTTTTACTCACGTAGGCGATACAGATTCGAAATTGCCCGATACGACTCGCAGTCCACTCCGTTTTAGTCCGGGTCCAGGGCAGTCCCGAAATATAAACCACATTTTTTTTTCTCTTTATGGTTACAAAATATCAATTCATTGGAATTCCGCACAGTGAATTTCAAATAAAATTGCGAGTTTAAGCAGAATGTACTACTTTATTACTTTGTCAGTGTTTCTAAGAAATAAAACATTAAAAAGAAACATAACATTACGCCTATATTCCCCGAAGGGATAGGCAGAGGAGTACCTATAGTACACCCACATTTCGTCAGTTATGTTTAAGTCCCATGTAATTAAAAAGGGGGCGAGCGGATTGCCAAATAAAAACAACAAAAAGAAGAAGAAGAACTACTAACAAGAAATACTTAGTTATGAACCCAAATTAATTTACGTATTCGTTCTTTTCAAATTAAACTTAACTTGAACGATCACCGTTTTTGCAAATAATTTTTAATATACTCGTACATAGGTACTTAATATAATTTAATGAACTACTGTTTTCAATCAAATCAAAACATTTATTTGCTTGAATACGGGTAGGTACATGAGGTGATACATAAATCAATTACCGACCTACCTACCTAATCATCTGCCTTATTACGTATTTATCTCTAGATTTATTTACCTCTTTATTGTAGATCTCAGTTTTTTATAACTCACCATTCAGCAACAATCAATCATCAACATAACAATTTCCTTATAAATAAACTTGTTCCATAACCACCGGAGACAGAGTAACAAAAACAGTACAACAAAACCAAACAATAACAGATAATCTGTGGCGCTAACTATTCACAGACTATAGACTTATACCTCGTGATACAGTCGACGAGCGATTTCGCAGTTAACGGTCCGACTGTGACCGTTAAACAGGTTCCGTACTACCATTTGTACCTGCCGAGATTTGAATTTCGAACCCCTTAGGGGAGTCTTTGAGCTTCCGTGTACAGTAGGTCATAATCCTATTATTATTGAGGTACCTACTTCTTACCTCTTAACGGTTTTTTCAAGGTTGTTGCGGTATACTAACCTTAATGATCGAACATCGTAGTGATGTGCCCTTATTTATTTTATTATTGTAACCGTTGCTGTCTATTGTTACGTTGTACCGTTGTTCTTGATTGTTAGTAATTAGATGGTTATCATATTTGCTATTTTTTGTACCCTTTCACTTGTCAAAACCGTGTAGTGATGGATACCTAAGTAGGTACTGTTTTATGCGATACCGATAACCAGCTGTCCTGTCCCACTTATAATGTTCAAGTACTACTTACTTCTCGTACTAGAAGGAAGAATTGGGTGGGTCTTGGGCGGTAAATCATAGAATAACTTCTCCTGCTCTGGGCGGAGCGGGAGGGCGTGTCAGACGTTTACTAACTGAAACCCACCCGTGTTCCTTCAGTTGCCTGTGCGCCAGGGCCACGGTAACTCTTTCGAACAATCCGCGACTCGGCAGATAATCTGGACACCTATCACAGTAGACCGGGAAAATCTAAATCTCAGTTCATTTTTCAAATAGGTATGACTTACTCACTTTTTCACTTTAAAGAAATGTCCATATGAAACAACTTAAGCTATAGCAATTAAATCTACGCCATAATTATTCGCATTAATTAAGATAGGAGTTCATAGGAGCCAAGCCTCGTAAAGTAATTTATAAACGCTCACATTAATTTGTCAATTTAGTGGATAATTCTAGTTATAACGGAGTTCTATTGACTTGATTTGACTTGTGTGGTGCAAGTAAACGGTATCAAGAAGGAATTGAAGAGAAGTTTGTAAGTTGGATATAAATACGTGGATAAAGATTAGGATACCTACGTGAAAAGTTTAAGAGCGAAACATTAGCTACTTTGAATTATTTTTCTAGGAGAAAAAGCTTGCCTTAGTTACACGCATGTTGAAGTTAAGTTATCATTCTTTAAAACCTCATAATAATAGGTATGCACGACGACATATCAAGCATTTCCAGTATAAGCTTTTTTTTTTTGTGGCAAATCTTCAAATAACTTCACCCGCTCTGGGCGGAGCGGGAGGGCGTGTCAGACATTTGCTGGTTAAAACTCACCCGTGTTCCTTCAGTTGCTTGTGTGCCAGGGCCACAGTAACTCTTTTGAACAATCCGCGACCCTGGCAGGCATCGGCCCCAGCGGACCCCGTCAATTGGTGCTGACATCTCTTTGAGGCGCGCATGGAACACAACGCGCCGTCGACCCGGGCCTGGTCCTTACCGGAGGGCGAGCTACCCATTGCTCGCCGTCCGCAAGCCCGCGCCTACGGTGGTCGAGAATCGGCTATCGACTTCCGACGCCCAGGGTGTCTCCTCCTGCGGCGACTAGGGGCGTGAGGGCGCAACGATTGCCTCACCCTCACGCGCTCTGCCTCCTCCTTCGCGAGCATTACTGCTTCGCAGAAGGAGGTGACGGCTTCCCATTCCCTCTCGCTCCGTATCATGGCCTGAACCAGGGCCGGACGCGAGAGGCCGCCGCCGCCGATAGCCCCCGCGAGGACACGGCGGTGCTCCACCCAAGCCAGGCAGATCTCCACCGTATTCTTCACCGTGTCCCCCGGGCGATCCACACAATGGTAGCACCTGGGCGTTTTCTCCCGCCTTATCCGGAACAAAAGCCTCCCGAAACAGCCTTGTCCGGTGAGGACCTGCGTCAAGCGGAATGTGGATGCCGTGGCGCCTCTCAATCTCTCAATCCACTCCTTAAAGAGGGGATTCCCTTCCAGTATAAGCTGACTTCTCAATCTACGAAAAGCCTATACAATGCGAAGTCAGCTAAAACTGGAAATATATAGCTTGATATGTCGCCGTGTGTACCCATGTAGCTGTTTATAAAAGCAATTGCTTATTTATTTCCGTTTCCTTTAAAATTCCGACGTTTATCTACTTGTTGTAGGTGCCTACTTATAAACATTATCAAGCAAACATGTCACATATTTTATCTTGTCTTGTCTATGCGCCACAATTACCTGTTCCTTTACAAAATTGTTTGCTAACACAGCAATATAAATATTTACACAAACATAAGTGAAATAAACAATTTTCATGCTGACTTAGCAATGAAAGAAAAACAAGATTTATCGCCTGCTTAAGTCGTAAGTCGTAAGTCAATTGAGAAGAATAAGTTACTTAACCATACGTTGGCATTAACCAACCATTGGACCTAACTGGGAGCCAAAATAGACGAATCGCTCAAATTCGAAATTTGAACCAAACTAGCTCGTCGTTGGCTCTATTTATTGAGACCAATATTTGTTGCTTATGTAATGGTGTTTCAAAACAGCTAGTGTGTAACTTGCCATACTAGGCAACACAATAAATAAATAAATTATAAAATAAATACATACCTATTTTGTATATTTGTCGGACTTTTATTCATGTTTATTACAATTGCCTCTGAGTATTTCCGTATATTTTATCCCGACTTTTTTAAATAATAGGTCTTTACCTATGAAATTGCCGTTTTGTATGAAAAAATTTAAACGAATTTTTTTCATGAATTTTTTATTTGTATTAATCGAAGTAATCACCCATGCAATCAATGCATCTTTGCCATCGCAGTGGCAGTTTATTGATGCCCTTCTTAAAGAAATCAGCTGGACGGGAGGCAACAAATTCTTCAAAGGCATTTTGTACTGCCTCTCGGGTATTAAATTTTTTTCCCGCCAAGAAGTTATCCAAATTCTGGAAAAAGTAGTAGTCTGTAGGCGCAAGGTCTGGTGAGTAGGGCGGATGACGGAGAGCTTCCAACCCCAGTTCTTGCAACTTGGAGACCGTCTGCTGTGCAGTATGAGGTCGCGCGTTGTCGTGCAGGAGCAGCGGAGACGAGCGATTGACCAATGCTGGTTGGAGATGCGCCAGCTTCTCCATCATTGTGTTCAGTTCTTCACAGTATACATCTGCAGTAATGCTCACCCCGTTTGGTAAGAAGCTGTGATGAATCACACCGGCGCTAGACCACCAAACAGTGACCATCACTTTTCTAGGGGTAAGTTTTCGTTTAGGGCATTGTTTAGGTGCTGAACCAGGATCCAACCAACTTGCTGAGCGCTTACGGTTATCAAACAGAATCCATTTTTCATCGCAGGTAACAATGCGGTTCAAAATTCCTTCATTTGTGTGTCTGTTGAGCAGTGCAAGGCACGTCTCGACGCGTACTTCGCGCTGGCGATCATTGAGTTCGTGGGGCACCCATTTGTCAAGCTTTTTTACCTTGCCAATTTGACGCAAATGGACCAATATTGTTTTGACGCTAACGTCGAAAGCTGCTGCTAATTCAGCCGTAGATTGTGTATCATCAGCTTCCACAATCGCCTTTAATTCGTCATTGTCGACCAAAGTCTTCGGACGACCGCGAGGTTAATTTTTCAGGTCGAAATTTCCAGAACGGAAGCGAGCAAACCAATAACAGGTGGTGCGTTGGTTTGTAGAGTTAGCTCCGTAAACGTCGTTGATGTTGCGTGCCGCTTGTGCCGCGTTGCTGCCACGACGGTACTCATATTCCATAATTACTCGAATTTTTAACGTATCCATGATGACGAAAAAGATTGAAATGCGATGAAAATGTAACACTAATCAATAAAGAAATGACTACTTTTAGAAAAAAAAATCCATGTTTTTAAAATAAAATTAATTTGAAATTAGAATTCATAGCCAAACAAAAATTATTTTGATTTGAAATGGCCAGTACTGCAGAACGGCAATTTCATAGGTAAAGACCTAATATAAGCTGTCACGTGTTTGCTGTGATTTTATAACAATCTGGTGTAAACATTATTATCTCAGAAGGTAGGTATTGCTAATAAAAACATAACAGGCCAGTTCCTCGAACGAAAATTATCGCAATATTAATGTGTTGTCGAACACGCGTGAATTGCTGCGATTGGCTATTGATAAATCATTCAACTAATCACATCAGTTTTCGCGCGCTTGACAATTCGTCACAATAATTTTGCCGTAATTCTCGTTAGAGAAACTGTCCCTATATGTGTTACATACATTAAATGTTCAAGATAGATCAGTAAATTAACACCGCCTATCTTAAAAGATTAGAAGAACTAAATAACCTCAGGCGTTCATCATGAGGGTTCCACAATTACCGATAGCACAGATCCATACACCGACATTTATTATTCAGTAATCCAACAAATTGGTGCTAATGAACGAATACCATCGACGAGACGATTATAACTGTTAAAAAAAACAGCAGTCTAATTCCAATCTCTTAAGAGGAAGCTGACCGTTAGTCCTATTGGTAACTCTACACCGGAAAACTAGAAGATAATTTAATACTTGGTCTTCGTCGAACGAGCCTTGAATGTATCTCGGTACTTCCTCTTCCCTCCGTAGATATCTAGTGAGGTACGTAACATTCCAGCTCGATTTCATCCGCACTACAACCGACGGTGACGGTGACATACTCAGATAAAACTTGACCTTAACCGCTCTACAGTCTTGTTATCAGTCAACGACAAATATTTAGTGATTGTGGACAGGGCTGCCTGGCTGGCGATGGCGCTATCTCGGAAATTATGATAGGTACAAGAAAAACGGAATAGACCGTTTGTTTATTTTTTATTTGTTCAGCATTCGCCTCACAAAGTTCGCCCCCCACATATGATATTCCATGTTCGCTCCACATTTTGTTCCATATTCGCCCCAGAATTTTAAAACGTTTTCCCAAGTATGGTAGAGATAAAATCGGTATTGCAGTTGTAAAAATAATTTTAATAGCATTTTTATTTAAAAAATAATCAGGTCTGAAAATAATAATAATGCTGGAAACAGTTTAGAATAAAAATAAAATACCCATTTAAATCTCTTCCGCATACTTCATAATCGTACCCGATCACCATAAATCGCTTTAATCATTTTAAATTTTATTAACCTTACCCTTTTAAAACTCGTTGGATCATGATTGTGACTTTTATTTTATGTATCTCTTTTAACTTGGTGTTGTACACCCCTAGATAAACTGTGCTAAGTAGAACCGGGCACCTTTCATGTCCAGTATCAGTATGAGTGACAAGTTACTGATAACAATGATGTTACGCAGTTATGTGCGATTACTACTTACCTATTGGATTGAATACTTTAAAAACATGCTATCTATAACAAGAATTGACGTAAGTAAAGTTGTACATTTATCTAATTAAACAGATGCCAAAATACTTGATATGCCGCTTTCATGGTACGTTTCAACGACATTATCTCAATTCGTTCTCGATCACTCGAGTGACGTCTGACAGACAATGTTCCGCAATTAGCAGCGGTTGCAAATTACATAATGAGCTTGACAGGACCCCAAGTGTTAAGCGATTGTGTCATAACAATGACAATTTATTGACAAGCGACCACCCTTCGTCCCGGCGGCGCCCCGGACCCGTTTACACCCAAATAAAAATCAACAAGCTCTGCAACAAAACGCATTATCAAAGAACAGGCGCTTTGCGGAAGACTGCCGTTATTATCTCGATGGAGAAACCACTCATTACTGTCATCTCGCTTCCCCGCGGGATAGCGCGGTTCGACAGCAAAGGATAGCTGCATGTCGTCGTGATCAATGGATGCAAAAAGGTGTACTGACGCCGACAGGATGCTCGGGCGCAGCTGGCTGGAACTTTTGTGTTTTTGTTCTTTTTCTTTTTTCACAGACAAAAAGAGGTTCGTTTCGCGCGGTTTAGCTTCGAACAGCCCGCGTCTGTTTCCGTAATGGGAATGGAAAATGTTAATGAAGCATCATGTTCAGTAGAATGCGTGTTAAATTATGCTCCTGCCATCGAGGACCTGTAATTTGTGGAAATAATCGCTTCGAATACAGACAATTAATTAGGCCAAATACCGATTTCAGAGTTAAGTTCGCATCAACAAATTCACGGATTGCGATTTGCGTCGTTTTATTCACAAATTATCGGAGTTATCCCTACAATTAGGAACTGACAGGTTTGCTCTGAGGCGATAGGATGACACCCCCTCTCGATTAAACTGTGTTACAAGGTTAGTCATGAAAGCAATTAAAATCAATCGGGCGAGCCCTCCCTCGTATTTCCTCGTGTCATTAACAGATGTTAGATAGTGAAAACATTAACGATAGGGAATTTCATGCGTTTGATGCCGAAGGAAACGAGTTCCTGACATGTCAGACGAGAAAAAAATTACCTCGAGACGATACAAAACGACCGCGTATTAGGGACATTTATGATTAAATTAATCGAGATCTATCTAATCATTGATCGAACAAAAAAAAAATGGCTGTATGGAAAAACCGAGACAGCAGTAGCAAACCGGGTTCATTTAATTTATATACACATGACACTCACACAGGTATTATTAGATCGATCTAAATAGATAGACTCCATTTTTTTTTTCGAACTTCTTTATATCAGAGCTTTTCAAACAAATGTGTCATAAGGCTGAACTTTTAATCCCAATCAAATTCAAGAGTCTTTATAAATCATTCAAATACCAAACAGCATAAACCTGGACCCTAATTGTGTAAAACACTATCAATCACAATCTGAATCATTTTGATGCCTATTGTTAATCCATTGCTTCATATATTCGAAAAAAAATTCTGCACAACAACGTGAATAACGCAATGAATGTTGTTGAACTGTCAAAATGAAAGCCATTCCTACGGTTAGAGTGTTCGCAATTACCCCGCAGCTCATAAACCAGTACTAAATTCTATGCAAAGTACTCAGGGGTATCGTAAAATGATTTTTCCATTCTGGTGTAAAAGTTAAGACGTCTAGTGATTGTATCCTTATGCCAAACGTGTTGACCCAGATCTACAGACAGTCTTCAGCCGCTATTCAACTTGCCTGAACTTAAAATATATACTGGTTTGCATGCAGAGACAGTGTAGTCTGACTTCTACGGAGATATCGGATTTGATTGCTTAAGTATTTGTTTATCTTTGATATGCTGTGGCATTGAATTTATCGTTTTTATTCATGTTAATGTTACTTTACTCAGATTTAAAAGCTCTGAATCTTTGATCTTCAATCTTACTTGATCATTTATAAGATTAAATGGTTTATGTTTTTGAAGTGAGCATCAGTCGATCGGTACGGTGCTACCGGGAAAATAGAACAATTTTCCTTATTCTTAAAGAGAAAAGTAATGTGAGAATTTTGACATCAAATCAGATTTAATATTAGGTAAAGACCCTGAAGACTCAAGTGCAGCATTGTTATCGTTATAAAATTATGATAAAAATAATATTTCTAAGCAAGTTACTGCAATAATTTAGTTTACAAAAAAAGTTAAAGAGCTCTTGACTGTAAGTCACGGGTATTTCAAGTTTATCGGTATCAATAATTTTGATAAAGATATCTGATAGCCTAATTGGATTTTTATCTTTTTTATTTATACCTTCACACTGTCATATTGCTTAGTCATACAAAAGACATAGTTCAGAAAAGCTAGAAGCTTAGTATGTCCCTGTTATATCTACAAAAGTGTCGTACTGGGTACCTATACGACACGTTTGCCCCTTGCCCTTTTGCTAGTACCTATACCTACCTACCTACCTACCTACCCCAGCAGCAGAAAGCTGAAAGCAAAGAAGAAAAAAGAAAGAAGCAAGAAAGCTCTACCCACCCTTTTCACAAATATCGCAACTCCTGCCACACCACGTGTTTGAAGCTTAACATAAATTTTCGTAATAAAAGCTAGTTAACTAGACTAAAATGAAAACAGTGTTATTCTGTAATTCTCTGAAAATTAGACAAAAGCTGAACAAATAGCTCATGCGAGATTTATTTTACACCTACGCTTTGACTGGACTAATTGTGAAATGCAAGGTTAACTAATTATTTTTCCCTGTGAAATGAAAATGCTAAAATTTAAGGAATGCACGCTCTTTTCGGCGTTATTTTAATTTAAAACAATAAGAAATTTAGTTTTTTCGATTCAATCGTGTAAACGCAGGAAAATACCTGGAGAAACTGTGTTTTAAAGATGAATAAGGAAAAAGCATGTTGGGGAAATTGAACATAATAATAACATCTTGGATTTTTTTTACCTGTATTGGTATTATTATATTTGGTCTAAATATTATGACTATTATAAATTTATGACACATGCTATTTAGTTATTATAATATATTTTCCTCGTCCATATTTTCGGTAATTCCATATTTTTTGTAAGCTTTGTGTTGTAGTTTTTAAAAACCTGTACTTTTTAATACTCCTGTAGCAGCATCTACAACGCTACATGCGAGCCACGCGTCACAGTGACGTCTCGCAAAATCCTGCATCGCGCAAGCAGAGTTTACCGCGCAACTAGCATATATACAACGTCCCGACATCAAACGTTGAGCAGTTGCCCACGAAACACGACACCCGTCAGGTCGGAGGACCCTCCCTTTTCCACAGAGTATGAGTGAGCTTTACACCCTGTTCCTCATACCTCTATACTCTATTACTCTTATTTTCCTATTACTTGCTTAGGACTGATGCACTAAACTATGACTTGCAGGCGTGCTCCGACCTTGGGCTAGCATTGTTATGCGCATATAATAATCAATTTATAGGTGTTATGTTCTACGCAGTCTGTGTTCCATTCTGATTAGTCTGTTTAAGTACTCACTACATTAAATTAGTTACCTTACCTACCAATTTTCTTTTTCATGTTTGTGCGTTTTGTTATTTTAATCGGATAATAAATAATAAAACTAATAAAAACTAATATTTATGATGTTAATCAAAAGGAAATACTAAATTAGGCTCGCTCCCTGTTACATGGACTTAAACATAACTGGCGAAATGTGAGTGTACTATAGCACCTCTGCCTAACCCATCGAGGAATACAGGCGTGTTGTTATGTACCTAATGTGTAATAAATTCCTTTAAAGGTGATGACTAGGTGCTTTGGTGTTAAGTCATAGAATATCAAAGTCATTAATCACCATAACTGGTGGTGACCACAGGTTAGTAATAGGCAGACCTAATAACATTACTAATGACGTTTCCTATGAATTTTCCTGCCTATAACCACAGCTGATCAAAATACCTCCCCTTCTGGTCTTTATGTTAACAAACATCACTTTTCACTATTAGAGCCAACAAGAAGGTATATAACCTCTTTTTATATTTAATTTTTATTATTCTTTATTTTAAATATTTTACATCTTCTTTTGTTTTCTACTTCTATAGGTACGTGACATCTCATTACACAACAACTAAATCAATATTTTATGATATTTCATTATTTGTTTGCTTATGTCTAACATCTAGCATATATGTAAGCATAGCAGCTGTGTTCTACACTTTCCTATAAATAATTAGAAATATAATGTTCTGGCTTCTGCCCGCGACTTCGTTCACGTAAAATTTCTTACTTCTCCGACCCACCCCGTCGCATCGCATCGCCCCCTGCCCGCGCTGTTATTTCGTTTTCGCTTAGCATTTTTTCCGACTTTTCTTCTTTTTGCTCGACTCCTAAGGGTCCTAGCGCGATGTTAAATGGCCTATAGCCTTCCTCAAGAATTAGGCTATCAAGTAGTGTAATTCCAGAGATTACTCCCTACATACAAACTTACTATCAAACAAACACCTCTTTATTACATTAGTATAGATTTAAAAGAAGACTGATATCTTTCCCGTAGCTTTTCCACAGTAAACGTGTACAAAAATAGACTATTGTTTCCGTCTGTTTTTATTATTAGTGTTTCTTTTACAAACATTTCATGTACCTATTCTATTTCATCCTTGAGATTTACTCCCAAAATACTTTGGTCCAAATCTTTAATAGACACCTTATATTGGCGAACAAGATCTCCTTATGTCAAACTTTGAAGTGGGTAGTTGAAGATCAAACGTCAATCTATTGTTAGAATCTTGGCGCTCCTCTACTCTATCTCCTTATGTCGGGATGTTTTGTTTATTTGCATCGAATATTTGAATGTAATCTTATACTTCCCCTAGCATAAACTATTTTATATGTAACCTATGTAACGTTGCGTATTTTGAGTTTTCGACGACATCAGATGATGATCATAATACGAGTATCTTATCGAACCAGTCTCAAAGCTATTTTCTCTAATATACCATTTATCACAATCATAAAGTTTGCATAGAAGCTTGAACACTGTTCTTATCTCCAGATTATTATTTCGCATATTTTTCTTTTGACATAATGACATTTTTCGTCCCAAGTAAAACTGACCTTAACTTTTAATGTACTGTCTTTCTTATGTTTAAGGAGCTAAAAGCCTTCTCAATGTCTTAAGTTTCAACGAGCCCCATTTCTGAGATGTGATACCTATCGTTTTTATTTGAAACTTTCTATTAATTTCAACCACATTTTCAGGTTTAATTACAGATTCATTTAAGGAAATGGGTTTTAGAATGTCAACCCCTCTAGATAATCGTCTTTCCGAGACGGAAAAGTAATTCATTTAGGACAATTCCTGTCGAGCCCTAGGTGTTTTATCGATCTCAGTGGGCTTAGTTAACGTGAGTAGTAAAATGTAACGCAGTACCGAGTGACGTCAGTTCTATTTTCGCCCTGCGGAAAATCTAACATTTCCAGGAAAGATGTTTGATTTATTAAGGCTGCTATTCTTTAATCAGTTTAAAAGGCATAACAGTGAATTGTGCCAGTAAATATTTATGTCTGTTAATCTAGACTAGAACGAGTGTAATGATATGGTACAATAAAGTGTTTGTTGCGGTGTCGCAGTCGGTGTTCGCTAGGTACCTGCGTCAGTGGACCACGTGCCGTTGCCACGTGGTCACCGGAGGATGTGATAATATAAAGACGGATATGTTGTGACTAACGTGTGTACCAACCGATCCACTTTTGTATTCATAATAGTCATACCTATCTGTCTAGTACGCAGTGCACCTAACTATTGTATTATAAAACTAGCAGGTACCTACTTAGAATAGTATCAATTTACATTCAGAAATACATACCGTTGCGGTTGGTTGGTCACTTTACATAAATTAAAGTCTTGTAGGTAATTAGTGTAATTACTTATCTAGGTAGTCATCCTTTTTATAACACTTGTGTATCTTCAGAAAAACTTCAACCTATTGACTCGATAGAAATTGACGTTAGTTAGACGGACAATAAATTAAGGTCCGTGCGCTAATGACTCGCGCCCCTAACGTAATGACTTGCAAGCTTTTATAGGTTTATAATAATTCTAACAGTATCGTATCTCTATCAATATCTAAACGTATTTTATAACCTTAGCATGACGGAGAATTTACATATTATAAAACTACGCAGTTCATATTGGAGTATCACGGATTTTACTTTTATAATGCCAGCATGGAAATATCGAGGACCCCAAAGACTAGGAAAGCTTACCATACTGCTTACCCTAGGAAAAAATTCTGACTACCCAAAGAACTATCACCTCATTTCTCTTTTGTGCCTCACGTTCAACTTGTTCAAACTAGTTTTACTTAATCGCCCTCAAACCGTGATCAACACTAAATTGATGCCCAAGGAGGCTGGCTTCAGATGGCTCAAGATTCTGGGCTAATCCTCCAACTGTCGCAACATAAGAAAATAGATAAGCTGCTTGAAAGATCATGGCGTCGCACGGTGGATCGAAAATCGGCTGTAGAAGACATAGGATCTCGATTTCTTAAATATTATTTTTTTTGCTGGAAATGACTTCTGCTGATCATTACTATGTACAAAAATGACACCCGAGTTAATTCTGCCCAAAAACGAAGGAAATATATTTTTTTTACGAAAAATTTGTATGAAGCTAGTATGAAAAATCGAATTATCTCCTAAACGGCATGTTTAACCGTAATATCCTTGGAGGTGGTCATAGTGCTAATTATTTATGATTTTTTGGTTGCCGATTTGACGAAAAATTTAATGCCGTTTTTTTTTTAAAATCGTCAAAATATTTTTATTTATTTTTACATGTAAAACGATCCCTTTTAGTGTCCAAGTTAAAAAGTTCGATATGTTATTAACCCAAATATTAAGAACACACAAAACAAGAAAAATTAAATAAAAAAATTGCTGTTTTTTGACACATTTTTATTAATTTAAATAAAAAAAGATTATCAAACTCTTATTTAAGTAACATATAAAGTTATATTATATACAAAATAATTTAATTTAAGGAATTAATACTAAGCATTTGTAAAATAAAGTAAAATAAATAAAAAAAAAGACAAAATATCATTAAATATTACAAAAAAAAAACCCAAACAGACCCAAATACAAATTTACAAATAAGTACATATATAATTTTTTTACAAATTTTCCTTATCACTCTCGTTGTCAGACTCCAATTCTGAGTCAGCATCCAGATTGGATATATCCAAAAACTCGAACTCAGTTTCCTGAAATTGAATTAAGTCGAGAGTTTCAGCAAAAAAGCTCTGCTTTTTCTTGGCATCTAACTTAGGCCTTTGTGCACTTAGCAAAGGATCCGAAGAAACAACAAGCATATTTAAAATGTCTTGATTGGAATCCTGCCTGCTTCTTTTCCGCGAATGATGTTCTCGAAACCTCCTAAAATCTTTGTTTCGAGACTCTGAGGCTTCTTCCGAGAGAGTCCCAATCGGCACAATATTATTTTTCTCAATTATGTCAGCCCCATGGATTAATAATTTATGAACGGTTGACGACATGTAGTACCAGTCGTATAATAATACGTACTTTTCTGCTGTTTTGCGGGCATAATCTCTAAATTTTATTATATCGACCTGCTCTCCAGATGTAATTGCTTGTAAAATTACAGCAAATCTTTTGATGAGGTCTTCATCCAAACCGGTTATAGCTGCGGTTTTATTAGGAAACTCAAAGAATTTTCTTGCAGTATTCCCGTCATTGGTGGTTCCCGAGCCTTGTTTTACTATGTCAATCAACAGATTGAGCTCATCTTTGAATTTATTTTGAATTATTTTCTTCCTTGTCTGTAGCATTTCTTTGTGCTCATCACTTCTCGCTGCCCACCGTTTGAAGTCGAGCCTGTATGCAATGTGTAACAGACATTCCATACAATTTATATGGGCGTGTAGGGATGACAAGCCAAATTCATACAGGTCAGAACACACAATTTTTGATGTTACAGCATCTAAGCGGTTCATTTCTGTAGGCTTTGCTAAGCACAGGTAGCACGATGCATTTGATCTAGCTTCAGAAAGGTAAGTGCAAACTTTAGCGTCGATCATCGTCATCATTGGTTCATGAGTCACCCTATTATTATTATTGCACTCTGTGGGGATAAGGGCCTCAATTTCTTCATCCATTTGTTTTTTCAGCTCAAGGACAACTGCTTCACTCTCCTTTACAAAAGTAAACTGAACTGGACGACAATACAAAACTGAGCATGGTTTTGGGTTCGTCCATAAGATGTTGTCTCCATCTGTCAGTTTAAGTGGCACCAAGGAGGTCATGAAAATGCTCGAGTCATCTTCCTCACCCTCCATTTTCTGCTTGTATCGGCTTTGGTTAGAAGCACCATCAAATCCCCACTTGGATATCAGCTTCAACTGCTTGTTATGCTCTTCCTTAGAAAGGCTTTGAAGGATTCTTGTAACTGTGATATCAAGTAAAGCTTGAAGTGTAATCCTAGCTGATGAATCAGTAACTGTCACTGATTGCTTCGGAGGGTAGCAATCAAGCTTAGTTTGTTGCACTTTATAGTAAGATGGATAAATATCCTTAGCACCTTCCCGAATGGCAGCCTCTCGCAACGTAATATATTGCCACTTTGAGAGTTTTAGCGAAAGAAGCAATCCAAGCGCCTTTTCTGACGTAAATATGATTGTTTTCGCTGGTTTCTTAAGCGTTTCATTTAATTTAGCGGCTGCTTCAGGATTTTTCATCATGTATTCGATGACAGAGGCGATATCTCCATGCCCTTCTTCTTTTAAACGTGCTGCAGCTGCATATGCCAATTCACTGGAATCTTCGCCTGTGTGTTCATCAGATCTTCTCTTTTTTTGTTTACTTCCCAGATCTTCGAATGGTTTACGGGATCTTTTCGTCATTGTTCCAATGGACGTTGATGTCGACGGTTCTGGAGAGACTGAGGGCGCTCTTGGTATCTCATCAACACTTGGTTCTTGATTAACTAAAGTTTGCACAAAACTCGGCCAATCAATATTTGCTCCCAACCAATTCTCGTACTTTCTCCTGAAATTATCAAGGAATCGGTTGGATTTCTGCCACCCTTGTAAAGCGGCTCGCGTAAATCTCCGACAAAATTCTTTGAGAACAACACGATCTTCGTCAGACAGGCAATCGCCTATGCGGGATACAACTGCACTGAACAATACTTCATGATCAAATGAAGTACTCTCACTTCGTAGAAGAACAAACAAGTCTAAATTCGTGATTAAACTTTCCATTCTAAGATTTTATAGTCGCAGATTTAGTGTTAGCAGTTACACAGTTGTGAACAAACTAAATTATAAAACTAAACTTTAGCCCTTTTATTGAAAAACGCCAATAATTAGGTAACTACCCTCATTAGTTATCTTCTCATTAGCTAATGAAAATGTATAATTGTCACTAACTATTCTTAGAACTCATAGCACTGCTAATTAACAAATTAGCTTACTTATCAGGAAAAGTTGAATGTAATCCATAGTTGGTATTGTCGTGAGATATTGAAAATCATTAAATCACCTATAAAGACTCATTAGAAGACCTAATCAGTGTAGTTACTTAATCACTTCTTTTCGGACTCATTAGAAGAGTAAACAATTGGTAATTTGGTTGTATGAAAAGTTTTAAAACTCATGATGTGTTGATAAATATCTAGCTCAAGCATAGTTGTCTACGTGTGGGTGTACTATAAACCTCTGCCAACTCCTTCGGAAATATAGGAGTGATGCTATTTTATGTTACGTGTAGTTAAAAGTCCGTGTTCTTCAACATAAACACTAAAAGGAATCGTTTCATATGAAAAAACAAATGAAAATATTTTGACGATTTTTAAAAAAAACGGCATGAAATTTTTCGTCAAATCCGCAACCAAAAAATTATAAATAATTAGCACTATGACCACCTCCAAGGATATTACGGTTAAACATGCCGTTTAGGAGATAATTCGATTTTTCATACTAGCTCCATACATTTTTTTCTTATAAAAATTATAACTCTTCCATTTGTGCACACATTTACTTCATATGACATTTTATAGAACAGTAATGATCAGCAGAAGTCATTTCCAGCAAAAAAAATAACATTTAAGAAATCGAGATCCTATGTCTTCTACAGCCGATTTTCGATCCACCGTGCGTCGTCCTTGTCGACTTATCAGCGGCATATAATGCTGTCAATGTTAAGAGACAGGGTTTTATTCGGGCACTGGGTGAGTTGCTACATAATAAGCGTTACTAAGACCTATTAAACTCTGAAAAAGCAAGGAGACCTCAGAAGGATGGGCTGCCCCAAGAAAGTGTTCTGGTACCCATTTTCATAAACGTAAATATACCAACGGCCATCCTGATGTTAAACACTGCGAAAGTTTTCTGTACTGTAATTACCTCGCCCTGGGTAAACAAACAAATAAATTTGAAGACACCGAAAAAAATCTAGGAGTAGCTATAGCTACACTAGCTATTAGTAGCTATTTCCTATCTTTTCCTAATTTAATCTTCATTATCAACTGTTAACATTATCCACTTCTGAATACAGATCCCCCAATATCAGCTTTAATTGACGGTCAAAGTGGAATTAGCCATAAACATCACGTTTTGCAGACGAATTGGTGACCATAGTGCTTTGTTATTTTTATTTGAAGACAGAGGACGCTGCTGCCTATCTTCTTGTTCTTTACATCATCCTACGCATTTTTGTCTTTCAGGAATACCCTTGTTATCACCACGGGAAGGAACAATAAATCTAACGGTTGGTCAAAGTGGAAATAGCCATAAACATCACGTTTTGCAAACGAATTGGTGGCTATAGTGGTTTGTTATTTTTATTTGAAGACAGGAGGACGCTACTGCCTATCCTTTTGAGTTCTTTGCATCATCCTTATATGCTTTTCCCGTTTTTCAGAAATCCGTTGCTGGAACAATAAATATAAATGATTACTCTCATTTTAAACATTAACAAGAAAAAAAAAATTGGTTTGATATCTCATCTCATAAAAATGTTTATGCTATTTAGTTCGGTGTTTACAAAATTTGAGACTAATTGGTTTGAAATGATAATAGAAAAATACCTACATTATTATGACTGGGTCTGAAGCGTATTATTTTACAATAAAAATATATTATTTCTTCTGTTAGCCAGTGCCTTCAGGTTATAATTAGAAGTAGATCGATCTTGGTTGTGAAATTAGTGGTCTTTATGTTCTAAGTAGGTACCTACCTAAATAGATGAACATTGAACTAGGTACTGTTAGAAATTGGAGTCTTATTAGGGTTCCGTACGTCCTAATGGAAAAACGGAACCCTTATAGGATCACTCGTGTGTCTGTCAGTCTGTCCGTCTATCACAGTCAATGTGCTCCGAATCTACTACATATAAACTTTGTGGTCAAATTCTCAGGATAAACGTAGTTAGCAAGCTTATAACACACACTCATTTTCTAGCTTTCGATTTTATTAATGACTAAAATACGTCGATTTCGTCACTGATTGACTCACTCATTTACCTCTAGGGCACTTCCAGAAGCCCTAGAAAGGTGAAATTTGTTATGCAGGTATTGGTTTCCCGGCAGGATTTGCACAAACACAAACAAAAAATTAATAACGTTGTAATTTTTATGCTCCAACCCTTAAAATGGGGGTGCATGTCTGTTTATAAAATAAAACCTCTAGGGTACTTCCCGAAGTCCTAGAAAAATTAAATTTGGTATTCAGGCTAGGATTTGCATACAAACAACAAAAAATTAAGAAATTTGTAACTTTCAACCCTAAAGGGCGGTGCAGTTTTGTATTTCTTACGGATAATCAGTATACTTACTTCCATTTGTTATGAAAGCTAGATTAGCATGTATATAAACAACAAATAAGAAACTCTTTTTCGTTGGTTTTGAAGAAAGTAACTGCTGGCGTGCAAGAAATACCTTTTTTACCCGACTATGCTAGAACTAAGGGTTATGATTTTATCGTCTGTGTAATGTCAGTACAATATTACCGCTAAAATAAAATGAAATACAGCACCCTACAAAATTCATGTAAAGTAAGTTGCCAAGACTTACATAATGCTTTCACTGTTTAAAAGTTATCAGATCTAATGTAGAGCCAAGCTCCTAGCTCGACGAGGCTTAACTCTACAAACCTTACATCTTGGTCAAAATGTATGGTTTGACCGTTCCATTAAACTATTGCATGACACAACATTAAAGACCTGTGACTTTATTTCTTACTATAATGCCCATAGAAGTGTCTGTGCCACGGCCCCGAAACGGACAAGCCGTACATTTTGACGTTTAAAATGTAAGGTTTGTAGAGTTAAACCTTCTAGAGCTAGAGACTTGGCTCTACATTAGGTCTGATAACTTTTTAACAGTGAAAGCGTTATGTAAGTCTTGGCAACCTACTTTACTTAAAATGTTTTTAGTGGATAACATATTTATCGTACGGAACCCTCTCCACGCGACTGCAACTTGCACTTGTCTGGTTTTTTTCTAGCCTGGATTAGTTATTTTACGTGATTTACGACATTCTAAAGTTAAAAAAAATTACAATATCTAGAGGAAAGTTTAACTTGGCATTAATAACAACAATAAAAGTTTATCTTAACATATGGTTATTTATTCAAATAGAAATTACCTACGGACAAACAGCAAGTAATGGGTACAAGTGGGTAATACTAGTACCTAGATGTATCTATGCTAAACAAGTATTCAATAATCTATTGGGCACCTGCATTATTCATCGAGTTATGTGCCATTTGTTTAACATAAGTCTGAAATTCAATAGAGTGCGCACACGCATGGGTTCCGGCGGGAAGCTCGCGCACGAGGCGATAGCTTAGTGCATGCTCGAGTGTGAATTGCCTACATGAATGTTGTCGTATTGCATTGCATTTAATGTGCAAGCAGAAACGAGCTTACGGTCACACGGTTAGGCGCGCCTAATGAGAAAGTTTATCGAGCGTTTATTGCGTAGCAGCGGGAAGCTTCGCCGCGTCGCCCGAGGCAAGAGGCGCTCCCGCCGCCCGCAGGTGTGCCCGCGCCCCCCGCACCCGGCCCCGTACCCGCCTCTCGCCTTCCCTCACCCCGCCGCGCACGACACAGCTTTCTTTCGTCCGCGAACGCCGCCGCCAGTCGACTGTCAACCACGGAAGCGAGCGGTCGCCTCGTACACGCTCCAACCGCAAAACGCCGCGCCAACTGTAAACACGACGCACTATCTGAGCAGTGCTTCCGTTCGCGACTTAACCTGAATTCAGCGAAACATTTCACATCTAGTGTCGTGTTGTGCCAAACCAGTGGATGTTTTGATACTCTTATGGATCGTGAAACGTAACTGAACTTCCAATACATGTAAATGTCACAAGTGTCGCGTATGTAGCGGTGTGGTGTCGGCCGGCGAGTGCCGTTGATCAGATCGTGCAAAGAAATTGTGGGCATTGTGGTATTGTGCGAAACGGGTTCTGTCTGCTGGACGAGGTCGCAAAAGCTACCGAATCTACATACGGCCACTGGGTGTCGCAGGCCGGCTTTCATCGCGCCTATGATCGCTATCGTGCCGGCATCATCAAATAAGCTGTTTGACGTAAACTGACGCCGCACACGGTGTCACATTACAATGTTCACGGAATGTCAACAAGCGATGAAATATTTACTTGGTCAGCAGAACACAGCTTTCATGTTAACTCTGTCTATCGCTAATGTAACACATTTCAATAGCTTGTTATTGTTATCTTTGAACGTGTAATCATGCCGCAAACGTTTTATCTTGGTAACGAAAAGCTTGGTACACTTGTTGAAGAATAATCAACATGTTCAAGGTCTCCCTTATCTTATTTACCAAAACAATTTCAAAACAACATTGTTTACTAACATAAGAAGTCTAAATTAATTTGGGATGTCAAGAATACCGAGTGGCGTGCTTGGAACATCCAGTGAACACAAGAAGCATCTCTAAATTAATACTAACAAGATCCTTGAATTCACCTGAAATTCCGAGCTGTATGCAGGGTAAACCTCCGTGGAATCTGTGCTGTAAGCCGAGCTTGTCAATGCTATCAATTAATGCCATCGAGGTAGTGCCCTAGTTAGACAAAAGGCGGCAAACAAGCTATTACGCTGGCATAGAGGGGCGATTCGGAACGCTGTTATTGGCTCTCCACTAAATACCAATACGGAATACACCAGTATAATCAATTTGTTTAGGATTACTAAGATTAAGACATGGCTATTTGCAGCAATATCTAAAAGCTCTGTTTAGATAAAAGATATAACACTAGATTCGTGTTTGTTTATCTAGACAAAAGTTTCGGAGAATAATAGGGAAGTTTACTGAAATAATCATGGACAAATAGGGATAGGTACTTTGATATAGGTAGGTGGGTTCTTAACACTTACCTATTTGCTTTGCTTCTAAAACTTATAAGCCAGCAGTATAACCATCACCTAATTCAAAATTACTGAATTCCGTAGAACCGGAAATTCTGGAAGAGTGACTTATTCCGTATGGAGTTAATGTTTCTTTAGAGATTCTAGACTCTAGTTGAGGGCCAGAGGCTTTAAGGAGCCTATTAAGTGAAATTTATTGTTCTACGCTAGGCAATTCTAATTTGTACTTTGCCTATAAATCGCTTCATAAAACTAAAATCTATTATCCTACCCGTACTTCTCAAATTACTTGCGAAGAATGTAAACCTATCTATAGTATCGAAACAAAAGCATTTAAGTATGTATTTAAACTCTTCTTACACGTTTAAAGCAAGATATTACACGTCAAATAACTAAGAAAGATTTCATTTCATCAAGTGTAATTGTATTATCAAGAATTTCTACCGCTTGTTCTCTTAATTTTAAGGAAATTGCTTTCAGAAAAGTTTGCGAACGCTTTGCCCCCATATTTTCTTTTAACATCAGTTCAGTTCATAACTGAGTGGTACATCCATAATGTAATTCATTAAGGCTTTGTGTGTTCACTAGCGAGTTTGCGGTCTGTTGCTGCAGGTTGCACTCAAACTTCAACCTTTGTGGTCCTTAAACTTTACCTCACATAGCCATTCTCGACTCTCAAGTTAATCTTCTACTTAGCTTGCTTTAATAGCGCAAATCACAGCCTGTTGAGTTTAATATTCTCCGTTTAACTGAAATTACGTAATTCTAAAATAAATACAAAAGAATCCATTAGAATTTGCGTAACTGGACTGACGGTCGTAATTTCTACGTTAAACAACTTACGTTGTCAGCCGATATTGCCGGAAAACTGATTGTTTTTATAAAAAGCCGCTCGAATTTACGTCAGGGAGTTCATCGATTAGGTAGATGATGCGATAAGCGGCTGTTTTATTCGCTCTATCGATACGAGGATAAATAGGCGAATGCAAGAAAATTTATATTGCGATGTTAACTGTAACAGTTCCGTGATTTTTTGGAACATTATCCATCACTGTGATCTTGAAATGAATAGGTAGCTATAACAATAGGCATGATTGCGTATGATTGTTTAAATTAGTGCCGCGGAGCGTGGTAGGCCCGAGTGAAAGGCTTACTTTCTCCAGCCCTCCGGCCCTCTTGTACTATGTAGCTCAATCGCAAAATTTCACACTCTCCTAACACCGATAGCTATCAATTACATTGATAAATAGCTTTAGAAACCTTATCTCTTGCGCTTTCCTTTACCTTTCAGTAAGGAGTTATGCTTTAATTACCGCTGCGGATTAGGCATTTCTGGATCTACCATCTAGTTAATTACACTGTACCTTCTTTGTTTATCAATTGAAAGGATTGATGAGGTTACACTGAACCCAACATAGATGAGGTCTTTGTATTTTAGGAACATCATTTCAGGTCTAAATATATTCAAATGCTGATACAAAAATGTATGTTCTCATGATTGGCACAAATTAGCCTGAGTGACACGGTCCGATGCTCGTCCGACATCGAGAGAGTTTTCATTGCTCCTTTCTACCTCACGTATGTGGGTCGTCACGAATCGCTTTGTTACTCTCCCATTTTGTTTAGATAATTTCCCGACTATTACCGTGACCAGATTTCATGAGGCAGATTATTAGAGTGCCCAAATATGATCCCAATTGTCTATAAATTATATATATTAAGGAAACTTTCAATAGCTTCATCGTCTTTTCTGCTTCATCTTTCAAAAAGATATTAACAAATTCAAATGATTCAAACTATCATAAATCATCATTTACTTCTAAACTCTCACTATCAGATCCGAGCTCCATTGTAATTCTTTTCAACAGCCTTCAACGAGCTCTAATATTTATGGAGCTGATTGGGCAATAAGGAGGGCCGATATAATCGATCTGTTATTTCGCACGGCCCGACGTACGTGAACTTAAAGCTATATAGCTTACGATAGATCTGTGCACCTAAGTGGAGTTTACGCAAGACGCCTTATGCCTTATGTAAGCAGTTTGTGATGCTTGTGAAACCAACCAGTGTGCTTTCGTTACTCGGGTTACAGAGAACGGGCCATCGGCAAATTGCTAATAATGATTAATGAGATCGTGATGCTCTTTTGAAATTACCAATCAGTAAATCAAAACTACCACTGACAAACTGTCCAATAAATCATAACATGGTTTTCTTTTTCTATTTTTACACCCTGAAATTAACATGCCGGCAGTAAAAAGTACAAATCATATACCATAAATACATAAACGAAAGTGTTAGATTATTGTATTGAGTTATCGCACTGTCACGATAGCGGTAATCGATACTGATAACTTCACTGGTGATAAGGCAACTCTCACTGAATCGTTTCTTAAACATACATAGTATCAGTGAAATAATGTCGAATTTATTATAAGTGTGTTATGGGCACATGGTCACGAACTCAAATAATATATTCGGATAGCGCAATGAATCATCTACATAGGCACTGGTAAAAATAAATTATTAACAATACAGTCTGTAGGAGTTGGTAAATAACATATCATAACACTACTTCGAGTGGATACAAGTATACAGCCGTAGTTGGCATAAATTGGGTTCTCGCCAACATTGGTTGCCAACTGCATCGAAGGGGCTGCCCTTTCGACCGATTGATTTTATCAACGGAACATTTTTGACCTGAAAGCTGATATTTATTGAAAGACAAAATGAATACCATAGAACACATCTCAGCAGCACCGGAACGAAACAATAAAACTGCATCGGGAATTGGTGATGATGCCTCTGGGGAGAAGCCAAGGAACTCTGCCAAAAGAATTTAACTACAAGAGTTATTGTGAACCGAGACCATGAAACTAGCAAGCTCATATATTTTAGAAGTGCAAACACGCGTGACATATACAGACAAACGCGCATCAAGCTAAGCTCATCGTTTAAGCTGAGCTATCAAGTGTTGGGCACTTGTCAATAGACCTTATTGAATGCTTGTCCTATTGGGCGACCGCCAGAAAACATTGCCAAAATATTTACAGCGTTGTGGCCTTTTGCTAATGCTAGAACTTTGAATTGAAGCTTCAGTTTATATTGAACTGAATACGAAGAATTCCTTCAGTGCGATCAAAATCGTGAGAAATAACTATTGATTCTGAGAATCGGATATGCTATAATGTAGACTGCACTTCTGCGGCTACTTGTAATAAAACTGCGCAGAATTCTTTTAGATTTTTTCTTCTGCATATTTTATCATAATTTGATTTATCGTTACGGCCCATAATTGTTGCACTTAAGGACTTGATTAATTAGGGTGGATCGTGTTTATGTTATGGTCCTTGGGAACTGATGTGTGGTTCTGAATATAATAAAGTTGAATTGAGTGAGGTAGTAAGTCAGGTGGGGCAGGTAGGGCGGGCAGCGGTCGCGGGGGGCGACCTTCCGTCGACAACATCTGTCACGGCAGCTGGCTACCCCACGATCGCACGTGTGACTACACCTATTATTAAGTTTGTTTTTTTTTCTCGAAAACTTTGGAAGTGTTCCGGAAGATTCCAACACATGTAGCTTGTTTCCCTTTTGTGGTACAATGGCAGTTATTAAAAGAAGCTATCGTTGAAATTAAAATAGCTTCTTTTCATAACTAAGTAAAAAAATCATGAATCGTTGCCAGATAAAGGATGATTATGATTAGGTACCTATAAATTTAGGTAATCACGTATACAAAAACTTATCACCGCACTTTACCTGCAGCTATATATTTTTACAGCAAACGATAAGTAATCCTCTCCACTTATGTATAACTGACACGTGACTTACATACGCAGAAGACTAACAAAACAGTAGGAAAAGATCGCGAGCACCGATTTTTAATATTGTGTTTCCACTGGCGCACACGTGACGTTTGTTTACCGGCGGACTCAAGGCCACGTGCATTATTGCGACGCTATTCCGTGCACGTAAGCGAATAGCGATGGATAACGCGAAATAAAAAATATTCTGACAACACTGAAAATCGAGCCACAGCCCAACTCTTCTCATGTTTATTAATATTTATAACGCTTTAATGCCGATTCTCAGAAATAGATTCAGATCAGATAAAAATATTTTGCTATAACATGATTTACATGATACAATCACCACTAGTTGTGGTGTAAACAAACAATAATGAATCAGCGATGGACTCGGACTGCAAAATTCACAGGAATTATGTTTCGAGATGCGAATCGAGCTAACTGTTCAAAGCGGTCTCGTTGGCGGGATAATTTGATGGATGATGCAGAATACGGTCCATCTTGTCGAGCAGATAATCTTAAAAATTGCGTCACATTCGTTGACTCGATCATAATAAAAACTATTGACATTTTAAGACCATTTATCACCAAGTATATCATTCTATTTTGAATTTGCATTGAGAACAGTTGGGTCAAGATGATGTCAAGGCTGTCTGAGAACAACGATCAATGCGTCGAACACATGAACGACGCAGTTTAAATTAGTTAGACAATAACGGATCGTAACAATGTTGATTAGGCGTTGACTGTAGGATCAGGGATGAGGAACAATAGCGCATCGTTCGCAACTGAAATCGCCCGACGGCATTGCACCTCTGACCCGGCAAAGCCGCAATGCAGCGCTCGCCTACACCACACCAAACGTTTTATGTTTGTTTACCATCAAATACATAATCGTCGCTATCTCCCAATAAACTTCGTAAAACGTCTCCAATACCAGTAATAACTCCTTTAACGGCTAACAAATTCGACATTATCAAGTTAAATGTAATATTAAATTACATCATAATTTAATACGCTGTTTAAAGTGTCATCTCTCACTATTATGTAAGTGCTATAAATGACGCAAATAAAGCTATCGGTTTCCAAATTGAGGAACATATTGGTTTCAGTGTGGGAGATGACATTTCAATATCAAAGGTCACTGTTATATGTATTTATTGAGAGATAGATGAAACGCTACCGATAAATTGTACGGAGCTGTTTTACATCGTAGTATGAAATAGAGGGTGCGATTGAATACGGTACAGTCGCCAACATAATTTGTTGTACACATCAAAAGTGAAATACAACGATTAAGATGTTGGCGGATGTACGACAGGCGATTTGTTTGTGTTGGTAAACTGCGTGTTCGGACTGATTTTGTTTCCAGGAAAGCGAAGTTAGTCCAAACGCGTCACGCTTGAATAGTAATATAGAGTCTATATTAGACGTATATCTATTGAACAGCGGAATTCAACACGAATTTCTGTTTTAATAGGACCGGATTACAGACGCCGAACTTGCTGCTGTGATATCTTCTGTGATGTGCGAGCCAGCCCACGGATATTTTTATATGTGATTTACTAGTGCCCAGTACAAACCGAGTACAAAAAAAACGGATTATAGAGTTATATTTATTAGTGTTATTGGAACAATGAAGGAGGAGTGTAAGTTGTGTAGTGTGAATGGATGGGGTGGTGCTGCGCAGGGAATGACGGATTTTTCTATATCGTCGCTGATGCGGCCGGCAGCAAGTCAGGGGGGACAGGATCCGCGGCATGATGCAGTGCTGCTGTCGGCATACCTGTTCAAACTAGGTGACTATCCATTGTATACGCTTCACGATCTCTACGCCAACAGCGGTGAGTATCGTGCACCACACACTAGTTCGCACGTACCTATTAACACCTCTGACACTAACAAGTAAGTTGATATATCACCTCCCACTAACACCTTACCGTGCATTAGATAACTTACGTTAACTGTGTAATTATTAATTATGTTAATTGTGGAAGTTTTCTTTTTTTTGTAGCCAATAAACAGATTTTTATCATGAGTTTTTAACCTACCCCCAAATAAGACACTTCTTAAGGCAATCAATCTTTATCCAACGTTTTAAATACCTGTTTGAAGCCACAACTTAAACCGAGAAATAAAGTTTACAACAAATTCATCGCATTTAAACGACGTTGAAAAGATTAACGAGATGGAACTGGGATTCCCAAAGAGACATCCTTGGAACTCATTGTATTCCCCGAATGCAGACGCGCTGACAAATCTGTGGAATTTAAAAGGCCAGTTACGTCTTCAATTGTTCCACAAATATCCCTGTTTTTACTACAACAAAAACAACGATGAACAGATAGATATATATATTCTGATCAAAATGAGAATCAACAACATACTCGTATCTCCGTTAATGATTACCTATGCTAATTCATTTTATCATTAAACGCGGCGTAATTAAAAAACTTTTCGAAAAAGTATCGGCGTTTATCATTTTTATGGCCGAAAATTACTAACATGAGCTATTAATGCCACCATCCTTCATTGAATTAATTATGTGATTGCTCAAAGTTGGGTATCATCCACTCTTATCAATGTAAATTGATATATTGTAGCGTTATTTGCCTGTATGTCTAATTGTGTATGCGCATAAGTAGGCAGCACAATTTGCGTCAATGATGCTTTGTTCATACGCCAGTAACTATTGTCCGTCTGTTCGCTTTGTTAAAGAAACTGCGAAATGATCATATCGTGGAAAAAAACATGAAAAAATATCATTTTTCAACGTACGGAACCGAAACTTAAAAAAACGTGATATATTATACAACACGCGTTAAAATGCAAGCCAGTGAGTCACTGAACAAATTGTGAACGCAAGTTTTATCATACATTTTTTATCCGTGGTTAGACACAGGAAGCGATATAAATACGGATTTTATTATAAATTGTGGGAAAAAATATGTTACGGATCAAACTGCCATGAATTGATTTAATTGATATTACATCCTGATGATTCCATGTTTGGGATAATATGTAGGTACATATTATCACATATATATGTATTATATGTTGATATTATTATTGTATTATTATCACTTAAATGAAAATCACTATCCTTAAGCATTAATTTAATTTTAACAACGTTTCGATAATAAAACGAAATAAGTATTCTATCATTGGACAAAACGTGAATATTCCGCAAAATGTCGCCATATTAGGTACGCTGCAGATAAAGTATAAATCAAAATTTACGGAAACTAAGTTTTATTAAAAACTTACACGGCGCTCGACAAGTTTAAATATAACTATCGACAAGCTGGCGTTTAATATCCGGCATCGCCAACATTCATATCGAACTATTTTTAGGATAGCGTTTATAGCAAATCTAGACATTTAACCGTTTGATCATTTTTATTACTTATCGATAAATGTCGATAATATGATTTTATGCGACTATTCGAATAACTCGCTACAGGGATTTGCGCATGTTACAAGGCTATAAATTCGCACTTATAATATAAAGGATACTTAGTAGAGAAACCTGATATGAGGCATTAATCTATTTATTTAATAACTAGTAATCTCTTCAACAAGGGATTTATCATGTTCGCTATCGCTAACCCAACATTGGATAAAAGTTTTAATGCATCAAGAGCGCTTTGATAAAAACAAAGAAATTCGGCGGACGTCACAGTTGATCCGATTTCCTCTGCTTTCCGCAGTCATGTTTTTACGAAAGCGGCAACTTGGAGTCGGTAAAGAACGTTCATTTGTTTTGATTGCGAACTGTGAAATATTTAACGATTAGAATTTGTAAATGTGGACGATTAGCTTAAAGCACTAGCGAGCACTAGATGCATTTATCTAGTTTATTCCAATGTTATCGCAAATTATACGTCGTCGGCACGATGTGAACCGACCTCGCACAGATCCGTGAGCGAATCCGGCTCTGTTCGAATATCTCTTGTCACTTCTAGATATATTCGAGCCATGATACGATGCAGTGATACAATGACAAACAATATTGTTGTCAGCACACGTCACTTAGCATCATATAAAAGTGACAGGAGAATGCTAAGTGATAGGAGATTGGCCCACATATGCTCAAAGTCTGTTGGATAGTAAACTAGTTACGTTATGTCTTGAGGAAAACGATGGATGATGTTGGATCTTAACTGGATATAAGTAGATAGTGTAAAACGTAGATCATATTAAATTGATACTAAGACTACACATACCTTAATAATAAGTAAGTATTGTCATGATGATTAGAGCCGATTAGTGTCTCATTATTACGAGAACAATCGTTGAAGATTCATCACAAATGAAGTTTTTGAAATTGACTACACTACAACAAAGACATTAAATTCAAATAACATCCAAATTAAGCAAAATCAGACTGCAAGGAAAACAAAGCAGATTTACTAACTTCTTTTACTCTGATTGAAGTTCCTAGTATCTAAAATATAGGAGATATTTCAGATACTAGGAACATCAATTAGAGTCAACTGAAAACAAGCTACATAAATATTTAACTTTATTAAATACGAAAATTTTATACGGTTAGCTGCGGTAGGTAGAATCGCTCTGGAATTGCCTAGATTTATTTTTCTAGCGTTAACTCGTTTCGTGTGTTTTAAGCAACAAAAAGTTTGTATTAATACTGATATCAAGGTTTAGTTTTGTTCATTTTCTCACGAAATGGCTCTTAAAATAAACACACTTCTACCTATGTCATATAAACTGATTATTGTTAAAAAAAAGTAAGTACCTAGCTGTTCATATTTTTTTAGCCTAGATTGTGTCCCACTGCTGGGCAAGAATATTTTTACAAAAAAAAACATCCAAGTAAAAAAAGAAACTGCATTTGGCCGTTTACAGTCTTACCTATGAATTCAGTCAGCATCGTATCTATCATATTATCTAATATACAGCTACAGTAGACTCTAATAGTCCCATTAGAGTAAAGTCCTTGTACTTACCAGTAATTGCAATGAATCTTAATAGAATCATGACAATAGACACGTGTATTTTTCTCTTCCAGAAGTTTCCAACTCTGCATTCACAGCACGTGTTCCCCTAATTTCTAAGCCAAACATAATCAGATAAAATTGAATCATCGATATTTTACCTCGTATTTAAACTGTCATCAGACCAAATTAAGTTCATGACAGAAACAAAGCATCCATTGTTAGTATCGTAAAAACACATTACTGATGTAATCGATAAGGCAGTTAAATTGGTGTTCAATGTTTACACTGAACCATGAGTTGATGACGTCACGGGTAGTCCCCCAGCGGTGACTCACAAAAATCTCACTGGCACCACATAATCTCTTCCCGATTTTTTTACTCTCTCACTGCTCATTTAACCTTTAACGAGTGAGTGAGATAGAACGCGCGACATTATCGTTCTTATTGCTCCAGGAAACGGTCGAGGAATAATCAACTTATTGAATTAATTCACACGAATCTAGAATCATCCGGAAAGTGGATTGTCTCTCTTTGCATTTATTCATTCATACGCTTTTTTAAATAACGCTCTTTCATATTGTAATATCATTTTTGTGTTCGGGATGTTCTGTATTGGTGGGTTTTATTTCGATTTATTCTTCCAAATTATTAATTTAATAATAATAAATGTTGGCATACTTATTGTATTTTTGTTTGAAAGTTGTAAAATACTTAGGATCTAATTTATGGAGCAATTTTTATCTTTATTACATCAGCAGACGGTAGCTACAAAAATACTGTGCAAAAATAGGAACAAAAAATAAAATCTAGTCCGATTATCTGAAACAAAATATTCAATACCACATCTCAGTTTGCTCCAGACCCATTTATCTTCTACAGATTTCGAGCATACTATGTAAAACATGAAAACTGTATTCAGGAATTCAAATCTCTCACATCGGTATAAAAGTACCTACTCAGAAGATAGTAAGTACCTAGATCAATTGTACTGGAAAAAAATACTAACTTGTATTCTGTGCATGGTGAGCTTTATTCCGCCACTCCAGTTTAGTGCCGCCTCTCGGCGCGATTCAATACTGTTGGTTCACGAATGTTCGAGTTTGTGGGAATAGAAATAACTAGACTCTTCGCTACACTTCGGGAATATTCTCGCTGGATTTTTGTACGTTACATGTTTTCAGTGTTAAATATGTTTTATTTTTGTTTTTTTATTTGGAAATAGGCTTTAGAAAGTGTCAAAAATGAACTCATATAAAGTAATAAGTTTTTGCATGATAAAAAATCATACGTTACTTTATTAGTTTTACATCTGGTTTTAAAACATTAAGGTAAGTGGTAGTTCATAAAATTAAAACAAATAACCTTTTTATTAAATTAACGTTTATTTAATGTTAATAAACCTATATTAGTGCCATAAACTACAAATAACACATCCGCAAGCAACTAAAACTCAATTAAAAGTTTTAAAACAGTTCGTACTAAAATAACTTGGTAACACGCAAGAACATTCTGGCCCAACACTACGAGAATACAACCCTACGGAACAGGGAATGGTGGCCGCGTGATGGGCTATAAAAAGTTAAGTAAAACAATAATCAGTCGAGCGGGGCCTTTAGCCCTTCGCCCTCTCATTCCAACCGTAAACATTAAACACTCGCTATGCATAAGGCAAAAGCTTTTTGTAATTTTAATAAAAAAAACACATGAATATTTAAAACATTCTGGCACTAATAAATATGTTCTAAAATTAAACCCTACATTGCGCGATGTTCAGTTTTTTAACCCTACTTTATGTAATTTTTACTCAATAAAATTTAAAACGTAATTAGGTCCGTAATAGGATCTCATCTATTAGCCGTCATAAAATTGCCTAGTTTAAACGAGTCATCACAAAACACAATAATTAAACTCTTTGGACTTGTTCTAAAAAAATAATAATTGTGAAAAGTATTTTTGTTGGCAGCTATCCGCGGCATTTATAAGGGCACGTTAATGAATTATTTATTTACTGTATTGACTGCGGCGGCTTTTGCAATGCCACGCATTGAATTATAGATATCATAAAACATTACGGCCACTTGTAGCTTGATGTTGAACGATATTTAATCATTTGTCTGTTTGTCGTGTTACGCATTGAGGTCTTGTAGGTGTGTCGGACAAAATTGAGCAACAACGAAACATGTTTACGACAAATTAGCTTATGTTTAAACTGACAGATACCTATAATAACGCTTTTATCGTTAAATGTTAGGTAAGACGTTTTTAAAAGCGAGTCAATAACAAATTAAGTTGTTTACGAAGTAGGTAATAAATAGGTCAGCAGAAACACAAAAGGGAGTGAACAAATGCGGAACTATTTCTACTAACAAAGTAATTTATATTAACAAGGGAAATGAAACACCTGGTAATGGTATAGCTGTAAACATTTGTGTAATTCACATGCAATGCAATACAAACACAGAAAAAAAACCAATCAAACGTTAGTAATATTTAAAGAAGTAATTGGCTAAATGAAAGGCTATCGTTCACAAAGGCGTTGCTACAAGCAGGCGCGGCCATATAGCCGATCATTAGATATTACGTATGCATGCAGACGGTGTTCTATTGAGAATCCATTAGAATCTTAATAACCTCGTGCAAATAGACGTGTCTAACACTTTATGTTGCTTGTAAAAAGTTATTATTTGTGTGACATTTTATATGAACGTACTAACTAAAGACACGGCTTTTATTCTTGATTGTCATTCTGAACAAATACAATGATCAATCTAAAGACACTGACCATGCCGATGATCTGAGACAACGAATTTGAAAATCAATATGGCAATATCCCATTCTGATTCTCTATCGTGTTATTTTTTTGTATTTTCAATACACTCCTTTTTCTTTTTCTCTCTCTCTCTCTCTCTCTCTCTCTTTGTTATCTATCATCAATACTAGATTGGCAATATTGTTTTTTGTTATACCTATATTTTAGACTCCCTGTCCCTTTATTACTCTCTTTAAAATGCCCTAGCATATATATTGTACGTAGATGTAATATCTACAGCTCGATTACAATCCTCAGCTTCCAGTTCAGATTCTATTTACTATTCTAGAGTATCACAAGAAACACTCTTGGAGGCAAACTAAGCTTAGCTTTAAACGTGTCTTTTGAAAACTCCTTCGCAGTAATGGACCTCTTTACATGCAGTACCTTGGTTCTCTTTACATTTATCGGCCCTTCTTTAGGAAAAATCTTAGAACCCATACTGTTCCAAATTTTGTTATGATATGGAAATGATATTCTTGCAGCGTTAAGAAAGCCCATGGATGAATATAATATTTATTGCGTTGGTATATATGACGTTAATACAATATAAATTCAATTTCCATGCAGAAAGTTGTTGGACTATAGGCTCATACGGACTTAAATCCTACTGCAGCGACGTTGAATTTCTGTCGTCATGTGAAATTGAATACGTGCTCCTAATTTTATTACCTGCATATGACTGTGTGACACAGATGTAGATGTAATTTAACTTTAAGTTAGTCTGCTTTATGCAATTGTTTAACAAGTCCGCATTTTGTTTCAGGTAAGCCGGCCTGCACATGCAGCTTATGTGACAGAATGCCTCGTACCTCGAGTTACGGTGAGTTTCACAATAAAACAACATACAACCTTGACCTTTCTCTCAACCACTTTGGACAGAGGTTGCAAACTACAGGCCAATTTGCATATTTAACGTCACCGGCTCAGTAGGGGACCTTATGAATATAATCGCATTAACCGTGTTTTCAGCCTTTGTCCAATTGAATCCTCGGTGCAGTAATCAAGTGGGTACGAGAGTGGGTCAGCGGGTCGTTCCGAGCTGGCGCGCGCCCGCATCGTCCCGACTCCCACCGCCGCCGCGCTTCCATGTTGCATTATTCACAAATATAACTGACGATAAAAACGACCAATAAATATCTCACCCCTATGTTACGCACCACGTAAACACTAAACTCTTTTGTTTATCCCGAACGCTACCACTATACGACGTCTCTCTCACTGCCAGCCCACAATACCAAAATGTAAATTCGAATTCGTTCAACGTTTGCAATTCATTTATTTCCTGTTTCCTTATTTGTTTGCGCGTGAGATTATCATAGATCGACGCCGAATAAACCGCGAGATCTTTTATAAGCGAGTGTTTTTTTGTGGAGGTTCTGACTTGCTTATGCTGTGACCTCTATTATTTCTGAGCTTTTGAATTTGACAATCGCAGTCATAAATACAATTAAATCGATTGTAACCTTTCACATTTCAATGTAAACCATAGTTGATTGCGTTTCATAGCCTTCAGAATCGACGCGTATCATGTTTCCCCATACCTATCTTAATCAAACAGTGCTCTGTATTTAACGTCATTTAATACTGGCCCAATAAACCTGCTCGCTAATTGCTCGGTTAAATGTTGACGGCAATTTAATTTCGTCACTCGGTGCGGCTCTCGTTGGCGCAACCCTCGGCTCGTTGAGAGGAAGTACGCACCGGTTGCTTCCCTCGGTAAACTTAACTCTACGTCTTCATGCTGAACATCGTTTGGTTCTATCGGGTGATTAATAAATAATATTAGTTGGGGGCCCGCATCGTGTACATTAATAACTCTAAAAGGAGTGATCGGGGCGGCAGGCGTCGCTAGCCAGCCAAGCACTCCTACACCCAATCTATTATTTCAATTCAACTACTATAATTATAGCAATTCTATTCGTGTCGCACGCGGCACTTTCTCGATTGATTGTCGATATAATTAGCCGTAGGGAATCTCATCTGTATACTTTGACGAGGCAATCACGGCGACGCCACCCACGGTACCTTTTTACGATTTAAATAAAACCGTGCTTACTCTTCTTTCGGAGCGTTTATCGTTCATCTGGCGATATAAAATATCTATTTTAAGTCCTGTTTAAATATTGATGGTAATAATAGGAGACGTCGCGTCTGTTAACGTCAATTACTCTAAACAAGAATGTAGCACCTCCTAATACATCAGCTAGTAAATGGTGGTCATTTTATTATTGGAAACAATTTAATTAGGTTAATTAGACGCTTTTCCTAAGTTCTAATATATTAGGTGTCCGTGTTTGCCGCACGAAAACACGACGCGTGTTAAAATATTTTAAAAATAGTGATTGGGGTTAGTCGTCTATTTTTAAAAGTTAACGAGACACTTTGTAATTACAAGTTTCGTTTGTATTATTCATACTACTGTAATTACGTTACTGGTTAATGACAGACTTTGGAGTCGAGTGACATTGAGGATTACATTATAATCTCACAATACAACGTGGATGATTTACTCAAACGATCCTTTTAGGTTTAACTTGTGAACAAAATGAAACATGCTTTCTATTGTAATGTTCTCTACATTATAATAGAGGAGTTACTTTCTGTTTATTGCAGCTTTAGATTTATTTTGTATGATTGTTTTGTTTGCAATTTAATGAAGCATCCTATGAGGATGTGATGTTTATTTGCCTTTATTTGTTTATTTATCTGTCTTGTGGTCTATTCTTTAAATAAAAACATGAACAGCTTATAACATTAGCAAGGTTTGACCAAGTCATTTCCTAGTTCCTCATATTCGTTAGATGTGATCTCATCGCCGTTATCTTCATTTATTTTATCAATATCCGTACTCGTTCAGATAATGTATATAATGTATCTACCTATGCGTTATGTAAATCGCGCTAATTTTTGTGAAGGCCGCGTCGAGACCTCGCAAAAAGCAGATTCGACCTCGCGTTTATCATTGTCGTGCTATCTTGATTTGCGCACTAACTGCCTTTTGATAGCCTTTACTTCTGTAGCTTCCTACTGCCCTGGTTAGACGCGTACGCGATATTTACTTAAATTAGTTTCAAGTACTGTTATTTATTAATTATTATAAATATGTGGAAAAAGCTGCAAGCCAGTAAGTCCATTTTTTTTCAAAGGGTACGCTTTATTTTATTTGTTCATTCGTCTGGTGTCCGTCCATTCATTCACTCATTGTATCGCTCGACCTTGAATGATTGATCAATTTTGTCACGCGAGCTGTTGTCTAATCGCAAATCGGGAAGTGTCAAATTGATTGTTGTTTTGCACTTTTATTTTTTGTTTAAATTTCTATTTTGCGCGTGTTTTTCCTTGTTCACAATTAGAAACATTGAGGTAATAAACTAATTTGTTCGTAATAATTAAAACTTTTCCTGCTATTAACCACTAGCCTATTATTATTTACTAGCTTCTGCCCGCGACTTCGTCCGCGTCAAATTTCTTGTTCCCCCGACCCATCCCATCGCATCACATCGCCTGCCCGCGCCATTACTTCGTTTTCGCTTAGCGTTTCTTCTGACTTTTTCTTTTTACACGGCTCCTTAAGGTCCTAGCGTGATGTTTAATAGCCTGTAACCTTTCTCAAAAATTGGGCTACCAAATGTAAAAATATTTTTTCAAATCCGACTGGTAATCCTAGAAGTTAGCGCATTCAAACAAACAAACAAACTCTTCAGCTTTATTATTAGTATATATATATAGATTATGACTTATGAAGTTATGACTCAAGCTCCATCTGCTCGTTTCATTGCCATTCCTTGCCATATTAGTCCATATAATTAAGTACCTACCTACATTAAAAACATAATTTTAGATAATACCGTTATTTAATATGACTTCTGTAGCATAATACTTATTATTTATATTTGTAGTAAACTAACAATTATTTACTTATAAATTTATTTTGCTTATAAATAATAAAAGCTTGGTTAATAGACGAAAAGTTATGAAAATAATACAATTATTACCAGGTACTTTAAATTTAATAGTTTTTAACATTGTTATAATTTCTGATAAGTTAAGGATAATCTATAGAGATACCTACCTAGAATATGTATATTGCATGTATTTATTCATGGCATGGCCCATGATTGGTGATAACACTTCTATCGTTATTCCCGACAATAACATGTTTTTTAAACAACAGAAATATGTTTATGTACCTATGTAATAATTTACATATACTTCAGAGTTCAGTTCATTTATCACTGTACTTAATAGACTAAGACTCGCACCCACGATGTGGCACACACAATTGAAAAGTTCAATAAAAAACAATCAGCGAGAGTGGTCCAAGCGCCATTTTATTCAATTGCAGTCATATCTAAATTACTTGCGACCAAATACAATATCCTATGCAATAACATTAAAAACGAATCAAGTTGATCATATTCACTTAATATATTCATATCTTGTTTTAAATATAACCTCAATTAATATCAATTTTAGCGATAGTTCTTCGTTTGCCTCCAACGAGGTAAAATCTTAGACGTTTCATGAAAGCAACTTTTAGTTCTTAAAACTCGTTCAAGTGGGTAATTGAATTTTCAAGAAGTTCCTTCACAGATTCAGACTTAGTTACTCTAGATTTTGCTTCTAGTTGTTTTAAGTTACAGTTGCACATGCAACATCCTTAAAAACGTATACAATATTTTGACCCAATATATCAAATAATTCTACAAAATAAATAATTATAAAAAATATATATATTGCCAAACTGATTAAAACCGATGAATACGAGTAAGTAAATAATAAAGTTACGTTATCTCAAAAACTTAATGAATGACTGCATGGCCAATATATCGTTATGTGATAATTAATTTCAACCAAACACTATAAAATTATCATATTAAGTACCGTGTATGTTCAGACTATTAAATATTATTATTAATTCTTATGAATCAAAGGGCAGCAGGCGACGTGTTAAACGCCGTACCTTGTAAATAGGGTTGTCGTTTCCAATATGTTGTTTACAAACGGCCTCAACACCGCACTCGACCGAAACGGAATTTCCAAAGGGTTATTTGGGTTAAAGAGCAATTTTTTACGCAAAGTATTTATGTAAACGTTTATTTTCTATTTTTTGGTATTAACAGGTTTTCGATTATCCTTATTAGGCCCTATTTTATCAGTGTATGTGGAGTTTATGTAGTAAAAAATATAATATTACCTACCTACTCTATCTCTACAATGTACCACCTAAATCACTCTAAATGTAATCAGAATTACCATTGCCAAATTTTTTTAGCCATTGCCAACTTTTTTAGGGAACGCGAATTAATTAGAGGTTCTATGTCAAATAATTGCGAACTTTTTTTTGCCAACCATATTAAGGAATTCTCAAGAGTATTCAACGCGATGTTTTATAGCTGTTTGCTTGTTTTGTAAATTACACCAACGCAAGGCTATTCGCAAAGTGAATTAACTTGCCAAATCTGAACTTGAACACGAAAATTATTTTACACCAACAATAAGATGTCGCATACGTTACGTTGTTTCCGCAATTAGATTTAGATAATGCAGTAATACGTCATACGCTCAAATATGATTTGTTACAACTGAAATTGCTCTAACCTTGGTCTGACCTAAAATCCGCATAATTTTGTTTTTCCACTTGACTCAGAATGCGTTTCATGAATATAAAATGTTAAGTGGATCGCAAAGAGAAGATTTTCAATTCAAATTTAAAAGCATTTATTCTAGCTAGCACAGCAACATTTATGAGTCGATTCCGAGTATTAATCTAGAATGTAACTTTTACGACAATAATAAAGTTTTTCGTCCCGATCTACCGGAAATTCAAAACGATAATCCAAACTTCCTAACTAATATCATAAATGCGAAAGTGACTTAGTTTGGCTGAACGGATTTAGAAGAAATTTGCCACACAGATAGACCATGACTTGGGTAAGGACATAGGCTACTTTTCATCCTGGATCGCAGACGAAGTCGCGGGCAACAGCTAGTTCTCAATAAAGTCGCCTCCGGCAAATTTAACAGAATGGCAAATAAAACACGACACGAATCCAACTACCAATAACTGTGTGATGTTTAAAATTCTTCGCCCGTCAGGGATCTGACACTTGGACGCGAGGTTCGAATTCATAATACTTTTTATAGCCACCATCTTGATTTGGATGAATTTGATGTATCATTATTCTATCTGCTTTGGCATGTTTCTGGGCGGCATTCTGTGTTGTTAGAGGAAATTCTGAAAAGGTTGAACTAAGCGTTGTTTTTATTCTGTTAAGTTTCATACCATCTAACTTACAACGAGTAACAACAAATATACTTGAATAGTAATAATTTTTATTTTAACAAAGCCTTCACAATACATTATTAATTCTACAAATATTTTATGTCCTTTGTAACTCATTCAAAAAAACAACCAAATAAATAAAAGAATTACTTCCTAGAAATCATTGCTCAGATGTTTTATAATTTTTCACTTAAAATCACACAAAAACACCTCCTACAACTATTTAGGTAAATATTTTTAACCGATACCGAGTTCTGTGTTTTAATTCTAGCGAACATATTTTAGTTAGATGTAATCCGTATACATTTGAGTGCGGCTCGCTGTCGGCTCGGATTTAATTTAGACAGCAGTCGGCCAGCGTCGCTGTCATTGGCTCTCTAGCGGATTCACTGGACACATAGAGCCAGTTAATAATGGATATTTTGCTAGAAAACAAAACGAAACTCGAATGTTAATATATTTTGACACGTGTGTCACTGCTTTATTATCCACATTTATTTGTGAAAATCTGTAGTTAACATAACTTATCAAAACAAAATACAAATATAGATATCATAATTGTTTACTGCCTGCCTTTTAATCGTTGCGATTTTTAAACTGCGAAATAAAATCGCAAACAAAATTTTTTTTTTTCAAGCGAATTCGTAGCGATATTTTACCGCAGTGCGCGGACTCTAATATATTGGTATTGTTCACAGATTTGCGATTATTATCCGCAACCTTTAAAATATGTAGTGCGCGCTTAGTCTTAGGTAATCGGAAAAGCTCCTTTACTTAAAGCAAGTAAAATTTTCAACCCTTAAAAGGAGCTAGTATCTAAATGCCAATTTCACATCGCGTTCCTTCTCAAAATCTGTTAAACCGCCGTTACCATGGAAACTAAACTTAAGCCACAAGAATTCAGTACCGGGTGTTGCAATAAGTAGTAACAGTTTATACGCCCTAATAAATGTCGCGTTAGAATACCTACCTTAGTAACCCATTTTCCGAGGTGAACTCTGCAACAGAACGCGGGAAATGTTTTTCCAACATTCTTTTTTTAAATCCGGGATTACTAAGGAGACTAACCTTAACTGACTTCTGGTATTGTGAGACTGGCAGGATAAAAAGGATTGAGGTGAAAAATAAATAAAAGGATTACCTGTTAATTTTATTAGATGACGTGCGAAGGAGAGTCGTGGGAAGTGTAATCTACGGCGGTAAAATACATTATCATTTTTAAAACAATATTTATTTCCTAAAGATACTTTTCATTTAGTTTTCTAACAGCTAAACTACACCTGAAAAAAAAAAACTACCCTATTTGAATATCACAGCCAACCTCGTAGACCTCGTAGACCCTGCTACGGCGTAGCACAAATTCTCATCCTTTTTTAGCGACCAATCAAACTGACGATGACGCGTCACTTTGTTCCAAAACGTCCAATCAAATTAGGAATGAACCTGGAACCTAGGATACTTGGAACACAAATAAAATGTTCTAGTGGAACTACCAAGTGGAATACGATGTTACTGGAACAGTGAGACGGACAACTTTAAAAACATTAGATTTTATCTCAAACAGTTTCGGGTCGTGTTAGCCAGCACGATGCGATGTGCCAATGACTTTACATACTCTTTTATCTTTCATCTCTTAACCGACTTATGAAGTTTCTAATTGCCGTAACCGCTATCCAAGATAGTAAGCGACATTTTCAAAAGTTCTGATACTTATTAAAATTAAGTTAATAATGTTATTATTCATATTTTGTATTACCAAATTAGTTTTACGACATTTTTATGTACTTTTTGCGCGTTTAATATTACAGGGTAATTAAAGTACTTAATGCTTAAATTTTTATTGTGACACTCATTTCTCGGAAGTGCCTACTTTGTTAATTAATAAGTAGGTACTTAATTTAACATTGGGCGTGAAGTTTGAAATACCGTATATTTTTATATTTAAAAGAATACATTATGTGGTTACGTGGTTATTCTGAAACTTGTTGATGGCAATAGGCTCGCCCCCTATTACATGGGACTTAAACGTAACTGGCGAAATGTGGGTGTAGCTACTATGGCTACACCTCTGCCTTACCCTTCGAGGAAATAAGGCGTGATGTTATGTTATACTTTTTTTTTATAAGATTTTTTTTGAAGTTCGTTTCGATTACTTGAACAAACTTTGAATTCCATAACATCTTTACCAGGATCATAAATCGTATATTTATGTTCGATAATCCCTACTAAAAATGTATTAAAAAAAAAACGCTAAAACATGTTCCCTTAATGGACGAATACAAAATCAAGTTTCCTTACTATCATATCGGTATCAAAGAGGTTTTTTTTTTCTATCATGACGATGATGTTCCGTCTACAGCCAAGGCCAATGATTTGTTCATGCAAATCACTCGCCAGAGAGTAAACAGACAAAGACAATATTTCAACACGGATTATGTATTGCTAAACGACGAATTTTATAGTTTTTATCCTGATATAAAACTACGTAACTGGCGCCATGAAAGAAAGAAATATATTTAAAAAAAGACTGTTCTATTTTCTAATAAATGGTTGAGTGTTTGAAACGTGTTTTAAATTACCGGCATTAAAATAGTAGGTAGGTTATTTGAGGATACATAAACTCATTTTCCCTATTATTTATTTATCGACCTTTCAGTGCCAAACATACCTTAAATATCAAACAATGGCAAATAAATTATGTAGATACAGAAATACATTGAACTGAAAATCCTCATTATTTAGCTATAGGCCAATAATGAGGTACTTACCACGTCATCGCACAAGGTAATAATTTGGTATTCATTAAGATTCCGGCAGACGGTGTTTACTCAAGTGTATATAACACCCACTGACCTTGGAATGACCAATTTTATGTTCCATACAACCCAAAGCCGACATGCTAATTCAACACTTGATTTATATCACGCAATATATTAAAAGTGTAGTAATTTAGGATGAAAGGCATATTTATATTATAACCACGTTCACTGTAAACATACAATTAAGTAGACTTTTTTCATGCGCTGCAAAAAGTGTGGCGAACGCAATCAATCCTTTAGCTACGGAAGGCGCTTACCGCTTACTATAATAACTTTAACTCATTAGAATTGGCATCTGAACGAAGGAATCAACGTTGGAAACACGCGTTTTCCCTAAAGAAATCGCGCGTTGTAGTTCAGATTTTCTGTTTAGGCAGTAGGTATCGTTCTCAATATGTACAGACTATAGGCGGCCTCTTTCGCCTTGATCACTCAAATGTCTGGTCGCAATTAGGGCTGCCATCCGCTCCATCGCACGGACATCGTCCTAGTTTTTAGCACAACGAGGTGAACGTTCGGTGAATATCCGAAAATATACATTCGGCAAATTCGCCCGACGCTATAAACCGTATCGAAGTTTCTGAACAGCTAATAGTTTTAGTGTAAACGGTATCGATATGAACAGGAAAATGTTTACTAAAACCGCAATGAAATAGCAGTTTTAGTTTCTTTATTATGTCGTTTACCTAACGAGTGGAACCTACTTGAGTGGTTTTAATTATGTATTCTTTTAGTAAACCCCCACTTGAATTGCGATTTTGGATTAACAATATTCTGGGTGTATCTACTATCAATTTTTATTCGTTGGTCTTTGTTTTGAATATTTAGAAATTCAAAACTTAATCCATCAAGTAACTATACTCGCTCCTAAAAACCATTTCCAACTAATTTATTAATACATTTTCTTGTGTTGCCCTTTGTGTATCTTAGGGAGTTACCTCCGATCTTTGCTATTAGATACAGTGCCCATATATCTATACAAACTAGCAAAATGTAAAGATATCCAATCATCCAAGTCTATCACGACACATTCACAAAGTGTGCTATGCACTAAAAGCATAATACATTCGTAGACATCGTCCTGGTGACCCTAAGCATGGGATATAGAGCGGGTCGCCCGGCGTGGCGCCCCAGGGTGCTCATTTTGCGCACAGACGCGACTAGCCGACTGCCCGCTGAAGTCAAACCCATTGTCAATACTGTGCCTACACTACCCAGTTCCATTCAGGACATCGACACACTTCCCTTTTTAGGCGATTATATTTAGAACGGGGCGTAGACAACACGCCCTATTCTAGATTTTATGGTAATGTTATACTCAGACAGTCTAGAGTCCTTTCTTTGTTCAGTCTTTGTCGTTGAAACATTTTCTCTTTTTGATTTAAGTATCTAGCTCATAAATATTGGATTTCGAATGATATTTTAACTTAAGGCGCGGTAAGAAGCAATTTTTTTGGGTAATTGACAATAGCGCATCGCGGCAACAATCAAGGTTCATAACAGCGATGCGTTTGATGTAAGTTAAATCAATTGACTACCAAATTTTGCAGTTTATCATGATTCTATTTTATTTTTATAAAATATTTTTGTATAAGTCTTTTCTTTGAACATTTGATTATATAGTTTTTTTTTAATCTTGTTATATGTAGTTCCCGATACGCCTAACTGTGCAACAAAAAACTGAGCGTTTTACGGTGTCATTATACATTTTTGGCCAGCGCCTTAACTGAATGCTAAATTGGCTCCATTTGAATATCGATACGTAAAGATCTTTTTCGCGTTTAAATCGTAGTTTACTTTTGATTTACTGAACCAAAACTAAAATTCCCATGAGAAACCACTTGTTGGTGTGAAACACTCATTTTCAATGAAGGATGTTCAAAGCACGTTCGAATCATATTTATGAACAATAAAGTATGTATTACATTCATAGTGTGTGAAACATTAATCGCTTCTCTGATAATAATATGAAAACTGAAAACCCCGTAACGGCCATTGAGAACTATTTATGACAGTATTTCAAATGAACGATAATTTCTGTCAAAGCTCGATTGATGGCTGGAGATCGGCGGTTCAGTGCAGATGTCAAACGTTACTTAGCTGTAATTATGTCACTGTCGCTGTTCCGATGTACCCACGTCGCCGTCGATAAAAGCATTCCGTGATCATACTCGACAGTCCTTGCTAATTGTCTGATTGGATCCGGATATTGTTATTGATTAAACATTACCCTAGCTTTTAGTGTCTAACTAACATTGTTCGGGACTATCTCCCGTTTACATAATTGCAAATTGAATGACTACGAGTCATGTATCCGAAACTAGCGCCACCATCTGCTCCATTCAAGGCTCTCGCTTTAATCCCTAATAATCCTCAGCATAATTAAACTTAGATTTGTTAATCATCAGCCTAATTTATCTTCAAAAGAAAATTATCTTATCATTAAAATGTCATAAAAAATGTAATCTCACATTTACTTATTATCTTTGATAATATAATTTTCGTTTATTAATATCCGTTCGTAAACCTTCACATAATATTAGTTTGGTGTCGGATATTTTGTATCAAGTCTTTTGTTCGCCACAAAAGCGGGCAAAGCGGTTTATAGTGATGTAGGTGGCTACAGTTATAAAACCATTAACTATGTACAGTGTTTACTGCACGATAATAACCACTCGATGAATCGGTCCGTGCATCGGAGGGGGCCAACCCTACCCGTTCAAGGTCGCAGGGGTGAGCACAACGTACACAATTTGTTTTATTTATGTACACTACGCTTTACGATGCGCGCCTCTTATATTTTGTACGTTCTGTACCTTTCTGAATAAATAAACGTTTTAGTGACATTGTTACAACACTATCGGTGTTTTTTTTTTTCTGTATATTGGCTTTCGATTGAATTTGCTTTTGTTAGGAATTATTGATTTTATGGTCTCATAAAACTTGTGGTGCTGAAATGCGTCATTTCATCATTTTTATGTCTAGTTATATGACTTGGTACCTATAAAACTTTTACTTAATTGAGTAAGTATTAGACAAACAAAAACGTACGATAGGTCGGTACAGGTCTATGAATTTATTTTCCTAATAAATTAATAACAAAGCTTACTGTTAAAAAAATTGTGTATCCAATTCTACACTGTACCTTATAATTGTATAAGGTAGGTGCTGTTACGATGACAAATAACTATTACCCAAGCAATACAAAATGAGTAAAATGTTAATCAAATATAATAAATACACTACAGTTTTTCTACAACACAACACGTATAATATATATCTTGAAGTGATAAATGTAAATTAACACTTCGCCCGCCGCCGCGCCGCGCCGCCTGCCGCAATGAAGTCGGCGTAGTGTCCAAGTTAATGCCGCCTCCGACGGTTATAGTGTACGAGGCAATACGACGCAAATCGAAATAGTACGGGCCACACTAGGATAGGAACGTTTCGCTTCACCGAACGACTTTTATTAACGTTTTCCGCGAAACACGATCATCGGAATTGTTTTTACTGCAGCGCCGATTTGTAAATATGACATCTGGATGTGTGAGCTGAGTAACATTATCGTGGCTGAGCACGCGTGTAGGTTTTATATCACTTATCTATTGGTTATTTATTCTATTTTTGTATATAAAACCCAAACAATAGACGTTGATAGAAATAGAAGTTGTTTTGACTCGGCAGTAAGCTTAGCTGACGTCTATAAAGTTATTGTGTCAGTTGTATTGATTTTTTGTATTGCGGTAGGTATCAATTTCGAGCTGATGTTTATACCTAAATTATTTATTGGTTTTATATGGATACATGCAATACTAAAACATAATGTAATGACTAGCCGTGTTGAGTTCGAGTTTTTACCTACCTACCTCCGTCTTGGAATCGAATCCTGAAGGACTCAAGTGTTGGTATTATTAAGCATGTTTTCAGAAATAAATTCCTTATGCGACGACATCCTATAAAAGCGCACTAAACTGCACATAAATTTGCATAATTATGTAGGAAGTAGACCTGTTGGACAATTCTGATAGGTAGAGCCTCGACTATGACAATTACTTTGTAAACCGCTAGTGATTTGAAATTAATGTTTTGTTGAATCGTCGTTTTCTCTCATTGAGTCGCTCCTAGCACGCGTCTAGTAATCTGGCGGAGGCTCAACTAATATATTAATAGTTCTGACCACGAAGTTCATTTAACACAATCACAGAGATGCGAGTCTTCAATCAGAAAGTACAGGAAAGACCTATTGCAAACAGTGATGTGAGGGTAACGCACGCGAGAACGACAAAAAGACGCGATAAAAAAACAACGCGCCGTAGTCGTGTCTAACCAATCCGAGGGCGATGACCTCGCGAATCCGTGTACCTACACAGTCTCACTTTTTGCTATTCCACGTTTGGATACACACTCGTGCGTCAACCGTATAACTTTTTACAATGAACTCCATTATATTATGCGCTTTATTCTATAGTCATTCAATTTTCGTCTTATGACAAGCCACGTTATTCAATTGAAACTTAGCAAACAACACACTTTTGTTAACGAGCCGGATGTGTGAAAACCCTAATTGTCATGTCGTAAAATGAAAAATTCGCCGCGAAATGTTTAGTGAGAAAAATATGTTACAGAATTATATTTATTTGTCCGTCTACGTACTATGAGTGTTATTTATGATGCATAAATTACACGGATTTGTGATACTTACGTAAATAATTTAAATAGAATATATCTGGCGTTCTTAAAACTTCAGTCGTTGAAGAAAATGATTAAACGGATTAATAACAAACAGGAACTGGCAACACTGTTATTGTAATGGGTGTTTTTCACTAAGTATTCATTATTCTGAATGATTATACGATTGCCACACAATTGGCTGCGGTCGTTCACATTGCGGCTTGACCCCAACGGACTGAAATCCCATTGAAATAACCGTGATTGTACTTGCTGGGTATTGGGTACTTCCAATATTTTTGATTGAGACAGTTTTTGATGATATAATATAGATAATCGTTTATGTATTTGGTGTACACAAAAGAGAGCACAAACAAAAGGCATACAAAGGGACGATTAAATAATAACAAATTAAATTAATATTAAGAAAATACCTACTAGGTGACAATATACAAAAAAGAAAAATGACTGTCTAATACTAGTAATAAATACTGTGTGAGTCGGTTTCAGAATATGTACTTAGCTATAGATACTATTTATGTAGGTAAGTATGTTGATGTGTTTCGATTTCAGATTCTAAAATTTTCATCCCTTTATTTTAAAATTGGCTGTCTTTAATCTTTACATCGTAATTGTGGGGGAACCGAGGGAGGATGTAGAGGAGACAAGAGTAAGATTGATAAATTTACCAAAGGTTAAGGGTAGCAATAAACCATTTAGGTAGGGACTTTAAATACTTATTATGATGACTCTAACTACGTTCGATTTTATACTTTATGTTAAATGAAATAGCTTATCTGTCAAATAATGCTAATGTTAGGGCCTTAGCACACCTCCGCCGCGAAAATAATGATGGGAAACCGATTAACGAATTCCACTAAGAAACATTACTACATTATGTCGCGATTCAAGTAGCGGAACATCATCATCATCATGAGAGTCAGTTGAATTGTAGAAACCGGAACAAAATGTCGTCGCTTTCGACTTAGTAAATACTGTATAGGTCTACTTCGGACCTCTTATATTAGTTTTTCCTTGAGATCTACTTACATCTATTTCACTAAACAAAAATTTTGATTCGCTTTATAAACTTGTCGACTGCCACAGATACATGCGAAACAAAAGCGGCACCGCAACAAAATAGCGGGCTGAGCGCGGCGATGTGAACTGACTTCCGAACAGCACCCTAATTACGTAACACACTATCTATCACAATCTGAATAATTTTGAAGCCTATTGCTAATCTATTGCTTCATATGTTCGAAAAATTTGTCTGCTCAATAACGTAAATAACTCAATGAATGTTGTTTAACTGTTAGTGTGTTACGTAATTACCCCGCAGATCGGCGAAATCACGCGGGAAAGAGATAGAATCACAACAGGCAGTTTTGGGGGTCTATTCTCTAAGTCTGTCAACCAAAATACGATCCCATCCAAAAGTAGTTGATCCGTCAAAACAAGTGACAAATTAAATTTTTCAAACGGGTAAAAACACATCGCGAGGAGGGACAACTGTCTTAGTTCGGACTCCAAAGTAATCTTAAGTCCGTAGGTGATACGGAGTAGAAAACGCACGTAAGTTCGGCCGTAACTACGGATTTCGTGTTTTGGGAGTTGACCCACTGTTTCGCTTGACGTAGGTATAACCGACATGTCATGGCGGAACTACTGCGATTTCGCTGCTATGGTTTCACCGGCGAAATGTGATACCCGCCCTAAGGAAAATGCTTTTCTCACAACTTTTAGATTTATTATGTATTAGTTTTTTATTTTGTAATTTGTCTATTTTATCTATGGGTCTCAGTTGCCTGACAATAAATGAATTATTTATTAAAAACCTACACCAAGCCAAACTGAAAAGTGTCCACTAGTAAAAACTTTCTAAAACTAAAACTAATAAAACGCGACACACTACTCGCTTTGACAAGAAGGACTGCCAAACACATTTCATATTTCTTATTCAAATATTTTATAACATTATTATATAGGTAACTGTTATTTGACAAACACGACGCCCAAACTCGTGCGATAAATAATATAATTCATTGATACGTTTTCTTTCCCAACTGGTTTCTTTAATTGTTTACAAGATTGATTCCTAGCGCGGGGCAATCACTCGATGACGTTATTATGTTGACTTTTGTACGAGGTAATTGGTTTTTTCTAACGACTGCCCTCGCTCTATAGAAACGTTATTCCCACGGGCCGTCAACCGTAACTATCTAACGCCCGCAGCAATTATCCAAAATCCTTAATGGAAATAATTTAGTTCTGTTCTGTATATCAACAAAACGTTGAATAAACGGCCAATTAAGAGTCTTATTGCATTTAACTCAATTAATTCTGGTGCTTATCGATTTTGACGCTTTATTTGGCAAATCACATCCGCATAGCCCGCATACAAAGGTGATAAAATATTAAAAAGCGATAAAACTAGATTAACTTAACCAAAAGCTTGCCCGCCATTAACAGCACTTAGGTATTTTTTTTACATAATACTTCTACTGCACCGGAACGGAACGTTGGCGATACCTAGATTGTTTTCATTTCACGGTCGATCTGACTAGTGTGAATAAACTCCGCGGCACGGTTCTAAATTCAAATCATATCGAATGACCAATTCAAAATCCGAATAGCACTCGGCCGGCATTTTCTGTGGGCCAGTTTAAAATTTTATTGATATCGATTTGAGAGTAGTTACGGTCATCCATAGTGCTATTATTTATTTTAGTTTTATTATAAAGGAATGTGTCCGGTCAGGCACGCAAAGCTATTTCCAACGATAAGTTAATTTCACAACCTTTTACGACTACTTCTGCGAGTATTTTTTTTAAATGATTTCTTCGTATTAAAAAGTAAACGTTGAATAATAGCACTCTTCGCCTTTTGATAAGTTAATAAAAAACCTATAAAGTAAAAACTCATTGAGTTAAAAGGGAACATTTCGGAGCAAAAAAATGAAGATCAACTTTCTTATATGCTAAATCCCACGTAACATCTCAAAAAGTTTCTCGTGTGTACAGTACACAAAGAGCAACAAGCAAACTAGTCATCGCATCTAAAATACAACTTGCATAATTTGCGTCCATTACGTTTATTTAAAGTGTGCGTTCCACGCAAGCGTCAATTATACAATAGATCGTAGTATTTGCCACGGTGGCATCATCCATCAACCTCGGTGGTCCGCACATTACGCTACTGCGCGACCGTTACGAATTCACGTTTGAAAAATTATGCCTTTATCCGAGAACCGAGGAGCCCGAGCTGAGTTGGGATCATTTTCTAAAACGCCGGTTGTGAGTCCGCGATCATACCGCTACCGTTCGTGCGGGTAATCTTGTTCATTCAATCGCTCGTAGATTACATCGTAGGTACGTACGTCTGCCTTATTAATCTGTCTGAAAGTTCGAATCAGGGGTTTCGAAGACTTTATTTACGATGCGGGAATTCTGTCGGATATTATTTCTTCCAGAAATAATTTTCTGATACCCAATATCTTCGGTAACAGGGATTAATGTAAAAACTTATAAGTAAACAAGAAACCCTAACTGTGCTTTGGGGAGAATGAGATCTCGTAATAAATTATATTTGACGAACCAAAATACTTTCCAACTTAATATCAAAGAACGTATGTAAGTGAAGATTTAAACTATGCAGCTGTTTTGCATACGTTTGGTGGTTCTTTGATCATCGACTGTGAAATACTTCAGATGCTGTAGATAGTGTGCTGAACGCTAAAACTTTGTGTAGCATTTAATGGATAAAGCAACAATTTGCGGAATCTTCGGGAAGTTAACGCAATGATTTAGTGTATGCAGACGTTAAATTCGTGAGCTAGGAAACTTAAACATTAATGGAAGGGACATAATTATAAGCTAAGGGCTTAGCGGTAGATCTGGCAACCTAGCACAGTGCGTGACGAGATTTAAATATTATGATTTCATTTGGCCAAGCCGGGCTTTTCGACTTGTAAGAAGGTACCTACTGGAGAGTTAGTTTATGAAGCCAGCTACATGATACCATAACCAGGTTCCGTATGCGCATGAGTTTTAAATATTTCCAACTCAAGTATGACCTGAAAAGGTGAACCTATAGTACACCCACATTTCGCCAGTTCTGTTGTTGTTATTCTATCTATCTAAATACTTACATCGTAGATTACTGCTCGAGATGTCGGAAAATTCAGTCATTCATAAACACTAGATTTATACGCGGCGTATTGTTAATTCGGCTATATAATTTTGGCAGAGGGGATCGTCTATGCCAATCGCCTACTGTCAAGTACTGTCTACATGGCCTGGGGTTATATTAAATGAAAGCAATCAATTCTATCGCACATTGCCTGCGTTTACAAACTGAATAATATTGAAAAATCCTTGGTAACGAACGTTTTAGAGACAGCTCTTAATTATATTAGAAAGATTACCTACGTAAGAGACACGCAAGTTGCTTCAATTAATCCAAATATGTCTCATGTCTAAGGCAGATGTGAGTGGAAACGCCGGGAGGGGTCGCCCTAGGAGGACATTTATAGTGACCTTATTGGTGATGTTCTTCAGAAAGGTCAGGTGCGTAGTACTCGCATGGGGCGTGCGTGTATGACAAGATGTATGAACGTAAACGAGGCAAAAGGAGTATGTAAAGATCGTAGCAGGTGGCGTTCTGTAGTTTCTACCTACCCCCATGGGAAGAAGGCGTGAGTTTATGTGTGTAAGTATGTATGTCTAATGTACATAAAAGTATAACCTGTGGCTTAGCAATGCGCGGACTACCTCTTGCGCTTCAGATTTTCTTATACAAACCAGTTTTAGAAAAGGAAAATACAAGATTTAATACACTGTGACCATAATAAATTCTAGGTCTGCTTACAACTTCGTTACAATATTCTACAAATATGACAAATAAACCTACCAATCAAGCCATGACTGTACTAAGCTATTTTTAAAACGAAGTGTACAATATTGTGTATAGAACATAGTAAAAGTACCTCCAACTCTAGCACAGCTCAGATTGGCTAGTTAAATATTAATGATAGAATCCGCTAGAGGTTAAATGGAGCCTTTAAAATAGTATTGTACATTCTATGCCAGCGTTGTGCAAACATGTTTGTTGCCAGTGTCGGTAAACTTTAGATTTTAACTGACTTCTCCAAGTTCGGAAACATCTTATAAATAGCAACAAGGGAGTCGAAATGAACAATTCTTGGTCGTTTATATAAGTAAAGAAACCTGTTGATGAAAGTTTGCAAGAAGAGCGCGTTTTACCGTTTTAATTTTGGCGATCTCCCGCAAAAGTATTTTTTTGTTTCAGAATAATGATTTCACAAACAGATTTTGCGTCACGATCACAACATCAAAATTGTCAAATTTTGTTTACTCCCTAATCTTTCTCCTTTTCATGAACCGGAACCCTTTCTTACACAGAACCATGAATTGTATATTCAAGTGTCGTATTGCAGCAACAAGCTTAATCTTAAAATCGTCTGTCGTAATACGTACTAGCAGTACTAGGCTGCTAATCGCTTGCAAGTGTCGGGCGGCCGTCGCCGTCGTCCGCCGCTTTTTGTGGTGCAGTGTGCGGCGGTTCTAATTGGCCGCTCTGTCGCTAATTGAACGGTTAGCCGGTACCGGTCCGGCGCTGTTTGTTAAACGATTAGGCGGCTTATTAAATGTGATTTGCTGATTTAAGCTCTTTTTTTTTCGCTAGGTAGGCTGTTTGATTGGTTTCCTTTTCCTTTGCTTGAACTGGGTGAAATAGAGTGTTGGGATCATAGATGAGTTGAAAGGATCTCGTAGATATCAGGATGTTTCTAAAATTGTATTCTCTCTCTCTGCCTAGCCTTATCCCAATTTCATTTCGGGTATAGTCTCGCCATTCATCGCCAGACGTAGGTCCCTATCTGGCGAGACCCGTGTTCGAGACATGAACTTTCTTCAGGTCGTTGTTGATATGGACATCCCAGTTAGGGCCGGCTAGCTGTTCTATCTAATTTATGGTGATTGCGATTGCCTTAAAACTTCGAAAGCCAGTCTCCTTGTTAAGCTGCTAAAAATTAAAAAAAAACCACTATTCTAGAATCTACTCTCGATTCAGATTTTATTCAATTATAGGATCCATGCTTGATCAACGATCTAGAAAACAAACCATAGACTATGTAACATTAGTACATTACCTATTTCACAAAAGCGCGTTCAAAATTCGCATTTCAAAAACAGCGGCATCACAAGATTTCGCGCGTACTCCTGACTCCTGTAGGTAACATTACAATGAAACCGGTAGATAAATATAATAAGTACAAAAAGTTGTTTCAGAAATAGAGCCCCTTATAGAATTGCAGCTGCCCTCATACCGGCTCAAGGCAAACCGCCTGCTTCTTTTAGGCCCCGTTTTGCAACGTAAATTGTTTTTTTTTTCTTTTTACCGAAGGGACTAGAGCTTACAATGGCACGGATAAGTTTTAAATGCCTTCTTAGTTTATGGACTGCAATGGAAGTCGGTGTTTAATTAATTTATAAACGCAAGCCTATGACAAAAATGGTGTTATAGCTCTATTATTATTTATGGAGTAATTTATTGGAAACATGTGTTTCTATTTTGTAATGATTTGCTTGCTACACATCATCTCAATTTGTTGTATTGAGTGCTCCGACGTTTATGAAATTAACTCATTGACCACAAAAACAAAACAAAAAAAACATTGTTAATTTTAGAAAAGAAAATAGTTAAAGCTCAACACGTTTTCTTTGATCCTATCGAGATTCTAGATCAGCATTCGCTACAAGTCCGACAGAATTAAGTTAAAATATGCTCACTTATTCGCATTTTTCTGTCTGGTTTTATTCCTTTGAATGCACCTGCCCACGACTTTGATATCTCCGTCCTTATCCACCACATTATTTCCAGCATAGGGATCTCTCTTTCTATAATATCACATGTTTGTTTTTATCGCCATTATTACTGGTGTGATTGTGATCTGAATGAATTAATGAACACTCCGACGTTGTTTTACGATATTGTATTTTTTTTTCTTAGGATTTTTTTAATGAACATACGTTATTTATGACTTGAAGCTTATTTTGTTAGATAGGATAGCTTTATTGAGTTTTAATAGGAAGTACGATTGATTTAATTTCAATTAATTTATAGGAACAGTTCAACTAACTGCATCATAGTCATGTCATAGTGATGATGATAATTCGTAAGAAATTATTAAAACAAAAAGTTTTCTTGTTATTACCGTGTATAACAAGAACACTTTTTGCTTCACTTCGGACATTTTGAATTTTAGGTAGATGGCTACCTAGATAGGTACTAAAGCAGCCTCAATACAATCTGTCTTCTGTACCTAGTAGTCTGTAGGTCTGCACAATTTTGACCTGTGAGATTTCCATTATTAGTTTTATAGAAGTAAATAATTTAAATATTAAGAGTTGACAGATTTACCCGACAGTTTGTGTGGTACCAAAATTTTGTTACAAAAATTACGTTAAATGACTCAATTTCCAACGATCTAACAGTAATAAACAATGATCTTGTAAAGCAAATTGTTAAAAAAAGCTCGTGCAAGCAAGGCCAGCTACAGTTCCGAGAGGCGGTACGGTTGGAGTGGTGTACTCCAAGTAGGGCCGCCTCCCCGCCCTCGTATCAGCCGACCACGAAGTTCGCAATAACGGTACGACTGCAGACTAGCGCCGCGCGGAATTTACCGGAACTATGTCGAACGCTGAGTGATGTAATGTTGTGGAACGGTTTTGGATGATTTTACTCATTTTAATTTTCCTATTTTTACGCGGTCATAAAATTATTATTTAACGCAAATAAACTATTTCCACACTTTCAATCATTAATTCAACAATTAATTAACACAACTTCAGATGTTGTAACTTCGAAATCCCCACAACCTTTTTTTTAACATACCTCGGTAAGTACCTAATTCCCAACCCAAATTAAAAATTATTTGCATCAAAAACATTCTAAGCAACCGCCCATAAAACAGTTTTGAAGCTAAAATTACACATTTGCGTAATCGGAAGTGGGTGCCGCACACTATCTACAAATGCGGTGTGAAGTCGTGCCGTCTGATGGTGTGCACGGGACGTTAGAATTTAACACGTCGCGTTTGTGCTGACCACATCCGACAGATGGACGATACGCAGCCATGACAAAACTGTTACAAGTTTTTCCTTTGTTTATTTCAAACATTAGTAGGTTACGACAATATAACGGGGACCACCGATCCATTAGTCAAGTAAAGGTAGTTCTTCTAATGGCAATATGCCGTGGTCTTTAAAAAGCCTTCACTGGACCCAAACGTCGAAAACTGCGAATTCAGAGATTTCTTAATTCCATCTTTAGAAGATCTCGTAAACATTCGATTTGAAATGAGGTCATAAGCGGTGGTGAAAATGACGTCCGTATAGGTTTTGTCATCGTTATTTTTGATCGCGTTATCCTCATTTTAGGTAAAACTTACCTAAAGAACCAAGCTAAACATAATGAAAAAAAGAACCCACCACAGGAAAGAACATCTTTCTTCAACGGACCGGTGCGCGGTGAAGCACTGAGTGAACGATTGAACGTTCATCATCGCATCATCCACTGATGCTTCGTTTGAACAATAACTCACTTAACCCGCTTACATTATCCCCCAAAAAATTTTCGTAGAACGACGATTTCCATTGACTACACATTTGATCGAAGCTCGTTTGACTAGCCGTAGCCCACAACTTCGTGTAAAGTTTCTATGCTACGTTTGATAGGTTTAGGTTTTGAAACCCTTAAATGCTTTTCAATGCACTTATAAACCCTCCTGTATCATATTCTGCCCATTTTCTATCATCAGTGGCTTAGGCTGTTTCTTTTTTTTTTCATTCCGCTGCGCCCAGAGCGGGAGAGGTTATCTAATGATTTACCACCCAAAAAAAAAAGGCTGTTTCTTTTCTTTGGCCAAATAACTTACATACAAATTATCAGTATATTAAACTTGTATTCCTCGTTGTTACAGGATATTATCAGCCGGCAGGACCGCTGATCAAAGAGACGAGCGCAGACGCAGAGCGCGCGCTCGCCAGGTACCACCCACACTATCACGCGCCACATCCACCGGTAAGTACCACGGATAAAAAAAATAGCACTTGTTCATACCCTCGGTCCCAGAATTAATATCTGGGAGGCTGTATGTAGATAAACCCCCCAAAAAATACTAAAAGCATACCTATATGAGAAAGCAGAGCAGTGGTCGCCCAGTGGTAAGAATCCCGAGTTAGAAGTTGTATATTCTGGATTAGAACCCAGATAGCCAGTTTCATTTCCTACCTCTTAAAACGGTAAAAGAGACTAATGTCCAAGAACCAAAAATTCAGAGAAATGGTGACATCCACCATTCTGCACTGGATCTTGTTAGTAATATGAGAAAGCACACAACCATTCCTTCGATGAAACTTCATGAAACTCAATCCGCATATAAGTCAGTCCTAGACATAGCAATGTCGATTGTCGAGCCTATAACCCAAGCGGCTTTGTGTAGTGGCTTAGGAACACAGCAATCGGACCTAATCTATCTTCGGTGTGTGGTCGCACTTACAGTTAAATACACAGAATAGAAATTAAACAGTCTCAACTACGTAAAAGGTATATTAAGCTATTGTACTTTGGTAATAGTTATTTGTTTTAGAAGAGTGCAAAGTTGCTTTTTAACCGCGTGCTCAATTTTGATTACCGAGCAAGCGAAGGATTCTAATTTTTAGATTAAAATTTCTTCTTTTAATAATTAGAATCCTGATCGTCAGCGAGGGAATCAAAAGAACACGAGGTGAAAAATCTTTGCACTCGAGTGCAACACGTAACTTTTCATCCCACCTCAGCGAGGAATTGACTAAATCCAAAAAAGCATTTACAATCACAAGATACTTTTATTTCAGTTTAGGTATTAGTATTTATTAGGTACTACATTATGATAGCTAAGTATTACAGAATAATCTTTAAAATATTTCAAATAATACTTACGTATAATTAAGAAAAATTGAAAGTAACGTTGTACAGTTACTTAAGTTGAGTGTAATATTTTTGTTAGGTACTGTAATGTTGGTGTTAGTGACTTGTGTACTGTTTTTAGGTAAACTATCTGTCATACTTAATAGTTGTACCGATTCATCGGATTCCCTTGGCGTAAATGTTGGCGAGAGAGGGCGACGGTTAGGTGTTTCGTAACGGGTCATTTTTGATGTAGAAGGGCCAGTCCAAGGATCTGAATGAGGCTCTTTCAGTGTAATGGCTCCTGTGATGCTTTTACATATTTTAGACTTATTTTGGATGGAATCCTGTATGTATCCCTCTACAACCGCATTGGACTTCCAGTCTCCATGGCGCTTAAAGAGACAGAAATCAGCTCCCGAATCGGCCAAAAGAGTGGCTGAAGTTCGTCGGAAACAATGACCCGTGTAAAACAGGGTTTCTAAAAGTTCAAGAAATGTTGCTACTTCTCGTGGGATACCGCCAATTTTATTAGCACCCATAGGCTGTCTGACACACTTTCCGTTGCGATATTGTAGAAAAAATCGATTGATTAGAGTGTTAGGCGGGCGTAAGTCTTGATATTTCTCAACAATTGTTACGTATTCCTTACGAATGACGAAGTTGCAGTCTCTTTTTGTCTTTGTATTAGGTAAATTAATTAATAGTAAGTCATCTGAATGTTTCTCAATGTTTTTGATATTAAGTTGTGTTAGTTTATTAGTTCGTCATGCTCCTTTTATACCAAAAATAAGAACAACCTGTAACATAAAGAGTATTGTAGTAGGTAAATTGATTAAATTGATATGCATGCATAATTATGCCTATCAACATCTACTAAGTACGTATTAGATTATGTTAAGTAGTTGATTAATATACCTACTTAAGTAGATACTGAATGTGCAACTGCTTTACTTTTGCCGCCAAATATACGGAATCAGGTGCTTCGTTAAGAAACTTTTCAATTTCAGATGCTGTGAAAACCTTCGATTTTTCTGGTTGATGACCAGATGAGGCTCTTTTTAAAAATTCCACTAATTTAGGATAGGTTTCGATATGTATGTCTTTTTTCATCTTTATTGTTGCTTTTAGCATTGAATACGTACTCCCTAAAGTGCTTGATTTCTTGGTCTCGGATAATTCAATAAAATATTGCCAGCAACATGTTTTCTGAGAAAGTTTTGGCTCCTTTAGCTAGTCGCCGCGTGTTAAACATATCGTACTGTTTCAAATACTTCTCGTTTGATTGTTGAGGGAGAAAGCTCATTTGCGCATTATTAACAGTTTCAGTTCAGTCAGTTATGTTGGCGTCAAATAAACTTCCTCGTCGCTAGAATTACTCATTTTAGGTTTTTCACTTGTTTTCAAGTTTCTTGTTTTTAACCTAAGGTTTTAACAATATGACGTGAAAAGAAAATGGCGCGCTCAAAGCAAATTAAAAAAAAAAGTACACCAAGGTTCCGAGTCTGAGTTTTTAACAAATTAAAAAGGTTGTATGATAAATTCGGCACCGTGGAGGTAGAAGTAAATAGGTTTAATGATGTTTTGAATTCACAAACTTAGTGCACACGATGTTCTAAATTCAATTTACTTTATCTTCTAGCGGATAAAAACGGCTTTTGCACTCAGATATCGAAGGGCAAAAATACTCTTTCCGAGATGGGGGGATGAAAAGTAATTTTCTAACAGCAAATTTTGAACGGCACTTTGGCCAAAGAAAATCAATCCCAAAATCTGAGGTATCTGTGTTTTTAACACTTTTTTCTTTCTTTTCCAGGTACTGCAACAATATGGACCGCCATATTACCCGGACCTCTGTTATGGCCGCTACTACAGGCCTCCGGGATCTTACCACATGCCACCACCACAACCGGATGCGCAGGTACGAATTATTGAAAAGCAAACAGTATACAGGGTTGCTGGGAAATCGACGCGCAAACTGTAACCAGGAATTCAACACATGATTAGAGTAAAAATATTACGTCGGTTTAAAAAAAAAAATCTGCTGTTTCATAGAAAAGTGCGATACCTACGCGTTCAAAATGTATGGGACAACAATTTTTCGTCGGTTCAGAATTATGTATTGAATCCATAGTAACAGGCCGCGCATCGATGTCCCTGCCACCCTGTATACCGGACCCCTAAAGTCGCTAGAAACTTCGAAAGGATAAACAGCCACACAAAACAAACTTGCTAATTCACTCATATTCGTTATAATCATCTTGACATTATTGTTGATGACCTCTACGTAGTGTTGATTTATACTTGCTTATTTTCAGATGGTTGGCGTCGGTAGTGAACCGTACCCACCACCACAGTATTATGGTACTCCGCCATGTTACCAACATTCACCTCAAAGGATACCATACGTAGGTGAGTAACAGCGCCCTTTTTAAAACTTCCTCAAGGGTCGAACCACATGCAAATCTAGTGCGCAATTTTCCATGTAGACTCGATCGTGCCATGTCATAACAACAACAAACGTCCTGTCCTGTGCCTCGTCGGGTATACATATTTCTAGAATCCTTCTTTTTGCTTAGACAATCCACTCAAAGATTAATTAGTTAAAGTCTCACGTCACGATCATGACAGATGCTTTATGTATCTACCTATTGTTACAGAATATCGCGGATGCCCGTGCCCATTAAACGCGTGTCCAAAAAACGTGCTTATTGGGCCCGCTACTGGTAAAGCCCCAACCGGTGGTGGCCCAGCAGACGTTCCCCCTGCCCTCGCGCCGCCCGGGGCCGCCTTCCGACCGAAGGTGCGGGCGTGCGCCGTCGATGCTGCCGCAGACACACATGGCAGCGGCAAGGTACGGCTTAGTCTTATCTACTTCTTACACTCACACGCACATTGTATATATTTGAATTTGCCATATTAAAATAAAACCTGTCCTAAACGCTAAAGTTCAAATAATAAAATTGTAGGGGTGATTAATGTTATACGCCTTTGTTACAGGATCCGCCATTAGAGCTGGAACCACCAGCTGCAGCGGATGCTCCACATCCTTGTGCTATGCCCGCCATGGGCGGCGTCTCACCTAAACGTGAGATCTACGATGTCCGGGATAAGTTACGAATCGCTAGTGAAATCCCCGGCTCATCTGAAGCACTCGGGCCACCATCCCCGGCACGCGGCTCGGCCGGCGCGTGCGCGCCGCAGCCGCCGCCCGTGGCCCCGCGCCGCGCTCGCCTGGGCAAGGCCATGGCGCGGCGCTCCCTCGCTGGCGACGACACCGGCCTGCTGCTGTCCACGCCACAACCTCCACTACTAGCACTACACAGCGACGCCGATGACGACGTCCTCGCTATTTCACCTCCGACCTGTGCTCCAATTGATCTATCTTCGTCAGATGAGAGGTCGACCCCCCTAGTCGATGTCAAAAAGGAAAATGAAGGACCGACATATAACACAGCAAGAAAACCAGACTCGCAGGCTCTTAGAGAACATAACAGTACTACTGTTATGGAGGCTAGCGTTGTCACTGACGCGGCTAAAGCGGTAAAGCGAAGATATTCGAAACCTAAACTAGAGATCGATATGAAAGATACTCAACTTGAGGAAGCTTGCAAGACAAATGGAATTGGTGAACATGTCAAACTCGTGAAACGGAGAAAGGTTTCGGGTGATCAGACCGATATTCAAAGGATAGAAACTGTCACTAAGGAACCGAAGAAAAAACAATCGCAACCTAAAAGAACGCCTAAATCGCCGACTGGTGAAAAAAAGAGCGCAAAAAGAAAATCAGAGTGCACTGCGGGTGTCCACCCGACTAAAGCAAAAAAGATGCTACTCGATAAACCTGCTGAAGAGGATGCCAGGCTTAAAAATGTCGCTGCAGTGGCGGATGAACTGATACCCTCAAAACCAAAAAATAAAAGCGCCCTACTTCTTGACAATCTCATAAGAAAAAATAGCATCGACAGACCTGACGCAAAGGGCTTGGATGCTGAGCTAAATCCTGCTGAACTATTTCTTTCTCCCACTGAAAATATCGCACAGAATTCAGCTAAGAAAACTTTAAATATTAACAATAATATCGTAGAAAATGCAAACACAGGTAATGGAGTTCGCGCCAATACACTTGCTGCAGTATCTCAACTAATAGGCAAGAAAATGGCGTGTAAAGTAGAGAAAGTTGATTCCAAAGTTACTCATGGAGTAAAATCAGTATTAAAAACACCCACCGTAAAATCTGGTCCCGAGGAAGACCGAAAACCCTTAAGCAAGTCCGATGATGTTGATGACAAATTGAGGACATGTGCCAAGACAGAATCAGAAGTAATTTTACCTCAAATCGAAAAGGATGTACCAGAAATAGTAAAAGACAATAAAAATTGCGCTAACGCTATTGCGTTGGATATCGATATACTACCTGCACAGATAACTTTAGCTTCAAAGGAAAAAGAAGATTTTGAACAAGATGTTGAAGAAATGGCTATCGAAGCCGAGATTACGGAAAAGCTTGAAGACGACGAGAAAAAGATGCAAGAGGTAGAAAAAGAGAAGTCGAAACCAGTGAAACTGGACAGGACAACAGTGAAGCGATGCAAACTGTCAAACGGAGAGCTGAAGGCTAAGAATGTGGAGAAAGTGGTTAAATTGTTGGTTTCAAAGAGGCCAGCGATTAAGACTGATGAAGCGACGTTGGTAGTGGAAGAGGCTTGTGCATCGCCTGCGCCGACGGGGCCAGCCTTCCGGCGCGCGCGGCGGCGCGGCGCGGGCTTCTCGCGGCGCGGCCGCCGCCCGCTCGCGCCGCCCGCGCTGCCCGCGCTCGAGCTGCACGCGCCGCCGCGCTGGAGCAACGGCTGGAACTGGGACGGAGAACATTACTTATCCAAAGTCTACCTCAATGTGAGTTCTATTAACAAAACTTTTCATCTGACTTGTCTACATACATCTTCACATCCTCCGTCCATTTATTCCCCTTTGGCTTAAGAATGTTTCATAATTTATCTTGATGAACCCATATTCACTCTTACAGAACGACTCTCGACTGGACCGCACGGCGCGTTGCTGGTCGCGTATGACGCACGCAAGCGGCGACAGTGTAGCGCGAGGCGACTGCGTACTACTGCGGGCGTCCATTGCGCGAGCGCAGCCCTACGTCGCCAGGGTCGCCAGTCTGTGGGAGAACCCTGATGATGGTGAGAACCGTGAGAACCATTCATATATTACTATCTAACTAGCTTTTGAAAGGAGAATGACTTCTTGACTCTATAGCTAATTAGGTACTCAATCGTATTCTTTTTCCTCTGCAGGTGAAATGATGGTGTCTCTAGTATGGTACTACCGGCCGGAGCACACGGAACTTGGTCGACAACCAGCCGATGCGCCCGATGAAGTATTCGCATCACGACACCGCGACGCCAACTCCGTCGCCTGCATCGAGGACAAGTGCTACGTTCTCACCTTCAACGAGTATTGCCGGTCTGTATCTATTTCTGTAGCGTCTACATACGGCTTACTATTAAGACTATATTACTGATACCTATAACCGTAAGTACTTTAGGAATTTTTTGAGCATTAAAAGTCTAATCAAAGTTGTAACGTTACAGGTACCGCAAACGGCTAAAAGCAGCTGAGGAAGGCTTCCCGGCCTCATCGATCGTGCCGCCCCTACAGGCCAGCGAGGTCAACCCGGCATTCGCACCCAACGACTGTCGCCTGCCCCCCTCAGTGTCGCCCGAGCTCGTGCTCTTCTGCCGCAAAGTATACGACTTCAGGTCCAAGAAGATACACGTACCCAATAAATGACCCCCCCGCACGATACCCTCTGGATATCGTTCGTAAAATCTGTGTCGATCTGTGCACCGAGCATGAGGCGTCGACGCGCTGCGGATGCGTCACAATAAATTTTTATAGTGTATTTTATCTAAAGGAAGTGAACACCAAAGTTACATTATGAAGTTTTAACACTTATTTGTCGACGGTACTTCATGAAGCTCGGTGTAAGATGGTGTAAGGACGCCTGTCCTCTATGGACTTGATCATTTATCTAGTAGTGTCTCATCGCAAACCTTTAAATTAGTACAAAAACGCGTTCCCGGGTGCAAGTCGTAGAATGTGTGACCTGTGGCCATGTTATGTGAAGATAAACTATTTACGTAATCGTTGTGTTTAGTAATCGCCGATCGGTCAGTTTTGTTGCTTGTGTCGTGATTTGTCGTAGAAGTTTCTTTCGTATTTAGATTTACAGTGATTTGCGGTATTCAAATAATTTGGATGAATAATTATTTTTATCAAAGGATGCCTTTTATAATGTGTAAGTAGTTGTAAGGAAATCATGTTTGAAGAAGATGCATAATTATGTATAGCAATATATTTTTCTTTTTGCTTGAAATTAAGATGAGCGAATGTCCTATTTATTCTCACTCTTGCATAAGTGATGAGAAATGCTGAGTACTGATTCGATGACTATTCTGTATAGCTGATACGATTTTGTATGACATTTAATATTTAATTGGCTAATCGGAAAATGAAAAGGCATTTATAATTATTACAATTTATGTTTAATTATGTACCTATTTGTTATATTGTTGCACAGACATTATCTAGTTATATTGTCTGTGTATTGTTGTCAAGGTAGAGTCTATATTAAATTATTCTTTTATTATTTAAGAGAACACAGCTGCGCGTGAGCAATGTCAGAATCGTCGCGATTGGATCTCTTCTGTATATTGTGTTCGCGGTCTGATACATCACAGACAACGGTGCCACGTAGCTCGCGATAAACGTATCGTTTCGAACCATACTGTTTAAGTTTCTAAAATATACGTGACTCTTTCAAAGAGTCAACAATTAAATTAAGTAGTTATTGATACATCACAAATTTTGCAAGTTTTATAATTTTATGAAATAGGAACGTAATTTTAATCGGATAACGGGGTGAAGGTTGCCTCAGTTAACTTCTGTATTGTGTACCATGCCCTGCCTACAAGCTATACCTCCCCGTAGGCGCGTTCGTGTAGATTTTTAAAGTTTCTAATAATATCAATTAACCGATAGAACGGAAGTAATTAACGTTAACCCTGCCTTCGAAGGAATTGATTTTAAATTTGCATTTCGGCCTTTTAATATCCAAAGTAGCATGTAATTGTTTTAATTAGGACCGGTCCAGAGTAGTTGCAGGAAGACTGATTTTGTGAAAATTTAACATGTTGCCTATTTATTTTATTTATTTAGCAACATTACCTTCATCAAAATTCAAAAAGATTTTTTATTTCATTTACATGTCAGGCAATATTTACAATTTACGGAAAATAACAAATGGGAACATTGTAACATATTTTAAATGTAATATTAGTGCATAGACGTAAACAAAAAAAAAACCACTTTGGTGTTAAAGAGATATATTGTAAGACTATAATAGTGAAATCTCTTTATCATTAGAAACATAATTTTAAGTAGTGCGATCGAAATAAAGAATATATATTTAACGTTATATTTCCTGTGTGGAAAATTAAATGGGCATTTATACGTTTCAATTTGATTACTTATCTATTACCTACATCATTTCCTGCCTTCACTATTTCCTACAATGTATCTCTATATTGTGTTGACTATTATTTTTGTACATATTATAATTTTGTTTTAGTATTTGCTAATTTTGTTATCAATCCAGTGAGATTTGTAACCACTAACTATTGATAATTCCGAACTAATGGAGGTAATATTCTCTGCGATTCATGTGAAATGTGCATTCCGTTTTAAGATAGGTAACTAGAGTTTCTAGAGTCATGCGATGTAATCGTACACACCAAATAGGCATCACTTTACAATATTTTTCATGTTTCTTCCCTAAGGCTGTACCTACCTACCTATACATAACATTTTTGGTTTTAAAAAAGTTGTTAGAATCTATTTCGTGCAATCCTGAGATGCGCACATACATGTCGGCTTAAACCTACTGCTAACTGGACTGGGGATAAAATAGTTAACCAGTCAGCTATGAGTTTGCAATCTGCGCCGTGCCACTCTCATCTGATTAACCATCGACTCGTCCGCCTCGGATGGAGTCGAAGCACTTTGTCTTCCAATCCAGACATTCGGAAGAGTTACCTAATCCGAAGTTTGGCCTAGCTAAGTAACCTTCCCTGCTGACATATTGGCAATACGTATCTACTACCTACCTACGTTGATGGTAAAAACTGGAGAACTATAGCCATATAATGTGTCAGTATCGAACTAAGGATCCCCGAGGATGCGCTTCAATATAACGATTCAAAAACCTAACTTTTTTTTGGGTAATTTAATCACACTTCAATATCTCGACAACAGAGCAACTCGTAAAGCATTAAAATGTGAGCTTTATATTGGGTCACGTAGAGTATACATTCAAAAAGAACTAAAAGAAGTCGATGACCACTTCAGACCATTTGGAGCCTCGTGGGCCCCGCGCTATTCTGGGAGACAAGTTGTAGTTGTGTGCGAAACCCATTACTTTGGACGACAGCTTACTATTCTAATCATTCTCATAAGTACTATACGCCACAATCTCACTGGTGGTCTACTTATCCCAAAGCTTATGTTTTCTGTTCTTTTCTATTTCATTGCTTGATGCCAAAAATTTTGCTACAAAAATTCTATTATTCAGTAATGATGTAATACCAGTCTCCTTCTATTTAGGTTAAAAGGATGACGGGGGAGTCGGCGCCTGACTTTCCAGCTAACATTATTATGGTCCATACCTAGTATCTAGGTCCAATAAGAACTCCCAGTTTTAATTAAAAAACTATTAAACCCCTTAGCATGCTTACAACTGTATTTATCGTAGTTTATGTGTAGGAGATAGTTTTAGAGCACAAAATACCTACAAATGGACGCTGTTTACAAGTATGCTCATGTGCTGATTCGCCCGACATCAATACTCATTATTAATTAATCATAGAATTAATGAGTAAATTCCATAATAATACTATGTGTGAGCTCTCCCTTGCTTGTAGGAGGATTGTTTTAAATGTTACCTGGACTATGCGTTTGCTAAGAGTCAATGATTTTAGCGTTAGCTCTACTAATAAGGAAATCAATGTTTTTATTATTTATTTTTGTTTATAAAATTATATAGGTATATTTTATTATTGTAACCTACATGATTATGTTAGGTTTATAATATTAATTGATGTAATTAATATATGTATTTTTATTTCATATCTGACTTTTATTTACCTGAGGACCGAACTGCAAAAATCTACACGTCATACTGTAGGTATGGCGTAATATCATAAATAACATAAAAGTTGTGCATTAAAAAAAGTACTGTGAATTAATTGTAAATACCGATTTTATTTGACTAACACGTCATGAAGCAAGTATATACTACAATAAATAACACCAACTTCCATTAACATGTTAATACAAAGTAGATATTACACGTACATTTAAATTTTCAAATCACAATCAAAATTCACAAAGGATATTCTTATAGTTTCCTCTATCTACATTACTAAAGGTCGGTACACATTGTATTAAATCGACAATGGCTGCAATACCACATAGGTAACTTGAGCATCGCTAGGTGATAGCCAATAGCGTAGTCGGTTTGATTCCCAAGTAGGATATAAGTACACCAGCACGCGTAGCATGACCACCATAGAAACGGATTTTGTCGACAGACGAATAGACAAAATGACAGATTGTTAAACAAAATCTTTAGAAACCTGTCAACAATCAGTCATTTTGTCTATTCTTCCGTCGACAAAACCCGTTTCTATGGTGATCATGCCACGCGTGCAGAGCCAAAATGACCACTGACTGACGTCAAATTACTCTACTCGATTATTAATTTAATAGTACAATTTTGCCAAGCTTAACAAATATGTACCTGCCCTTATCATGACGTCTTATCATAAAAGGTTTATTTTCTCTCGAAACATGTATACATACTTATACAACATAAATAAATCTTATCCTCATTTGGATAACTTAATATCTGCAAGAGCCCGGCTGCCTTTTACAATTTACAGATCTATCTACCAACAAGCAGGAATGTAGTTTTTTTTTTTTGAGAATACCTACGCACTGTCATCAAAAGAGTTGGGTTTACAAACAAAAAATATCATCTTTGCACTATGTTGACAATTTTTATTGAAAGTTCATCCGTTATTACTTATTTAAATTAAAGACACTCAGAACGGCGATGCCAAAGGCTTGACTACCTACTCAACATCAGCACACACACAACATGCGTAAAACTCATTACCCTTCTTTTTCCGTAGTCGGGTAAAAAATAGTTGAATTTAGTTGCCTGTATAAGTATACCTATCTCTTTTGTTGATTGTACTAACAAAATGCAGTCGCTATTTAAATCAGGTCAAATTCAAGGATCTAGGTCAGATTAAAATTGGTAAAATGTGACCTCGCGTCAGTGCTCCCGCCACCTCTTTATATAACCTATATAAATGGGCAATAACTATATGTTTATGAACCGCAGAGTGCTTTTAAAGGCTCCCACAGACAGGCGCGACGCGACAGTGCTACACAAAGGCGCCGCTCGTCGAGCGTCACGCGGTGCCTTTGTGTCGGGCGTCGCGTCGCGCCAGTGTGTACGAGCCTTAAAATGACCTGATCAATAGGTACAAATTAGCAACTGTGGTACTTGTGATAGTAGTGTTATACTTGTACACTATAGAAGGGAAAGTATAATATTGATTGATATACCATCCGCTTACGGCTCTTTATTTACAAAGAAACGGATTGTCGTACATAAATTTATAATTCGTATCAACAACATTGAATAACTTAGTCGTGACGTCATGACTGCACCGCAATTGGGCAAACACTGCAACGAGCAACAATGATATAGACAGTCTATTATCTATTTATTAATATTTGTTTTTCTACGTCTTTTAGTTCAAATTAGAAAGGAGACAGAATACTTTCGTTATCAATATTATTAATAATTAATCGCAAAGGAACCTCATTACAGAATTTAATGCGCCCTTAGGTCACGGAACTCACGGATGATCCCGCATTTTCGCATTGCACCTTCATTTAACAAATCCCATGTCAGCTAAATTGCTGCGTCAGTTAAATTATAAATTAAGTAGCAAATAAAATTAAGTATCTCACATAATTGGCAAATTAGTCAGGTGGGGAGCAACGAACAAGGTCGTTGAATATTTATCTAGCAGATGAATTATACATATTATATGACGAGCTGTGCGCTGAGTATATACGTTATTTATATAGACACATTAAAATACTTAAAATACATTTTACTTCCTGTTTTCAACATTAAATCTCATGACACTCAGTACACTATACTAGCTTTTTAACAGTTACTACGTTACTGACATACATAATTAATATTTATAGGTAATATTGCTTACACACATCCAGTTCCTACACTGTGAACCCTTTATTGTATCCTGCATGCAGTATAGTGACTCTATTACAGTAAACATATATTTTGATAATAATGGAAAAATTAAGCTTCAGAATAAAAACAACTTTATCTCTATATAATTACACTAATAAGTAGTGGTTACATGGGCGCCAACTTTCAGAAAACCTTGTGGGTGCTCCTTCTCATGCCCAACTTGGGGTTCCATTTTTTTGTGGCCTGCCCTAAAATCGCATCTAAATCAATCCAGTAAAACTCATGTTCAGCGAACAGACAGGCACCATCTTCACCCTTAAGAACTTTCTAATTAATTTAGTTTATAAAATATGGATTGAAGAAAATCTACGTGCAAGAGCGAGCGAAGCGAGCTCCACAATATTAGCACCCCGGTTAAAAAGGTTATACCTAACGACGTGATGTGATTTTAAAGAGAGCTTGGACAAAGCCGATTGACTGATCAGTTTTGATGTCTATACTCATTGGTGCTCCACCACCACTATTTACCTCTCGTGGGTGCTGGAGCCCCCGAGCACCCACGGAGTCGGCGCCCCTGGGTTATAACAATCAGTACTCCTGGTCTTTTTCAATCATGTGTAAAAACTCTATTTTTGTTTTTACCCATTTTACTGACAATAATCAATAATAACTGCTGCTGAAATGGAGTCACCACACCATTCAGAAAAAATGGACAATAATTCATGAGACATTAATATTATTACACAAATTATTTGCTGACTTTTTTATTTCTATGCAAGCAGAACACAACTCCAATATAATAATTACTAGGTATTTGTTCAATGTCATATATTATGATACGAGAGATTATATTATGAATTGATAGTACATCCATACATGTTAGGATGTGTGCAGCCATAAAGTTCTTGAATTATTGTAATTTAACACTTAGGCCACAGTGAAAGCAATTACTGATACACTTGTCAGTACCTTTATCAATAACATTGTGATGATCATGCTGGTTTGGCATCATAGCAACATTTTAAACCAGAATAGGAGTGATCAAATATGAATTTGACCACTGTCTCACCTAAAGTTATTCGAAAACATTTCCAATAATACATGGAATCCCAAAACATTATGTTTATGTAATACATATTGTGACAAATGTAAAGAATGACAGAAAAATTAATCTAAATTTTAACTAACAACTTTGACAGTGGGTATATTAATGGCCACAATAATATTTAATCAAGCCTTCAAACTCCACATAACTCATCAAAACCATATTATAAATTAATTGAACTATGGCCAAGTCAGGTATAACATCAGAATGTTTTAGAAATTACAGCAGCTGTTAGTCTTTCGGGCAGTCTTGTAAAACAATTTACTCTGCATTGATAGACTCTCAGTCTTAGCAACAACATCATCTAATTTCTCACCTCTTTCTAACACTGCTTTTATAGTATCGTGTAGAATAATCTTAGTCTCATCCAAGTCATTCTGTATTTTAGTCAATGCATCAGCTTCCCGGGGATTCTGGTATTTTGTTAAGTATTCTGGTAGAAGATGGAAATCTGTTGTGACCTCTGTACCAGTTGCCCATTGGCTTGCAGGCACTGTTGCAGTAAAGTCATCCAGTATTTTAGTAATCAATGTGTGAGCCACTCTGTTTGGATACTCATGGTCAGATATTAGGACTCCTGCTAAGTTATCTGCCCTCACATACACTTGTAGCATGTACTCTCCCTCTTTAACAGACTGTCGAGATGCTGGCTGAGTTCTTTCTACTATTGTTTTACTAACAAAGACCATAAACTCTTGAACTGAGCCCCGTTGAAATATACTGAAGCTCTGCAGGTTATACGCTGCTTTGAGGAGAGAAGCACTGTTCACACCTTTGTAAAGCACACCCAATGCGTAGATTTTTACCATCTTGACAGCAAACTTAACTACTTCAGGTACTCCAAGTTAACTGAAATTGAGGTAAATATTGCAAATAAGTAAAATAAGATCACTCACAGAAAAGTGCATCTTCTTCTTGCTAATTTCACTTTCTAATTACTAGTTCTTAGTTACAAATTATTGGAAAGTTTATAATAATTATGTAAAACACAGAAACAGATAGTTATACAATGACGTTCTTATCATTCTATACACAGAATTGTCCTGGTGGGTTGGCATTTTGCTCTATTAGGCTGGAAAATTTAGATTTGTACAAATGTAATTATGATTAGGCAAGGCACTTACCCAATTTACTACTCCAATTGGTGACTTCGGTGAGCTATACATAAGCTAATTCGAAGTAAACTTCTCATCTGAACTTGAACACAAGCCTCCAAAATTACCTTATTTTCAGAATGGATACATTTTACCTAAGCTAGGACTGAAAAGAGCAAAAATTTGTATAAATCGTGACGAAATCGATGCTTTCTGCTTACGCATAAACGTCAAAAACGGAATGTATCAAGTTGTCATTAATGTCAGTCAAAACTGAGAATCAGGCAGTGTTCCAAATTACAATCCCATTGTTTTTACAATTTAAAACATACTAATCAATCAATCAATCAATCAATCAGAGGTAACTTATGCCATAACTAGACGCTAGCGACAAATCGGCTATCAATATCTGTGCGTGGACGTAAAATTGAAATCGCCATTTAGCCGCTGGCGAATTCCATCTAAAGTCGCTGCGTACACACGCATGCTCTCTTACTGATATGCTAGATACACACCTAGCACAGCAGTAGGAGAGCATTGGCATTATCAACATAGCAAATAAATGTACAATGCATGTGTAGTAAATGTAGTAATCTCGTGTATATCCGCTTTTAGTTTTCGCAGCACTATTTTATTATTTGTCTATGTCTTGCGTAAAAGGCCAAGTCTTAAATGCTGCAGCAACAATAAAAAGCAAACAAACTGTCAAAAATTCGTTCGTGTTGTGTTTGTTGATTGCAATTTTTCTAAATTGCTTAAGATTACATTACAGAATATGGCAGAAAACACGGAAAAAGTAGAGAGTGGGCCAGATGCCCGGAGGCGAATACTAAATATAGCAGTTTCCACTGTACTGCTAGAAACTGGCTTCGATGCTGCTAACAAAATGGCACTAGAAACTCTCACAGAAATGCTTCAATGTTGTAAGTAAATCTGCTAAATAATTAAATTGATTAAAAATATGAAAGGACATGAAGGAGGAATAGTATCCCAAAATTTCGCTTGCCTACAGCAAGTTCTAATATTCCAATATACAGATTACCTATGTGCATACATTATTTGCCTGCACATCCTCTACTTTATCTGGTAGGAGAAATTTCTAGTAATTTTTTATAGCCCCGTGTGACCTAAACCTGCACTAAAGTCAGGCTTTTCTGTGACTTAAGTAGTGCATTTTTATACTGTGCGAAAATCAGTCAGCTAACTTCACAGATGCATAATAATCAAGAAAAAATACTTTAAAATGTTCATTGACACTTAGAAATTTACAGCACACAAATTTCAAAAGAGGGGTAGGTTAGCATTTCGCCTAAAAACAGTTTCATGTTCTAGAAAAGGTGACAACGTAATTTCAGAAATGCTAACCTACCACTAGGTTTGGTTTTCAGTTTGTAATATTATATTAAACCAGTTTGTTTTTTGTGGATAACCATATTTTTTCAGCGTTAACACTGATTTGAATATGAACCACTCAGGAAGTGAATTAAGTGAAGATGACAGTGGTGATATGGTCCCAGAAGCAATTAGAGAAATGGCCAAAACATAACATTGAATTTGTTGCCTAATAATTCTAAAAGATTGTATACATCAGCATACAACACATATCATTATTCATCCTTTACTAATTTCTTTCTTTTTTTCATTCATTATTAAGATGTAGGGTTTATATCACACACGCTATAAAATAGTATACAATTCTTGTGATTTAAGTAAGTCAATAATGGACTACTTAAGTCACACGTATCTAAATGTAGTAGGTACTCCATAACATGTAAAATACTAATTCACTATAAAAGTTCTGCAACTGTATCAATACAATTAAGAGATGGCATTATTTGGTCAGTGGGTCGTCTTAGGGGTGGCTTATTTATTTATTAATTTAATTAAAATGCTAATTCACTCTGAAAATTCTGGAGCTATATCAATACAATTAAGAGATGGCATTATTTTTCTAGTTCTCTCAGAAGTTGGCAACTCAGCTAAAGGCTACTGTGAGCTATCCGGAAGGGTAGAACCAGTACTGGGAGATGTGGTTATGGCCCTCATTAATATGGGTAAGTATTCTATTTTTACACATATGTAAACTCACGCCTTCCCATGGGGGCTGGTATATAAACTACAGAACGCCACCTGCTGTAGTCCTTACATACTCCTTTTGCTTGGTTTACGTTCATACATCTGGTCATACACGCATGCAATGTATAAGTGATAATAACTAGAGGTTTACATGACTTCTGAAAACAGATTGTTTTGAGAAATTAAACCAAACACTTGATTTGAGTTACTTGTTTTTCTTCATTGATATACAACTCCTTCATTAATTCTATGCAATGCGATGATTAATTATATGAAATATGATGATTAGGTACATAGTTTGTTGTCCATTTACAGGCATTAGCCTACAAGGCCTAGAACAGTATGCAGCTAGACCCAACAGGCACGTGATTCAGCCACCGCAGCAGGCCCCAGCTCCTCGAACACCAGCCATGCTGTCAGCAGGATCTAAAGCAAAGCCTGCTCCTCATATACCATTCCACCTGCCTCCTCTACCTGATCCACATGCCTACATTAGGACACCTGTAAGTGCTGAAAACAGATCCTTATTGCTAAAAGTTTTAAACTTTAGCAACATAGGTCAGAATATATTGTCTCACAAATGTATTCTATGTTTATTGTAACATAAATATATTGTCTCACAGCTGGGCAAAGGTCTGCCACATATTCTTTCACACTTCTCTGTGTGTTGCTAAACAAACCAATATTTTAATAAGAACTGTAATTGTATTAAAACTAAGTTGTATTTGCGCGTGCACCGCCGTGCATATGATAGAAGTGAAACTTCTTAAAAAATAAAGAATACGAGCGATTTAATGTGAGAGACAAAGAGAGTTATATATTTCTTATCTTTCACGTAACGAAACGTGGCTAAACGTGACGCGTCCTTTAAATTTCACTCACAATTCTCGTCTAATTATTGAATTTTCGCTTAAGAAGTTTCACTTCAAAAATTGCAGTTCTACTAATATTTCTAAAGTAAGTAATTAATATCCTCACATTTCAGACCCACAAACAGCCAGTAACAGAATATGAAGCAATCAGAGAGAAAGCAGCCTCACAGAAAAGAGACATTGAGAGAGCATTGACTAAGTTCCTAGCAAAGACGAGTGAGACACACAACCTGTTCAATACAGAGGACAATCAAGTGTTCCCATGTAAGTACTGCCAGTAACTTTCTATTTGTTGCCTCTTGCAAATGATAGCTTGTAAGTGGCAACATATAACCGGTCATTGCATGGCAAAGTTATTGAGGTTGTCCAGTAGAAAAAGCCTATGGCATTAAGTCCGCCTCGGTACAGTTGTGTGCTTAAAGTATTAAATAAATAAATAAGTTATCAAAACTGAAATTATAGAAGATTGCACTACAGTACAAAACACAATGTTTCCAGTTATTGTTGCATTTTATGTAACTGCTTCAACTTGTAGTTGACGAGGTGATTTTTTTTTTTTTCAGTAATAGCTTGCAAACCCACATTCCCAGCATATTTACCATGTCTGCTACCAACAGACCAAGTATTTGATTTTGACGAGCTGGAGTACCACTTCCAAGTTGCCAATAGAACTGAAGATATGCCAGCAGATAAGAAAGGTAATTCTAATAATGTTTTCAGATCAGTAATAATTTATTCCACATTATGAAAACTACCCTATTGGTTGACACGGCCCAAAAAAGCTCAATAATAGTAAATAGGCAATAAGCAGATAAAGTCCCATTCAAAAGATTTATTATAGAAGCATCTTTAATGCCCTTTGACATTATATCACGCTGGGTCAAGCATTGTGAAAAGTAGGAAAAAATTTAAGAAACAACTTTTTTTTTATGCTACATAAAATGCGTTTTTCTTCTGTGAGCTGTTTCCTGTTGATGTTAAGTTTTCTGTTATAATAATAATCTGAATATCTTTTACAGAGCCATCAGACAATGAAGGTGACAACATGGGCGATGGCGAAAACCCAAATAGTTCACAAATGGACAACCAGGACACGAGTATGGCATCTAGCCCAGACCGAAGCAAGTCTGGAGGATAAATAAATTATGAAACTTATTATTTTTAGGCTAAACAGATTTAGTAGGTATTTAAATAAAAATACAATTTAAGGCTATTTGGTTTTTAATTTATTTGATATTGCTTATTTTATTTTTAAATAAAGTTAAAACTTATAAGCATTGAGTATACTTAAAACTGAAGTTAATCTTACTCCCGGTTGTGGGTCAGTCCATGGCACAGAACATCATTATGTCCATGGTCAGCAGTGCGCGGGATGCTGTCGCCTCCTGCGACGAAGTGATAGACGCAAAGGTGGAAAGGAGCATCTCTCAGAGAAATATCTAACATAATCTTCTTTGTAAAGTGCACAGAGTACATTTTTATGTACTCACGTTTAAGAAGACGCGTCAATTTGACCACATGAACCTGCTCATGCATAAGCGTTGATTTGAGACGTAACATTGCTCGCGGCGGACAACAATCCGAAGCGAAACCATTATAGCATTAACAGCCTTGTTTGTTTGTGCATGTTAGGGCCTTTTTCCTATCGTTTCGTAGAATTTGCAGGTGCCTCACACGCGCTATGCTCACACATGCAGGTGAGGCGCAAACACGAGTGACAGGAAAATGGTACTGACGCGGGGCCCACTATAAATAACAGACCCCTTTGGCAGCCAATGACATGTTAAATTATTAACCTAATGCTGGATTAAGAAAACAATTATGATGGAAATATTACTTTATTAAGAAAATTACTTCAGCAGTTCTGAGTTGATAACAGGCAGTACTTTGATGCCCTCCCTATTGACTACAGTCACTTGGAAGTTGGGCAGGCTAACAAATAATCTTCTATGGACCTCCTTCACACACATCTTCAGTATCTCATAAGCTTCCTCTTCAGTGGCATCTGAAAAGCAATGTATAAAGCAGTGTATGTATGTAAATCACTATCTTATTATTTAGATGCAGTGGAAAAATAAACCTATAACCATAAGGATTGACTGCAGTGTAAAAACAAAATCTTATATTGAGGGGAGGGGGAGATTATACATAATGTGGGATAGGCTAATAGTAAGCAACAATTTTATGCACAATACACAATGAATCTCTTCTAGAAAACAAGATAATATAGGATGACAGGAACATTGTGATGCGCAAACTGAAACCGTGAATTCAGCACATGATTCTAGACCCCCAGCGTACATTTCGTCAGTGATAAAAAAAAAACTACTGTTTCATAGAAAAGTGCAATACCTACATGGTCAAAATGTATGGAACAACAATTTTTCAATGACAAAAAATTTCAACACGGGGGTTCAGAATCATGTACTGAAATCCATGGTAACAGGTTGTGCGTATCGATGCACAGCCTATTACCATGGATTAAGTCCCTGCCACCCAGTATATAAGTTTACGTGGACTATATTAATTTACCTTTCTTGTGGTAGCGGTCCATGATACTCAAACTGAGGTAACCACCGAAACCATGACAAGCAAAAGGTACTTTCACACTGGATGCCAGGTAATCCATAAAGTATAGCTCCGGGCCATTCTCCTTGTCATAACCAGCCATCAACACATTCACGAAGTAAGGTGTCTGAAACATTAGATTTTATTATTTTCTTAACTACCATGGGCAAAGGATCTCTGATGACTTGACTTTTTTATAATGACTTTGTTTTAACAGTTGTATGAGGGTATATCAGAAGTTCTGTCTAGTTTCAGACAGTTTCTGCAAGCTTTCTCATATAACTCGTGTAAAGACTAATCGTAATACGATATTGTTTTGATTTATACATACGCTGCTTCTCAGATACTCGGCGAGATTCCTGCGTGTGAAATTGGCGGCCGCAGTGGGTCCTAGCTCGTATCCATTACGCATTTTGTACAGCTGAATATTCTTGGCAATGTATTCAGCGAACTGGGTAGAGTCACCCTGGTCGCCAATCACACCCATTATCAGTTTGTCAGATATCTTGTGGATCTTATCCTCATCTAGAATCGATTAGATATATATTAGTGAAGGAACATGGCAAAATATTATTCAATTCCATGATCAAAATCCGCTAACTCACCGTCTTTCATCACCATAATACTGTGGCTAGTGCTCTGATCGGCTGCTATCATAACGAAATCATTACACTGTATTCCTAACAGACATTGCAGATTAATGTTCGACATTTTGGTGAATAAAAATACCCAAAAATTCTTAAATACCGCAAGAATAACCTACGTTCAAACTTCTTTCAACAAACAATCTTGTCAAATCACCGACTCACCGAGTGTCACAGATTATGTTAGAAAACCTAAGCAGAATTACAAATTAATGCTGGCAACCTCACCATTTATCACAGTACTAGAGCTTTTGAAACAGTCGCAGTCGTGTCGTTGTCATTACTCTAAGCACAGACTAATTAGTCTACTCTAAGGCTTGGTACACACGCAGCTACTTTGACCGCCTGCTACGTCGTGCGTCGGTAACAACCAGTAACAACAAATCAGCTGTCAAACTATGTGTGGACAACGTAGACAGATAGAATACTCTATCTACGGTGGACAAGTTGAAACCGCCAGTGAGTCGTCGCCGACTAAAGTCGCTGCACGAGTACCTAGCTGCCAGTACTAAAATATTTCCCTGTCAGATTGGTCGTTGGCGCCGCTCGCCGCCGTCCTATTGTCATCGCTCGCGCCTTGATGCGTGCGTCCGACGAAAATGATCGTGCGACCATGCGTTCCAACATACTAATCGCGCGATCATGCAGCGGTTTCATCGCACGATAAAATCGCATCGCATCATGGCGCGAGCGATGACAATAGGACGGCGCCTAAGGTCCATGGACCTAAGGTCTTCCCAAAACTTATTTTCATACCTTACACATCATTGATGTCATCGTACTTCTCTATGTAGTCTGTGGATGTCATTGTCAATGTCATTACCGCATTAAGGTTACGGGAAATTAAATAATATTGGTTGCACAGTTCGGGTACGGGAAGTCACAGAGTACATTTTATATACGGGAAGTTTAGAGTGCAGTAAAAATCAGAAAATGTATCGTTAATATATGAAGACCGTTAAAATAAACATCCACAATGTTTAAAAAAGTTGCTTTGGGGATCTCAGGAGGTGTTGATAGTGCCGTGGCTGCACTTCTTCTCAAACGAGCTGGTAATTTCAAAGGGCAACATGTAACATTTTGTGACGAGTTCTTGTCGTCAAAGTTATCATAATTTATGACTATAACGATAATACTTGCAGGGTACCAAGTAGAAGGCGTGTTTATGAGAAATTGGGATAACAACTATGAAGCCGGATTTTGTTCAGACGAAAGAGATTTTGAAGACGCAACATACGTCTGTCGTAAGCTCGATATTCCCTTGCATAGAGTTTACTTTATAAAAGAATATTGGAACGATGTATTCACTGTAATACTTAAAGAATATGAAACGGGTCTAACACCCAATCCAGACATATTGTGCAATCGATATATTAAATTTGATAGCTTTTTCCAACATTGCAGGAACAATTTAGGTATTGATGCTATTGCTACTGGTCACTATGCGAATACATCATTTGGTCCGTTTTTGGAAAAATACAATGAGAATGAAGGTATATTTTTGCACTACAAAGTACCAATCAATGTAAATCTATACAAACTAGAATTAAAAAATTAATAATGACTACTGATTTTCAGGAGTTAGATTGCTACAGCCCACTGATAAGCACAAAGATCAAACATTTTTCCTATCACAAGTGAAGCAATTTTCTCTCAGGAAATGCATGTTTCCTATAGCCGGATTACTGAAGAAGGAAGTCAGAGAGATAGCTAAAGCCGAAGGCCTGTTGAATGTAGCCAACAAAAAGGACAGTACAGGAATATGCTTCATTGGCAAAAACAAGTTTCAGAATTTCATTGAAGAAGTAAGTACTGATGCAGTCTCTTTGCAGGACTTAATATAATCTATTAATATATTTGTGTCCTGCCAAAAGTATCTTAATTATTGTGATGAACTGTAAATATGTTTACCATAAACATTTACCTTCGAGTTTGTTTCGGCCTTTCTTTTTAGAGTAGTCAGATAGGAAATGCCAACCTCATATAGTTTTTAAAATATGATAGATGTGTAAAAGTGTTTGTACAAACCTACTTACAGAAATAAAATCATTTATGATTTATGTATATCAATGGCAGTTTTAGTTATTTATCAAAATCTCTGATGTAATGATTTTATTTTTATTTTGCAGTACATTGAAACAAGAAAAGGGACATTCATAGACATAGATACAGGACAAGTGGTGGGTGAACATGGAGGGCTTCACAAATGGACAGTGGGCCAGAGATGCTGTGTGCCTAGCTATAAAGATGCATACTTCATATTCAAAAAAGATTTGGAGACAAACAATATTTATGTGGTTAGTATGTAATTTTTATGATGTCCATAATAAAGAGTATTCTATTCTATTCTTTGTCATGTTCACATTTTCATTAACTACAGTGTAAACCCTTTATAACGTCTTTCAATATTACTTACCTAAAACATTCCTATAACATAGAAATTAGTTCAATGATGACGAAATCTTAAAAAAAAAATTAAACTGCCGCCTTGCTTTTCTTATTATTAATTGCCTAGAACACGTGAGACATTACTCTTGGATTGCATTGTCTTTAAGAATGTTGGCCCCAAAAATACATAAGTCAATAAAAAAAATTGAGCTGACGCGGGACGCCTGGCAGATGTGGAACATCGAAACTATTTTGTATAGAAAATAAAGCGTGGCGACGCGTCGCCACGCCAACAATCGGTTTTACCCGCGGCTATAGATGTTTCACATCAAAACCAAATACTGGCATAGCAAAACACATCAGGCAAATATAACACACTGTATCATGTAATTTAGAATAATATAATTACATATTGAAACAAATATTAAAAAGTCGGTGATTAGCATTTGGTTGTTTCTCTTTATTCACTAAAAAATCTAACGAAAAAAATGCTTCATCCCTCGCTTGAGTTTCGTTATAGTGTTTACACTGTATTTAAAAAAAAAGATTACAAAAACTCAGACAAAACCGTTTTGTTTTTTGTTGGCCTACAATGCCCCACTACACCGGGCAAAGGCCTCCCCGAAATTTGTCCAGCTTTTCTTATCCATTTTTTTATAAACATTTTTTCTTCAGGTGTCTGGCACCAAACATCAAGCTCTGTGGAATAACATCTGCTTTACGGGCCTTCCTCATTGGATCCACAGTGAACCATCACCACTAGTCAACAATGATGTATTTAATTGCCACTTCAGATTTCAACACACTAAACCTCTCACAACCTGTAGAGTGGTCAAAAATACTGAAGGACTTACTATAATATTAGAAAATAACTTAAGGGCACTCACAGAAGGACAATTTGGAGTTCTTTATAAGGATGGAGAATGCCTTGGGAGTGCCAAGATAAGAGATGTTTGTCATAATTTAGTTTATTCATTGAATTCATGAAGTATTTACTATTGAATAAAGTTGTTAGTGTTTTCAAAACTTTGTTTAGTTTGGTTCATTTACAAATATAAATTTTATGTAATTCAAACCTGTAAGTATTCACTTGTCAACTGAAATGAATGGTGGTGTAAAAATAAATAAATGGCTTTAACCTGCTGAACCCAGAGGGTGCCAAGAATAAGTAAGTACCTACCTAGCTAATTGTTCATAGAATAAGATGTGATACTTTGTCCTTTATCATGGCAAATAATAAAAGGAAAGTAAACCATGGTAGATTCCGTGGCACGAAACCCTTAGTGCAGGAGTCCAATTCACACTTGGCCGGTTTATAGGGTTCCGTAAACCAAAGAGTACATTTTTATACAGCCGTAAACAAGGAACCTTTATAGCTTCGCCAAGTCCGTAAGTCTGTCCGCGATTTAACTAAGACACTCTGGTACCTACAAAGAATAATGGCAAGTTATTTTTCACCCTACCGCACGGTGGATCGAAAATCGGCTGTAGAAGACATAGGATCTCGATTTCTTAAATTTTATTTTTTTTGCTGGAAATGACTTCTGCTGATCATTACTATGTACAAAAATGACACCCGAGTTAATTCTGCCCAAAAACGAAGGAAATATATTTTTTTTACGAAAAATTTGTATGAAGCTAGTATGAAAAATCGAATTATCTCCTAAACGGCATGTTTAACCGTAATATCCTTGGAGGTGGTCATAGTGCTAATTATTTATGATTTTTTGGTTGCCGATTTGACGAAAAATTTAATGCCGTTTTTTTTAAAAAATCGTCAAAATATTTTTATTTATTTTTACATGTAAAACGATCCCTTTTAGTGTCCAAGTTAAAAAGTTCGATATGTTATTAACCCAAATATTAAGAACACACAAAACAAGAAAAATTAAATAAAAAAATTGCTGTTTTTTGACACATTTTTATTAATTTAAATAAAAAAAGATTATCAAACTCTTATTTAAGTAACATATAAAGTTATATTATATACAAAATAATTTAATTTAAGGAATTAATACTAAGCATTTGTAAAATAAAGTAAAATAAATAAAAAAAAAGACAAAATATCATTAAATATTACAAAAAAAAAACCCAAACAGACTCAAATACAAATTTACAAATAAGTACATATATAATTTTTTTACAAATTTTCCTTATCACTCTCGTTGTCAGACTCCAATTCTGAGTCAGCATCCAGATTGGATATATCCAAAAACTCGAACTCATTTTCCTGAAATTGAATTAAGTCGAGAGTTTCAGCAAAAAAGCTCTGCTTTTTCTTGGCATCTAACTTAGGCCTTTGTGCACTTAGCAAAGGATCCGAAGAAACAACAAGCATATTTAAAATGTCTTGATTGGAATCCTGCCTGCTTCTTTTCCGCGAATGATGTTCTCGAAACCTCCTAAAATCTTTGTTTCGAGACTCTGAGGCTTCTTCCGAGAGAGTCCCAATCGGCACAATATTATTTTTCTCAATTATGTCAGCCCCATGGATTAATAATTTATGAACGGTTGACGACATGTAGTACCAGTCGTATAATAATACGTACTTTTCTGCTGTTTTGCGGGCATAATCTCTAAATTTTATTATATCGACCTGCTCTCCAGATGTAATTGCTTGTAAAATTACAGCAAATCTTTTGATGAGGTCTTCATCCAAACCGGTTATAGCTGCGGTTTTATTAGGAAACTCAAAGAATTTTCTTGCAGTGTTCCCGTCATTGGTGGTTCCCGAGCCTTGTTTTACTATATCAATCAACAGATTGAGCTCATCTTTGAATTTATTTTGAATTATTTTCTTCCTTGTCTGTAGCATTTCTTTGTGCTCATCACTTCTCGCTGCCCACCGTTTGAAGTCGAGCCTGTATGCAATGTGTAACAGACATTCCATACAATTTATACGGGCGTGTAGGGATGACAAGCCAAATTCATACAGGTCAGAACACACAATTTTTGATGTTACAGCATCTAAGCGGTTCATTTCTGTAGGCTTTGCTAAGCACAGGTAGCACGATGCATTTGATCTAGCTTCAGAAAGGTAAGTGCAAACTTTAGCGTCGATCATCGTCATCATTAGTTCAAGAGTCACCCTATTATTATTATTGCACTCTGTGGGGATAAGGGCCTCAATTTCTTCATCCATTTGTTTTTTCAGCTCAAGGACAACTGCTTCACTCTCCTTTACAAAAGTAAACTGAACTGGACGACAATACAAAACTGAGCATGGTTTTGGGTTCGTCCATAAGATGTTGTCTCCATCTGTCAGTTTAAGTGGCACCAAGGAGGTCATGAAAATGCTCGAGTCATCTTCCTCACCCTCCATTTTCTGCTTGTATCGGCTTTGGTTAGAAGCACCATCAAATCCCCACTTGGATATCAGCTTCAACTGCTTGTTATGCTCTTCCTTAGAAAGGCTTTGAAGGATTCTTGTAACTGTGATATCAAGTAAAGCTTGAAGTGTAATCCTAGCCGATGAATCAGTAACTGTCACTGATTGCTTCGGAGGGTAGCAATCAAGCTTAGTTTGTTGCACTTTATAGTAAGATGGATAAATATCCTTAGCACCTTCCCGAATGGCAGCCTCTCGCAACGTAATATATTGCCACTTTGAGAGTTTTAGCGAAAGAAGCAATCCAAGCGCCTTTTCTGACGTAAATGTGATTGTTTTCGCTGGTTTCTTAAGCGTTTCATTTAATTTAGCGGCTGCTTCAGGATTTTTCATCATGTATTCGATGACAGAGGCGATATCTCCATGCCCTTCTTCTTTTAAACGTGCTGCAGCTGCATATGCCAATTCACTGGAATCTTCGCCTGTGTGTTCATCAGATCTTCTCTTTTTTTGTTTACTTCCCAGATCTTCGAATGGTTTACGGGATCTTTTCGTCATTGTTCCAATGGACGTTGATGTCGACGGTTCTGGAGAGACTGAGGGCGCTCTTGGTATCTCATCAACACTTGGTTCTTGATTAACTAAAGTTTGCACAAAACTCGTCCAATCAATATTTGCTCCCAACCAATTCTCGTACTTTCTCCTGAAATTATCAAGGAATCGGTTGGATTTCTGCCACCTTTGTAAAGCGGCTCGCGTAAATCTCCGACAAAATTCTTTGAGAACAACACGATCTTCGTCAGACAGGCAATCGCCTATGCGGGATACAACTGCACTGAACAATACTTCATGATCAAATGAAGTACTCTCACTTCGTAGAAGAACAAACAAGTCTAAATTCGTGATTAAACTTTCCATTCTAAGATTTTATAGTCGCAGATTTAGTGTTAGCAGTTACACAGTTGTGAACAAACTAAATTATAAAACTAAACTTTAGCCCTTTTATTGAAAAACGCCAATAATTAGGTAACTACCCTCATTAGTTATCTTCTCATTAGCTAATGAAAATTTATAATTGTCACTAACTATTCTTAGAACTCATAGCACTGCTAATTAACAAATTAGCTTACTTATCAGGAAAAGTTGAATGTAATCCATAGTTGGTATTGTCGTGAGATATTGAAAATCATTAAATCACCTATAAAGACTCATTAGAAGACCTAATCAGTGTAGTTACTTAATCACTTCTTTTCGGACTCATTAGAAGAGTAAACAATTGGTAATTTGGTTGTATGAAAAGTTTTAAAACTCATGATGTGTTGATAAATATTTATTTATTTATTTATTTAACCATTTATGTACACACATATATAAACAGACAAGAAGAAAGGAACAGAAAAATACGTACAAAGGTGATGCTTATTTCTAAAGAAATCTCTTCCAGCATACCTGCGATAGGAGAGTATATTAAAGAGATGTAGACAACGTGTGTAAGAGTAGAAGGGAAAACAATATACATAAAATCTTAAATAATTTTCCAATTTAAATATAAACATACAATATGAGAATATACTTACATACATACATACTACTAAAATAAATATCACTAAAATATATAACAATATAATGTAATTCAAATAATAAATACATATGCAATTATGACAAAGTGGAAAGATAGTGCTCTTTCACTCTACTTTTAAATACTCCAATAGTATGGCAGTTCCTAATGTCAGGCGGAAGTGAATTCCACAATCGTACCGCGTGCACAGTGAAAGAGTAGGAGTAGAAGTCGGTTGAGTGGGGAGGGGATTTGAGGAGATTTCTAAGATGCGACCTGCAAGGCGCATCAAAAGGACGGGCGTACGAGAAGCGTTCCCGCAGATAGGATGGCGTTTTAGGGTTGTGAAGTAGGTTGAATAGCAGACACAATATCCGAGAGTTCCTGCGAAGTCGAATAGGGAGCCACTTGAGTATCTTGCGAAAGTTAGAAACGTGATCATACTTTTTAAGGTTAAAAACAAAACGAATACAGATATTTTGCAAACGCTCAAGCTTGTAACATCTAGCTCAAGCATAGTTGTCTACGTGTGGGTGTACTATAAACCTCTGCCAACTCCTTCGGAAATATAGGAGTGATGCTATTTTATGTTACGTGTAGTTAAAAGTCCGTGTTCTTCAACATAAACACTAAAAGGAATCGTTTCATATGAAAAAACAAATGAAAATATTTTGACGATTTTTAAAAAAAACGGCATGATATTTTTCGTCAAATCCGCAACCAAAAAATTATAAATAATTAGCACTATGACCACCTCCAAGGATATTACGGTTAAACATGCCGTTTAGGAGATAATTCGATTTTTCATACTAGCTCCATACATTTTTTTCTTATAAAAATTATAACTCTTCCATTTGTGCACACATTTACTTCATATGACATTTTATAGAACAGTAATGATCAGCAGAAGTCATTTCCATCAAAAAAAATAACATTTAAGAAATCGAGATCCTATGTCTTCTACAGCCGATTTTCGATCCACCGTGTACCGTCGCGGTGTCCAGCGGGGTAATTACGTAACACACTAACAGTAGGAATGGGTTTCATTTTGACAGTTCAACAACATTCATTGCGTTATTTACGTTGTTGAGCAGACAAATTTTTCGAACATATGAAGCAATGGATTAGCTATAGCCTTCAAAATGATTCAGGTTATGGTAGATAGTTTGTTACGTAATTAGGGTGCTGGCTTCACATAAAGTTATCGCTAATTATTTTGCGAAATCCTTCGTAGGTACGTCCTCACTGCACGAAGAATTAGTTCGAAATGACTTTTTTGAAGTGAAAACTTCTCTTTGCGCTCTTTTTACAGTAAAAGAAACTACACTGACTCGCTCGGACTCGGGTTGCTGACGCTGAATCGTGAAGTATACCTGGCTCCAATCGGTCGGAGACGCTAAATCGCGTATATTCGGCTCCAGTCGTAACTTAGTAAGTTTTCGCTTCTATCGTGCGGTCATAAGCACATAAAATCAATACCACTGTTTATGCATAAATATCCATCCCAACTAGGGATTTCTTCACTGTGCGTGGTCCGACACGCACATGGGCGAATTTTATGTTTAGTTTTCAAACTAGAACTACTAGTTATGAAAATATTCAAGAAAAGTGTTGTTGAAGCCTGCCGGGCGCTGAACAGATTTCAAGAAAAAAAATCCATTGTCTGATTGTCTGTGATTCGATCGATTGATCGAATCAAAGACTACAACCAGCGGGGTAATTACGTAACACAAACAGTAGGAGTGGGTTTTATTTTGACAGTTTAACAACATTCATTGCGTTATTTACGTTGTTAAGCAGACATATTTTTCGAACACAAGAAGCAATGGATTAGCAATAGGCTTCAAAAGATTCAGATTGTGATAGATAGCATAGTATAATAATATATGTTTTTTAGACCATGATAGATAGTGTGTTACGTAATTAGGTTACAGAGCTACATTCCGAATTAAGCCATAATAACTCACAGCGTTCACATCAATAATTTGCGTTCCGATTTAGATATCACGATTATGACAGCTGAGAGCTGTCAAGAATTCGGAACGCTTGTGAACGCGCTCAAAGTGCTCGCTCAACGTCAACCTCAAACCTTGCACAATAAAGAAAGATCCACTGATTTTTTTTTTTAAATGAAAGTTCAATACATTGTCACTTCTGTTTTGTTGGTTGAACAAACACGATGAACAAAGATGCGACTCAAAACAACTCAACAGCACATCGGACAACTATCATTTTTGACAGCGCTCACGATGATATTAATATAAGGCATGCTTGGCGTTATCGCAAGATGGCGCATGTCATGACGTCATCTATGACGCTTCACGGGACATCGTTATCGCGCTCACGCTAATTCGGAACGGGTGTAAGCACGCTCAAATTGATTATAGTGCAATTCGGAACACACCCCAGATGATGGAAACGTTTACGTCAAAGTCAAAAATCAACAAACAAAATTAGTTGTGTTTTTGAGCTTTGAATCTCGTGTTCTCTTGTTTTCACTTATGCAAAATTGTATTAGCTTTCCTGCTTTTGATCGTAACCAAAATGAAAATCGTAGTTTTTGATAGCTACTGAGCAACATGAATCGGGTGTAATGTAAATTTTGGTTTAAAATTAATATGAGAAGGACACGTTTGACTCAAATGAAGTTATTAACCTGACAACGAAAATGTCCATGCCACCAGTGAACTACAGCGTTCCTCCGCCGCGGTTGGACATACCACCGCCGGTTCCAATACCGTCGAATGTGCCGCTTCCGCAAATATTTAACTGTCTACCACCGTACGCGCCGCCGCCCCCCCTGCCAGCGATCGACAAGCCGCCGCCGCCCTACGGGCTCATGACGACCTTACCTCCAATGAATGTACCTCCACCATCCGGACCTTATCCCGTGATGCCAATAAACGTATGCTCAGCTCCGCCACCCTTCTATGCAAAACCACCAAACTACTCCAACGTGAAGCTCCACAGTAATAGTCATACAAGACCGACAGCAAGTGGCTCTAAAGACTGGCAAAACCCTTTTAGTTCTGGAAAATCAAAATCATCAGGATCTCACAATGGAAGGGATGTTAGAACGGGAAGGGATTCAATTGACAGATACTCTCGCAGTTCTACATCAAAACGGAGTTTTTCTCCTAGTCGTGACAAAAGTTACGATAGAGATCGTGAAAAAGAAAGGGAAAAGAGATACCGTGAATGCAGACACGGTCGTAGTCCAAGTCGTCAGTCAGTCGTCAGTCGTGACAGTGGCCGAAGTCGCAGTCCGTCAAACATGAGCCATAGAGACAGGGAAAAGTCATACAGGCAAAGATTTGATGAAAGACAAGAGTATGAGAGAAAAAGATGTGAATATGAAAAACATCATAGCACATCTCGGAGCAGAGACTTTAGAAGTCACAGTCGAGCTGAGTCTCACGACTCAAGAAGGCTCAGGACTCCCAGCAGGCGAAGTGAGCGATCACCCAGCAGAGATTCCAGTCGTCGCAGCCGGACAAGGGAGATGTCACATGCATCAAGACCTTCACGACATGAATCTTCCTCGAAACCGCTGTCTGACCGTGAGAAAATTTTAGAAGAATTCAGGTATGTAAATGATTTAAAGTATACCACAACACTAACATAAACTTTATCTACAAATTGACACTTGCAGCTCCAATTTTGGATTTTATGAAATAATGTCTACATTTGTTTTTGCAAACAGCACCCCAATTGCGTAACGCTTTCTATGGAAGAAGGATTTTTAAGGAAATTGCTAAACAATTGCTTCGTAGGTTTGAAAAATTGGTCTGCCTAGTTAAAACATACAATTAATGTTGTTGAACTGCCAAATTGAAAGGCATTGCTGTTGTAAGTATGTTATGCAATTACCCCACTGACTTCTGTGTATTTTTGTCTTGAATTGCAAAACAATAACAGTTTTTTCATTTTCAGGAAAAACTATTGCAAAACTTCTGAGGACCTCATACAAAAAATGGAGCAGTGGTCAAAGGAACACAATTCAGATGATGAGGGGGTAATTCAATGACATTTTGAGCTTTCCCTTCCGGCTTTGTACATATTGGTTTTATTCATAGGGTTCAAACCCCTCCTAGCAAGTGCGGATTTCAGGCTTTAATCTTTAAAATAAGCTATATTGCAATTTAATTTGACTTGTTTTTGGCTTAAAGTTTGTTTATTATATTGTATTAAGGATCGCCAACATTACAAATACTGCAATACTAATAATACATTATTTAAAAACAATTCTAGTGTTGCAACAATTATAGACAACTACAAAATTTAAATATAAAAACATTAGCAAACGGTGTAAACGTAACATTATAGATACAACAGTTAGTCTTAAGCTTATAAAAAAAAAAAAATAGATATTAAAGTAATGACAAGTACCAAAAAAAATAATTTCAAACAGTAATATGAAATTATGAACAATTTAACAGAAAATAATGACTATATAAAATAGGGTTGAAAGTCATTGAAGTCCATTTATTTTATTGATAGATTGAATTAATGCATAAAATAAAAAGGATAAAGATCTGAATAATTTTTTTACAAAATCAAAGTAAAAATAATTTTCAAAATACATGATAAATTAAGATAGAGATTAAACATAATAATATGTTTAATCTCAATCTTAATTTGTCATGTATTTTGTTAGGATGTTTTCCATGCTATGTTACATAGTTCTTATTATAACTAGGATCAATTTATCTAATATATTAATAATAATAATATCTAATATAATATTAGATAAATTGATCCTAGTTATAATAAAAACTATGTAACATAACATGGAATACGTGAATGTTACTGAAGCTTAGTGCGAATTTAGATATGATAGCAAATAAAATTCCAAAACTTAACATGGGAAGAATATACACGCTATATGCACAAAAGGACCTCATTCTATTCCAGTCTAATCATTTTAGGGATCCAAAATGTGGTACAGAAGCTCCCCAGCAGAATTATACTACAAGCAGGTAGATGATGGGGCGGGTGTCCAACAAACTCCCAAGCTAGAGATGATCTGTGACACATTCTTCAAGCAACTGATTGCTAGGGGGCGAAAGGCTAGGCCTGAAGTGGACGAGCTGCCGCCTTTGAAGCCCTCTAAAGTTGCCATGTGCAAACATACATGTAAGTTCATAAAGGATTTTTTTTTACATTTTATAAACATACTATCTTACGTCTATCAATCAACTATGCTTGTTATGGTAGCCAACTGCTACGACTTTACCGAATTTTTTAAATGTACAAGATTACCAATATGAGGGGAACCTGGCAAAGAATGATGCCCAAGTCTTTGCCAGGTTACACTCATTTCGATCAACTGTCGTAAAATGACGCAAAGGAGAAATAAGTGATTTAGAAACCAAAAAGACGTGAGAGTGTTCTTAGACTTTTTATGGATTTATTGACAACAACAGCGCTGCTCTTGCTTTGACAGGACTTCTGCAGGAGGAGTCCTCCAACATTATTGCAGCATTAACATTTTTTTTTCTTTATGTGTGTTAAGCTGAAGACGGAAGTTCGTCGTCAGAGAGTGAAGATGAATGCTTGGATGAAGATGGCCTTCAAGGTTACACTGACAGGATTATGCTGGAGTTGCAGAGGAAACAAAGCCACCCTAGGAGACTTCATCCTGAGATGTGGTAAGTAACAGACAAAACAGTTTAATTTGCGCAAAAATGTTGAAAATTGAGCAGCAAACAGTATAATGTCGCTCTTCTTGATGATTGCTTAGGCCAATTTCGGTAGAGGCAATCCAGTCTGATTGAAAGGAAAAAATCTGAAGAAAAACAAAAATCTATTTCCCTCCTGTTTAACCACGATCATTAATCGTGCTAGACCACTTATAATTTCGTGGTTAACTAAATCTTAGAAACCAACTTACCCTTACTAAAGGTTCAACAACACTGGCGAAATGAATGGTGGACCTCTCTGCCGCTGCAGCGCGCGCGCACGACGTCAGGGCATGCGGCACGGAGTGTACGCGAGCGAAGAGGTCTTCCCCAAGTGTATACCGGCGCAGAGCAATATTGATAAGCTTTATCATTACAGGTAAGCAGTTAGTACTTTAGTTCAATGGAATCACTTCATTATGGTATCTCAGGACTTAATGATTACGAGCAGCAGAATGCTCGAATTTACGACAGTTTTTTTTTTACGTATTTACTTTTTGGCAGTTCTGTCTGTACCAAATATAGATCAAGCAGTTTAAAAAAGCTCAATAGAGGTCCTTGTAAGAGCTTGTCGAGGAAAAATATTACCTATCGTTCTTGTCGCCATACAGCATTGCTGTTGTATTCTAGTAAAATTGGTAAAACGATATACTTAGGAGACATTTCCATTTGATTTCTAATGTTACCAACACATTGGCTAACCTCTTCGTGTTGCAGGTGATATGAGGAACAGTAACAGTAAACCAATTCCGATCTAATGGGCCGTAATTGCGAACATGTCATTTAAAAAAAATTGTAACACATATCATTCATTTCCAGAATAACAGTGTCTCCACCTACAAACTTCTTGATAAAATCGCCGACTATAATAGGTCACGATGAGCACGAGTTCCTATTCTCTGGCTTCTCGATGTTTTCTCATTACAAACTCGCTAAGTTGCCGACTTGTAAAGTGATACGGTTCAATATTGAATACACCATCCTGTATGTGGAAGAGCCACCGCCGCAGAACTTTACTGTGAAAGAACTGGATCTGTTTGGTAAGTGTTTCTTTTAATTATGGTTATGTCAAAACTACATTTAATTATTAAACCTTTTAATGTCCCAGTATGTCACCATGACTTTTTAATGCTGTTTAATCTGTAATAGTGTAATTATAAAAGCGTGGTCGACGGTAAACCATAATATTATTAATATGTTCCTACTCCAAGGCTGGCTTCCCACCATGACTGTGTGAGCAAAGTAGCAAAAGCTAAGCAAGTAGATGTTCTGCTTGGCCGTGTATGGTAAAATTCGCTTCGTTTAAACGTCTCCCACTAGAATTGCGCTGTGCCTTCTTAGCTTCCTTCGCACAGCTCACACCACCACCCACACCGCCACATTACTGGAGAACATGGAAAACCAGACTGAAAGTCAATGTGTTCCCAGTATCAAATAATTTGTTCTTAAAGAATCATCCGTGGCAGTTCCGACTGTCATCGTCTGCCGAATGCATTTATTATTTCCATTTGACCATAATATTTTTCAGAGGAATTCCTATTCTACGAATTGCTGGAGCTCGTCGATTTAGACTTGGGTAAAGGTACTGACACAACATGCTCGCAGTTCCACTTCATGCCGAGATTCATAAGATACCTACCAGAAGGCGGATGTGAGGTATAATTACTTATTTCTTTTATTCTAAATATCTCCGTCATTGATTTGATTCATAACGTCACCAATTTCGTTTTAAGTAACCACTAACTGTTTTACTATCCTGTCCCTTCGTCCTATGTGCGCGACATGTTTAAAAACATAATTTCTAACGGTTTATTTTTGAAGTAACTAGTTGTCTAATAACTTAAAAGAGACTCCCTCCAAAGTCATTGTGAACCTTCGCATATGGCATTGGTCCAGCGTAGTCGATCATCGACTTTATACACAGCGTAAATGCTGCGCAGAGGCGACAACGCTACGTAGCTTAGTTACAATCATATCGGCGCGACGCTCGCTATGCAGCGTATGCGCTTGTGCGGTGTCAGTGTCTACGCTGGACATTCGCTCATAGGGCGTGCTACACAATTTTTCGGGTTGGCATTAATCGGCACAACCGGGCGGCAAAATCGCATATTATGTAGTAATTGCTTCGGGATGGCTTTGTTGACCGAACAAGTGTGTGCACGCCTAAGTGCTCATATAAACGAGCTGCACGCGTCAAAGGCAGAGGCAGCTGCAACCGCCGACACGTCTACGGCTGCCGTCGACGAGTGTCAACGGCTGCAGTTGCCTGTCAACAGAATGTCACATAATGTGATATTCTTTTTAAGGTCGCTTCTTTTCGTGTGCTTATAGTCGCTATAGTTACTAAGGACATTAGCTACTACTCTAATTTCTCATCGTAACAGCCTTTGTCGCTCACCCAGGACGTAGGGTTACTTCTTTTGCTTCTTCCACATTTATCATTATTTTTATACATGCTCACTGGTCGTGTTTGGTCAGGCGTCTAAGGTCAGTGTGTATGTTATTATGACTATCCTTATTTAGTTAATTACGCCTTTTATTTTTTCTTTTATTATACCCAATGAATGTTTTACTGTAGAGGTAGACTTTAGAAAACAATTTTCTTTTAATTAGTTATTCTTATGACTACGTTTTTTACATCCACGAAAAAATAATTATTTTCTAACTTATGAGTATAATTAGTTGAATATATGTGTTTTTTACTCCAGGTTTTATCGATGTGCGAAGTGCTGAAGTACTTGATAGCGGAAAGTGGATTACTAATAGCACCAGGGACATTGGAAAATGTTCATAAAATGGACCATTATACTTGGCAGAAGTTCGTTGACAGGATTAAAGGTATGTAGATTTATCTAAATCATTAACTAAGACATGCTATGACAAATGAATACTTCAAGATACATTACATTATTCGGGATTATATATATCCCTGGCCCTTACAGAGGTCATGTTGTATTGCAAGGGCATAAGTCTCTTCACCTAGTGATAAACCACGAGTCTACATTTTTTCCATTTAACTTTTGTTTTTGCATTTTGAACCTTACGTCCCTAATATTGAAGTTCAGTTCTGCTAAGTAAGTAAGTATATTTATTTGCATAAAATTTGGTAAATATAAAGGATATTATAGACCCAGGACACATTCCGCCATAATCATAATACAATAGCATGCAAATTATTTAATAGGTTTAAATTTAAAGGTATGCTTAATTTTTACTTTTTATTAATAATGAACACCATGTGTACATACATCAACATATTAAAGCCGTTTGGGGTTGAAACATTAGGGCCATGGGGTTCGAGTGCCCACTTGGTTTTTAGAGACATCACCAAGCGGTTGGTCGACTCTTCACGTGACCAGAGGACTGGCCTATTTGGCCAAAGAATGAGCATCATCATACAACGTGGCAATGCTGCCAGCCATTTTGGCACTTTCCCTGTTGACAGCGATGCTGACGACTTTTTTATGCCCTATGATTCTTTCCCCTCTTTATTTATATACATGTACATATTGTTATTATTTTTAAAGTCTGTTAGCTTATATATTATAATATAAACATTAAACAAAATAGTAATAGACACACATAATCATAAAAAAAAAACTTAATCATAAGCAATAGATTCATAGTCTAACAAAGATTACTTTTTTTCTGTTTCAGGTATGATAGTAACATATCCAGGCAAGAAGCCATGTTCCGTGCGAGTGGACCAGTTGGACCGCAGTCCGCCTACCTCGTCTTACGACGATCCTGGGTGTTCTACAGATCTAAAGACGTACTTCCCAGAGATCGTACACTTTGGTATACGACCACCGCAACTCAGTTATGCTGGGAACCCAGAGTAAGTAAATTAAGTATTCGTCAGAAATCGCGAAAAACCTTTCCCATACATTTCGTAGGAAATGAGACTCCAGCTTACTTTTTATGATGGATAGATCGGCACTACAAAAGTCAGACATCACAAAAATCTTTTCCCTTACAAGTCTAAAAGTTCTGAATTATTTGAGGACGTTGTTTCTCAGAATGCCAGAAATCACAAGTAACAAACTTAAAATTCTGTACTCAAAGCAAATAAATAATAACGCGTATTCATACGAAATTCAAAACCTTTTGTTAATTTTCGCCCAGTCTATCCAAAATAAAAAAGTAAGTTGGGAGTCTAATTTCCTATGATATGTATGGGAAAAGTTTTTAGCGATTTATGACTTTTCTAGTACTCAAATTTCAGTTGGTCCAATAGAGTTTTTTGATCCTTATAAGAAACAGGGTCGAATGGCATCAAAAAATGTTTTTGAGAAATTGCCCATTTTGTTGCTAACCGTATTTTTTTTTTCAAAATTTGTTAATGCCGATCTAAATTTCTCAAAAAGTTATGGACAGTCTCCTAAGACTGTTTTCCCGTAGCTACAGCGATTAAGGTACCTACCCTTAGTGCCCCGTCTCAAAAATCCACCTTGTATAACCTCCGGAATAAATACCTCAGAAATGCCACATTATTATCTTATTTGAATGTGTACAAATTATTGCAAAATATTCCAGATACCAAAAAGCCTGGCGTTACTACGTTAAATACCGGCACTTAATCGCCAACATGGCTAAACCATCGTTCAAAGAGCGTCAGAAGCTGGCCGCCAAAGAGGCCAAGTTACAAGAGATGAGGACTCAAAGTAAGATGAAGAGAGATGTCACGGTCGCCATCTCGTCTCAGGGATTCCATACTACGGGGCTTATGTGTGATGTTGTGCAGGTAAGTTGGGATGTTTCGGTTAGCTTTTAGGATATTTTGAAGCATAGTTGGAGCACCAAAGAACGTGAGCGTACTTGATTGAGTAACTTGCCATCATACTACTATTCTGACCTTGGAATTCGAAGTGAAAGAAAGTTAAGAGGCCTAGCTGCTGTTTATTTTATTCCTTTTGGGTTGCGTCCAAGAATGTTACAAGCTTTCACAAGCACTCTTTTATAGCATGTAATGGTCTCAATACTAATGCTAATGCTTTTGACCGAAATTGGAAGTCATGGTCAGGGCTTTGCCTGGCAGTGGGATGATACAGGATGACTTACCAGTAATAGTTATACGCAAGCCTTCAAAAATACGTGCCGACATAGGTGCACGCTAAAACATTCAAATTAGCCGCATAAATTCACAAAGTAGACATCGAGCGAGACCAAAAATACAACAAAAAACATCTAAGGTGGTTTAAAATAATCCTTATCACTACTACTTTAATTTTCAGCACGCCATGTTAATCCCAATTCTAGTCAGACACCTCCGTTTCCACAAATCGCTGGACAGTCTCGAGAGGAAGATAGGCTACGTGTTCAAACAACGGGCATTGTTACAAACTGCCCTGACCCACCCATCGTATAGGGAGAACTTCGGAACGAATCCTGATCACGCTAGGAACAGTCTTACTAACTGTGGGATACGTCAACCTGAGTATGGGGATAGGAGGATACACTATACTAGGAAGAAAGGTTGGTTGTATGAACTTTTTTTTTTAAATGTTTGCCGTGTTAAACTTATAGAGGTATGAGGAACAGGGTGTAAAGTACACTCATACCTCCATAGAAAAGGGAGGATTTTCCGACCAGACGGGTGCCGTGTCTGGTGGTAAACTGCCCGACGATTGATGTCGGGACGTTGTAAATATGCTAGTTGCGCGGTAAACTCTGCTTGCGCGATGTAGGATTATGCGTGACGTCAGTGTGACGCGTAGCTCGCATGTGGCGTTTGTAGATGCCGCTGCAAACGTGACTAAGTTGGGTAAGTATTGTTTTTACATCAATATCTTCCTATAGCTATCCACTGCTGGTCACAATTAGTCACAAACCTCTCCAATATACACAATTTATATCGATTTCCGGCACCCTGCGAAGGAAAGTGTTTACATAAATGTTATAATGCGATTACAGAAAATGCAACACTCCAAAATTATATTCAGCTTACTATAATTTATGAAACACCACACTGAAACGCATTTTTTTTTTTTGCTTAGTACTGTAGACAATATCATTGGTTGTGTTTTGTTTTTTACCACAACAAAGTCGTCATGATAAACGAAACTTTTTAAATCCTCTTGCTTATCTGCTTATTCTTTTCCAGGTATCGTTACCCTAATAAACATAATGTCTCGCTTCGGCAAGCACAGTGAGACAGAATCCGACATAAAGCACAACGAACGTCTGGAGTTCCTCGGCGACGCGGTGGTGGAGTTCCTCTCTTCCATACACCTGTTCCGAATGTTCCCCGGACTGGCTGAAGGAGGCCTGGCCACGTACAGGGCTTCTATTGTGCAGAACCAGCATCTAGCGCAGCTGGCTAAGGTGAGTTTGAGGAAGAATGGAAGATTAGTTTATTGTTTACAAGTATGGGATACGAAAGACTGCTCCGACCCAGAGCAAACAACCGGGTTACTTGATAATCTATCAAGATTAGACTTTCTTAAATTACTTCAGACAGCTCCCCTTCCTATAAAGATATTTTTTATTAGGGTTCCGTACCCAATGGGTGCCAACGGAACCCTGTTACTAAGCCTCCGCTGTCCGTCTGTCAGCGGTCTGTATCTCATGAACCGTAATAGGTGGACAGTTGAAATTTTCACAGAGTTTGTATTTCTATTACCGCTATAAAAGCAAATAATAAAAATAAAGTTAAACAGAATAAAAGGGGGACCCCAAAAAAAGAAACGTGTTTAAAAAAAAATTGTCTTAAATATTGTACGGTGGTACGGAACCCTTCGTCTGCGAGTCCGACTCGCACTTGGCTGGTTTTTATTACGTTTGACTATCGAATTCAAGACAGTACAGTACTTTCGATGTTTGTCTCGGTTTCAGCAGAAACTGTCTCAAAGAAGTATTTTGTAGGTTTAAGTTATGCTTACAACAATGCATTGTTAAAGCCCTACCTTGAAAATAAATAGTAGTTTGATGGGCGTGGCTTATTTCCCCGCACGCGGGGAGTGGCAGTTCCACCTTTCGCGGTCGGTACCACGGCGCCGCCACAAACTTATTTGAACCAGTGGTCAAAAGTAGAACCATCGAAAAAACTGACTGGTTTTTAAAAACGTTACTTAGCATGGGCTTTGGCTAGGCATTATTCTTGTCACTGTCGCAAAACTGCCAAACTAAAAGTGCAAGATAGAGACGGAAACATATCTAAGAAAAAGTGCGTTCTGAGTAAAGTTAATTTATCTCGGTCTATGAGATGTTTGTAGCTATGGAGTAAACAAATAATACAAAATATTTAAATAATCACTAAAATAGTTATTAATTATAAAGAACATGAAATTAAAAATAGTAACTTAATCTTCTATTGATATTTATATAAAAATGGATGTTGGTATATATATAGCCTGTTAAAATCATAACCCTCCTTTGGCTTTGCCGTAGTTGGGTAAAAACTCACCTTTCTTCACAATTCAAATGCAACTCCATTTCTTTTTTTTGGTCTATCATTCGTAGTGTAGTACTTGACATATTGATGTCTTTGATTATATACCTGATTGATGTATTGTTGACGTATTTCAAACCTAAAAACGAATCATATATTTTTGCCTATTTCTTTAGATAAATGAATAAATGTTAAGTTGTAGGTATAAAAAAAAGTTCTTCTCTAGAAAATAATGCCTACCCAATATTACTTTGCAAGGCGAGAATAGATTGTAAATGCTTTAGTGGCTGGTGAATTCCTGTAAAATGAGTTCATTGATTGCCCTGTGCAGATACTCCTAACATTGCCAGGCACTGTTCAATTTGGTTTTATATTTCTTCCCATTTTTATAAATAATTTAAATGTCGTCACAAAATAATAATAAAAATAAAATACAAAACAGTCTAAATACCTATTCAACACTAATTGTATGAAATAATTACATACTTGAACTTGCTAAACTACTAACTTTTCTGTAAACACAATTATTTAAATCACGTAAATAGGATCGCACCGATGTGCAAAAAAATTACATAGATTTATCGTCGACGAGCCCCACCGGGCGACTGATTTATGAACGAACGAGAGTGATGACGTTACTTTTGATAGGCAAAAGAAGAGATTGCGAAAATGTGTGTGCGCTCTGAATAAAACAACGTATGTGCCGAAACGAATTGACGTCTTTTATAAATAAAAAGTAATAATAAAACTAAAACTGCTTTTATTAAGCTTTGATACGATTGCTCACTATGTTTTAAAGTAAACTCCATTGAATAAATTTTAAGCGTTACGTCTTGGTACTCAAAAAATCATAAAAATAGATAGAACTTTGCATTTTTTTTTGTATCGAGATTATTTCATTGTATCAAGGATTCCTTTTTTTGGAGGCTAGGCCATATTATAGTCAAAAAACATACACCAAAATGTTAAATCCCTATTCCATATACTTAAAAAAGTACACGTCTAAAGAACAAGCACATTTTTTCAATATATGATCTTAACACCTATAACACTTATTTTGTATCGAAGCCATACCAGCTATGACAAAAAGCCGTATACCGTGGTGTAAAAGTTACCTAGTTAGTAAGGTTGCCTGCATGCGTAGCATGACCATTATAGAAACGGGTTTTGTCGACGGAAGAATAGACAAAAATGACGTTCCGTGGAGACAGTAAGACGGTAGCAAAGTAGAAAGAGTCAACTGCACTTTTTACGAAATTCAGTGGTTTATTCACGTTTTTCTTTTATTTTGCTTATATCTCGAAAATGCAAAAAATTAAAATGCTCCTATCGCAAAAATAATGAAAATTTCGACCCCCCTTTATGAAACCCTTAAACCCCTAAAACTAAACATGTAGGTAATACTTTTTCACATTTTCCATACAAAAAGTGAAAAATTCCATTTTTCCAATCCATTTTTATACTTTGCGGCCGTCGAGTAAAAAGTTTTCTACTGTCTTTAGCATGGCGATTTCAAAATCAAATTGTCTTCACTACCTTAGACAACTGACAGTTGTCAGTGTGATTTTGACGTTTGGGATAGAAAACTTTCTTCTGAAATAGTCTACATATAAAAAGACCTAGACAACGATCGGTAAAACGAAAGACAAAATGACTGATTTGAGAAGGATTTTTACGGTGCGATGTTAAAATAGAGAAACGAAATGTCACTTTGTATAGAAATAGCTATGTCTTGTCTTCCAAGAAACAGAAAGCGTCATGCTACGCCTGCTGGTAAGCTAACTGCGACTATCAGTTCACTCGCGTAAACTCTCGTAACCAACAACAAAAGCCTATCCAGAAAGAAAGAATGTATCTCCACAAAATCCACAAAATTAACCTAATCTAATTTGTTACAGAACATAGAATTGGAGCAGTACATGCTATACGCGCACGGTTCGGATCTATGTCGCGAGGTGGTGATGCGACACGCCATGGCCAACTGTTTTGAAGCGCTCATGGGATCTCTGTTCTTGGATGCTGGCATTGACGTAAGTGAAGATTTGATCAATCCAAACTAAGTTACATTTACTACTCTGGTAGTCTAGAGTCTACTAGTGGCGAGGCGGAGCTGGTCTGGTAAATGGAAGATGTCTAGGGCGCTTTCTTAGTCTCAGCGGTGTTTAAGGGGGAAGCGCCAGGTTGCCCACGAAGTTTAAATTTTCTTACATTTTTTGCAATTTGCAGGTCTGTGTTAGGTTGTATGTTGAATAAAATATGATTCGCGACCGTAACAAGTATGTATTTACACAATTATAATCGTTAAAATCATCAAAACAACCCTCCGAGTTCATAAGAAAATTTGAATTTCGTGGGTAAACTGGCGCTTCCCGCTTAGGCATATTCTGAATGACAGGATCTTCAAGTTCCGCATATTTGGGCCAGTGAAAATAATAAAAATATTTTTTTGTTATGTCCTGATTATTCATTTTATATTTTTTTATTAGCTTTTCCCCGCGGCTTCGCCCGCGTTGATGTCGATAAATATCCCACGGGAACGTACAACCGGGAGTAAAAGTACCTTAGAGGAATAATTCCGTAATACATTGTTTTCATATAACTATTGGTTTACGTGGCAAATGCCAGTAAAGCTCCCAGTCGGCATGATTTTTTCCGACATTTCCAACAACCATCATCATATTACACAAAACCTTAATAAATTATACTCCTAAACCTTCCTCATGAATCACTCCGTTCGTTGGTGCAAACCGTATGAAAATCCGCTCTGTAGTTTTTGAGTTTATCGCCTTCAGACAAACAGGCAGACAGACGCGGCGGGGCTACTTTGTTTTATGTAGTGATAGATAGTCATTCAAATTATATTCGTAATATTTGATTTGAATATGTATCTGATTTCTTTCCGCAAATATTGGTACGGTTATGTATCCCAAATAAAATAAAAAACCTTAAAAAGAAGTTAGACATTTTCTTTTTCCTGTTTCCATCATACTTATTGAATTTCTCTCTCTAGGTCGCGGACTGCGTATTCGCTCTAGCATTATGGCACAACCAGCCAGACTTGCTCGAAGTATGGGTGAAGGACAGAGCGCATCCGCTGCAAGAACAAGAGCCACTCGGCGACAGGAAATATATCAAGGACTTCGAGTTTCTACAGCGGCTCATACATTTCGAAAACTCTATTGGTATGATGACATTTTAATCAAAATAAAAGATGCAATTTGTTTAAAACGATTAGTAGTAAATAAAATAACACATTTCTACGAAAAAAAAATATGTGTACGGCTGCGGTTATAAGTGACTTTACGGGACTGCTTTGACTTACGCATGAGAGATGGCACAGCGAAGTCTTATCTGCAAATAGAATAATCTAAATCTGATCTCTATTCCAAACGCGACAGTAGATATTTTCGTTAATAAAGTTACTTATTCAGTTTCATATTGTGGAGTCCTTAAAAGACGTATTACTATGCTTTTCCTCAGGCGTCCAGTTCAAACACATTCGTCTTCTGGCTCGCGCATTCACCGACCGTTCCGTGGGCTTCACGCACTTGACACTCGGCTCCAACCAACGTCTGGAGTTCCTCGGCGACACGGTGCTACAGCTGGTCGTGTCCGACAGACTGTACCGACACTTCCCCGACCATCACGAGGGACATCTGTCTGTGAGTAACATTCATATATATAGTTATCACACACTCCAACAAAAATATTTTTCGGCGACTCGGAACAATTTTCAGGGTAAAAGGGGAATCTATCATTCGTCGACAGCTACAGAGCCAAATGGCTCAATCATTTATTGATCTTACCTTCTGTTCAGTCACGAGAAAATCTTCTTATATCAAGCATATTGTTAGGGATTAAGCAACAAAAAGGGTCTGTCTAGGCAACTGTTGACTTGGTATTGCAACCTCCCTGTTCCTCTATTTGTGCGTTTTAATTAACTATGTTTTTTATTACACAGCTACTCCGTTCATCTCTAGTCAACAACCGCACTCAGTCTATGGTGTGCGATGACCTCGACATGTCTACGTACGCAATATACAACAACCCTAAAGCGAAGCCCACCACTAAGAAACATAAGGCCGATCTGCTTGAAGCGTTCCTTGGTGCACTTTATATTGACAAAGTAAGTAGTAGTAAGAGCAGTGATGGCCCAGTGGTAATGGCTGCGACTTACGAGTTGTAGGTCGTAGGTTCGAACCCAGACAGGCGCTTTACTTTGTGTAAGTTATTTCATCACCACTGCTCTCAAAAACGGTGAAGGAAAACATCGTGAGGAAACCGGCATGTCCTAGAACCAAAAATTAGAAGATATGCGACGTCCACCAACCCGCACTGGGTCCGCGTGGGGGATTACAGATTCTCAACGGCCCTCTCCCTCTCACAGAAAGGAGGCCTGTGTCCCAGCAATGGGAACGTTATAGGCTGATTATGTATGTATGTTATGTAAGTAAAGGACCAAGACCCGTTGTACACACATGTTTTTTTTACCGTTAAAAACTAATTCGCCGTGTGCAGGAGCGGTTGTCAGTGTTGTCATAGTCATAGTCATTAACAAGTAAATTGTATCTGAATTTACACACAAAATTACAACACTTATCACAAATTACACTAAAAAATTACACAATTACAGTATATACACTAAAATAAATTACATTTGTATTAAATACAAATGTAATTTATTTTAGTGTATATACTTCATATAAATTACATCAACAATTTAAAAATAATAAATTTACATTTCTTCAATAGTATTTCGACATAACATTAAACAATTTGGCTAACACCTCAAAATGTAAAATAATAGAAATAAAATAATTAATTAAAGACAAATTAGAATAGATTGTTAAAAATAATAATATTAAATTTAGTTGTATGGATCACTATGGAAATTTGTTAATGATACAGCGGCACGGCGCCGGCGCCGTATACCGTAGAACCTTGCTATTTACAAGCTCACACGATTATTCTGCGGTGCGGCTAGCGCGCCGTACTGTAAAGAAACCGTGCCTTGTACAACAGGCCTAACTCAGCATAGCGTGGTGGCACAAAATGAGTACATAATCTCGTAAACACTTGCCACCACGGCACGCGGCGGCGGGTTGGTTACGCTTGTAACCAATGAAGTACCTACATGTCAATGTGTTATTCTGAGCGTTCTCATTATGGGTATGATTCCTGTGGTTTTCGAATTCAATCCCAAGATTGCGGTCATGAAAATTATTTATCATAATTCTTCGCAGAAACAATCGTTTTTCGTGATGATCTTCATGGTTCTATTTCTCATGGTAAAATAATTAGTGTCATGGGAAACATTTGGATAGTATTTAAGGATGGTATTTTATTGCATAAACAATATTGTGTACGCTCGAATTTGCATTAAAAATCGGGCACTGACTAAGAATCTGCCTGCTAGAAGAAATAAAAAGTACCTATGCAAATATCACTACAAAACGCATTATTTCAGAACTTAGACTACTGCCAAGCGTTCTGCAACGCGTGCCTCTTCCCGCGGCTGCAGGAGTTCATCATGAACCAGGACTGGAACGACCCCAAGTCCAAACTGCAGCAGTGCTGCCTCACACTACGCTCTATGGAGGGAGGGGAACCCGATATACCGGTGTACAAGTATGTCTTATGTTTATTATACTACTAGCTAGCCCGACAGACGTTGTCCTCGCCAAACAATAGTTCATACAAAGATCCCATAGAAAACAGGACATTCAGATTTTTCAAAATTTCCGGACAAAAAATACCCTAAAAACCTTATTAGAACTACATATTACGAAAATTTCCAAACCAAAAAAAAATTAACATCGGTCCAGCCGTTATCAAGTGATGCGCTTACCAACAAACAGCATTTCATTTTTATTTATATAGACTAGCTTTTGCCCGTGGCTTCGCTCGCGTTAATTTAGACTTTGACTATCAATTCGGGTTATAATTCAATCATGATTCGAAAGACACGTGGCGCCATCTACTATCATAAGGACGTTATTGTTGTTTTCCTCGGGAACAGTATTTTTTTGCGGGATGAAAGGTACCCTATGTCCGTTTCTGTACCCCTGACAACGTATATGCAAAATTTCAGGATGATCGGTTCAGTGGTTTAGGCGTGAAAAGGTAACAAACAAACAAACTTACTTTCGCATTTATAATATTAGTTAGGATAAGTTAGGATTGTACTACTATGGGGCAAAGGTCTCATTCATTCTTTTATTTTTTAATAAGAAATGAATACCGTAGATAGTTAGTGATTAAGCGTATCGTCTCGTGTATCACAAATTCGGGCGCCCGATACTACTTTTGCCAGCCTGTGGTGGAGGTGTCTATTGCACGATTAAGCTGATCGAACTTACCCGTTGCCCCGCAGACGGGAATATTCGTCATTGTTCATTTGCATTTGTTGGCTAATCTAAGTTACATAGGCATCCAAATTCGAGTCAGAGCTCAAGCGTAACAGCATATTTTTAGCTGTGTTAAAAATGGTTGTAAGAACGACTCTTTTAGCCGTACCTCCTTTCAACTCTATCATGAATGGTATATTCCAGGGTGATCGAATGCTTAGGCCCAACAAACACGCGTGTATACACAGTGGGTGTGTACTTCCGCGGACAGCGATTAGCGGCGGCGCGCGGACACTCCATACAAGAGGCTGAGATGAATGCCGCAGAAAAGGCATTGAGCTGTGCGCACGGTACGTAACGCAATTACTGTACTTGTAGAATAATGCCCCTTATATACAGCGTTCGATAGTTTAGTTGTATTGGTAGAATTTGATGATGTGGGGGAGTGCGCGTGCGCAATACTCTTCATTTGGTTGGATCGCAAGAATAAAAGTCATTCTCCTGAGAATGTAATATTAGAAAATAACACTTTGAAAAAGAGAATCGTAAAATGTCCTCACTTCACAAGTCTTACTCCTAGTACTATCTTTTCAAACAACACCGGTAACTAGGGTTGCCACCTTTTTTTGGGACGAATAAAGTATTTTTTTATATCGGTAGAACAAAAATAAAGTACACAGCATTAAAAAAGATTAATTATTTATTTTTTACTTGTTTCTCTTTAATAAAAACACCTTCCGTTACTTTTCGCAACATTCAACAAAATTGTCTTTCTTGAAGATAGTTACAGCCTCTTGGCAATCAAACTTTAAATTGAAATATTTGATCAGTTCGTTTCTAATAACGTTTAGGGAAGCTGTGTTCCTTTCGTCTCACCACTTTGCATTCATAAGGGAGAAAACGTCAGTAACAGTCAGAGTTACGTAAATAGAGTATTTTACCGTACTTTATTGGTGTCATAGAATATAAAGTACACCTACACGAAAAAGAGGACAATACTCTATTTTAGACTATGGGTGGGAACCCTACTGGTAACGAAATGATGATTAAAAATAGGTTTTAATCAACTATTGGCAAAAAGGATTATACCCAAAAAATATGTAGTTTAAAAAAAACACGCTTTTATAACGCTCTAAAAATGATAAAATAACCAAATTGATTAGTTCTGTGATATCCAACTAGCTTCTGCCCGCGGTCTCGCCCGCGTGGATGTTGGAAAGTATCCCACCGGAACGAGTGACCGGGACAAAAAGCCTATGTCCTTTCCCAGGATGCTATCTGACAGTATTCAGAACTTTGTTGTGAACAGACGTGTCGAAGATTTTATTAAAATAAATAAATAATCACTTGCTGACTCGTGACCTGGTTTTACCAAATAGCCGGTAGTAAAGCAAACTGTGTCATACGTAGGCATGATATGTGCAAATCGTTTCTGTGAAGATGTGTTTAGTGATATAAAGTAAATAACTTGTATCACAATGGAAACCAGTCCCTTCAGCCGGGGTGGCAGATGTGCTCGGAGCCCACCTCCTACACCTGTGCCTGAGTGTCCCAGTGACTGTGCCGCACCTGCGTCTGCAGGTCCACTTTCCCCCGTACCCGCACCCGCACCTGACCGTCAACCGCCCAGCAAAAGAGAAGAGGTCAAGATGGAACTCATACCAACGCCGGAAATCCAGAACTGGATGACGTCCATTGAGCAGTGCCTTAATGAAGTGTGCACTATTTCATCAGAGGGCAAATTAAATATGGAGCAAAAACTGCGTATAAGTACCCTATGCCGTAAAATTGGTCACGGCACATCGCAGATGGCCGTTCAGTATCAGTCCCTTAAGATGAGAGCCGTCCAGACCCACTCCACAGTCCAAACACTCGAAGACCAAATTGATCTGTCGCAGCAACTGCAAGACCTTAAGCTGTCAATCAGGGCTTCAACTAAACCAGTTACGGAGACTTCTTTTGCTGACATGGTTAAAAAAGGTACCAATAATTTTATACAGCCGACAAATTTAAGCTCAGTAGCCATATACCCTAACGACAAACTGAAGTCGAGTGAGGAGACCAAAACGCTTGTCCAAAAAATTATATGCCCCGAGCAAATGAAACTTCAGGTAAGAGGACTACGTAAGACGAAAAATGGCGGTGTCATTATCAGCACTGAAACAAAGGACGATATTGAGAAGGTGAAAAAATCGATGCAGCTTTCAAATTCAGGCCTTACAGTAGACGAACCCCCAAAAAGGAAGCCTAGAGTAGTAGTTATCGGAGTGCCCTCATCCATGCAAGAAATGGAAGTTTTTACTTGTTTGTTCCACCAAAATCTAGCCGAAACCCTTCAAGATTGCAGCCTCGAGACCTTTTTGAGCACCATTAAGTTAAGCCATAAATCAGGGAAGAAGGACGCTGAAACTTGCAATTATATATTAGAAGTATCTGCAGACATACGCAAAGCTCTGATATCTAAAGACAGGGTGTTTGTAAATTGGTCGTCATGCCCTGTGAGAGACTTTACTCTAGTCACACGCTGCTATAAGTGCCAGCAGTACGGACATGCGGCTAAATCTTGTCGGGAGACCACCTATACCTGTGGCCACTGTGGTGATCAGGGTCACTCCATTAAGGAATGCACGAAGAAGTCTGAGGAACCAAAATGCGCTACTTGCTTACACTTCAAAAAGCCGAGCAATCACAAGACAAGCGCTGCTGACTGTCCAGCGAAAATAATGGCTGAAAAGAGGTACATAAATTCTGTTGATTATGGAGGCGCCTAAGAGCGCCGCTAATTACGTATTTTTCTGGTCCTTGTTACTGTTTTTATAGTTATAATTATGATTAATAATTTAATTAATGACATAGATAATTTCTCTGTATCTGAATCCCATGTTTGTGATGTTGAACACTGTAAGCAATATCTTTCCTCCTACACTAGTCCACTAACCATACTAACCCAAAATATTCGCAGTATTTTTAAGAATTTCGACAACTTTAGCATTTTTCTACAACGTCTCGACATAAACTGTGACGTTATTGTCTTAACCGAATGTTGGCTTTCCAAAAAATATAACATACCACTAATTCCGGGATATAATATGTATAAAAGTAATATAAACTACAATCAGAACGATGGGGTGATAGTTTATGCAAGAAATCATCTCAATGTGTCGGTCGAGGAACCTAATATGCACGACTGTAATAGATTATTAATTAAAATTGGGTCAGATTTAGCGATACTTGCCTTATATCGACCCCCCTCTTTTAGAAATATAAACAATTTCACAGACTCTCTAAATGACATCTTGCAAAACCTGTCATCCTTCAAAAATACAATTTTAATTGGGGATATCAACATCAATATTATTCCAGAAAGTGCTGACGCATCTGCCGAGGAATACCTTAACCTATGCGCCTTCCATGGTATGCTTCCTGCTCACACGCTTCCTACACATCAAAGTGGCTCCTGTTTGGACCATACAATACTCAAGTCGAATTTCCCTGCACTAACCCTTGTAACTAATTCAACAATAACTGATCACAGTGCTACCCTACTTATTTTAAATTGTAAATTACCAAAAGTAGTCACTCGCACCATTTCTAGTCTAAATGTAAATAAACTTGAAGAAGACTTACGTAATATCGACTTTGACCCAGTCTACTTTTCCGCTGATCCGCAGTTTTGTATGTTGTACCTAATCAAAAATGTACAACATGCAATTCAGAAGAACACGGTCATATCTCGGCAAAATAATAAAAACTATAACATAAAACCATGGGTCACGACAGGTCTCATTCGCTGTATGAAAAATAGGGATAAATTGCATATGAAAGCCAAATCAAATCCCGATAATTTAATTTTGCAGCAGTCGTACAAACGATATCGTAACTTTTGTAATGATCTTCTAAAAAAAGTAAAAAGCAACTACGATAAAATTGCGCTAGAAAAGGCTGGTACTAATAGTAAAAAAATCTGGAATTTTATTAAAAGTGTAACGTATAACTTGAAACAAAATCAGTCATCATCAGATTTATTACAAGCACACTCATCACCACTAACATCTGCCAACATAGCAAATAATTTTTTTGTTAACGTTGGAAAGTGTTTGGCTGAGAAAGTACAGGGCCAATCACAATATCTAACAAGCACACCATTTACGTGTAGCACTATTTTATCATCCTTTGCGTTGCTAGACACTGACGAGACTGAAGTAGAAACGATAATTATGAGTTTAAAGGACGACTGTGCGGTTGGCTGGGATAACATACCAAATAAAATAATTAAACAATTCAGGCGTATTTTAGTACCGCCATTAACTTATATTTTCCAAAAATGTTTATCTACAGGTATTTTTCCAGAGTGCCTAAAAAAAGCTGTTGTTGTCCCTGTTTATAAATCAGGCAGTAAAGATCAAGTGACAAATTATAGACCTATTTCCTTACTGCCTTCTATGTCTAAAATATTAGAAAAAATTATAAATAAGAGGCTTTACAAATACTTGGAGGATAAGTTAATTTTATCTAAACGGCAGTTTGGATTTAGGCCTAAAATGTCAACAGACGATGCCGTCCATCATCTGACCGACTATCTAGCACAAGAACTTGATAAAGGTAACCACACCGTAGGAATCTTCCTGGACCTCGCCAAAGCTTTTGATACGGTTTCTATTCCTATTCTGTTGCGCAAGCTTGAAGCCATTGGTATCAGAGGCACCCAGCTAAACCTTTTTAAGAGCTATCTAGAGGACCGTACCCAATGTGTAAGGATTGGCAATGTTCTCAGCGATTATGAAAAAAACACGTCCTTCGGAGTTCCCCAAGGAAGTATTTTAGGGCCTACGTTGTTTTTGATATACATAAATGATCTTTGTAATCTAAATCTAAATCACGGCCAAATTGTTTCTTATGCTGATGACACTGCCCTTCTTTTTTCGTCTGACTCAGAAGAAAATGTCTACAAGTTTGCGCAACACGGATTCAATGTTGTTAATAAATGGCTTCAATTTAATTCACTAACATTAAATGCAAACAAGACAAATTACACTAAGTTTTCGATGCGCAAGCAAACACCAACTAGGACCACAACATTATATGCTCATTATTGCGCAGTTCCCACAGATAACCAATGTGTTTGTCCCAGCATTAAAGTGGCAAATATAACAAAATACCTTGGTGTTATAATAGATGAAACACTTTCGTTCAAACAACATATAGAAGTTTTAAATAATAGAATTCGCAAGTTGATATTTGTTTTTAAAAAGTTACGCTATATTGCTGACCCTAAAATAGTTCGACAAGTTTACTTTGCTCTATGTCAATCGATATTAACTTACTGTATTACCACATGGGGTGGAGCGGGTAAAACAAGGTTACTAACCATCGAGAGAGCTCAGAGGGCGATTCTCAAAGTGTCTACTTTCCGCCCTTTCCTTTTTCCTACCAACCTGCTATACAAATCTTGCGAAGTATTAACAGTTCGGCAACTATTTATAATGGGCATTGTATTAAAACAACACACAGCTCTACCCTACAGCACTAAATATTCTAATAAAAGACGTAAAGACATAGTCTGCCCACAAAATACAACTAAACATGCTTTTGTATCCAAATTTTACCTGTACCTCGGTCCTCTCCTCTATAACAGACTAAACTTGAAAGCAAACATTTTCTCCCTGAACTACACAAATTGTAAGAGAATTCTCAAGGAAGCTCTCCAGAGGATGTCTTAAGAAGATACAGAGAACTTATTAACTGTGTTAAAGTAAATATGTATGTATACTACAATAAGTATTAATCAAATTTAGAAACTAAGAGCTACTGACCATAATTATATTTGTCTATTGACAACTTTTAGATTATTTATTATTTTTTTACAATACTGTCTTAGTACTTTTCGCCTGAAACACAGGATTACCTAGTTCAGGCACGTAAGTCTTAGGAATATAATTTACATTTAAGCAAAACTGTACTTATTTTTATACCTTGTAATTTTTTGAATAAAAATTTATTTATTATTATTATTATCTATGTCCTTGCCAAATTTTATCGAAATCCGTTCAGTGGTTAGAGCGTGAAAATAATAGGTCTTTACCTATGAAATTGCCGTTTTGTATGAAAAAATTTAAACGAATTTTTTTCATGAATTTTTTATTTGTATTAATCGAAGTAATCACCCATGCAATCAATGCATCTTTGCCATCGCAGTGGCAGTTTATTGATGCCCTTCTTAAAGAAATCAGCTGGACGGGAGGCAACAAATTCTTCAAAGGCATTTTGTACTGCCTCTCGGGTATTAAATTTTTTTCCCGCCAAGAAGTTATCCAAATTCTGGAAAAAGTAGTAGTCTGTAGGCGCAAGGTCTGGTGAGTAGGGCGGATGACGGAGAGCTTCCAACCCCAGTTCTTGCAACTTGGAGACCGTCTGCTGTGCAGTATGAGGTCGCGCGTTGTCGTGCAGGAGCAGCGGAGACGAGCGATTGACCAATGCTGGTTGGAGATGCGCCAGCTTCTCCATCATTGTGTTCAGTTCTTCACAGTACACATCTGCAGTAATGCTCACCCCGTTTGGTAAGAAGCTGTGATGAATCACACCGGCGCTAGACCACCAAACAGTGACCATCACTTTTCTAGGGGTAAGTTTTCGTTTAGGGCATTGTTTAGGTGCTGAACCAGGATCCAACCAACTTGCTGAGCGCTTACGGTTATCAAACAGAATCCATTTTTCATCGCAGGTAACAATGCGGTTCAAAATTCCTTCATTTGTGTGTCTGTTGAGCAGTGCAAGGCACGTCTCGACGCGTACTTCGCGCTGGCGATCATTGAGTTCGTGGGGCACCCATTTGTCAAGCTTTTTTACCTTGCCAATTTGACGCAAATGGACCAATATTGTTTTGACGCTAACGTCGAAAGCTGCTGCTAATTCAGCCGTAGATTGTGTATCATCAGCTTCCACAATCGCCTTTAATTCGTCATTGTCGACCAAAGTCTTCGGACGACCGCGAGGTTCATTTTTCAGGTCGAAATTTCCAGAACGGAAGCGAGCAAACCAATAACAGGTGGTGCGTTGGTTTGTAGAGTTAGCTCCGTAAACGTCGTTGATGTTGCGTGCCGCTTGTGCCGCGTTGCTGCCACGACGGTACTCATATTCCATAATTACTCGAATTTTTAACGTATCCATGATGACGAAAAAGATTGAAATGCGATGAAAATGTAACACTAATCAATAAAGAAATGACTACTTTTAGAAAAAAAAATCCATGTTTTTAAAATAAAATTAATTTGAAATTAGAATTCATAGCCAAACAAAAATTATTTTGATTTGAAATGGCCAGTACTGCAGAACGGCAATTTCATAGGTAAAGACCTAATATATGAGCTCAAACTCGAAGGGTTTACTAGTAGCCACTGAAAAGTTCCACTATCCACCTCCTTTTTTTTTTTGGGTCTGAAATCATCAAATGACCTCTCCCGCTCTGGGCGGAGCGGGAGGGCGTGTCATCCACCTCCTGGCTCCATCATCAGATCTGCTCCAAGATACCAAATTATAGTTTTGTCATCCGAACTACATATACATTTTTTAGTTTCATTTCGATATGACAATTAGAAGTAGGTTTTATTACATTGTTAGCTAATTTCAAGTGAAGCTAATAAAACCGTGTTAAAAAAAAAACAATCAATTAAATCGGCCTATTGTAAAGGGCAGCACGTAAATTTTCAAACATTATTTTCTTTATACAGAACTATTCCCACAACTGGACCACCAGAAAAGAGTAATCGCAAAGAGCATGCGCAGAAAGAAGAAGCTCGCCGACGGGCGTAACAGTCCCTCACAAGACGCCGCATGTTTGAGCAGTCGCAAGAAAATTGATGACAAAGTGCCGAAAGCGTACCGTCTCGACAAACAGTTTGAGAGCTCAGAAGAATCCTGCCACGAATTATCTGACGTAGAAATCATCGCACCGAATAAATCTAACGATGATTCAGGCTTGGATAGCGATTCTTCAATACATAACGATAAATTGGATAAAGTTCAGGTAAGCAGTCTTCTAAGCGATATGCAGAAGATTAAAGAGGATTTGATTAGGCGGAATGAGTATGAGAAATTGAAGGAAAAGTGTCGACGATCTGATTCGGATGACAATTAATGATATTATGAGCTTAGGGGTGAAATCATACTGCCACGCTAGGATCAACATTTTTCTGTATCTCTGGTTCTTTCTATCGTTTAGAGGCGTCATCCGCTAGAGCGAGAAGTCCGCTCGCAAGCATCCGCACTCACTCTGATTGAAGAAAGCGCTTTTACGTACAATTACAAATGGACTTCTCCCTCTAGCGATGTGCAATTCTGAGTCATAGAAAAGAACACAGATACAGGAAAAATGACAATTTATGGATTTCACCCTCAATGTACGGGTACGTTATTAAGCGATGGGGCTCGTGACTAGTTCGCTCTTTTTTCAGAACTTAGCTTCTGTATAGCGTTGTCTCCCTCTATCACGTCGGTCCAAAGCCCTTTTGCTAGAATTTACCAGTAAGCAGGGAATTTGACATGATGAAGCATCAAATGCTAATCGAGACTGGTTTAGTCATTGACTGAATGTGGAGAAAATGTCATTAGTTTTAAGCATCATATTTAAATGTATTAGATGAATCAACACGCAGCTCTGTCACTCAAGTAGTGTTTGAAAATAATATATATCAATTGCAATGAAGTTATTATATAAGTTAAGTCTATTTTATCGGTCTTTTTACCTCCGAGTCATAGATTTATACCTTTGGGAGATATGTATAGAGACTAGACGTAAACAATCCAACTCAAACATTATATTTGCCGATAAATATGACCGCTTTCAATTTATAAACTGGTAAGGGTAGAAGAAAATAATAGAAAAATAATTTTAAAATCTATGTTAGATTTTAAGGAAAGAATATCAATGATTTTTTGACTTTGAATGAATTTATGTATTTTGTTTAAAGCCTTTTTGACTTCTATATAAATCTACACTCCCGGACATCTGAATCAAGCCATATTTTTGTGTAAAGGTCTCTATCTTTTGAAATAATGATGGTTTTTTACGATTAATATTACATATTTTTAATTCCTTTATCCTACTGGATGCTTTACATTGAAATATACGGAAAACGTCGTTACGAAATCACTACACATTTTGATGCCATTCAAAACTCTGTACTATGAATACATATTCGGACTCCTAAATCGAGCCACCATGAATTTTAATGTTTAAAGGCCTAAAACATCAAAATAATGATACGTCAAAGATATTTTTTTAAGCAGTTTTGAAGCTGACTTAATGGCCATCATTTCAGTATCACTATTGTTCCAAATTTGAATTCACGAATTTGAAAAAGAGAAGAAAATCAGAGTTTGGTCGCTCCTAAGAGCGACCAAACTCTGATTTTCTTCTCTTAAGCCTAAGCTCACTTGCACGTTCATGGGTTATCTCAAATTACTCGGGAGTTAACAGCTAACTCAGGGTTAATCAAATAATTCATTTTGCGCCACCAAGAGTTAGAGGTAAACCAAGGGTTAAAATTTTAATTATTTTACCCACCAATGTGGGAGAGTTAGTCGCTAAAGTCTGGGTTGGTGTTAGTAATATCAAAATAAATTTACTTTATGAAGTATTTTATTATGCGACTAGGATATGCACAACGCTCCGTCATCAATCGTCGGGCAGTTGCCCACCAGACACGACACCCGTCTGGTCGGAAGATCCTCCCTTAAAATGTTAATTACTTAACTCCGAGTTTACAAACTCTACATAATTATTCATTTAACCGGACCAAACGTGCAATTGGGCCTAAGTCAATAGTTATTTCTTTTTTTTGGCATAAAAAGAGTATCGAAATTGGTTTTTCTTATTCATCAATTCTGACGAAGGAAAAGTTGCCCTTGAGGTCGTGACGGGACCACGGTTCCCACCACTAAATAGTGACCGATACATTCATCAATGCCTAGAGGCTCATGTGATGCCATATACTAAGTTTGTGGACCAGGATTTCATTTTTATGCATGATAAATTGATAATGCAAGGGCGCTCACTGCAAGAATTGTTCGAGAATACCTGCATGATGTAAGTATCGCAGTAATGGAATGGCCAGCAAGAAGTCCTGATATTAATTTAATAAAGTATTTATGGGAAGAGCTGAAGCCCCGGTTTTGAACTAACCAACCAACTCCAGACACTTTGCAGACAAATTGCCATCTTGGAAGCATGGGAGAACATTCCACAGCACGTCATTGTGGCATTAATTAATTCCATGCCGAACCACATGACGGCCGTCGTAAAAGCTCTTGGAGGTAATTCAAGTTACTAAATAAAAGTTTCCTCTATGTAAATCATTGTCTTCAAGAATTAAACGCAAATTTTGTCCCTGAGAAACACGAAAAGACGACTTGAGACTGTTTTTTTTTGTATTCCAATTGATAAACGGAAATGATAGTGAGTGACTGGCTTCAAAAGCACGTGTTTATTTTTATTTGTACTACCATTACTTCAAAGCAATATTTTTTTTTTGCTATGTTACTATGTATTTTATTTAAAGCCTTTATAGTACAATTTTAGTTCTCCGCTTCTCTATGAAATCTTTTATTAGCACAGATATTTTAATGTCATCGAGCTGTGTATCGATGTTTTCCGTGAATTTCAATGTAAAGCAGTCAATAGGAGCTACTCCCATAAAGCTGCACATTTTTAGACAATTTTGTATTTAAGACTTATCTTATTTAAAAAAAAAAAGTCTAGAATGAAGTAAAATCTCTGGTGTGTAATAAAATAAAATGTCTGATGAAACACTTAAAATCAATTTTATTTAAACGAAATAAAATAAAATGAATTCCAAATATTCATTTATGTGTGTATGTAGAATAATTTTGTAATAGGTTCATGTCTATACTAAATTATGGACAAATAATAAATGACATTGAATGTTGTAATATATATATTTTATTTATATTTTCTACCTACATCAACTTAACACGATGCAGCATAGTGTAAAAGCTATTGGTCCTTTCATTTTCTTAGCGCGTAACGTTAGCCACTGCTTCTGATTAGGAACATACATCTCTGCAGGCATTAGTTGTTCCGGAGTATCGTTTTCTGATACTGGAAAAGAGGAAAAATTACTTAATATTAAGAGCATACGTCTATTAAAGAATTAGGTTTAATTTTATTCTCTAGTAAGGTGGTGAAAAAAGAAAAGAATAAGTGAAAATAAGCAATGATTTGTCTTTATCACGGACATTGGCAATACATGGGGTAACAAACTCAATGTGACTTATTCATTACAAAGTTCGAATACCATTGCAACCGAAACTTTTGGGACCTTTTTGTTGTAAACAGTCAATCAAAAATAAACTAAGAATACATAACGTTAAAGTAGATAATTGATTAAGTGGCAACAGTTGAAATACTGACTTTCCTTCCGAACTTGCTGAGCAGACTGCATAGTGGAGTCTTGCATCGAAATCAGATCTCCAGGAGCATGGAGTAGCAATCTACCCACACCTTCACACCTCCTGAACACATTAAATATCGATTATTTTTATATGAACCTTAATTTGAAAGGTATAAGAACCATAATTATTATGCTTTTTACCTTAGGACTTCATTTTGTAGAATTTGTTTCCTCGATGCGGTGGCGAGGTGTTTGCAATCGCTTAGCCAGTTCCTTACTTCGTTAAAATCATGCAAAAGTTGCATTGCTGCATCCTTGCTATAAGACAACAAAAAAAAGGGAAATTTTATAAAAATTACTAGGTACTCAAACGGTATGACTTCGACTTTTCATAATTATTCTTTTTTCCAAGGTCTTTCGTAATGTCTTATAAATACTTACGTGAATTTAACTTTAGCGACGTAGATATGATGTAGCCACGACTCGCACATTAATCTCAGCACCATGTTCAGAGTCGAGATGTCTTGAGTTGCCATTATTACTGGTAATAACATTGTATCTGGAACAGTGGAAATAATGGTAAACCATAACAGAAATGGTCTAACAAGTGGTTTTCGCAGTTGAGTCTGCGCAAAGATACAGTTAAACAAAAATAGTGTTATTAGTTAGCAAAAAATGCAGGTGCATAATTTATAAGGCTATTGCAAGAGTTACCTATGTAGATTCAGTGACAATCATTTGAGTCAGATGCTCGCGATGAAATAATTTACAAAACATGCGAATAAGGGGCAGATCTTGTCGTCTAAATAGATAACTAAAAAAACGAAATAGATTTTATTTGCTACAGGATTTATTCAGTGAAAATTGTTATAGTTTGCAGAACTTACTTAAGAACTCATGTACATAAATTGAGTTGATAGTTAGTGGTGGTCTAGTAACAAGCCGCCACTCCGCATTGCTCGGGAATATCATGGTCAGGTGCGCCAAACTCGTGGTCACACATACTGATGATAGCACTTGAATTATCTCCTCTGTTGCGTCCTGAAATAAAGCGCATAATCTTTCGTTCATATTTAAAATACAAGCGGTCTAGAGCCAATCTGTAACTAAGGGGAAAGATTTTGCTAAGAGATCCCCATGACATATCGGTAATAAGATAATGGTACTTCATTGGACTGATAATGATTACTTCTAAGCATTTCTTTATTTAGCAGTTTTAATTGGCATAGTTTTAATATTACGATAAAATAATCAGTCAAAACTTAAATACCTTGAGTTTTTGTATGTTGACTTTAACTTCCGATACTAATTTCTCTCTCATTTTGGCGCAAACATTCTCGTGAACTCCAATTTTCCCTGCAACCAAAAGTTGTCGTTAGATTTTCATATTAAGTTCGAGCTTTAAAAAAAAATGCCGGCTTTACCTGATTCGATAGTGACCGTATGATCAGCAAATCTCAAGTAATAAAAAATACCGACTTTACCTGATTCGATAGTGACCGTGTGATCAGCAAATCTCAAGTTGATGAGTTGTTCCATACACGCTTGCATATCATTGTGTGCAATACGGAAGAAATCTCTCATCTCCCATAAGTTTGCTAGGCGTCGCGTCTCCGCTAGACACCAGAGTCTGTATGTGTGTATAGAATGATCTGAAACATTGTGAATGGGTTAAACTTGTAACTTTATAGTTCCGGGCAAAGGTCTCCGGGATATCCGGACTCAGAGTTCGACCGAGCGGCCCGGAATTCAGAACAACTTGACCCTAATGACTGTGCATAAATCCTTGATCAGAAAGCCGAGATTTTTTGTGTAGCACGATAATTGACATTATGATGTCACTTCAGCGTAACAATTTATTACCTAGTCGATGTAGGATAGGTATTTGCTCTACAATGGGTAAGTCTTCTAATGGGGCTCCTAGCATGTAGTCCCATGTTACTTCACACTGGTTGTTCAGCATTACTAACGCTTGTAACATCAAAGCGAAACTTGCTCCAGATTCTGTACTCTGGAAAACATAAAGTATTAAAAAAGTCGTATTAAAAACAAATTACACCATAAAACTGCTTATTCGAAATACTTACCTCAGTTATGTATAACGATATTTCGGGATTGACTTTTAGTGTTGTTAACTGTAAATTGGTAGTCAGAGTTGCGCTGTGATAGAGGAAGAAACGTTTTAAGATTTCAAATAAGTAGGTGTTTAAATAAATTATTATGAACTATTATAATATTGCTTTACCCACCCAAAATATTTATCCCAAGATGTTGATGTGACATGACATCCTAATGCATCTGCTAATATCCTCAACGACGATAGAATTAATTCTGGAGTATCTGAAACGAAAAAGGGGGGTAAATATTAATGAAATTGCAAATGATTGTATAAGCTTATAGCAGAGTTTACTTACTGTTAACATTGAAAGTCACAAATAACCACTCTCGAAGATTTTGGCTAGTATTTGGTGACCTGTGAGGAGTCAAATAAAAAATTAATTTGAAACTATTAAAATTATTCCTTAATTTTTCAATTTAATTTATAAAGGCAACAGTTTTACCTCATAGCCAAAGGATAATGAGACCACCATAGAACGATGTGTTCGAGACAACTCCCAACATCACCCCAAAGTATGTTCTGGTAGTAATCAGTCACTTTGTGAGCTGCCTTCTTACTTGCTTGAATTCGACCTGAAGAAAAACGACAATTACAAGACCTGACCAGGAGTGGGGTTGCTACTAACATAACATTACACTCGTTGATTCAAAAGGGTTGGGTGCGATCATAGATTTTGATTAGAAGTGGAGAAAACGTGCTAACCATTTTTTAACTTCTTGACACCATTTGGTCCTAGTAGATTAGGTGACATATGTGCTACTGTATCTAAAAGTATTTCTATGTACATTTCTTCGCTTTGCAGTATACTGTTTATATTGTCTGAAACAAAATAGAACCATTATATTTTTAAAGAAAGGGATGTTTTCAAAAACCTTTAATTTACAACAAAATGGTCCAAAATTACCTTCGTTATTAAAAATATGTTCTAAAGTGTACTCATTAGTCAAGAGTGACAAGTACGGTACTTCCGCATCCGAATTTTGCGTAGTCACCAATTCGTTTAGTCTTTTATTGTGTTCGTTTTTCAACTCAATGAGGCTCTGCGCTTGCTTCATTTTCAGTTTTTTATTCACAATGAATGCGTCTCGTCGCTTATCAACATTTCGAGACATGGTAGACGTAGGTGGGGTGATGTGCTTCGTTAGGGTGCTGAAAATATTAATGACCCTTGTTAGTCTTCTTCTTTGTCGCATCGATGATTCCATTTCCATATTTTAAATGAGCTTCGACCAGAATTCGGCTACTTCGACAGCGTTAGCATCGGCCTCGCAAAGGTACCTCATAGTGTGGGTGGGTGTTACTTCGCTAATGACCTGCCTACAAGAAGTTAAAGGCAAATGGCGGAACTTTAGTCGTTTGTGTGTTAGACAAATGAATTGATCAGGCATCGGGAAAGGATGCCAAAGTAGTTGGCAAAAGAAACAAGCATTCCTCCTTCATAATCAACTGCTTTTCTCAGTTCATAGCTAGACAAAGGATACCCAGTAGCATAGTCTTATGCATGTATTACTTACTGATAGATTTCTAAACTCTCAGCAGAACTAGAACTTGAATCATTGTCGGAGTTATGAGCAGGTTGATATACCTTTACCAAACAGTTAATCAGGCGCTGACAATTGATTTCAGCGCGGCTTTTAGATAGAACCTGTGAAAATAAATATTTGGTTTTCAGTTTAAAAAAATATACGGGTTCAGCCGAAAAAAAAATCGGTCGGTCTCTAAGATAAGAATGCTTTTATTACCTTTTAAAAGTTTATTTCAAAACTAATATATCTCTAGTAGCTTCGCTTCGTTTTAATACGTGGGTATTATAAAGAAGCGAAGGACTATAGTATAGGTTGTTCTTTTTCAGGGCCCTCGTAAGTACGAATAATGAATATTTCATAAGGTAGAATAGATTGTGCTCACTGATCATTAAGTCATAGATTTATCGTCGAATATGTTTGTAGCTATTGTTTGTATTTCTTATCTATGCCATCAGTTCGAGGTATTCAATGTCGGCATCAATTTCCTTAAGGGCAGTCATGTTATCTAAACAATAGTATCGATTGCTATTCAGGAAGGGTTTGTAAATTAGGAAATAACTGCGCAGAACTTCCAATGATATGTTAAGTTTGTACAAATTGATGCAGCGAGCCATGACAATGTTTTTTGTGGAATCAATTCAAAGATTCTTGATACGGTGCCGTTGGTGTTGGTTAGGTAAAGCCGCGGTCCCACGGCCTGTAAATTGACAGGCTGCGCCAGGCGTTGCTACGGTTGTCGAAGCCTGTCGCGGCCCGTGCCGCGCATTCCCACCGCTGTGGTTTTGTTCAGTAGTCAACAGTTGATAAACAAAGCAAAAAAAAACGCACCTGTACAGTCCGCGACAGGCGACACCGCGCCGCGTTACGTTGCGCCTTTGAACTTACCAACTCCCGACAGCAGATTACCACGGCCTGGCGCGATCTGGCCTGTGTGCAAGCAGGCCGTGGGAATGCAGCATAATAGGTACAGTCCACACAACGAAACATAAGCTTTGCCTACGAGTGGGTTCCGAAAAAACAATAAAAAGCATACTTACTTGAACAATCTTCGTCAAAGTAATATTTTTCGTTTCGCTAATGATGTTGGGATATGAGTTGCTTCCAATATAAAATTTTGCTGCGAATTTCTTATAACTTAATCCGATTAAGTCGTTGTATATTCCCACCAAACTGAAAAATGTAATTCCTAAAGTAAAACAATAACAAACAAAAATTAAAGAAGTTTTAAAAAGTCGATCTGCCAAGCCTTTTCCCAACTATGTTGGGGTCGGCTGCCAGTCTAACCGGATGCAGCTGAATACCAGTATTTTACATGGAGCGACTGCCTATCTGCCTCCACAACCTAGTTACCTACTGGGTAGCACGATACCCCTTGGTAAGACTGGTTGTCAAACTGGGCTTCTGACTACCCATAACGAGTGTCAAAGATCTACGAATGACAGCCGGTGTGCTTTCCGAGGCACAGAGGGGTCTCGAATAGTCTCGATATGTAATAGATGGTCACCCATCCACGAACCAACCGCGGCAAGCGTAGCTTAACTTTCGGTCGACCCGTACGACTATTATTATTTAGCCACGAGCTGAAGAATTTTTAATAAGTACAGTGGTCAAAAAAATCTTACCTCAAACACGACTCAATCATCTTCCTCGAGTCTTCTCGATGCAGGCAAGTATTCAATATTGTGATTATAAGCCCATGTATAGTTTGTAACATCACAAATCGTATGCTACACAGTTTATCAAAAATATGATCATGTTTACTCAAAAGAAGTCCATTATCCTTTTTCAATCGAGCCAACTTAGGATTCAATTTGTAAAATGATTTCACTAATTTCGTTAAATATTCTATTATTTGATCTAATACCTGAAATTCATTAAAAAATTAAACAATACTACAGTAACACTAGTAACGCCGTGTTTGTTCGTATCGATTAACGATTATAAATGGAGCTGAATGAATCAGCTGACTTTGTTTTGCTTTTACTGCTTTACTTTTCTTTCATATTTTTTCCCTTTACTTCTTTCACTTTTTCATTTTAAGAGCTAGTTAGGTAGGTAGCTATATAGCTTTTAAACAAATACGTTTTATAATGTCGGATCCTGCTACACGGGAAACCGGTAGTAGCAGAGGGCCGGTCTAAGTCTCCGCCATCTGAATATGTCGTCTATATAGATGCCATGTATGGGTTTAATATAAAAAAAAATCGGATCAAGTTTAAAAATAAAAGCTATAAATAAAAAAAAGACGCTCCTTTACTTGCTTACCTGTATATTCACTAATTCCATAATATAATTCCGATTGGACAACGAATGTGAATTTGTCTTGCCAAGTGCACCCTTCCATTTGTTGTCAGAGTCTAATATCACTTTAGTAACTGCAAAACAAACCATTTCCATCTCTCGACAGTGAGAGAAAAGCTCCTCTTCATCCGGAGTTTCCTCACTTATCCATTTCTTACTGTTCACTTTAGTAGATAACATTGTTAAAAAAATATTTTACAGCTAAAATAAAAATAAAAAAGTACTTTAAGGTCCGTACTAGCTGGTTGGTATCATGGTAACGACTGGAACACTGCATAGTATTGTGTACAAAATCAATGTGTAGCGACGTCGGTGCCAGCCGCCTGAGGTGATTCCGACGAAGCGTCTAAACTCTTGCTGGACAACTTGCGAATTGCGATCGTTAAACTTTTTATTAGTGTTCAACCTTGAATTTATGACTAGGGAAATTGTTGAAGACTTTTCTGTGTTAAGTTGTAAAACGATTTCTATTGACTGAACAAATTAGCTATTCAAATTGGTTGTAAAGACAGGGACGTACGGAGACTATGGAATTTATTAAGGAATATGGTTAAAACTTACACAGTTACCCTACCTCGTGCATAGGTTCTACTTGGTTAACGAATACAGTCCCATGAAGCTTTGCCGAATATCGAATTAGCCACAATCAATCAATCAACTCAATGCTGTAACAACGAACTAACTTACTCATCTAAGAACTTCAGGGACCTGCTGTGGCCAATACCAGCACCCTAATTACGTAAAACACTATCTATCACAGTCTGAAGCCTATTGCTAATCCATAGCTCCATATGTTCGAAAAATTTGTCTGCTCTACAACATAAATGCCGCAATGAATATTATTGAACTGTCAAAATGAAACCCATTCCTACTGTTAGTATGTTACGTAATTACCGAACTAAAAACAATTGCTTTTATGTCATAAAAGCTTGCATTTGACCACTATCTCACCTGCGGGGTAATTACCCCGCAGGTGAGAAAAGAGTTCGGCTACAAAAGACAATGAGTACAATAGTAGATCAGTATACATAGCTAGCGATAGCACATCTTAAAATCGATGTTTCCTGGCAAAAACCGTCTTTCCTATGACGGGTCAAGGAAAGTTAAACTGCGAACGAAATGCGTCCTTGGTGAACAACGCAAATTGTGGAACTGGCCTACCGTTTCCTATATTTATTGCACAGTAGCTATTATCTACGTATAAAAAGGGTAATATTTTACTTCTCTCTGCAATTTTTGCCTCGCATGACCATAAGTAGTTTGAGTTCCATAAAGAATACTGAATAGCAAACCTGCGGATATATGGTTCATGGCTGAATTATTCTTTGATCGTCAACTTCATTTCGAATAATATTTTTACCTTTATGATCGCATCGTTCAAAGTAATAAACGGAATTTAGCCAACATGGGGTTTGATCTAAAATGAACCAGTACCCATTTTTTTTTTTTTTAATTGCGTAACCCACATGCAATCACAATTTTAATGATATTGTTAATCCATTGCTTCATATATGTTCGAAATGTTCATATGGTTGATTGAGAATTCCATAAATACTATAAAATAATTCCTTCAGTTTAAATTAAAATGATCTAATTGTAAGTACACCAAAAATTTGCATGTCATTATGTTATGATTAAATTGTTAAGCTACTATTATACTTACCATTGTAAGAACTTTTGTAACCATAATTATCTGCAAATAAAACTTTGACTTTGAAAAATTGGTCTGCTCAACAACATAAATAACGCAATGAATGCCGTTGAACTGTCAACATGAAAGCCATTGCTAATGTTAGTGTTACGCAATTACCCCGCGGCTTAAAAAATCGGTTCTCTATTGTCGTCCCTAACTTTTTTATCCATAAAAATCTTTTTTGTCCTAATCATCATTTGTCCGAATGATAACTTGCCCGAACTTAATGTCACATAATATCACATGCCATAAAATTGAAATCCCTAAATACAATATGCCCTAAATTTGTTTGTCATAAATATTACAATCAATCATATACAAAAAACTTAAAACCGTTTTCAATAAAAGCTATAAGTCCTAAATTGAAATTATTTCATGTTTATTTATCCTAATAATGTTTTTAGAAAAAAAAATTAAAGCAAGCATGCTCACTTGCATGCTACATGCAAGCGAGCATGCAATATGCAGCAGGCATAGTTTCTCTCACGGCTCTGGCGCTGCGGGGCTCCGGCGCGGCGGTCCCACGCGAGCTTATCGTTGCAGATGGATTAACGCTCACCACCGCAGCTTCGTCTTGCTGGCAGCGGCAAAGCAGCGGCGGTGAGCGTTACAACCACCTGCTCTTCAACTCGCGGGCCGCTTCGCACCTCCGCGCTTACGCGATTCTAAATTACACTCTAGGGGTAGGGCAGACAGAGTAGAGAGAGGCAGGGTAGAGTTGGATTAACAGCGATTCATTTCTGTCACTAAAACTTAATTTTTAGCAAATGTTTTAGGACTAACAATGTTATTATTAATGAACATTCGGAATAATACAACACTTAGTAGGTACATGACTCTATTTCTTGCAAAATTAGGAGATTCAATTATTATAGCACTCGTCATTATGACAGAATAGTTTTAGAAGTAAAGATAATTATGTAAAACAAAATTTCGATTTTTTTAACATTATGTGTACTGAAGTTTATAGCAAACGTAATAATAATGATTTTCGGACAAACTATTTTAGGAGAAGAAAGGGAGTACCTAAATAATCACTACCGTCCTGCCGATGAATGAGCGAAGTAAATGTTGAGGAGGGATTTATAAGCAAAACACATTGGATATGTATAGTTGATAAGTATTTTTAATAATTTGCGAAACAATATAAAGAAATATTATTATTAACAAAATATTCAGGTAATTGTTCGAACAATATTGCGTATTGCGACATCATAGGGAGAGAATATCACAGTAACATAATTTATAGATAGCCCTATAGGTACAGTTTAAAAGGTTATTTCATGTAACTATATTAATTCATTACTACGTTACTATATGAACGTATGTATGGCAAATACTTTAGCTTTTTATTGACGCGGCAAGACAGACGTTTTTATATCTTTAGTAAATGATTAATTTCCTTTCGTTCTGAATTCTTGGATAAGTACACAGTTGGCATAATTATTATTAGTCTTGTCAGACATGCAAATGTTATTTTATGTTAAGTTCTTCATTTGTTTTACTAAGTTTGCCTGATGGAAGATTAATCATGTTCGCGACAAAGCACGCTTTCGTTCTTGAGAACCCAAACATTTATGTTGTTAAAAATAGTATTAAAAATAACTTTTTGAATATTTTTAGTTAATTAGTCACCACAACACTGGCTATATTTTGCCCTAAGTCTAATTTGTCGGCAGGGATTGTAAAGGTTCCTAAAATACCGGTAAAGAACCGGTATTTAGTGGTTCCGTTACTAGAACTAGAACCGGAATAGGAAACTAAATTGGAACCTTTATTTTACCGGTTCTTCTTCAGAGCGAGTCGGAATGAGCTCATACTATGCCGCTCAGCTCAGGACGAAGGTTTGTACGATAACGGCGAGGTACGGGCCGCCGTCGTCAGGTGAAAGGGTTGGAGTTTTTGTGAGAGACGAGAGGAGCACTTTAGCTTTGGTAGATCATGTGGTAGTTCTTTCTTAGAGAACGATTAAATCGGATGGGACGGAGCGTATATTGGAACCTTTATTTGGAACCGGTACATTGGAACCAGAACCGGTACCATACCCAAAAGAACCTTTTAAGAACCGAAATAAAGAACCGGAACCCAAATTCGTACCGGTTTTCAATCCCTATTTGTCGGTAACATAAATTAAGTCTATGGCAAAATAACCTATAAATATAGCCTTTAGTGAAAATTTAGAACAAATAGTGTCGTAGTAACAAATCATAGGCGGTGCGTGCGCGTTCCCCTTAAGGGTGTCACTATCGCCATCCAGTTGAAATATGACGGCGTTTTTCGTGTAACATGAATGGTTTCTTATCACGTAACTTGTACTGTAGTATCGTTCACCTATTTTTGATATGCGAGCGGTAACCAGAGTGCTTCATTAAAAAAAGAAAATTTTCAACCATAATCTTCGTACTTTGGCAATCCAATTATTATATAGGCTCGCTGCTTTTCTTTAGCAAATTTGTGGAAGTAAAACAGTAATTACTAATACCTATATCTCACCCAATACCTGTGGAAAATAGTCGTTACTTGTCTGTGTATTGATATCTTAAAATATTTGATTCAGCTTGAATAATACCAAAGGTTGATGGCTAACGACATGCCTGACAAGACAGTGACCGAGTATTTAAATGGAAGTACTAGTAGTAGCAGTAGCAAAGGGTAAATTTTTGTAAGAGGTAAGCCGGAGTACATATCTTTAATGTGATTATATTATTTTTCTATAGAATACTGACTGTACCCATTTTCAAAGAGAAGCTGGTAGGAATTGAGTTGTAGAGAACCTTCGCCACTGACTAGTAGTATTATTCAAACGAACACAACTACATCAGAACAATTTCTTCGGAAATATACACAAGTTTTAACAACATATTGTAGAATACAGTAAAGAAATTAAGATGTCCCAGGATTTCTTTATCCTATGAATTTTCTCTTGCATTACGAAAAGTAACTCACGGTACTGTCAAACAAGGTGAGTAGGGACGCAGGGGTGAATCCGAACGAAACTTTAAGAGGGATTTTAACATTGAAATAATATAGTTTGTTGCCAAAAAGGACTTTAATGTGTTTACTGTATTATAATTAACGATTAAGAGCCCTTGTTGGCAACAAATTATATTATTTCAATATTAAAATCCCTTTTAAAGTTTCGTTCCGATTCACCCCTGCGTTCCTATTCACCCCGAACGACGGTACATACATTTTAAAAGCTCGTAAGGTACCTTTTGCGCAAAGTAGTCTGAACTCGTGAATTTTATAGTAATTTTAACGTAACACAGTTTTCTGTAGAACAATTTAAGAGGGATAGTAAGTCGAGACTACATAATACTTAATTTTAAACAATTTGTGTTCTTATACCTCAGTCTCATTGAAGTCTGGCAAGACTTTAAGACAGTTGCTCTTAGATCACTAAAGGTCAACTCACACTTGATATTGAAATAATGTATCGATCTTTAAAGCTAAAACATTTAGGCTCCCTTGCACCACAAATCACTAAATACATTTAACGCTAAACGAATTAAAAACATCGTTCTATTTCTGTCAATTGTTTGAAGATGACAGACGCAGAATGATGAGTTAAATACGTTTAGCGCTAAACGTATTTAGTGATTTGTGGTGCAAGTGGGACTTACTGAAGTACAAGAGCGTTTAAGACTTTCAAAACTGGAACACGTCTCTGTATTAACATTCCTTACATAGGTATTGGAATTTTTCCTAAATTCTCTATTCAATTAACTACTAAGAATACTCTACCGGGTCAATGCCGCGAATAAAATCTATCAAATTGTTTCAACGCAAAAAAGAATAGCTTTATTTAAAGAAGAAAGAAAAATCCTTTTCACTTACTTTTCATACTATACTTTTTTGTTCTCGCAAACGTAAGGGCTAGGTTAGGGCAAGTTTTACAATTATCTTACACTAACTTTACTAAACTTTTGTATTGTCATTGTGACAATTCGTCCGTTTATAAATGAGTGCAAAGCAAGCACGTTAACATTGTTAAGTATATCTTATGCCCGTCAGTTAAAAATATAATTATATCCTACGAATTTTCCTAAGAACATGATTTGCAAAATAAATATTAATTCGTACGCTTAAGAGTTGAGACTTTTAGAATATTTTTCCAACTAAAAATAATGGCAAAATATGTATTAAAACTTGGTAAGTATAGTAAATGTGACGAGAACTAACATTACTAGACGCTACACAGCAAGATT